>CM031878.1:43144594-43167094 GCA_018697195.1 Certhia americana | reverse complement strand
GAAACAGAGGGGGCCTTATTTCTCGTGGTGAATGCTAAATGCTCTGCTGTGCATCCCCATCTGCCACAGCCAGCCACTGCTGACAGTGGAAAGAAATCCTCAGCTAGTTTCTGATTTGCTTCTCCTGAATTTCATACTGTGGCAAGCCCATCAGACTCCAGAAAAGGTATACATACAGAGGACATACCCACACATGTGGGCACAGAGAGATGTCCAAGGGGAGGGAGAGGTCTTACATGTACTCCTCTCTGGCACACCTTCAAGCTGTGTTCCATCTGGGCAAGAGAGTAGTGATATCATAGAAATGTGGTCTTTTCTGAAGTGAGATGTCAGCAGTCCTCCTCTGGACAGAGGAGGCTGCCTCCTCTTCCACCACTGCTGTATGTAGGCACAAGTCAGTAGGATTCTTGCCTTCATGCAAGAATATTGACTAATTCTCTGTCTGATTGAAAAAAAAAAAATATATGACATCAAAGCAGTGTTCTGTTGCCATTATGTTAGGTACCACCATTCACATGACTGCCAAGGTCTCTATTTCATGAAGCAAACCATGACTAATCCACCTCTCCCTCTCTCAAAAGATTGAAATTGAAATTGAAAAGCCTTTTCCTTTCCTCAGAGAGCTATTTCAGGTACAAGAGCTTAGGGGAGCCTGAGCTCTTTAAGGGAAACTCCTCCCTTATTCCCATCCACCACCACAGCATCATGTCTTGCAGCAGCTACTGGCATATCCTGTCCAACCCCATCCCCCAATATGACTGCATTACAAACAAGGCTAGAAAGACAACAACAAAATTTAAGGACTGCACTGAAGATGCGCAGGGAAAAAAAATACCCATCACCAAACAAACAAAGAAAGGACACACACTTTCAGGTAACACAAATTTCTACTTTGCATTGAAGGTGGCTTCTTTCAACAAATGGAAAAAAAAAAAAAAAGAGAAAGAAAAAGAATAAAGAAATGGATAGGGAAAAAGCTAAAATATAAAGGGGGTGAGTGACTAGAAAACTGAGACCGGGCAAATATAAGCTAACAGCATTTGGCTGCCTTTCTGATGACCAGACTTGAAAGAATTAATGACTTAAATCAGGCATAGATATGATATTTCATAGGTAAATAACCATTCCATGTCAAGCAAACTTGTCTACAGCATAATAAAAGGAAATTCTAGGAAGCAAAACACAAGTTAAAAGCATAGACAGACATTTTGTTTACAGGTACATTTTAAAAAAGAATGGTGTGAGTGTCTCTCTCTATACAGTATATACATATATATATATAATATATATATACTATATATATAATATATATATACTATATATATAATATATATAGCTATATAGCTCGAGAAATTAGATATATTTGCTTGAACAGTCTCCTTACTCACAGAGGTTACTGTAGCTCCAGCAGTTACCCATTGGTCAAAGAAATAAAATGCACAGATCATCAGTTTATCTATAGCGATACCAGCTAATTCAATTGCTGCTTTTCTAGTCAACTGGAATCAAAATAGTTTCAAATTTCCTGGCAGCTGCTGCCCTGCACTGCACACAATGATGTAAATGGATGCTTTCTGAGTATTATGAAACTGATGGGGGAACTGCAGTCTCATTCAGTCTATCGCAGGAGCTAAGGAGTCCACCTTGGCAGCTTGCAGGGGGGAAAAAAAATTTCCTCCAGCAAGGCTGCCTGACGGCATGCCAGGGATACGTCTGTGCTTAGCTGCCGTTTTTGTAACTGCGTCCGTAAGGGGAGAATTGGGCAGAATGGCGATGCTGAGAGTCATGTGCTGGTTTCGGAACGCAGGATGCTTTATGGCATTTCAGCATTAGTGAGCTGGAAGCATTCACTAAGCAACCCAGTCATCCTGCATTTTGTCTCTGCAGCTCCTTGTGCCGATCACATGTAGCACGTGGTGAGCTTGCATGCAGAATAGTATCAGTCACGCTTTCCTGGTATTTCTTGCCACTTTTTAAAAAAGGCAAATTAGGGCAAGTAAAAAACAATGTATGCATTAAGATGAAATAAATCTCTAGGTGACAGAGCTTAATGAACAAATCACGGAATTTATGGTATTGTATCACTACTGCAGCCTGCCAGAGGGGGGTTACACGTAACTCCTTGTCCTGCACTGCATCATATTACATCTTCTATGGTCACTAAAACTATTTCAATTGATAAAGCAACCTGCTCCTGCTGAGATGGAGCAGCCGCCCCTTATAAAAGGGGAGGGATGCTTCACAGCCTCTGGCAGCCTTGTGCAGCAGCCCTTTTTCCACATGATGTCATTCTCCATGCTGCGATAGGTCCTGCCTGGCCAGCGTAGCCAAAGCCAGGGGATTAACATAATGCAAACACGGGGCTTTTGTAACTGGACTGCAAACATCCACACTGGACTGGGCACAGGATTTTCTGCAGCCTGCAGACTCTCCAGGCTTTTGGGCAGTTTGTTGCTCCAAAAAGGAGAAGCAGAGCAGGTCTTCATCCATCAAAAGTTACAGCGGCATTATGTAAAAACAACTTGGTGGAAATGGGGAAGCTGAGTAAGAGGGAAACAGAGGGAAGAGGTTGGGGTGAGTTGCCTAGAAATAAATCCTGGTGAAATGTCTCTGTGTTTTAGCAAACATGCAGGGAAAATAGAGGGGAATAGAGGTATGGCAGGGCCCATGCAGAAAAATTGACCATCTTGGCTGAGATCCCTCTCCCCAAAAAGAGAATATCAGAGGGACTCCCTGTCGTGGTCACTGAGAGATTTGGCACAGAGCCCAACAGCACGCACAGGCTCTGAGCTCTTTGCAGTCACCATGCTTGAACAGCCAGACAGTGGTGTGACAGCTAGTAGCTCAGGGTCACCCAGAAATTAAACTAATTTGTTCATGGAAAAAATATAATCCCCCTGCAAGCACGCAGGGGCAGTACATTGCTCAGGAAATTGTACACCCACAGCCTGCTGCACACTGGAAGACATTCTCAAAAAGGTACTGCTCACTCACCACTGCTCTTGCGTAGTTCCCTAAATTCTGGGAGATTTGGGCTACCAGAGGCTGTGCTAGATGAAACTTCAGTCTGCTGCTGGACAATCATGCCCATTCTAGGTAAATCTGTCACGAATCTCTCTGCTAGCCAAGTACCAGTGCTGGAGTCTGGTAGTGATTTGATGATGCTGAGTTTTCATTGGTTTGGAAAACAGAGTGAGAAAAGCCACTAGGATAAGAATGTAAATCCTGTGCATTTAGAAAGTAATGACCATTTAGAAAGCATGTAAAATACATGGGTCCCTTTGTGCCTCCTTGAGAGTTTGTGAGGACTTTTTTTACAACTGCACAAATTGTAAGCCTGTTCCTGATGGAAAGCTTTATACAAGCAATGCTGTGACTTATGCTGTTGCATATTTTTCCCCACAGATTTTGACTAATTCCTTACTGGTAAACGGGGTTTGGCTCCACTTGCATATCCCGAACTGCACTGAATTAAGTGTCCTTCAAAGAGCCCTGTACCTTTCCCTTGGTTGCAAGAAGGATGGCACCTTGCTACAGTCACTCAAAGGCCTACAGCGAGCTCAAAACAGGACAAAGTCCAAAACTAACATGCAGCACGTGCTGAGAGGATTTAGTGTGAGGGATTATCCACTACAAATTGCTGTATGGGCCACAGATGGTCAGTGAGATAGCTCAGTCCCAAGAGTCATTACCCTGGAAAACAAAATGGTAGAGTGGAACAGCTGCTAGCATGAGCAGGAACAGGAGGGAATACAATGGGAGTATCTGGACTCCTTATTCCTGACAAAAAAAAGTGCAAGTGAATCGTAGAATATTTAATGCACTTTTCTTCTCTGAAGTCCTACTCTCTGGAATGATATGGCTGTGAGAATCTTAAGTTTTGATTTAAGACTTACGTTTGGAGAAGTCTGAAATCCAAAATGTAAACAACAGATCCAAAAAGAATCTGAAATTTTCTGTTCTTCTACTGCTGTGATTTAGAAAGGAAGCAGCTAACAGGTGATTTTCTAAGTGTAGATACACACAGTAATTAGCAAGAATTACTTTAAAAGCTCCATAAGAGCCTTCACCTGAAGAACAAATTTCTGAAGCAGCGACAACTCACAGCTGCTTTGACATTTTCATCATCTACAAAGACTTTACAGCCTCTCTAAATTCACTTTTAATTAATGTTATATATTTAAAATACTGTATTTTTAAAGTATCCTCTCAAAACCCTTAGAAAGTTGCTTTGAGCAATCAAAAATGGCTTTAAAAATCCCTCACTTCTAAGCACAGATCTCAGAAACTGAATTTTTGCAGCTCCAGAAACCAGGCACACCTGCAGAACAGCACGTCCTTTACTACATTTCAGGGTTTGGGACCAATTAACCAAGCTAAGAGTAGTCTTGCTAGGCAGTTCTTAAAGCACCCTAGGAGATGAATCTCAAGTTACGCGCCCAGCTAAAACAAAAACAGGACACAGAGGGACATGTGCGTCTCCCAGACTCCAAGTGTTTGTTGCTAAAGGTGGGATTGGACATTACATAGAAACTTTTCAGTAGGCTCTCACAGCAAATGAGACTCCCTTCCTCAGGAAGCTGGACAGAGTTAAATAAACAACACAGGGAATCTAAGGCAGATCTGAGGTACTTGTTAAAGCAGTGAACTGTGAACAGGAAAAATACATGCTGTACTGTGTGTCACACTTTTTCAGTCCAATACCAGGCCAGAACTGCATCTACCCACATAATTTTATTTAAATGCCTTCTCCATGTGCATATCAACAGCAAGTTAACATGCATCATTTCCTTCAGAAAGCTTCAGAGATGAATCAAGGCTACAGCACAATAGAGGGTTTGTGTTGGTGTGCTGCTGATCTGACCAGATGATGGGGCTGACGCCAAGGAGAGGAGAGGAGGCCATGATATCAGGTAAAAATGCAGCTGTGCCCCACTGTACCTGCCTACAACAAGCCAAATCAGCTGGCTATCCCTCCCCTGTTGTGCCCACTGACCTGGATGCCCCATTTTCTGTCTGCCTGATAGAAGAGGATAGCCTGACTGCATCCAGAAAAGTGTTGCTGAGTCCTGCCAGCTTCAGCTGAATTCAGCCTGTGCCATGTGTGCTCAGATCATCTGATGTGGCTGGACACTGACAGACTGCCAGCATCACCAGGTCCCCAAATATTTGTGTTCACATCAGCATGGCTCTCAGCTTCAGCCAACACAGCACAGACAGGGAGACATTTACTGCCTTAACTCAGGCATTTCTAACTTCTGAGTGCTTAATTCTGCACCTTAAAAATACAATAAACAAACAACCCATGTTTTAATGATTATTTGTACTAAACCCTTGGCCTTCAAACAACTCTGTTGTTTAGAAAGTTGGGGATGTGGTAATCTCCTCCCTACAGCTGTAGGTTATGATAACTTGAAGGTCACAAGACATACAATTTCCTCCTGTGGAGCAAGGGACTTAACATAATGTCTTGTGCCCCCTTTAGTTTTCCTCTCCCTTGGACTGAAAACCCTGACATCAATCACACCACACCTGACAACTCCAGAGCATGCCTCAGCTTCTCCCAGCCCCAGGAAGAGGGGACTTAGAAATTCAAGGGAGATAGCAAGACAGCTACACCTCTCCACCTCTGCAGCCAGTATGCAGACCAGAATAGAACCTGTCCTGCACCAACATTTTTTTTCCCATATGCACAATTCTCTTCTCACAGCACTGTAATAGCTTTGCTGCTCTTAAAAATGACCTGTTTTACTCCATGTTGGAGTGAAAGAGGAGCACTGAGCATGGCCAGTGAACATGCTGGTTCCAAAGATGTAATCACTTCCTATAGTGCAAACTCAGTTGGAAAAGTATCTTATAATACAGTACCTCTGGGGACTTAAATTTTAAAGGTTAACTTTCTTTGTGCATCATTGCCAATCAGCAATGCCAAACATCAGCAATATTTATGAGGAAACTATTGATTGCATATTATGATTTAAAAAACTCCTGCAGGCCTTCTGTATGTCAAAAAATGCAGTGGGACACCAGAAACAACAACAACAACAAGCTAGTCAAGTAAACACAACAGGATGATGGAATTTTAATTACAGGAGAGAGGGGTACCACAGCTCCAAACTTTCTGTATTCCAGTCCTCTGTGTGCTCTTGGTGAATGCTGCAGGACACCTGATGTGCCAATCCTTCACCGTAATTAAATGAGATTAATGTGAAAACTCCAGCAGTCCTCCAAACCTCAGAAAACACAGTTTTGCACCTTTTAAAGAAAGCAGAGTTGCAGAGGAAGATACCAGACCAGGGAGCCCAGACTTTCAGGATTGTCTGGAGATGGAAAGAGCAAGAGATGAAAATATGGCAAAGAGCAGTGCCTCAAAATGGAAAACAATGGGGTTGGAGCACTGGACAAGACTACAGTCAGCAGTCTGGGCTAGCATGAGAACAATGTAAAGAGTGCCTGTGTCTAAGGGCAGTTCCTGCAGTGAGGATCAGAAAGACGCCACTTTAATAAAATGTGAGGAGGATGCAGCAGAGGTGGAACATGCTTGCCTTGAAGTAAGAGAGCAAACAAGCAAGACAGAAGATTAAGTATGTCATCACCTAGTATGGAAGTGATGCTCATTTTACAGAAAGATACTGGGATAATTTTCTTAAAGCTGTTTAAATCAGCAGCAAAGCACCCTGAAAGGCTTTACTTTTACAGAACAGCAGCCATTGTGTTCTTCCTTCTCTCTTTAAACAAGTTCTAGAAATTCTAAAGCAAAAGCAATCATTTCTGTGATTGCAGTTCAGGAATGGGTATGTTACACGGGTCAAAGTATGTGTTTGATTTTCCTTCATGTGTCAGATCTGACATTGTTTGACTCCTTGCAAAGGTGATTCAGCACACATTGCCAGGAGAAAATAAGCCCTTTAAAAAGAATTTTTCTTTTGGCTTTTTTTTTTTTTTTGGGGGGGGGGGGGGGGGGGGGGGGTGGGTGTTACTCAGTTTTTGCTGTCTTGAGCTTGCTAAGCACACAGATGAGCACAAAAACTAGCATGAGACAATCCGTGGCAGCGTGTGTCTGGGACCGTCTCTTTTGGCAGAAGCAAGATGTTAAATGAGCTCAGTTGCCTCATGACACCTCACTGAACACAAAACAGCAAGTGACAGCCTTTCCAAAAAGCTATTTGTTTCACCAGGAATTCAAAACTAAGCTTCTTCCAGCAGCTGTTGGGAAAGACCAGATTTGCATAGCAACACAGGCAGTATTTGTACAGGGCTGTTTTGTGAAGGATGAGATTAAACCTCTGGTACACAGAAGGGAAGAAAGCTTTCTCCTCTCAGAAGCATCAGAGAAAAGACTGTTTATTAATCTTAAGAAGCTATTTTCTTCCTAACAATGGTCTTGGATTTATTTTCTCATATAACAGGAATTACGGGCTATTTGGCCTTCATGTTTATTTAAGGAATTATTTTGTAGTATCCCCCACTTTTTTTCCCCAAGGAAGCACTTTTAGGACTAAGTCATGTGTCTGTGTCTGTGACTTTTTTTGGGGGTTTGGTATTTAAATGTATTAACGGCAAAAGTCATAAAAATCAGGCCTGTAGCACAGCCAAGCCTGAAGAAAAGTCTGCTCAATAGAGATCACTGTTTCCACAGCAGTTTCCAGAAGAGGAATGTATGTTTCCACAGACTACAAGCAGCCTTTTATGTCAGCGAGTCTGAGAAGAGGTCTTGTTCAACCCAGCTAAATTCAGTTTCTAAAAAACATTTTCTTTTGCTGGAAGGCAAAACACTGGGGTTTCGCCAAGTAAGGTGGTCAGGCTGTGCAGGGCCACGTGGACAAGTGTGGTGCACATCCTCCCCGCTCTCCCAGTTGGAGTGGTCTACAGGGAGATGTGTGGTCTTGAACTCTTCCACAACAGGAAGGTCCCAGGGGCTTGGACCTGCTTCTGCTCCAAATAATGCATTCAGGGCAGGAGGACAGGCAATGGACAAGAGAGGAGAGGACCCAGACAAAAGGCATCATGAATTAAAGATAAGAGCACATTAGGGCATCAGTGATCACAAATACCCCAGATAAAACCAGACTGAAGACAGCAAAGGAAAGAAAATGTTTTACATGTAACAGTTTTATTAGCATTTGAATATCATTGATGAAACACCTCTTCTAAAGCCAACTAAGTTTTTATTTCCCCCCCTCTCATCTGAAAATGACCAGCAGCTTCAACCTGGAAGGTAAAAATCAGCACAGGAGCTTATTAAGGAAAGCTTCCATCTCCCACCTCAGTATTCTGAAATGTTTGCCACAGTTGCCCCCAATTATAGTTCCTTCTTTGTGAATTGGCTTGTCTGATGCAAGTGTTTTAGTACTCAGTCAAGACACGAATATCCTCAGCAGCATCAGCAGGGCTACAGTAACATGGCTGTGGCCAAAAGGGAAAGGATAAACCAGAAGGCAGTAGTAATTAAGCCATTCAGCAACTTACATGCTAACGTAATGTTCCGTTTCTGAGGCCAGCTATGGCATGGGTCAATGCTTTAGGTTAGATAAATTAAAGTTCAGCCTAACTGCCCACAGTGACAAGTTGATTTCTTGATCAAGTTTAAACACCAACATTTCTCCTGGCCCTGCCCTTGTCACTCATTTGCTTGAAATATTTCATACTTTGACCCGTAAAGAGCATGTCTTCTTTCTTTTAAAGGAAACTTCAGAAAGCAGCATGTTTGTTTGGATTTTTGGTAGTGTCTTCTCCCTTCCCATCAAACACAGAGAAGAACAGAAAGACTTTCAAGCATAGTTGCTTCTCCCAAAAGCATATGTCATGACATTTTTTACATATATCAAATTCAAAAAACACCTAATTTGGTGCACTGTCCCCTCAGTAATCCTGCCCTCATTCAACTCCAGTTAATAAGCAATTAAAACCTGCTCACTTGAATTAAATCTAGAAGGGGCAGAACCACTCTCATTTATCCACAGTGGTCAAACAACTTGGAAGAGAAGAGGGAGGATGCGTTTGTCTGTGACAGCATGAGGCCAGTCTGCGTAGGCACAATATCACCCAGTTTTTGAGTACAATTCACAAACACTGTATGTTAACCAGTGTTAAATATTCACAAACCTTCCTGTGAGAGTCCCTTGAAATCACTCCCATTTTACTAATTGTTAGCCCCTAAAGGTAGTTGCTCATTAATAAAGGAACATGAGATCCAGAAACAAGGCAAGAAGATCCAGAAACAAGGCAAGAAGCAGCACAGGAAAAATACAGAGAATTAGGCACATAAATCAATATATCTGGATTACGCTTTGCCACCCTTTATTTTAGAGCTCAGTACTTAGCTTAGAATACCCGTCATATTGGATAATTGTTTTGGCTGGTAATAACAATAGATTCACTTGGATTTATTAGAGGCAGCATACTTTATTTAATACCAATCTCTGGATTTGTACCAATGCCTGCTGACAGTGCTCTCACACTGTGTCTCTCCAAGCAAGAAATGAGGTTGTCATGATTCATGTAATAAACTGTTACACATTTTGTGGCAATTTGGAAGAGTTTTTAAATTCCTAAATGAGGTCTTTTTGGTTTGGGGTTTTTGAGGGGTTTTTTTCTCTTTTTAGAAATCTGGATTTTTTTCCACTTTGCAATTAGGATTTCCCAAGTGGATCGCCAAACTTTATAAAATCTAGAAAGAAATTCAAGTTCTGCTTTTTTTGCTTTTTTTTTTTTCCTTTTCTCACTGAAGTTTGGGAGCCTACACAGTTTGTTTCTGAACAAAGTGCTGCCCTTTTCTGGCAAGAAGGGAGTCTTCTTTAATTAAGTGACATTCCAGAAAGTTTGCAATTAGAAAGGATCAAGATATAAAGAGAACAGCCTGAGGAAATGCTTTTTCAAAGAGAGCAGGGCTTGTTGATAATTTTGACAAGGCAAGAGGAACAGCTACAATAAGTACATTTCTTTTCTTCTAAGCTTGGGCTCTTGGAAGGTAGAAATGCCCTGTATTTACAGGACAACAGGAACAAGACAGATCCTTAGGCATAAAATTAGATATTGCACCTGGACTTCTGCAATTACTGACTACAGAGGGCAGAGCAGTTTGGGTACCACCTCAAGTATCTAAATTAAAATCTCACCTACTTCTACCTGTAGAAAGACCATGAAGTGCCTTTCTGGAAGGACTTCCAGACAGAAATGGCCAAGTTTCAGCACATGTGATTGCCGAACCCATGACTGAACAACTCCACTGCAGAGAAGTACTGGGACTCCCTCCACCAATGTGTCTCCAGGACATGAATCCCTGCTGTCACTTCATGGTGGCCAACGGGTATAAGACAGGGAACCGCTGTCATTTTTCTGGGTCCAAACCAGCAGGATACCTATGGTCCAGTACTTGCAAAGGGCAGCAGAGCACAGTGAGTGAGCCCTCATGGAGTCATTAAAGGAGCAGCTTCTGCAAAACTTTCCTGAGTAGCTTAAGAGTTTTTTTGTTGTTTGTTTTTTTTTTCCCCACACAGTAGTAATAAGTAGCACTTACCCATTCCTGAAGGCTTCTCTTCATCCAAGCCAAATAAAAATTCATATTTGGCCTTGGCAACATTCTGGGCATGAACCGATACATCATGATCCCGCACAAGTGCTTCTGCCTAGAGTCAAAATAAACAAACCTTATCTACCTTTTAGTGGAAAAACAGTAAAAGGAACATGAAATCCCTTTAGGCAGCATTTCTAAAGTATTCATTTCACTCTGTCACCACCAGTATCATTCAGAGTAGACACGGGCTAACTCAGAGCACTTTTGAAGAGCTTACCTCTCTGTCATTGAACCCAAGAATTTCAGTATTAAGAACAAAGATCTAACAGATGTTAGAACACCCAACCACTCTTTAGCCAGCTTACCCACTGAAAGGCCAGCAGCACTGGCCAACTACCTTAATAATACCAGTTAGGGTTAAAAATATCAAGGGAATTGTATCAGAAGTAGCAAATTTGAATATGTATGTCATAAAACTGGGACTCATGGGAAAACAATAAATGGGGCAGGCTGTTTCTTTGAAAAGAGAGTGGGACAGAGAAAGTGAGAAGCAAGGACTACAACAAGGATGATTAAAAAAGGGAAGAAGAAAAAGTTATGCAAACATGTAGAAGTACTACATGTTTAACATGTCTAAGGGTCCCAGTTGGACAGCCCATGAATAACAACCACTGTCTAGGTCAGGACAGGAGCCCAACATAAACCAAACCTGCTTATCTGGCCAGGAGGCAGGGAGGGGACAGAGGGTGGTGAGCCCAGTGAGCAGGGGAACACCTGGAGGGGTGGATGGACAGATGGATTGAGCAACCCATTCTACCCAGGCCTGGTGCCACCTGCACCTTCCTACTGCTCCCTTCTTGTACGACACACTTTGACAGAGTAAAGGTCCAGTTTCTCAGAAGAGAGAAAGGCTACAGGACTAAGATCAAAATACTTTTTGGAGCAGGTAGGGTCAAAACAAATCTCTAAGATAAGCCACACACCAGCAATAAATTGTACTGCAAAAACAATCTAGAGTCAGCATTAAGTTTCTTCCCAGTTGGGCAAGACAGAGCCTGTAATTCTTCTGTTTGAAGTGACAGATAAAATAAATCACTAATTCTATAAATTCTTCAGTAAACTTTATATTCATATGAGGCAGTCAATTGTTGTGGCATAACAAGCCATGGCATGGTTCACATCGGTGAAAGCATTAGCTTAAAAAACCAATCTAAAAAAAAAAGTTAAATGGAACATTCTGCCCCTCAGGACAACAATAACTTTTATGCATTTCTATCAAATACCTCAGGATAAGCGTCAGATACAAACAGAAATTCAAAGTACAAGGGACACATAATTCACAGGAACACACAGTCACGGCTCTTTAATCAGAGATGGATGGAATCACAAATCCATATATTCCTCCTAGGCCATCTGTTCAACAATTACATTTTCTTCCAAGAGCATATTGACAAATAGCTATCTTGCCCCATGCCCTAGAACAGTTTTACACCCATTTCTTTTCCTGCCTTTCTGCACTGTGCCAGTTATACAAGATTCAGTCCAACACCACTCTGCCCTAAGTTGACAACAGATCTTACACAGGGGTCTTGGACTAATTTATTTACTATTCACTAGTCCAACTACTCAGCACTAGGGCTTCCAGGACGTTGATGTATGTGCTAACACTAGCCTACCCAATCCTTTAGTAAAGATGTGATGGGAACAGATAAAGGGTTTTCTAGCACAAAGATGACTATCACAAGCACAACAAAATGAGCTTGGAAGAAATCCCCATGTCTGTCCTGCCTTTACAGGGCTGCGTTCATTCACTGGCAGGGAGGCAGGAAGGGCTAGAAAAGGAATAGCTGGAGCCAGAGCACACAGGAGAAGGCTCTTTTTCTGCAACAGCTTAGACAGGAGTAGCTTACAGAGCCAGACAAAAATTCAGCCTACTCAGATGATGTGAAGGGATGGGATGGCTAACAACTAGCTGGTGCCAAATCCCAGTGACAGATAAATTAAATGGAAAATAAAATGAGCAGAACAGTCCAGTTCCTGAGCAGAAAGGAATTT
This sequence comes from Certhia americana, assembly GCA_018697195.1. Classification (NCBI taxonomy): domain Eukaryota; kingdom Metazoa; phylum Chordata; class Aves; order Passeriformes; family Certhiidae; genus Certhia; species Certhia americana. Next base: position 43,154,523 of record CM031878.1, on the reverse strand, counting down.
TTGATCTATACCCCTCTGGGACACAGCTTCTCCATCCCTCAGCCTTGCTCTTTGAGATTTCACAGACATCTGCGGTACTGAGCATCCCTGCCAGCGAACACATGTTCCAAGGATCTCTATTTGCCTTTACCTTATTGTAAAGCAAGGAAGAAAACTCCAGGTCACAGCACCCTCTGCATCATCCAGTAACAGGCATAAGTAAATTTTCAAATTAATGGAGTTACAGTATATAGGGCATCATTTATAAGAGTTAGGTGCCCAAACAGAGGCCGCAAGATCTTATTCTTTGCATCTGAAAGGGGTAACTTGATTTTCCGAAGTGTTCAGCTGCTGATGAGAATTACAGATACTGGCTTGTGTATGGGAACAGTTGTATTTAACATCTATTTAGGTTGTCAGACCACTCAAAAGATGTATGAAGAAAGTCCAGATCCAGGCTTAAGGGTAAGTTTATCGTATTTCATCCAAACAAGAAATATTAAAAAAATAATGCAAGAGCAGGAAAGAATGAGGATGCTCTGAGGTCAGAGCTAGTTTTTAAGGCTATTGCTTTACCAATGTCCAAATCAAGAGACAACATGGGCTCTCCTCTCCTTCTTTCAATCTAACACTCACCCAAGCCTTGCAGAAGTCAAAATGCCCTGAAACCAGGAGCCCAGAAATGGGCTGGACAAATATTCATGGCGCTTTCAAGCTGCATTAACAAAGATTAATATGAGCAAGATTGAAAGGGATATAAAACTCCTGTTTAAGCCTTCTCTCTCAGCTCAAGGGCAAAGAAATCTGCATCCAGGTCAGCTCATTTCATAATTGCTTCCCTCAGAGGGCTTTAACCACCACCTTTGATGCATCTCTCACTGCTGGAGAGGGTGATGCTTAGAGCACCAGTCCCCTTAAATCAGCCCAGCTGTACATACATTTCTCATGAGCCATATACATAATATCTTTCAGTCCACCGATACTCTGAGCAGAAAGGCAGCAAGTTCCTACCCATTTGTGCATCACTGTTGCAGCGCTTTCTGCCTGTTTGAACACATTTGATCAAGCCTACTTCTCTAGGTCATAGCTCTTGGTCAGGCATTAGGAAAGCTGCATTTGCCTCTCAGTAAATTTTAGATAACATTTATTGGTGCATTGGTTTTCACTTGGCTGTCCACCCCCTCAGACCTCAGAACACACTGGACCAGCTTTTATTGACCTCACACAAGGCATTGGCATGGGTCAACAGAGGTCCCACATTGGTGGCTTTGTGTTTCATGCTTAGGGAGCAGAGAGATTCTTTAGGATAAGCCTGTGGTGCTCATGGTGGTTTCAGGCCAGCACAGGAATGAAGCTGCTGAAACCATGTCTCAGCACTGAACTGAACAGCAGCAAGATGCTAAGACCACAGGGTTCCTGCGGAACAACCGAGGACAGATAAGTCAGCTCAGCATGAAGCACACACACTGCCTCTGCTATGCTGTCTGGATGTGGGAATGGAGCAGAGGGTCAGTATTTGCAAGGACAAACTGTTCCCACAATTCACCCTTGAGAGGTGTCTTTAGCTCCTGATGAGAGCTGAGCGCTGCCTTTCCTGAAACACAGTTTCTCTCTCTAGATGAATTTCATTTCACCTCGTAAGCTCCCCTCAAAATGCCCTCCAAAAATCCCAGTGGTTTTTCGGTAAGTACAGTGAGTCATAGAAAGCTGAAGAAAATGCTTCTCCTTTCTTGACAGAAGAAAAGCACCAAAGCATCCTCTTTTGATTTTCACTGATGTTCTGGTTGGGACCCTTGTTTGCAACAAACTGGTTTTGTCTTGAGGCCTATTTTTCTTTTCATACTGTCCTGGGGTGAACATTTCTTCCTAACTTGTCTTAAACCAAGACACATACCTACATGTCAGAGAGCTTTAACTGAACAATATCAAACACTTGCCATCTCACCACCATTTTCAGCTTAGCTGACAGAAGAGCTGGGCTCTGTCTCAGTGGAAGGGGTAACATTGTCCACAGCTGGTGCAACAAGGAATGGGTCAGTCTGAGCACAAAGAATCACTGTGAACCCATGCCTCCTGAAGCATTCACACTTAAGGTCATACATTTTCTTTGAAAATGTCCAATAAGGAGGAAGTATTCAAAAGAGCAGATAATTAAATGACAAATTCCCAGTCTGGAACTTTTCAGACTCCCTGAGAGGACAGATGCTGTTAAGACAGACTCACTCCCTTGCAGGAGATCTGGGAAAAGAGTGCCTGAGAAAAAGCAGAACAGGATGGGTGCTCAAACATAAGTCTTCAGGGAGCAAGAGTTAGCCAAAATTCTGGACAGTAAGAGGCCACTCATGCTAAGGGGAGATATCAGAACAAAGGAACCTAAAGACCATTCACAAAGAACTGTTAGCTGGGACAGAGAGGGGAAAGCATCCTCAGGCATATCTCCACAGCTAGGCCATACCATGAGGAAGCCTCAGTTTTTCATGCTTACATGGACTCTGTTTTCCAGAGCTCTCTTCCTTCTCCCTTAGCCATACCACCACTGGATGCCAGCTCCCTGACAACAAGGCAACAACCCCTGCATTGGCAGTGCCTTTTGGAGGTTTCTTTGAGGCTACTGGGGAAATCCTACACTTCTGCAAGAAAGCAGAGAAAAGCCTTGAAGAATGCCTGTAAATCACAGTCTACTATGGAAAACATCACAGCCACACCTGGACCATTTCTAAACCCAGGCTGTGCTTGTTCCATCTCACTGTTTCACCAACATCTCTAGCAGCAAAAAATTCAATTGCCTGTCAGCAGCCTATCAAATACCCTGATAAAGTGAGTTTATGCTCTCAGCAGGAATGATGGACAGAAGGTTCCCATAGATTTTAAAACATTCTCCAGCAAGTTACAACGTCATGGACAAGTCTTCACAGAATTTTGCGTTGAGAGCTCTGCCTCTGCTGTCAAATCAATCCTGGCCAAGAGCTCAGCAAGCTTCACTGCTTTTGACAGGTCATACATAGTTGTTCTGAAAGGACTATGCCAGTTGAGCTTGTCTTAAATCACTTTCCTAAGTAACAGGATTAAATGCAGAAAGCTGGCATTAAAACAAACTTGCTAACTGGTGAAACCTACTGCACCGACATCATGGAGAGTGTGGGTGCTCACAGTAAGACCATTAGCAAGGGTTGCAGTGTTTCATTCCATGTGACCTCATACACCATACTTGTGGGATTTTTTCATACCTCTCCACACTAATACACATATTTGCAATTCTTGAATTGAAGCATTGGTAAAATAGATTAAAATTCAAAAAAACAGGAGCTTTGCATGGCTTAATCTCAGCTGGAGCTGCTAAAACTTAATGCTAGCCAAGGGTTTGAAAAAAAAATCTCAGCCTGGGTTTTAAACTAATTCCTAACTATCAGGAGTTGCAGGGAGATGTATAGAAAGCCAGAAGGCAGGGAGAAAAGAACAGGCTTGTGTGAGAGCACTGTCTATAACTGCTCTCCAGCAGAGAAGTCAGGATTTTAGAGAGGGTCACGTAAGACTTTTCAGCCACAAGGCATCTGAGAGATGTGGCAGAGGTGCTTGCAGTGATAAGGGGTTAGAAAAAAGCAAACAATCAGTAATTCAGGACCCTTTTTTCAATGCAACAGCCAGAAGACAACAAAAGAAGGTATTGGGAATCAGCACCACACCAAAGAGGAGAGAGTTCCTCATACAGTTTTTAGTCAAAACCACGAACCTCCTTGCAAAGCAATGTCACCGAAACCAAAATACTGAAGTACCTGATGAGGAGGGTGAACAAGCTCAAGGGATACAAATCCCTAACAGTATAGAAATCACATTCTTCTCATGAATCTCTAAGCTGAACTCTTCCTTGGCATCTGCTGACCTCCTTGACCACTTATGTGCTCCTGGGCTAAAGCAGCTTGCATCTAAACCAGTGCAGTGAGTCACTCTTACATGCCCACCAGGCTTTGGCATGGCCATGGACTGGACAGACCTCAGGCATGGTACCAGCCAGCCAGCCCCTCTTGAGCCCTCAGCACTACAGACTCCACAGCTTACCCCAGGGATTCACCAAAAGGCAGCAGGGCACTGCAGGCTTCCTATGCCATTATTCCCAGCGCTACAGGATTTGTTTACTATGAGCAGCCTCACAGGAAGCAGTCAGGCTGGAGAGAGCAAAACTGAATGGATGCAGATATTATCGAAGCTGCTTTCCCTGTGCAGACTTCACAGAAGTTCAGTGTCTAAAGAGAGGTTCAGTTCAGAAATGAAGCAAAAGACTTGTTGTTGAGAAAAAAAACCCTGGGTACAGTGACAAGAAACTCAAATTAATATCTTAGGAGCAGTATCAAGCAGGTAAAATTTCTTTCCAGTCTGGTCGCCTTGTTTTACACCTGCACTTGAGTTCTTCTCCCCTTAAAGAAATGTTTGCTTTGTTGTTTGGTTGAAGTCGTTAGGAAGGAGTCAGCTGTTATACAGAATTTAAATGCTTTTTATTATGCAAAGGCTGATGCTGTCTGAGCTCTAACTGCATGGCTGTGAATAGCATATTAATTCAAAGTCTGTATGATTACATTTTACCATTAAAGGTCACTCAGCATTTTGTATTTGCCAAGTCAGTGATTTTTGATGCATGCTGTTTGGATCTTTGGATATCTATGCATTACTTTTAAGGTATGTGTGAGAATTAAAAAAAGCCCTTCTGAGAAGGTGGCTTTAGCTCACTGCCTGAGCCACTGTGTTCTTAGACATAACACACAGAGATAATGAAAAACACCCAAAACTTTTATAAAGCCACAGTGCAAGTATTTTTCCAAAGTTATGTTAAAGAGCATTGGGGTGGGAGTGTGACTTAAGATAAATGGTGTAAAGAAAGCATCTTTTTTCCAGAGAATTCAGTGATGCATGTGGTAGACATCTTGCATTTACTGTTTTTGTTCAATCTGTTCCAGTATATTTAGCAAACTGACAGACTGCTTCTCTTTAGCAGGTAGTGTGCTTCCATCATCTTTAGGCATCTCAGACGGCAGAACAATGTTTAGACAGGTTACAGGTGTGCTCCACATGGATTTCTACTCCATGGAAGCTTTGAAAAATTTGAATATACCTAAAATGCCTCATGAGCCTACCAGAAGTTAGTTCTGTATCTTTAAGCAACTAAATTCTTCCCAAATCCCTAGCCAACATCTGCTGTCCCTTGAAAACTTATGAACAGCATCCTTTGCCATGTGCTGTACATTCTTTATGTCCAGCTAAATATGCACTGCTTTTATGGATGGAAGGATAGGGTACTGGGAGAGCTCATTTTTCAAATCAGTATTATAAACATAGTTTAAGATAGTGTCCCCAGGGGATTAAAATATTCTATTTCAGTGAATGGTTAAAAAAAAACCAAAAAACAAATGAATAAACAAAAAAACACCCCACACGAACCATCAGACCACTCTACACTGGAAGAATTTACATTTGCAAAAGTGTAAAAACCCGCATTTTCTCTGTGGTGAGTGCAAACTGTGGAACTACAATACAATAACAGAATATGCAAAAAGGGGGAAGTATCTCCCACTAACTTAGACGTAGCTTATTGATCCAGCATGATTTTTGCATATCACATATTTAAATTAATTTTACAGCTTTCACCTCGGCAGATGTTTCTGAGCCTTACATAGATTTAACAAAAGCTTTTTGGAACAGAAATTTGACTGAAGTTTGATCTGAGCCATCTTATCTCTGGCACAACTGAGGCAGAAGAGACAAAACACACCAGCAAATTTCTCCTGATGTGCAGGCACTGGGGGACTGAAAATACTGTTGCCAGACCATTTGCTTGCTAAGAAAGTGCACCTTAAGCACTGCAGCATTGTCAGGCAGCTATGGCCCCGCAAGCAGTCAGGAGCCAACAAGTTTCAGCTGTGGCAGGAAGGCAGAAGACATCAAAGATGTTACATCCCCCACGAGCAGCACAACACAGACCAGCTGCCACTCGGGTCCCACTGGTGAGGAAGTTAATACCTCTTCTTCTTTCCTCATTAAGTCACAGCAAGTCCACAGACAAGACAGCTGACGACAACCAGAACTTGCTGGTATTAGAATTTGTTTCCTCTTGAGAACAGGGCTTCCCTGGCAAGCATTCTTCTGTTAGCACTGACATGCAGACATATCCCAGGCCTAAGTGCATCTTGCCATCACACTTGGCATTCATTCAGTCTGGGAGATGCAGTTATTACTCAAATGACACTTCCCATTTGAAAACTGTTGTAAAAAAATAATGAGTACACTTTAAGCCACCTCTTCCACTGTACCATTTCATGCCAAGAAAACAAGCCCCATTCATTGCTTCTGCAAAAAGGGAGGCTTGTATTATGTAATCTTTGCCATTTAGTTTGTTTTCTTACTGCTCACAAACTACTGCATCACAGTCTCAAGACAAGGACATCTTTTCAGTCATAGAACCATAAAATATGCTGAGTTAGACAGGAACCATCATTATCATAAAGTCCAGCTCCTGGTCCTGTGCAAGACAGTCCTTTGACCAGGCAGCAAAAAGTTGCTGTGGCTATGACCTGATGTTCTTGGCAAGCGTGGCAGTGACCAGTGTGTTTCTGCCCTGGCAGGCCATCCTCAGAAGCCAGCTCCAGCCTGGTTTCCTTTGGCTTAGCCCACCAATTGCAACACTGAAAATCTCTCCATGCCGTTAGCAAAAGGAGCAACAGCAAGCACCAAACACTTCCCACAGCCATCACTGGTGGCTGAGGTACTCAGTGGAGATGGAAATGCTCACACTCTCATGGACAGCTTGATCTCTGACGGACAGCCTGATCCAGTGCCCAAACAGGTTTTGTTACTTACAGCATCCAGGAAGTACAGTCAATTCAGGAGCCATTCAAGCTTCAAGGGCTAGATAATACCCAAGCTCCTCTGACTCCTGATTCAACCCTGTAGCAAACAAGCCCGCACCCAGAGGGCTAGCTCTCACCCCACCCAGCTTTTAAACACCATCCACAACCTGCCTTGCTCATCTCTATAATGCAGAGAATAAATGTTTGGACACATTAGCATCACAGGAGTCTGTGTTCTCCAACAGAAGCTGGCAAAACAGCAAGAAACATCTCAGAGCAAGGAGGAGCTGCACTCAGAGTAAGGATCTGGAAACATACTGCAGTAGGATGCTTCAAATAGTGCCATTCCTGAGAGGAATGGAACACTTTTATCCAGAATGCAAGTGTCAGGCAGACACTTTGAGCTATCTCAAACGGCTTTTTCATCTAACAGAAGAAAATTATTTCTGAAACACACACTGCTCTCCCCAATTTTACATCATTAAAACAGAAAAATAAGGAAATAGTCTCTGGGGTCATGGGGTTTAGAGAGCATCAATCCATTTAGAAAGATATTCAGAAGTTTAGGACAAAAATTGTGCAACCTAGATTTGCTTATCTGCAGACCCATTTTGCTGTATAGCAACTGTCCAGAGAACCTCCCTGTCACACATCCCCTTTCTCAGCCAGACTTCCAGAGGGAAGGAGCCACACATAATTTTACAGCCCACCAGGATACCATGAACCACCCAGGTCACAGAGCAGGTCTGGGTGGGACAGGCAGACCAAGAAATCACTGCTCCACCAGAAGCCAGCTCTCCATCAAGGACCATTTGCAAGGAAATGTCCCTTCAAGGACAGTGGGTGGCATATACCCCTGCTGAACCCAGGAACATTACTCCCACCTTCGCTGGGTGAGCTTAGCAAGACTCACACGAAACAACTCTAACAGCTGCTGCACCCTGGGGATCCTCAGCACTCCCAATGCAGAGCTGATCTTGGAGCAGGATACTCTGACAGTCACAATCTCTGAGCTTTGGAAGCAGTTCTCCAAAGTTTGGAGAACTTGGACAAGTTTGTCCAGCCTCAGTTGAAGAACAGCAGCTTGGCAGATGGTTTCACAATACCCTGGGGACCCACCCACCTAATCTTACCCTGCAGACACTACCCCCTCCCTCCCTTTCTTGGGCTCCCTTCACTAGGCCACTACATTGTGCTACCTCTAAATTATCTTTAAATCACCACCCAGCAGTACCCTAGCTTCTTGCTCTCTCTCTCATGACCCTTGCAAGCAAACAGAGGTTCTCCAAAGAGAAACACATGCCTGAGAAAAATCACTCCAGCCCTCAGGTCTGCCAGCCCTGTCTCTCCATGAAGCAGGGATGGTTTCAAGCAATCAGCTACTGAGCATGCACAAAGTCAGTTTATCCTGCCATGGCCCAAGCACCCTTACTTAGCACTGGTGGCCTTGTGTGGTGTACGACTTGTGCTGCCTAAATGCTGAATCTTGCAGCACTTGTCTCAGAACACATGCATGGAGACAAGTGCCTGCAGAGATGCTCCGTAGCACTTCTGCACAGAGCCTACCTCTTCAGCCCACAAGAAATCAAACCCCAAGCCATCTCTTATATCAAAGCTGCAAAATCAACTGCCAGTCTTCCCTGGTGTGATGGGCAAGAATAGAAAGGACTGTGTTGGTATGGAGACAGGGAGGAGAAGTACTCTGCACAACATCCATGTCTTTCAGCTATGCACCTCGACAACAGTAAAGAAGGATTTGCTGAAAAAAAAAAAAGCCACTAGTACGTGTATTAAAATCCTCACTGCTATTTTCCTTCTCACTTTGAAGGCACAGAGATCAAATTGAAAATTGGAAACTGGAAACAGTAAATCAAACAATCCACTTACGCACAAATAGCACAAGAGAACCACTTTCACACAGGTCAGTTGTGCAAGAATTTTCTGTGTGGATTGAGAAGTCCTAGTTTTTTTGCTTCAAAACTTGTTTCAAGTTTTGAAAACAGCAGCATGTGTCTTGGGGTTTTTTTTAACATCACTAGTATCCCAAAGGATATTCTTACGCTCCCCAATGAACCAATGCTCTAATTGACCTGGATCATTTGGACCGGGTCTCCTACATGGTTAACCTCACCTCTCTCCCATCAAAAGCATGTCCCAAAAACAGCTCTCTGTCTGTGTAAATGAACAGAGCTAGGACAGATTCACTGAGAGCATTAAACTGGTAGCATCTGCTGAAACGCATCAACTAAGGATATGACTGATGGAAAAGTATTTGGAGTAGAAAGAGGCTTCTTTCTACTAGCTAAACCAGAAAGGCTTGGAAGACTCTCAGCAATCTATTACAATTGCTTCAAACACTGGGTGTGCAGCCTTCAGTTTCATTACAAATACCGTATTTGACTTTCTGTGTTAATGGCCCTATGCACAGACAGAATTAAAGTGTGACTGAAGCTACAAAACTAATAGTACTTAGAGTTGCCTATTACGCACCCAAACCACTTCAGTAACATATACATGTGGCTTTGCATGACAACATACTAACTCGACCCTGTGGGAGCCAGGTAATTGATGTTTATAGCACGGAAATACTCACCTACATGGGAGTTAGCAACTTCAGTGGGTTTGTGTGAAATTCAAATTCATTACAACTACGTTTATGTCCCCGTTTTTAAGTGTAGCTCCAGTTCCTGGAAACAAGGATGAAGACAGCACCTCAACTGCACAGGAGCATGCTTGCATAGTTTAATATTCTACAGTTTTACACTTCTGGTGAAATCATGTCAACCCCATTCTTGCCCTGAAAACGCATTGCTACTTCTCAGCCAAGCTCTTTTCTGACAACGTCTTGTTTAATTCAAGAATTTGGCTAGATTAAGAGAGCTTGTCAGCGCAGCAAGAGTGCTGATGTGTTACACAGACAAGTTACTTGGAGACACAAGCAAAGCGGACTGCACGATATGCAGGCTCGGGGTCCCAGCCCCGAGTGCAGCTTCCCTGCCGCAGCTGGTGTCTCTCGGGATCTAAGAGTTACCGGCACAGAAGTGGGCTTCGAGCTTTTTCCCTAAAGGAACTGTGAAAAGGATTTTAGATATAAAATTTAAAAAAAAAACCAAA
>CM031878.1:42923908-43144194 GCA_018697195.1 Certhia americana | reverse complement strand
AGAGAGAGAGAAAAAAAGGAATTATTTCAGGATTAGCAAAGCAACAGAGTGAAAAACACAGCGTAGACCGCGTGCCCGCAGCAGCGGCGCTGGGATGGAACAGGTCCAAAGCCCGCGGGGGCTGGGACATTCTGTACTCCGCTCTTAAATCCCCTCAGTGCGGCTCGCAGTTGTCGGGGGGAAAAAAGAAAATAAAAAAAAAAAAAAAAAAAAGAAAAAAAAAAGAAAAAAAAAAAAAGCAGAAGCCTTTTCCAGCCCTGGGGCTTTCCCTCGCAGTCCGACTTCAAAAAGCAGAAGAGCGCAGATGTCCTTCGGAGAAACCCCATCTGAACACTCGAAACTGATTTTCCACTTTTGGTTTTTTTCACAGTTCGCTGGAAGCTCTCTTGTATCGTCAGGTTTTAGAGCACTCACCCACACTAGAATTTCTCTAGCTAGGACCGCTGAGCCTTGTTCTTTTCAGTAAAAGTGGGTTTTTCCTGTCAAAAGCTGTGCTTTAGAAAATACCCCCAAATATCATTAGCCCAGTTAGAGGAGTTAACTGCACAAGTATCTGACAGACTGCATAAAGAAGGATGTCAGTTTCTGCAAATTCAGTATATCTGTGTTTTTTCAGCGACAGCTGAAAACTTCTTTGGTTTTAACCAATCAAACTTGAGGACAGGCTTTCTGGAACAATCTCTGAGGACCAGGAGTCACTGAACACACTGTATGTTTGCTTCATTCTGAGCATAGGTGAAACAACTTGTGGGTTAGGTGGTAGGAAATGTTATTCTCTAATGCTGTGGTCTTCTGAAGGGCTTTGGACAGTGCTGGTGATAGAAGCGCATCACCATGAAGTCACTGACATAAGTGTGCCACACCCAGACAGAGCAGCACCTCTGTGGCTGAGCAGGACAGCCTAGTCCCGCCTTGTTCCCCACTGGCCTCACAGCTCGGTGTCAGAGCCACCTTCCCTGCCAGCACTGGGGAATCTCAGCCTTTCTTCAGCCCCATGGGGAAAAAAAATCCATTTCCAGCAGGATAAAAGTATGTCTAGGCTTAATGCTTGAAGCACCCTGGCCTGAAGCTTTCCCTGCTTGGCAATAAGACAGCAGTAGGAGCACCCTCTCTGGGTTCTCCTAGTCTGAGCCCACTATTTCTCACCACTTCCAGCTCCACATTTACCCAAACAGTAGTGCTCCTGCTTTACACCCACATCACCCAGTAGCAGACTGCATCGCCTCTGTCATCTGGGTGCCAGAGGTGTACACGGTATTTCAGAAGGCATTCTGCTCTTTCCCTACAACTTCCCTTCTCCCCATCCTAAGCCTCTCACCTGCTCCCCAGCATCACAGGCTGTCTTTAACCATCCATCTCAGGAGCAGCACAGGACCTGCCCCCTGCCCTGCTCAGCAGCACTCCAATCCAGTTGTTTCTGTCCTCTGGAAACAGTGGGTGAAAACCTGTCTTTCCATCCCCTGAAACAGCTGGCATAGATCCTGAAGAGGTTTCTGTGATGCTGTTTCTCCATGGGCATCATCTGTGGCTGAATTGCACTGGCAGGGCTGCGTGATGTGCTGAAGGGTTTCACCCCTCTCCCCCAGCCACAGCTGTGATGCCAAGCATGTTTTGGCCCCAACAGGGTTTTGTCCCATCTGTCAGACACCCTGGGGGCCCCGGGAGCCGGTGTGGGGACACAGGCTGCAGATTCTCCATCTGTGCCACATCTGAGATGGCTAATGCAGCGGAAAAAGAAACCACCCAGTGCCTGGGTCTCTGAGGAGCTGATGCACTCTGCCTGTCTCTTCCCTGACAGGCTGAGGTCATGTGACTGCAGGCCAGGAGGCAGCTGGGAGCAAAAGCAGGGCTGGAGTGGGGCTGGTGATGTCTCTTGCAAGGCACATCCCCCTGCCCTGGGCACCTAGATGGCTGATGCAGCCACTGCACTCCTGTTTGGAGCTTTCCCCTCCTCATCTGTGTTGAGAAATATTTCACCTTTTCTCTCTGATCCAGGCATCTAGCCTAAGCCAGACAGATATTCAGGCTGCCAGGAATATGCTCTGTACCAAAGGAGTGGGAAAGGAGTATATTTGCTAGCTTGGGGTGGGGTGAGACTGCAAGCCTCTGCTATGTAGGCATCTAGCTCTTGGTAAGGTTCACTGCAAAGGAGTCCTGAATCTGGTACAAACTGGTGTTTGTTACACCACTGATCATTATTTTCTGCAGAAGGGCCATATTAAAACATTTTTGTGAATGGGCAATCAGCAGAGAAATGTGGTGGGGTTAGTACATTTATGAAGGAAAACTGTATTTTTTGTCCAAATGCTTGTTATAAATTTCCAGGTAGTTATATTAAAAAAATAAAAGTCACAAAAAGCTAAAACAAAACCTGGCAGCCTACTAAGTAGTTATGAGCTATGTATCACAATTAGAAAGCACTCTTAATTGTTAAAGAATTTAGTTGTGAGCATACAGCATGTATTTTTACACAACCCAAATAGAAACTTTAAAAAAAAACCAGAAACTCAGACGATGGCAAACAGTCAAATCCAGCCTGTGCAGTGGCTAAGCTTCTCTGAATTCCCCAGCCATGGGCAGTCATGGGAGCAGTGAGCCAACATTGGGCAGGTGACATGCATGGGTGCTAGGCTGAGGTTGAGCAGGGCACAGGAAATGGGAGACAATCTCAGAAGCTGGTGGCTGCAGCAGACAGAAGTGTGAAAGCACGACGAGGGACAGCTGGATCCCACAGCTTGGATAAGGGAGATTTGTGTGAGAAGTGGCCAAATTGCAAAGGCAGTTGCTGGGGGTATTTGACACAGTGGAGCCTTGCAAGACCAACAGTGCTCTCTCCAGTAATGTTGTCAGCTGAGATTGCCCGGTCACAGAATTGAAAATATCGAGTCTGGGTATGCCAGGTAGCAAAATTGGTACCCAGGGCAAAAAAGTATTTATGGTGGACTAATTGGTTGCAAAGAGTCCTGAGTAGAAAACAGGAGGTCAATAAACAGGAAAATGGGTAAGACAGGCAGTGTCAAAGGCTGGCAATGTGTACTTGTCAAGCAATCTCACAGCTGACCACCAGAGTAGGAGCAGGGCAGCAAACCATACCTGTTTTTCTGACTATAACACATGGGCCAAACCTGCTTCTGGTCACAACACAGGGGTCATAGGGTGCTTTCTGTCATCAGCAGGGCAGCACCTAGGTGGTTGCATGGATTGAGCATTGCTGTGTCAGTGCCTGTTCCAGCCAGATCACACCAGTCTTTTCCCACCTCTTTCTAAGACAAACTTAATTGTCTGAGTGAAAAATTCACAGCTGAAAATACCCTACCTCACTATACCACCCCATAATGAAAATAATAAAAAATAAGAATGAAAAATTAAAAAAGGAGTGTAATAAAATCAGTGTTCTGAAAAGAGTAACCAATGCACAAACTCTGTAATTTTTTGCCAGTAGAGTTGCTGTCTTGATCATTATCCTCCTCTCACAGGGAAGTAATACGGGAAACTCACTTCTAAATAATCTTTCTGTATTCAAAAGGCAGAAAACCACAAGTAAGCAATCATTCAGGTACTCACCAGGAAATTTCTCAAGACATTGCATTTCAAATCAAAGAGACTTCCTTTTGTCTTGAGGGAGAAGAAGGCTAGCGATATAACAAAATAATATCATTAAAAAAGCCTAACCAGAAACACCACTATTTACAGATGGAAAGACTGAGTTAATCATTTATTGGATTTTCCTCATGTGTCTGGATTTTCTGGACACAGCTGGGAAAACATTTTTTTTTCCCCATTTTACTCGGAAAAACATAGTTGCCATCACAACTAATTTCTTTCTGAATTAAAGGTGGAAAAGAAGCTGTAACAGCACAAGGGGAACAGCAAACTTGGAGGTGAGGTGCAGAGTAAGAAAAACTTGGCATGTGTAAAGATGGTAACTTTCCTATATATAAATCACTATAGTAAGGCCCAGGGTGACAGCTACAGCATGGAATGGGCCAGCGAACACACTGGCTAGTTAGCCAGCTTCACTGTGAGAAGGCTTATGCTGAAAGCCATGACATTCTTCACTTGGCTTTTTCCTCAGGTTTATTTGGCCTCATACCCAGAGCTCCTGGAAACTTCCCTTTTATGGGTTAACTGACTCTTGTCCTGCTTCTTCACTCATGGACAATTCTCTAGAGTCTTGCTATGGCCAGGAAACAATCCAGAGATTTCACTTCACTCCTTCCATCTGAGATGTTCATTGGGAGGAAAGGAAATGACCAACATTCCCTTCCCAGGGAGCCCTCTAACTGGCCAGAATTAGACCATTTGATGGAAAATCTCACATTTGTTATTCTATCCATCAGAGTGTGGGGATCTCCAATTTTATATTTATTTTCAAAGCTGGGGACTTCACAGCACCAGTACCTCCCCTGCTGAGGGAGTCTTTAGCAATCTCCTTATTAGCCCAAGCCAAACTGAAGAACGCAGAAAATCCTGCTGAATATCCCTGCTTTGGAAGGTTATTGGTGACCCCATGGGTCTCTGCTGTCACATCCTCTCTTAATCTTAACCCTTACTCTTCCCCATGTGTAGCAAATCTGTCACTTTGGCCTCTTCTTTAGAAAGGGCTGCAGGGTCCTGAAATCAGTCCATCTGTAGGGGTACAACCTTCTAAACAGGCTGTCATCCCCTCCCCAACAAACAGCCACAGCTCCTGGATGCTTGTGTGGAATTGATGAGCCCACAGCAGAGACAGGTCATTAAATCTTTTCTTTGCCAACTCCCTCCAAAACTGGCAGCCCAATGCAGCAATCATGGTATGACCTAGGGGCCCTACTAAAAGTTTGCCAGAGTGAAGACCATGAGGAAGGGTTCCAGCCAGATTGATGATGGCCATATTCTTCCCAAGCATCTCCAAATGTGACAGACAAATAGCTGATTGTTCCTGGGCTACCAAGCCCTAGCAAGTCCTGCTCCTGCTGCTCCCCAGCACTAAGGGTACAACCTAGCCTTCTCTCTGGATGGAGGAAAGCCCTCCATCTTGCCCCTGACTGGCAAGGAAGAGGCCAGGTCTAGGAATTCATGATACTCCAGCAAGGGGAACACCAACAGTGGAGGCAGGGAAAAGGAAATTTCAGCCAGTTCCCAGGAACTCAGTGTTGTTTCTCTCTCTGGAACTTTGCCACATTAGATCATTACATGGAGGTTTGTAGGGATCAAATCACCAAGGCTCTTTCCCTTCCCCCAACTTACCACATAAAGAGTAAAGGACAGAATCACATCTTGGTTTCTTTGCAATGTCATCCATATAGCAAAGATAGATTTGGCCTTGGGAGAATATAAGGGAAGTGTTCTTTCACCATGTCACAGTTTAAGCCCAGATGGAAATTAAGCACCAGGCAGCTGCTCACTCAGCCTCCTACCCTCTCCTCCCTCACCCCTGTGGAATGGGGAGGAGAGGCAAAGTAAAAGCCTGTATGAGATAAGAACAGTTGAATGAATAGTGGAAAAAAAGTAAAATGAAATAATAACTGTAAATAATAACAATGCTAATAAAAAAGAAACAAGTAATGTACAATGCAATTGCTCACCACCCACTGACTGAGCCAGACCTCCTCTTCCTGACACCATATCATCTGCCCTTCCAGGTAACTCCCCCCATTTCATACACCAAGTATGACGTTTTGTAGTGTGGGACTCCTCTTTGGTCAGTTCAGGTCACCTGTTTGGCCATGCTTCCTCCCACTTTCATTTGCATACCGCCTCCCCAGCAGAGCATGACACAAGGGAAGAATAGCCTTTGACTTAGGATAACCGCAATTTGGAAAAATACCAAACCATCAGAGTATTATCAACATTCTCATGCTGAATCACAAATCACAGCTACTG
The DNA here is from genome assembly GCA_018697195.1 of Certhia americana. Taxonomy (NCBI): domain Eukaryota; kingdom Metazoa; phylum Chordata; class Aves; order Passeriformes; family Certhiidae; genus Certhia; species Certhia americana. The sequence continues at coordinate 43,138,329 of CM031878.1, read as the reverse complement.
AGAAGAAATTAACTCTGCCCTAGCTTAATAAGGACGCGTTACCTTGTACTACAGAGCATGCACCGCACCAGAATCATCAGTGCCACAAGTCAATCTAGCCTGCACAGCTCCTCCAGCTGTTTCACAGAGGATACAGTCCCTAGCAGAAAAGCAAGGGAAAGCTTGCTAGCAGAAAGCTTTTCCTTTTGTATAAGGAAAGATACACCTTTTTTTCTCAGGCTGCAGCACTGAACCTTATGTTCATCTGTTGATTATCAGATTATGAAAGACCATCTCAAAATAAGTGAAAAACCTCTGCCTAAGCATGGCTACTCTTAGGAGTCTTCCACTCAGAGTCCCACCTGCCCTAGACTCACTGATTTCCTTCTCTCATCCCTACTGTGTGCCTGCATTTTGTAACCAGATGGATTCATTAGCAAAGTAGCACATCTAGCCCATCAGCCACAAGAAAAAAGAATGTTTTACATAAATATCAGCAGTGGTGTTAAAAGTGCATTCAGACACAAGGATCAGGGGATACTGTATTTGAGCAGAAGAGAAATGGTCCAGGTAGTCTTTTACCCTCCTGAACAATATATGTGATTCCACAGAGTATTATTCTTTCTAGGGAAGCCTTAGCCAGTCTCACAGACTAGTCTTTCTAGTCTTGACCTCCAAAAGGAGATGCCAAATACTGTAACTATCATCAAGGTGTGCTATCATCAAGGGAAGCATACATTTCAAGCCAAGATAAAGTGGTTTTGTAGTTTTCTTCCTTAGACACTGGAATATTCCTGTTGAGTCTCCTATACAATTTACCCATTTTCATGAGTGTCTTCTTTATCTTGCTATAGATGGTTCAGAGGACTGAGACTGCACATCAGATGCAAAGCCAGTGAGACATGAGGGAAAAAGAACATTTATTCAATAGCCTTTTTTTGGTATGGTAGATAGCAGCTTTTTACAGGACTATCCAGCACCTGGAAAACCTGAGTTAGAGAAGGACTGCTGCAGCTACAATTGTGTGTCGCACTTACATGCAACAAGCCTTCAGAGCTGGGAAAACATAAAGCATAACACCCCACTCTCCTCACCAAAATGAGATAATTATGGCCTATAACTCTGGCATGTTCATACAGCAGCCTCTGGCTGAAATGCTCCAGTCAAAATTGCAAACAAGATTGCTCTGAATAAAAGTACTAGCAAGATCACTTCCTTTGCTTAAACAAATCTGCAATGGGTGTTGACAACTGAGAGCTGGAAATGAATAGGCACATCCACATCCCTCCCCACCTCTTCCCAGGCAGCGAGCATGCATCAGTCAAAAATGACAGGTGGAAAGTAAAATAGGGACAAACCCATTTCACTGGGACAGAGTGAGCCTAGCCAGTGTGAAGTGATCATTATTGACTTTGGTCAGAGAAGAGGAAGGCCTCAGCTGGCAGATTTTCTAAACAGAGGAAAACATCATTCATTTCCACAGCAGAGGACAGGAGCCAAAACTGAAAAAGACTCGAGACAGAAGTATCATGTGTTAGCCAGAGTGTGACACCAGAGACAGCCACTCTTGTAATGCAGCACCATGGTAACAGCCATGGTCTGCTGTGTGGTGGGCTGTATCTCCAAGCACGGGGGAGTATGGTGTTTTCTTCTTCTCTGTTTCTTGGGGCATCCTGGCATACAAGGCTGCTGCACAGCCTACTGGGCTAATATCAGTCTGGAAAAGTCATATGAAGGGATAGAAAGCCATAGAAGAGCAACAGCCCTGAGGTGCCTGGGAGGACAGAGCAAGAAGGGAGGCATACCTTTGCATCAAGAGACAGGGAGCATATGCTTGGCATCACACACTATATGGATGGAAAACTGACTACCGGGGAAAACTCTCTCATCTCTTCTCATGTAAATCTTCTACAATTTCTTGCTCTGCTCCAAAGGCAGATGCCAGACCTCCTCTCAAACTTTTCATCTTTGTCTCCTCCCTCTCCAAAAATCAATGTCAGCATGCATCCTCTAAATGTCAACTGTCTCCTGTACCACCTCATTTCCTCACAGCCAGACTCCACCTCTTGCTCCTTACAGCCCTTGTTTCCTACAGCACTCAAACCCATATCCCAACACTGGGGCTCTCAGTCCTCCTGCTCTCCTGCTCTGTAGCACTGCTGCGCTATTGGTAAAAAGTTCCAGCCTCACTGCCATACACCCCTACGCTCACACTCCCTATCTCCTTAGCAATCATTTATCTTAGTAATGATGCTCTTTCCCCTGCTAATTGTTAATTACCACCCTGTTCATAGCCTGAAACCAACACTGCATCAGTGAGATGGGGGCACACACTTGACATTTCATATTACTTGAAGCAGCAGGAAGGATATAGGAAGTTCCTACCCGCCACACTCTCATTCATTCCTACCATTTTGCAGTCGTGCCAAATGCTGTGTTTAATCAGGCACACCCTTTGCAGACAGAATGCTCTAGCCAAGGAGCATCATTTTGCATTTTGACTTTTTTTTCTACCTTTTTTCCCCTGAAATTAAGTGCTGTTATCACCTTTTCTCCCCCTACTCTTTGCCTCAACCTTGCTCTTCCATCAGCACCTGGGTAAAGCAGCTCTTACCTGCTCCTGTGCTATAGCGCTCAGCATTAGTTTTCATCATTGCATATAATGTCCTCTGCACCCCAGATGCCTGTACTAAAGGCCAGAGTTGCTCCTATATAGCATCTATCTCTTCCTTCCCCTTATTTTCAGAAAATCCTCACCAGGAATGCAGAAGGCATGAAATGAACAATGCAATACTCTAGCACGGAGATTCAACTTCCTCCAAAAGCAGTTTTCTCAAACAAAGGGTGTTGGTGGGCGTTGCCTGTCATTTATCAGTCCCTATCACTCACCACTACCATGTGAATACAGCACCTACAGGTAGAACAGATATGCTGCTCCTGACTTCCTCAAATACAAAAATCTTTATTTATTTTGTTTCCAAAAGCTTGATTTTTTTCATTCACTGCCTTATTGACTTCTTACAATTCCATCAAGCCAGCTTTACAACTCCCTAATTATCTCAAGATCAAATCCAACTCAAAAATCAGCCCAAGGGGAAAAACCACTCAGTTCCACAAGTTTATGTTCCAATCCGTCACAATTTCTTTTCTATTTATATATTTTTAATTAGATTTGGATAGCTAGGTACAGAAGCAAGATGCTGGGTTTTTTTTCCTTTCCTTGATGTCAGAAAGAGTCTCTTCTGGCTTGCAGAACTTGCTGGATACTTGTTTTCTGAGAGAAGCAGAAAATGAAGAGGTATGTATGGCAAGGAAATGAAAATTTTCTGAGAGAGTTGTGGGAGATACAAGCTTCATTCAAAGCCTGCTGGAATCGATGGAAAGCTATCACTGCTTGCCTTGAGCTTTGGAGTCTCTCTCTTGGTTCTTCCCAAACTATGGATTTTCAATGGCTGTTTTACAAGTAAATTTTTAGTCTGATTCCAGTCCTACTGAGCACATTCAGCCTTCACTGCCTTAAGTACTAGTGGCAAACAGTCAGCTGTGCTCAGGATAAGACTTTGTACAAGTGTTTTCAAGCAGAGGACAAGCAATCTTAATTATAGCTTTTCGTACTGGTAGGCTTGTCTGAAGTCCAGGGTGCACACTCATGAATTAATCCTCCTACACCACTTGTCAAAAATGCAAGCCCTAGCAATCTGACTTCTCAGATGAAACAACTGAGGTAAAGAAGTTAAATGACCCGATCAAACCACAGATGCAAGGGAGTGTTACACTCAATATAAAAAAGCTGCCGTTTGCATAGCAATAAACCAAACGTCTCTCAGCCAGGCGCCTCTCAGTCCCTACTAAACACGTGGTTAAGTACCACTGCAGGTAGTCACATACATGAAATTAGACAGACACACCACTACTTTATAAATCCAGGACCCAAAGATCTCAAAGATTCACGTTCAGTTTTTAGGTGGTCAAGAACTGTGGTGAATGCATCTACTACATTTGAAGTGGCTACAAAATAGCCAGCCAGCCCAGCTGCCTCAGAAGTGAGCTCTATGGAATGAGACATCAAGGAGGGCCTGAATTTCCCCAGATTGCCTGGGCTTGTTGGAACTGGATCAAAAAAGAAGGGAATGATATTCCTGAAGCACTCAGGTTTGTCCCTTGATCTTGAATGGGAAAAACCTTTCAATCAATGAGCTCAGATTAATAAACCTGATTCACGTCTTGGATTTGAGTTTGAGGAGATTTTCTGAATTGGATGCAAGATTTTTGCCTCTCTTTGCAAGTCAGTATTTGTAATTGTGTTAGTGTCTCCCTTGATACCAAGAGAAGATCACTGTTTCCTGTCAGTAAAATATAAAGGTTCAGCTTTTCCAAAGAACTCAGCAGTTCTTTAGACACACCTATGAAAAGCAAACAGATTTGCACTGGATGTTAGCAAAAGCCAAGAGTACAATGGAGAATTCTTCTATACTTCCCATTATGGGAATATGATTATTGCTAAAAGTAACTAACTTAAATAATGGTTTTGATCTCTAAAGAAAACAAATACCACAGGCTTATGATGACACAACTACCAAATCATCTGGTGGCATGACAGGAATCCTTTTTGCATTTCCTCCATTCTCCCTGCATTTCCTGCAGGGAATGCATTTTTGAATGGAACATGTGCATCACAAAGGTAATCTTTGTACTGAGGCTATGGACCTCAAGCCATACAGCTGCACCACCAAGGGTTTCGTCTGGATATGAAACATTCAGGTACATGGAAACTCATTGTGCTATGTGCACTGAGGTAACCTGGCAAAAAAAGATGGTCAAAGGTCTTTTATACTCTTTAGGAAGCCGTGTTTGAAATTAATAAAGCCAGAAGATCTCCAGGATCCAAGGACTACTTTACAAGACTTGACATGGGTTGGACATAGACTCCAGCATTTTAATCTGGCTAAAGCATGTGGCTGCAGATCCAGTAAAGAAAGGCAGTAGAAGTGAACAGAGGGAGACAATCTGCCTTAACAGCCACCACAATCATGGGTTCTCTTATAGATCAGAGTCCATGGAAGGTATGGCAGATTATAGTATACACATCATACAACTCTACCTACAACTAATGGATCTCAAGCCACCAAGACCTCCTCTAATACAAGATAAATCACCAGTCAAAAACTCTCTTTATGAACAGGAGTCATCTTTAGAATATGGCACTATGTATTTCAAATGGGATTGCAGTGATAGACTGGACAACTATGGGGAAAACTCATATGCTTGGGAGTGCACTGGAGATTGAAAGCTGGTCTGAAAAGGAACACTGTGGAATACTTTCAAAGACTAGATTATGTTGCATTAAATAAGGTACAGTACAGACCACCCAAAATTATCAATGTAAGTACTGTGCATCGCATGAGAGAGAACAAAATGTGGAGAATGCTTGCTAACATTGCTCCTTACCCCAAAAGTTCACAGTTCAATCTAAGTGACATTTTTTAGAAGTCAATCTTCAACTTCTAAGATGTGAATGAATCACATGACAAGAAAGCTAATAAAGGTGCCCTGGAAGGAAATACTTGGTATTGAGGTTCTATGGTTCCCCTCTTGCCATATCCTGATATCTACTGCCTTAGCTTCTCCTTCTAGTCCTAAAAGAAGGCAACATCACAGATGGGACCAACCCCAGTCCTTCTGTACTCAGTCCTGCCCTTCAGCCAAAAAGGTGTCCTCATCTCTTTTGCCCACAGTCGGCTGAAGCTGTACGGAGAGCACTGATGAACACTGAATCACAAGCCAGTCTGGACAGGGAATTTATATTCTTCAAAAATACAAAAACAAATACTATAAATATTAAAATATAAACAAATTCATATAGTGTGTGTGTTCCCCAAAGTAGATTGCTGGATTTCTCCTTCATGGTTTTGGAGGTGCAGGCTTTCTCCTGAGTGCCTAACTTGACCAACACACAGGCAGCAACAATTTGATTAAACAGGTCTTGTTTTAGTTGGATTTTCTAGGAAGACAAAAGCTTATGGGGTTATGCTACCTGTTATCTGTCCACTTTCCATAGCATCTTTTGAACTGGTTAGCTAATTTTAAACAAACATAGGACAGAGGTCTCAGGGAAAATTAATGGAAATCAGCATTTTATGCTTGTTCCAAGGCAAAGATAGGGAGAAGTACATCTCTTTGGGCAGTAGTCAACATTGGCCAGAGATTCAGTCATTTAGGTATTTTTTTCTCCCTGCCAAAGGTATGACACAAATGGGAGACGGGAAATACCGACACAAGTACAAGAGATACGCCCAAAAGAGTGAATCCTTAGGAAGAGAGACTTCACAAGAAGTTGTATGCTTTGTTACCATTGGCAAAAGTTCCTTGTGATGTATGTGCCCTGCCGGCAGGCAAACAAGGCCATACTTAGGTGATTCAACACTAACACAAGTGGTCCCTTTCAAATCCTCTACTAGCTCTAACTAAAGGATTCCTTCATTCTCTTTGCTAGCAGAGGGTACCAAAGGGTAGCTCTTTGGTGAACACCCAAGTTGCTGCCCCGGCATAACAGAGAAAGAATAATAAAAAGCTCAACAGATCTGAGTTATGTCATGGCATTCACCCTTGTTCACTCTTCCCCAAGTCTTTGGTTGCATTGATTCCAGCAAGAAATTATTCACGGCATATCGAAGGCAGAGCTGCATTGCAATGTTTAATCTTGAAGCATCCTTGATTCTTTTGTCAGTCACTCAAAATGTAGAAGGCTCAGAGAAAAAGAATTGGCTCTTGGCAGTAGCTGCCTGTTATCAAACCACTGTAAAAATCTTTAGGTATAAATACAAGTTACTTTCTTACAGAAATTGACATTATCTTAGACAAGATGTATGGGGGGAATCTGGAAAGTCAAGCAGTTAAAAAATGTCACAACTTTCTTTAGTCAGGAAAGAAAAGCCATTAAGCATTACAGGATCTGAGGGTGATTACCAGGGATGGAAACACATGCAAAAATGATTCAGCATTTGGTCAAAGTGTTGACCAATGTTTTACTAAATGGTATTTTTGCTCCCAAAATGCCAAATAATGCCTCAAATGTCAAATAAAGTCAAATAAGAGTAGGGGGGCAGAGGTAGGCAGCTAGGTGGAGACTGAGGGGTATCTTTAGATTGTTTTCCCATTGCCCTTGCATGCTGCATAGGCCATGTACATCTCATGGACTGTTACTCTGTAGTCCATATTTCACAGGGTAAAGATGCTAATCTGATGTTATTTTTGAGCCTGGATATCCTTCTTTCTCCCATGTAATCTTTTCAAATGTGTCACTATCTTAACAAATGGAAAACATCTAATCTAAATTTCCCTGCCTGTAATTTCAGTCAGCTGTGTTTATCTTATCCAGCAGAGAGAACAGATTATACCTTTCTCTCCTGAAGCACTCCTGTAATTACATGAACAAGGATCGTATGACCCCCAAGTTACCTCTTCTCTAAATTAAAACAACCCTGGCTTTTGTTCAGCAGTCCTTGTAAGTCCTGCTGCCTGTGTAACTTGTTTGTATTGAGACAGGCCTAGCAGCCAGATAAAGCAGAAATGCAACAGTCTACCTTCTCATTAGACCTGAGCAGTGATTACTGAAACTACCAAACGTGAAGAAAATGTTCTGGGCTTGTAGTCTATAAATTTTTGGGACACGGAGCTAGAAATATCTAGATCCAAACTCAGGTTCTGCTGCTTCCAGTCTGTCTGATCCTGGGCAAATTGAATCCTAGTTCAGAGCTCCTTCACTTGACAGACAGGTTTAGAAATAACAACTTGCTTTACTGAGCAAATGATGGCCAAAGTAATTTAAAGCTGGAGATTGTGCAGATGTAAATTCTGGTGGAAGAGCTCACTATTACAACAGTCTTCCAGGTAGACAGGTGTCCTCTTCTAGAAGTTATTTAAATTTCTTTTTCTAAAATATTTCAGGTGTTTTTAAAAAACAAAGTTCTTCAAGAGGACTATATCAAACTGTTGGGGTATCAGTAGCTTCCAAGTAAACATGGGGAAGTTCAGAACTTCAGAATACCAGGAACCCCCTGGGTAAGTACTAATATTTGAAGCTGTCCAAGTGAATGATTAAACCAATTTGCCTAATGTTGCTGTTGACCCATGAGTTTCCCAATATCCAAGCCATCCAAGCCTGCTGGGAGAATTCTCTCTGTGATAGGTGTATTCCTTCCTACAAGTTGATTACAAGTAACAGAACCCTTTCCAGTATAGGATGTGGATTTTATTCTTGTTTAACTGTAGGAGAGATCTACATGGAATCTCAAAACGAGACAAGACTTTTTATCCAGACTGGAACTTTCCATAAAATCACCTTCCCTTAGTTGTGCTAGCTGAGAGACTCTGTCTAAAATCTTCATACACATTTCCTAACCTAAACCAAGAAGGATTTGATTTGTTCTGGATTTAATACATTAAATTCTAAGAGGCATCTCTCTTAACAAGTATTCACAGAGAACACCATTTCAGAGCATTTTCTGAAATTGTGTTGGCATATTAAAAGACTCCAACTTCATTTAACTCTGTTGAAAGAATATGTCCCACATAAGTAGATGTAAGTAAGCAAAAAGAAGCTGGTATTTTTTTGTAAAAGAGGGTGGGAACTTATGTAAATTAACAAACCCCAAGTGAGTCGAGCCCATTTGCAAACATTCTTCACATTGCACATCCACTCATTGCGTGACAGCCACTCCTGTGTGCTACCAGGAATGCTGAGGTTTAATCTCACAGCTCCTCTGCTTAGTACTACTCTAGGGACTGCTTTGAGGAGCATGGTGGTAGAACTTGTCTATTCTGCTCCCAATCTCCATCCTCTTGGCCCACTGGGTTATTTAACTGAGCTATACCCAGCTCAGCATGTTTAACCTTTGTTAACCATAGTTCACTCACATGTCGATGAAGCAGTTCTGCCTTCAGCTCTGTCCATTGCACAACCATCCAGATCGGAAGGACAGAGACAGGGCTGGCACCATGCTGGATAGATACTAAGGCAGCTGAAAAGTACTGCTGCAAATTTGCCCTGTATGTTTAGCATCAACCTGCAGCTCATTACCCTAAAGATCAGTAGTGCCTCCTGAATTTTGGGAAGAGACATTGTATAGCAGGAAACCTCTCATCTTGCAATACCAAGAAAAGCAAGTTTTTTAAGGCTTGAGGGAAGAGCAACCAAGGCAGAAACAGACTCCTACTATCAGTGCTCATTTCAATGCAACTTCAGGCAAAGGAAGCCTTGAAACAGGTTATTTACAGAAAGTGGAAGAAGGAAAAACTTTTCCAGGCAAGTGGGACAAGGCTGTTTTTCTACAAGAAAGAGATGTTTATCTAAGCAATGCATCAATAATTAGGAGAGGTGAGCTTCTAGAGTTACTAAGCCTTGCTTAGAAATCTCACTATTTTTGGCTTTTCATTTTAAAAAAATCTTCTAGGTCTTTAGCACAAACTCAGGAGCTGAATTAGGACAGAGGAGCTTGCTCACAACAAAAGAGCAACATGGCTTGCTGCTCCCTAAGGAGGCCAAATGTAGCCATCAGGGAGTTCCTTTCATTATCACAGGCATTGGGTCTTCTGCTGCAGGCTGTGTGGGTCATTGTCATAAGCAGTATTACTGGTATTACAGTGGGTCACAGATTAAGAGATAAAGAACAAAATACCTAGAAATGAGATGCTTACTATGTGCCAGCATTGGTTTATCTCCACCCAGCTTGATAAGTCCCACAGTAAATAAGCAGTGCTGCCCCTAGACTTGGGGCTGTGCAAGGGTCAGTCACACCCTTCCCATACACACTTGTTATACCTGCAAAGGACTGTCCCCTCTCACCTATGGGCTGTGCCTGGCATGACACTGCAAGGTAAGAAGGTGCCTTCTCCAGTCAGCTGCCTTACTCTCTCTTCCTTTATGAAAATTTGAGGCAAGGGGTATTATTGCTTGATTCCTCTACAAAGAAGGCCTCAGAAAGATTAGGAGGTTAGGAGGCACAATATTTTTCCTCAGCTGGAACCACTCAGGATTTCTCCAAGTTAAATATGGCCAGGTCTCAGTGTAGAAGACAGAAAACACGGGACCAAGGAATGGTGGGGTGGCTCTGAAATAATGATCTGTGCTACCTGGCTTTACCTGCTTTCATATAAGAAATGTTATAGCCTGACATAAAACAACATTTAACTCTTCTTTTCAAGAAAACATGGGTTCAGAATGATGTCCAGGTGTAGAAAGACAAATTACTTGTTGGTAGAACTGCCTTGTTAAGGTTTAAAGCTTAACATTCTTCAGTAATTTCAGAGCTAGTGGGAGGTTAACAAAGCTTGGGGAGAAGGATGCACTGCTGATAGTGGACAAAAACAAAGTAGAATTTATGTGCCACAAGGACTTTTGGCACAACTATGATAAGGAAGAAACTAATAAAGCAAACACAGCAACTGTGCTGAGACCAGCTCCAACTGGGTAAAAAGTAATTCTGGCAGAGGAAGATGGGGACCACTGACTCACAGCCCAACAACTAAAGAAACCTACCAACTCAAAAGAAAAGAAATTTGCACATGTAAATTACTATGACAAGAGAAATAACCATTTAACCAGTAGCACATATAATACTAATAAGAGAACTGTAACTTGTAGACAATGAACTGTGATTTAATTTTTTTCCTAAAATGTACAGCTGGTGTAAAATTTTTATGATTGGGGACCCAGCCTTTTGTGGGTCACCACCTAGCTCATACTTTGCACAAACTAGAATAAAGAACCAGAAATATCTTGTCTCAGTGTGTATGTCGGTGCTGCATTTGAGACAAGAAGAATACAAGTGTAACTTTGGCTAAATCCTAGGCAAAATCTCACTCTCTGCTTCCAGAAGAAAGCTTGTCATACACATAAGGGAGCAGCAAGTAAGAGAAGCCTGTAGAGAGTTTTAATTAAGGAGAGAGGATCTGGGGTGATTTATCAGGATCATTTAAGGTCTTGATTTTATTAGGGAAAATGTTAATTGAGCTAGTTAGTACCTGTGAAGTAAAAAGTCAACCAAGTTAGGTCTTCCTCATGTAAGCTTCTGTCTCATGTTGAATCCTTTCAGTGGTCTTTGTAGCAAAGGCCTCCCAGTTCTCAGCTGCATTGTGCTTTAAATATCTACAGTGTGAAAAGCTACCTTATGTCACCCCATCTGTGAAGACATGCAAGCAGAGCATTCATTTTTTTCCTAATTAACTAAAAATGGATTTACTAAAAGGAATATTTCACTCTCAGCTTTTAAAAATATCATTATCATTTGTAAGCCCAAGGAGATACTCTGAAAGGAACAATTGCAATTAGAGTTGTCAAATAATAAGCATAAACAATTAATACAATTTTAAAATATTGTAATATTTTTGGCCTGTTGACAGGAAAGAGCTTTTTAAATAAATATAATTCAGAAGTTTTGAATAAAACCATTTGTACAAAAACAAATGGAGGATTTCAGTGTGTGTGTTGTCTTTAACATGTTCTTCTTCTGGAATCGTTATACTTTTACAGATATCCCAGAAAATAAAAAGAAAGAAAAATCTATTAATGAAGTGTGTAAGAAACAGGCCTAAACAAAACAGGGAACATATATGGATGTTTTCTTTCGAGCTTAATCCAAATGGACATAGCAGCCTGCTACCAGATTTGTGCTACAGTCACTTGAAAGATGAGCAGAGAGCATTTTGATATGGTAGAATTTATCTCCTCCAAGATTTGATATAAGCATTGAAACAAAGTGTCATGATGACAAACATCAGACTTAAGTGTTTAAGAAAAAACACCCAAGTAGTATGAAGCAGTTCCCTAATTTCCATCCACATAGCCTTGAGCACCTGCTCTGCCCTTTTTCTTCCAGCTGTGCAGCTCTGAAAGAGAGTCTCTCAGCCAGGCCAGGACAGCTGATGGGCTCCATGCTGGTGTGGTAAGGGAATGTGTCAATCCTTAGCACATGTTTGGGTGTGGAGGGGTTAAATCCAGAGGGAACAACACAGACCTGCTTCTCAGAGAGACAAGGTGCTAGGTTGTGGTCCTGCTGCCTTCTCCAGCAAAGCCAAAACATGGAACCAATTTTCTGTGTGCTCATTCACTGCCTGGTAGGGCACCTGCATATGACTCTGATTCAACCATGTCCCCAGGCCCTAGGTACAAAGAACACTAACGTGACTCCTTTAAACACAAAGATGACATTGGTTATTTCAGGCATTCTAATCAGTTCTACACAATAAATATTTATAAACAATACAGATTGTTTTAATGAGATGAGGAATGCCTACTGGCTAGGGAAAAAAAAGGAAAGAAAATACTAAGTTTGCTAAGTTGTTATCCAGATTTTCATATGGAACAGCAGAGAGAATAGAAACCAGAGGATATTTACATGTTCTGGCCTACTGGGAACATACCAAGAGGCTGCATCCCATTCAGGAATGTTGCCTTGTGTTCATAGCTGGAAACCACTTGTTGCTTGCTCACACAGCAGCAGATTGAGAGACAGGAAGGGAAGCACTCAGCATGAGATTTGTGAAAACCTAACAGCGAAAAGCCCATGTCTAGCAAACTAAACAAGCTCGTTGCACACCTTTCTCAAGCCTACAAACAGCATAGCACTACGTAACGGAAACCCTACTGCTACTGTAAGAAAATGCATGGTGCATTATACCCTCCTGTACTTTTGAAATCTGCCTTTCTGAGAAAGGAATTCAAGCTGAAAGATTTATGGAGAAATAGAAGGAAATGTCCTTTTTATCATTCATGCAATAGCAAACTGGAAGCTGTGATTTGCTGGTAGCAAATGGGAACATGGCGGATGATCTGGTCCTAGCTAAGCAACAAGTATTGTGCTTTCTCCTTTTCCAAAACTCTGAGTTACTTTGTGTTTAAGTAAACATCACAATGGAAGTTTAAGCTGCTTTTGAAAGCATTGAACCTTTTGGTACCTTTTTTCCATTACCACCATCTCACATGGAGTATAACCCTGACCCAGACCTTGCCCACATTCACAAGACATATACAAATGAGATTAAAAAGGTCTCCAGTTCCCTGGGAAAATAAGAATGGATAAAAATGTTTCATACACTTTTTAATAAACCTCTTGTACTTGGGCAGTTCTGTCAGTCACAGCTGCATAAACTGAACATAGCACATAATTCATGAATTCAGTGCCAAACTAAAAACGTCCCATCGAAAACCAGGATACTATTCAGTATGAGTCCTTTGGCAAGATCAACACTGGCATTCCCAGATGTTCAGTACCATCTGTGAGCTGTCTGTGAAGCACAGCTCCTGTTCACCATTCTGTGTATTGGTAGACAGCCTTTCCGGTGGCTGAAAGGAGTCAGAGCTACATATACATAGAAAAAGAGAGATACCCATGGACTCCTAGAATATGAATGAGAAAATACCAGGAAGTATAGTGAACCCAAATTCCAGGCAAAATCACGGAGCTGAGAGAACAGTCTTCTCAACAAATTTTATCTTAGTCACTTCCTTGACTGCAATTTTCTCAAATTTACTCGCTGTGTAAAATCATTTGCTGACTTGTTTCAGGGAATCATTTCAGACCTTCACTGATTCCAGCACAGTTTTGTACATTTTAACTCTACAGTGTTTTGAACTGTTATGCTCAATTATGAAAATCGTGATCACTTTTGCATTCCCAGACTATGCATAAATAAATATAAAACCAAATCTTTTTCTTGGCTATTCAGGTTAGCAAGAACAAAACCTGCATTTTATCACTCACTTCAAATCCTGGCTTGTATGAACTTTACTGATGAGAAAGCAAACACGGAAAATGTCCAGACAATAAAAATAAAATCTTTTAGAAATGTGAAGGAATATTCCACTACAACATGGTTATGAGAAGCATTACTTCAACCATACAATGAGATAAAGAATGGAGAAGTTCAAATATTTTGGAATTTGCCATCTCATCTTTGCCTTCAGCTGAAACACAATTTGTTCATAAGTGAAAAAAAACCTTCCATATTAAACCAATTTTAAACTGGCAGCAACTGCATCAGTAATCACCCTTCATGTCATTCATGTCACAGCAGATTATATGATCCTGCTGTAGAAGCTCTAAGAATTATTTCATACCATATTGCAAAAAAACTGTAACAAATGTAACCACTTGCAAAATAACATATAACATATACACAATGTACATGCTTCATAAGCTTAATTTTTTCCACAATACTCTTTTAGTATGTTAGAACAACTTTTTCTATCTCATTTTAATTTAGACAATCTTTCTTCCTGAATTTAACAAAATGGTAATTTGTTTATTGTGAGAAAAAGCATGAAAGCGCCATAGGCATGAATTCATAATTGTTCTTATTACATTTAATTCCATGCAGAGACCCTCAAAATCAATTATTTGGTGTAGAGGAAGAAATGTGCTACCCCTATTATGAGGAATCATAAAAGATGCCTTGTAAATTTAGGTAGTCTTCCATAAAACATCCTTTGCCAGGAGCGGATTTGTCTCCCAAGGTGAAACTCTAGATTGCACTCAAACCAGAAGAAATTTTATCTTTATATTCATCTTAGTCAATATTTGACCCTGCGAAGATACAGTCTCATCCATCACAAAATCTCATCCCTTGCTAACTGTGTGGTTGGAAAAGTATGCAGTTGGGCCCAGAGCAGTAATGGGGTGAAAGTTCCTGGTGCTGTGCACTGTTGGCACTTCTGGTTTCACCCAAGAGAACGCCACAGAAGAGCGCCATGTGACTTTCCTACAGAGGAGAACTGCTGATGAAAGATTTGTGATCAGTTTGAAATTTGATCCTGGGGTGTGGGTGATTTTACTGAGTGAATTGCCCCAGGATAGCCTGTGAGGAACAAGGTCCCAGGTCTCCTCAAGCAGTTAGGATACTTCTTATTGTATTCAGGAGCATGGGCAGAGACACAGACACCACATTTCAGACATCGATGCCTGGTGATTCAAACGAGCAATTCTCAGCTGTTGCCCCTAGTTACAGCTAAAGTAGAGTTAATTTCTTCTCAGTAGCTATTACAGGGCTGTGTTTTGGATTTGGAATAAGAATTCTTTTGAAAACACACTGATGGTTTGGTATTTTGCCAAGTCGTGTTTACCCTAAATCAAGGACTACTTTTTTCCCCGTTCGTCTCCCGCTGCCCAGGGAGGCGGTACGCAAATGAAAGTGGGAGGAAGCATGGCTGGGACAGGTGACCCGAGCTGAGCACACGTGTCCCCCCCGTGTCCCACACGTCGTGCCGGGTGTTTGGAAGGGCGGGAGTAACCTGGACGGGCGGATGAGCTGGTTTCGGGAAGGGGGGTTTGGCCAGTCAGTGGGTGAGGAGCAACTGGATTGCTGCGCTTTATGTTGTTGTTGTTGCTGCTTTAATTATTAAACTCTTCTTCTAACAACATACAAGTTTGAATTCGATTCTCCTCCGCATTCCACCGGTGTGAGGGGATAAGAAAGGGAGGGGGGAGGGGAAGTTGAGCGGCGGCCTGCTTCATTTCCAGCCGCGCTTTAACTCACGCCAGCCACGCCTTCCTCCTCCTGGTCTCTCCACCCTCAGTCGATCCCCCGGCGGCTCGGCGCGCAGGCGGCGGGCCGGGCAGCAGAGGCGGGCCCAGCGGGACCCCGCCCGCGGGAGGGAAGGTGCACCGCCCGCGGCCCGCCCCCGTGGCAGGCTGCTGGCGGCGTGGCGGTGTCTGTGGGCGGGCTGTGTCCGCCATGCTGCCGCCGGCGCTGCTCCGCCGCCCGCTCGCCGCCGCTGCCCGCCTGGCCCTGCCGCGCTCCGGCCCGCAGGTAGCGGCGGGGGCGCGGGGCGGGCGGGGGCGATACCCGGGGGGCCGGGGCTGTCGCTGTCGCGACACCGTCTGCCACCAGCCTGCGCGCGGACACGGGCCCGCCGGGAGCCTGGTCTCCTATGGGGTCCTTTGGGATCCGTCCCCGGGTCACGGGTTCGATTCGGTTGGAAAGGACTGCTGAGATCAGCGGGTCCAGCCCGTCGCTCGGACTAGACCGTGGCACCAAGTGTCGCGTCCAGCCTTCACTGAAACACCTCGAGGGATGGCGACTCCACCACGTCCCTGGGCAGCCCATTCCAATGTCCCATCACCCCTTCTGTCAAGAATTTATTCCTGATGTCCAGGAAGCCTGTCCTGAGCCTTTCCTGCTGCATTTTGAGACTATGACCTCTTACATCCTCTCAGCCTGCGAGAAGAAGCCAACCCTCACCTGCCTTTCATGCAGTTGCAAAGAGTGATAAGGTCCCCCTGAGCCTCTTTTTCTCCAGGCTAAACAACCCCATCTCCCTCAGCTCCTTCTCATAAGACCTGTGCTCCCGACCCTTCACCAGCCACTTCTCTGGAACTGAAGTGGTTCTGCAGTGTCCCAGTATCCGCATAAGCAGCAGAAAGTTTCGGGGCCTCTCATTTCCCACAGAAATCCAGTGTGGAATGGGTCACTACTTCAAGCTCCCCACATAGTCAGGATCCTGCAAGGGTTTGTGACAGCCCCAAGGAGCTGTGACTCGTGGCAGCCAGTACTAGATGTGTCATGCTGTAAAGGGCCATTGAGAAACAAAGCCTTTGGTTTTCACCTTCTGTATTCAATGACCTGGAAGTGCAGCCAGTTGTGGGGGTCAGGCTCTTCATCCAGGTAACAAGTGAATTAGAGGAAGTGGTCTCAAGTTGTCTAAACCAGGAGAGGTTTAAGTTAGATATCTGGAAAAATTTATTCACTGAAAGGGTTGTAAAGCACTGAAACAGGCTGCCCAGGGGAGTGGTGGCGTCACCATCCCTGAAAGTGTTCAAGAACCAGGTGTCACTTGAGGATATGGTTTAGTGGTGGATGTGGCGCATCTGGATTCACAACAGATAGGATCATGTTAAAGTAATTTCTAAACATAATCAGTTCTGTTCTGTGGCTTGAGTTGCATGGTGCTCATGCATGTAGATTCTTGTGAAACAGGACATGTCCAAAATCCATTCTGTAGCTGCCTCTGTGCAAACATGGGCTAAGGCCAAAGCTGTGTTTTTGCCTAATTTTTTCATGTTTTATTTGAGAGGTGAGTAGCATGTTCCAGGTTATTGAGGCAATTGCAAAAGTATACTTAGTCTGGGACTCCCAAAGGGTTTTATCTCATATGAACAGAAAACCTATTCTTGATTAGCCCTTGGGAAGCAGCCAATAAAGGGCTAGGATGTGGACTTAAGCAATCTTGTGTCAGAATGAATCACTCTCTTCCAAGTGTTGGTATATTTTTCTTTTGTTTCCCAATAATATGTAATTTGCTAATACTGGTATATGATTGTAAGTAGAAAACACGATGCAGTAGCTTGAGTTGGTTGGGTAAGTGCAGCACAGAGAGATGTTGGTGTTGCTTCCTTTTTGGTGACATCTCAGCAGCCTTGCTTTTGAATAATGTGTTTAGCCACATACATCTTGCTGCTGACTTCCTGAGGAAGAGGTTGAGAAAAGGAAAATCCTACTTTGTTATGAACTAATAATTAAACAGTTGAGTGCATCAAATAAAAGACACATCACAGTCTGTTGCATTGCCAGAAGGAGTGGTAGCAAATAAGGGACATTGGAACTGCTTCCAAAGAAAGTGTCAAAGATACTTTTTTTTTTTAGTGGACGTCATGAAGTACCCCTCTCCCAACCTGCAGCAACAGATCCTTCTGTAGTATTGCATTAACAAAAGAAAATTAGACAGCATACAACTTTCTGGCTTGAGAATTATTTTTACTGTTTTTTCTTACTATTTTCTTTCAGGTATGCCTTGCTACAGGGCCCAGACAAAATAATGGCGTTTTCTACGAAATTCGCACATATGATATTAAGCCAGCGAAGATGAAGGAATTTTTTGAATTAGTCAGGAAGTACTTTCACTTTCGCACAGCTCACTCGGAGCTGGTGGGATACTGGTACTCGGAGCTAGGGGCGATGAACAAGGTGCTTCACATTTGGAAGTACGGTACGGTCATCCCTTTGCGCTGCTCTGCTCTCTGTGTGTCCCCTGTCTCCTAGGCAAGAAGGTGAGGGGAATGCTTATCTAGCTTTTATTTGTTGCTCTTATTGTAAGGAAGTGCCTCCAAGACGGTACTCCTGTACTGATTAGTGACAAGAACACTTGTGAAGAGCTTGTCAGGACAACTTTGACATGTTGGGATGCAAAAGTTACAAATGTTCTTGAAATGCAGTCTCTGTTCAAAACAGGTATAATAGAGGAATTGTGGCAGAGTGTTTTATTCATGGCAAATATTTTTAACTAAGGTTCAGTTCCACAAATGTCTTGAAACTTTCAAAACTAATAGAAAAAAGGAAATATGCACATATACACAGTATGTATGTGGATTTATGCATGTATAATTGTTCTTGTATTTTAGCTCAGAGTACCAGTCACTCCCATATAAAAATGAGCATGCTGTTTGCATGCTTAAACTCCTTCTTCAGTGGGCCTGTACTGAGGTAGGAAGCCAGTCCACCAGGTCTGTCTTCTCAAGCATTCTGAGTGTTTTTGTTGCAGCTTTAACCTTGCTAGCAATACGATTTTTGCAGTATGATCAACTTTTTATGTTGTTGGAGTTGGTGCTGACATGGAAGGTGCAGGTGAGCCAAAAGAAGCTACTATTATGCTGAAAACTATGTGTTGGCTCTGCTTATTTTGGAGCCCAAGGGAAGTGATACTTGGGTTACAGAGGGGTGGGAAGGCACACTGGTATAATTCCCCTCGAACACATGCTGCAGTCCAGGTATATCTGCATGTTGAGACTGTGCTCATTGAAGTCCAGTGCGGTCACCATACGTGTTTAGATTAAAGGATCACCCCTTTTGTTTTGGAGGAATGAATAGTGGAATCATAGATAATTGTTTGGTTCCCCTCAAACATGTTGCTCAGGGCCACATCCAGACTGGCCTTGAACTCTTCCAGGGGTCGGCCATCCACAGCTTCTCTGAGCAATCTGCTCCAGTGCCTCAACATTCTCACAGTGAAGAATTTCTTCTTTATATCTAATCTAAATCTTGATCCATCCCAGAAGGTATTTGAGGCCCGACTGGAAGAAGGTCTGAGCAACATGGTCTAGTGGCAGGTGTTCCTGCACATGGCCAGAGGGTTGAAACTAGGTGATGTTTAGAGGTCCCTTCCAATCCAAACCATCCTGTGATTCTAAACCTACCCTCTGTCAATTTACAGCCATTCCCTCTTGTCTTATCACTACATGCCCTTATAAAAGATGCCTCTTCAGCTCTTTTGTAGGCTCCCTTTAGGTGCTGGAATGCTGCTGTAAGGTCTCCCTAGAGCCTTCTTTTCTTCAGGCTGAATAGCCCAAACTCTTTCAGCCTGTCTTCACAGGAGAGGTGCTTAAGCGCTTCGATCATTTCTCTTACCCCCTGTGATGTCAGTCATTCTTCCCTCATCCACCAAAGCTGTAACCCCATCACAGAAGCCCACCATTAGTCAGGCACAATTTGTCCTTAATGAAGCCATGTTGGCTGTCACCAGTCACCCTATGGTCTTCTATGAGCCTTGCCATAGTTTCCACAAGGATCTGCTCCTTGATGTTGCTAGGCGCAGAGGTGAGACTGACCAAGCTGTAGTTCTGCAGTTCTTCCTTATGTTCCTTTTTAAAAACGAGCTGCCATAACTTCTCAAATACAACGAATTGTGGCTTGGCCACTTCCTCTGACAGTTTCCTCAGTGCCCGTGAATGTATTTCATTGAGTACCATGGATTGTGCACCTTCACATCCCTTAGATCGTCTCAGACCTGAATTTCCCTGCAGCAGGTGGTTCTTCATTCTTACAGTGCGTGCCTTTTTCTTCTATGACTTCTGGGGTCCAGTTGGAGCCCTTGCCAGTTCACACCAAGGCAAAAAAGGACATTGAGTACCTCAATATTTTTTATGACCTGGGAAGCTATGTCTTTCTTTTCCTTCATGAGAGAGCCATTCATTTGTTAATATTTTTGAGTTCATTTGCATTTATAAATTTTCCTGCTTCTCAGGTCATTTTAGTCTTGGCTATTGTCACTATCTCTAAATAAAAAAAAAAATCTATGTGAAACTTTTAAAATTTAAAACTAAGGGAAAACCTATACCTTTTGTTTCCTAACAGTGTTTTACATGTCTGATTGCGGTGGTTTCTCCTGCCACCCTGAGACCACACTGTGATCTGAGAAATGAACACACTTTACAACATCCTTCCTCCTTGATTAAACAGACTCCTGCTTACATAATTGCTGTATCTACCACTTAGCCCTAAGATACTGATATTTCTCAAGGTTTTTTCCATACTGAGATGATGGATTTTTTCCTATGTAATATTTGGAGCTGTCTGCATAAATATATTGCTTAAGATGCCACTGCAACCTAAGCAGTTGAAATTCACACTCTTAATTAAGTGAATTTGTTTTCCATTAAGGAAAAGAAAAGAAGAGAAGCTTTAGCTTTTGTGTATTTAACATCCTTTTATGTAACTGAACACACAAACATTAATTCTACATTTTTAATGTCCCTTTATATAAGCCAAACCACATTTATTAATTTTTTTTCTTGGTAGGCTATTACTTCTGATTTTTTCCATTTAATTTCTGTATCCACTGTGCTTTCTCCAAATTTCATCCTTGGCAACTATTGCCTCATCCAGTAGTCCCTGCAATTGCCATGTGTAAATCTTTTTTAACAGTAAAATTGCTTAACTTATCTTAACTCTTTTGTAATTTTCTTGGAAAATTTCATTTGGCTTGAATTCATTTTAATCTGAGAGCTAAAGCAGATGTTAAAGGAAGTTTTGTAGAATTTAAAGAAAACTTACTGCATCTGCTTTGAGCTAATATGTTATCTAAAAATGCCAGTTTCAAAATTAGGTAAGTGCAGTTTGCCTTCTTGTAATTATACATTTTGACTGAGTGTGACATGACATCATATGCATTTTTTCATGGGTTTTTTTTCCTTTCTTACAGATAACTTTGCCCACAGAACAGCAGTCCGACATGCACTAGCAAATGACAAAGACTGGCAGGAAAAATTTATCTCTACAGCTCTCCCCTTGATGGAGAAGCAGCATAATGAGGTTGCTTATCTGGTGCCCTGGTGTCAACTTGGGAAGCCTCCAAAGGAAGGGGGTGAGCTTATCTTTTCTTTTGCTGATTAAAGTTACCGGCACTAACAAAAAATGGCTTAAAGTTTAAACCAGGTATTGCATAGCTTTATGACCTTTTATGTAACAAATGCATGTACATGCACCCATGTGGAAAAGGTGACGTAACACAGATGAGGGACAGAGGTTTTTGGAAGGATTTTACACTAACATACATCAGTAACTGGCTAGAGTGCTGATCATTAAGGTTGTTAATGATCAGGATTGTGACTTGCTAAATGAACATGCAAAATGACAATGCACTTGGTCGAGCAGTCATCCCAGACTTCCTTTGTCTATCCATCACTGAGAGGGCATTTCTGGATAATCATTGTTCTCTTCCACAGAAATGTTCCTCTTATCAGTTTGTTTTGATGTTACTGCTTCTTTCACATAAAGTTTAAAAGATTCCCTACTTTTCTAAAAAGACACCTAGAAGTCAAACATAAGGATCTGCTCCTTGATCTGGCACAGAGGCACAGAGGTGAGACTGACCAAGCTGTAGTTCTGCAGTTCTTCCTTATGTCCCTTTTTATAACAATCATAGGTTAGATGTAGAAGTCATGTCCCTATGTATTTTAATTCTCTCTGTAGCAAATTTGATGTTAATAATATTGACTGTTCCCCAATTTATGAACATTGGCAGGCTTTCTTGCCGGCAAGTGACTTCAGCCCTCAACACATGTATAGATAGAGTAATCTTTGTTCTTTATTTCCCCAGGATTCAGAATTTTATGCTGATACTGTTGAATTTGAAACCAGTCCAGTTTTCTCTAAAATCTGGTGAAGCGACTTCAGACACTGTTGTAGTTTATCTCCAGCCCATTGCTGGAGAGTGACAACAGACACTGCCAGGTAGCAAGTGTTGGGCTTTCAATTACTGTGTCAACAATTGTGATTGAAGTAACTACCTGAACAGAAAGAAGACAAGTAACTTTTAGCAGGACTGGAGTTCTTTTGGCAAATTATGCCATTTCTCTACAAGTAAGGGAGATTGCTTGGCACAGCAGAGGTGCTAAACTAGTCCTGCTGTGTTGGTCATGCTGTCAAGATCTTACTGTGACCAACTGCCAGGAGTCAAAGGGGTTTATAATGTCATAAACCACTTAAATGCCAGAAAACATCACCAGTCTTAAAAAAACACCTGGCAGTGTTCAAGCAGCCACCCAAATCCCTCAAACAAGTATGAGCACTTGTGGTATCTGCAAAACAGTCTGAGTCCTGAAGTTTCCATACAACATTGAAAATTGCAAAGTTGGGCTTTGTGGGAAGCCTTCTGTTCTTCAGGGCCTTGGTACTTAGATTTACAGTTGAAGTAAATGCAGTTAGTGAGTCTGTGCTCTTGTGAGCCTCTGGAAGCTGTCAGTTCTTGTGCATGTTGGGAGGAAGGGGCAGTTTCCTGCTGTCCCCAAATGACAGGGAAACATCATACTGGTCTCACAGCAAATACACTTTGGCCGTGAGACACAGTTCAAGATCTGGTGTATTAATTTGTGTTTCCTTCCTTGTGGTAGTATTTGCCTTTTCTTCTAGGTGTATATGAATGGGTTACTTTCCAGATGAAGCCTGGTGGACCAGCATTGTGGGGTGAAGCATTTCGAGCTGCAATCAATGCTCACATCAACACAGGATATACCAGGCTGATCGGTGTTTTCCACACAGAATATGGATTACTTAACACAGGTACTCATCAATTTCTGATACAGACTATAGCATGGGAAGGAGCAGAGGCAGAGGGGCAAGCCCCCATCCTGGATCAGGATTGGCCAGCTTGCTGAAAATGTTGGTGTGGATCACCAAAGTTCTGTAAACAGTCCTTGAACCCAGCTTTGTGTATTGGGTTATAGGCTTAAATCAATTGCCACAATCTTGAAAGACTTATGTTAAAGCCAAGCCATGCAATCGCTCAGTAAAAGATCATCCCACCACTGGCATGCCTGGAGAATTGTTTCTGATAACTGCAAGGCATGTAACAGATGAAGGCAGATTGCTGAGGCTTAGAGTACGTGTTGTATTGCAGCATAATAGTGCTCAGCTGACTTTATTTGTACTTTCTCAGTCCATGTGTTATGGTGGAATGAGAGCCCAGATCACCGGGCAGCAGGAAGACACAGTGCTCATGAAGATGCCAGAGTCGTAGCAGCTGGTAAGACACGATGAGTCTAGAGAAGCACTTGTG
This sequence comes from Certhia americana, assembly GCA_018697195.1. Taxonomy (NCBI): domain Eukaryota; kingdom Metazoa; phylum Chordata; class Aves; order Passeriformes; family Certhiidae; genus Certhia; species Certhia americana. Next base: position 43,115,027 of record CM031878.1, on the reverse strand, counting down.
TTACCTGCATGCATGCTGAGAAAAGTATTATTTTTCATTGGAATACTGTCTTAATTAAACATGCATTTAATTTCAGTGCGTGACAGTGTCAGATTCTTGGAGTCCCAGCAAAATATGCTTCTGATTCCTCTGCAATGCTCACCGCTGAAGTAACCTTCTTCTAAAGATGGAACTGATGGCAGACGAGACAAGATGGAAGTGCTGTCAGCAAGCGACATAGATAGATCCCTATACCTGGCTATTCTTCAGTTGGCAAAAAATGGATGCAAAGTGCTAATCCACTAGCAATGTAAATTGGCACTCTGATACCAATTGTTAAACAGAAGTTTATGGAGATGTTTCTACATCTCCAGGACAAAGAACTTGAACCATACCATGGCACAAACCATGCTTCACCAATCTTCTATTTTAGTCCCTAAGTTCTTCGTAATTTTTTGCATAGCTAGATCATTTATCAAACTAAGTGCTCTTGTCAACAAATCCAGACAGAGATGGTATCATTTTTATAACATACTTTGATGCCTCTTATAATTATCAAATCTTAGTTATTCCATACAGTTTAGGATGATGCCTAAAGAGGCTACCTGGAACAGAGGCTAGACAGTGTTAAAGGAATAAAGTAGGTATTTATTAAAAGGCTACACCTTCATAGTATACATCTTAGGCAGTACACGATTCTAGCTGTGGCTCTGCCCAAGGTGGACCCAAAATGGACAACTGGTCATGTGTTTTCACCCTTTTATAAGTTTTGGTCATTTACATATTGGGGTTAATTGTCCAATTACAGCTTCAGGCTATGAAGTCCCATAATCCTAGATTGCTTTCTTCAATTCACCATTCTTTACACATTTTGGGCCCGAGGCTGCGATGGTGTCCTTTGTTCTTGGGCTGGAAAAGGATTGCTTTGTCTAACTAAACTGTGAAGAGACCTTACTGACACTTTATAAGAAGTTCAGAGTCACACCCCAATATTTTTCAGAATCTGAAAAATATAAAAGCTAAAAACTTAAGGCATCAAAGAAGGAAAGCTCTCTTTATATATACGTATACCTTACCCAATTATGTTTTAATCAGACTTATCACGGATCCTTTATATCAGTTCTGAGCAATGTACAACATCAGTGTTGCTGAAATTACACTTAAGTGCAACAGAGGGGCTGATTAGGTAGTGTATCCTAACGAGCTCTGCTATAAGACTTCTTACTTATTAATTTGTTATGGTTCTTTTCCTTTTTTGTTCATTAAACACTGCCTCAAAACTGTGAATTATCGACACAACCTTTGCCTTGGGTATTTTAATATTTTTTTGGGGTGCTAAAGCTGATTAGTCCTTGTTCAATTGTGTCATCAGACTCAACTGATTTACATGTGCTGGCATTCTTTGAAATACTTTTTGTTATACTGTTGAAAGCTAAATAAATGAGCATAAAGCATTCATTTTTAGTGTTTATGGCTCAAGCTCTTACTCTTTATGAAATGATAAATCCCATTGTCCAAGTACAGTATTCACTTTGCAGGTCTTGTCTTTTGGTCAACAACAAATTGCTTTAGTAAACTAGAATGAATAGCAGTAGGGCAGAGGGCACATGGGCTGAGAAGTCAAACTTCTGTTTTGTGTACAGTGGTACAGAGCACCCTCTTCTGCAATTTGTAGGTATTGACTATAAATTGCAGAACACTTGGGAGCCTTTTCTACATGTTAATTATGGATCTGCAATAAGCAGTTGAGTACTGAAACATCTTTTTGCAGTTTGCCTAATGATTATTGCTTCTTTAAAGTGCTTTAGGATCCCACAGAAAGTACTAAAATGAGCTCTAGGCTATTATGCTTGTGTCCAAGGTGGGTGGAGGGGATGTGTCTGCTGTAGTGAAGGGAATGTAGCAGATCCCAGCTGTTATATCCATGTCTTCATACACTGCTCCTTCCAACAAAGACATGTTTAACATTCACTGGGTGGAACAAACACTACTTCAGAGACACCAGTCTTACATTTTACAAATTGGATTTTTAAGGTACAAAGAGCTGATGAACCAGTGTATTGCTCAAAACACTGCCTTACAACAGTTCTTTCAAGGAAGATGATTTTACTAACAAAAACATGGGCTGAAAAATGGGGAGAGATAATTAAAAAGACACCTTTTTCATTTGAATGCAGGAATTGTGTCACTGAGTTGTTTTTTTTTTTTTTTGTTGGTTGGTTGTTTTTTTAATTAAAACTATTTTCCTTAACACCAGTATTGAGAGTAAAGAACATTCAAGTTGTTAGAGGTGTGCTTTATCCTGAGGTGGCAGCTGGACATTAGATCTAAACAGAAAACCCAGGAAATTAAGAGGGCTGGGCAATTAGTAACCACATGAAGTTCAACAAGGGAAAGTGGTGGACTCTGCATCTGGGATAGGGCAACCCTGAGTGTACAGGCAGACTAGAGAACAGGCCATTGGAAAGCAGCAGGAATGGCTAGGGGAGGTTCTGGCTGGTGACAAGTTCAACATGAGCCAGCAGTGCCCTGGCAGCCAGGAGGGCCAGTCCTGGGGTGCATCAGGGACAGCATCACCAGCCAGGCAAGGGAGGGGATTGTCCTGCTCTGCTCTGCACTGGGGCTGCCTCACCTCGAATCCTTTATGAAGGTTTGGGTGCCACTGATGCCTTTTGGGACTACCTTAAAACAGAGGCCAGACAAAATTAAGGGGAATAAACAGCAGTTATAGTTAATTAAGGGCCTTCAGCTACATTTCAGGCAGACAAAGCCCCCCTCACCCCCCAAGGGCTACACCCAAAATGAACAACAGGTCATAGGTTTTCATACTTTTATAAGTCCATTTGCAGATTGGTGGTTAATCTTCCAATTACAGCTCCAGGTATTGAAGTCATTTACCCCAAGTTTACCCCTCAACTCACTCTTGTTTACATTTCTTGGGCCCTGAGACAGTAAGGTGTCATTGATTCCCAGGAAAGGAATTGTTTTGTCTGACCAAAATGGGAAAACAGTAGCTAACACTCTATATGGAGTTTAGAGTTATAAAGAAATGTGGGATTGCAAATACATGAAAAATATAAAAGCTAAAATCCTGTCCTTTTACTATGTAAAAAAGATATTAAGCCATTAAAGAGGGTCAACAAAGATGGTGAAGGACCCTGAGGAGAAGTTGAATGAGGAGTGTCTGAGGTCCCTCAGTTTGTTCAGCCTGGAGGAGATTGAGGGAGAGACCTCATTGCAGTTAAAACTTCCGCCTGAGGGGAAGAGGAGTAGACACTGCTTTGTCTCTGACACCCAGTGACAGGACCTGAGGGAATGGCCTGAAGTTGTGACAAGGGAGGTTTAGGCTGGGTATTAGAAAAAGGTTCTTCACCCAGAGGGTGGCTGGGCACTGGAACAGGCTCCCCAGAAAGCAGTCACAGCATCAGCCTGAGAGAGCTCAAGAGTGTTCAGTTCAATGCTCTTAGGCACATGGTATGACTCTTGGGGATGATGCAGGACCAGTAATAGGACCTGATGATCATTTAGGGTCTCTTCCAACTCAGCATATTCTGTGATTCCGTGAAATTTTAAATTGGCTTCTTATCTCAGAATGAACTTTCCTGTTAAGTTTAACATCAGGAATTGTTTAGATATTGGAACTTGGCTGATGGTGATACTCTAGGCAGTAGCAGCAACATTTTAGTATCAGTTTATCCTTGAGCAATCACACGACTTTAATTTTTAAACTGCTGTTCAAAATCAACCAAGTGTATAGGGTGAACAATCAGCAACTTGCATCTCTGTAATGAAAATTCAGAGGCAGGGATTGAGCTGGGATTTAAACACCCAGACAAGTTCGTTACGCTTTGCAGTTGAATTTGACAGTTTACCAATCCCTTGCTAGAGACCTTTTTATTTACTAACTTTAGAAGTTTAATGTAGCACTTACCTTTATATCTTGCATCTCCTCATTTACCCAAAAATAGTATATCTACTCCTTACTAGGTTTTAGAGGTACTGAAATCTCATGCATCAAAATTAATAACAAAATAAAACCAGGCAAAATAAATGCTTATAGCTCCTTGAAATAACCAATACAAAAATTACACTTGTGAAGACCAATGATGCTTTAACAGCTTTATTTTTTACTTAATACAAGGCAATTAGAGTGCCTTTTAATACTTCACATAACAGATATTAGCAAATACAAATATATATACCTTTTTTTTTTTTGCTTTTAATGAAAATGTCCATTTAAGGATTTAACTTAGAAATTTCAGTTGTGAAATCTCTCTAGATTTTTGCAAAGTTAACAGATATTCCAGTGCAAAAATAGATCCCATTACAGATAGCATAAAGTGCTTGGAACGAAGGACCAACTATAATTCAGGAGGGAAAGAAGCACAAAAGTGGTTGTTTAACCATGGGGAAAATACAACAACTCCTTGCTGAAATACAACTATACTACAAAGAGGGATGCAACATGTCAATACTACTGAAGTTTAAAATAAGTTAACACCTCAGCGTAGTTTCATTATCAAGAGTGGTTCATACAATGCGTATGACTCGAGTGATTTTTCCCCAACACATACTTGAGTGACTAAAAATTAGTGGCTGTCTGAATGTATTCCATGGCAAATCTTCATGCCAGTGTTGCATTATGCTGTCTGTTCAGTACAAACAATGCAGATCAGAGCTGTGAAGCAGTTGGTTAATATCCACGTTTACTGCAACATTTTGTCACAGATAGCAGACCCTGTAAGCATGACAGTCATGGGGCAATAGAAATCAAGAATCTTTTTGGTGGGCTAAGGAAAGTGTATTACCATGTAACTGTTGTTTCTTGATACACGAATAATTTAAATGATCAGTTACCAAGAGCAAACCACAGCCCTTTCAGGACCAAATTTGAATCCTCCTAGAACTCGTTCTAGCTCTACATGCACTAGTTTGGTGCAGTGTAAAACGTTAGCCCTTCACTTCAGTGATGTAATGCTGATTTGTAATAGTGACTTTTAGCAGTGGCAAGCCCCCAGTACACGCTATTTGTTTCAATGACACTTGGAACATACTTGCAGCCTGTTCTGGAGTAGTGGTGGCTATAGTTCTGCTGTTTCCGCACCTGGAAATCTTCATCACCCTGTAACTCATCCCCATAGAGTGACGATGTCATAAAGGTAATAACAAAGCATGTTTTAAGTGAGGTATACCAATCCCCTTTACACTCCTTTTCTCAATCCCCTTAGCAATGAATTATACAGATAAAAAAAAAAAAAAAAAAAAAAAAAAAAAAAGTATGAAAAAGGCACTTCAGCAGAGCCTGTACTAAGCTCCTACTTCACCTCAAGGCAGGACACAGAGGGACAAGGAACTTGTTTTAACTAAGATTTAAAAAAATTGAGTTGGTCAGTGTTACCAAGTATACTTGGAAATATGTAATCAATCTTCTTCAGGTTTATGCCAGCCTTTTCAGTATTTGCTGGGCTGCTATGGTCATTCACAGAAGAAAATGGTCCATGACTGATTCATGGAGTAGCAACAAACTAGTGCAGAACCTCTGTGGGTATTTAAGGCAGAGGCAGAGTATCCAGGAACAGCTCAGGAACTGCACTTGTGTTCAAACCACATTACTGAACCCATTTTTTAATGTAAAAGCAACACAGAGGGGCCCTAAAAGCATATTCTCTCCCATGACTGTTGTACAGTGTGAACAAGAATTGGTTGTTCTTACTATATAATTTCCCCTCTAATATTAGTCTGGCTTTGTAAAACTTGAAAAATTGACTGATGAACTGTAGCACTATTATCTTGAACTCTCTCATTTTTCAGGGGAATTTTACTGAAACAGTTGTTTGTCACATATATAACAAGGGTGTTTTCTCCAGTTAGGGATCACCTAATGACTGAAACTACACTGCACAAAAAAAGCAAAAACTTACACATTAATATACCAGTTTCCAAACAGGAAAATTTTAGGTGAACAACTTGCAGTTGTTTGCAGATAGCAGCTGATTGCTAGAATCTGGAACATGGTCAGATCATGAATGCAGCTATCCACCACATGGATAGAAAAAGAGCATAGCATTACAGGCATAATGTAAAGAAATACCGTGGCTACAAAGATCAACTGAAAGCATTTTCAATCCCTAATTATGCTACCTACCTATTTAAAGTCATAAATAATACTGTTTAAAAAAAAAAAAAATCTACATCTCATTTCTAGTTTTATCTGGCAAAGCCAGAAACAGCAACATGCTTGTGCTAAGCAGTAATTCCAGATGATAGGTACCTTTCTGGTGCAAAGCAAGGGTTAAAGATCAGATATTACAAAACTGAGTGACAGATCATGATTTAAAATTTGCTCTTGGCATTAGCAGCTTGTACAACTACTGAGTTTGCTGCTGTGGTCCAAACCCTATGTCTGCTTGTCACCCACTTCTTCCTACTAGTCATTCATGCAGCTGCAACAGTACCTCAGAGGAGCAGGAAAGTACTTAACTGCATAAACACCTAGTATGTTGTTGATTGTGATGCTGGTGGGACAATCATGCATTTGGAGGGTTCACAGTTCTGCGTATCACCACTTGCTGATGAAGATGTGTGGTTATGATGGCCTGTCTCTTGCCATCCCACCTGCACAGTACTGCTTTGTGGCCTCAGCTTGGTCACCACTGACCTACACCAGCCTAGAGAAAGCCAGCTGGTCAGGTAAATTTTCACAACCTCGGGCTACAACACTGGTGGTGACTTTTCTTGCTACTGACTGTTATGGTGCTTTCATTGCCAGCAATGGATATAGCACCAGCAGATTCCCACTCCTGACATGAATGTTTTAAAGACTAAAACATGCATGTCCTAAATATCTGTAAATAACCACTGGCCATGATTCCTCAATTATTTTAGCAACCCTAATAAAAACATACTGTACAGAACAACATACAGTATGGTTGAAAGCCCACAGCATCTTGTGGGTGCTTTACCACAGCTTCAGAGTTATACTGTAATGAGTTAAGTTCAAGTCTTTCACTGGAGAACAGTACAAGACGACTCCATGAGGCACTGCCCCTGTAAAGGAATTGTTTTCATTGCATTGAATTGCATTGCATTGAATGGTTATCAGTAGAGTGTCCAGTTGCTATTCCTCTAGTGTCTTTGGGAGTATCCTATCCCAGGAAAAGGAAGTTTGCATTCTGCTCATCATTTCTTTGATGAAATTGGCTCACACGCAACTTTCTTTTACCTTCTCATCTTGTAGGAAGGAGTTAAGGATTGCAATGTCTACCACAGTCTGGTTTTTGTGCAATGACAGGTCCTTAGTATGGTCGTCGTCACTTTGGTCCTTAGCAAAATTAACAAAAACCTACAGGAAAAAAAAGGCCATGTCATACACCACCATAGCATTTCATTAATTCATGGCATTTTAAGCACTGGACACCCTGAAACTGTCCTGGGATTCAGTGCTCTACTTTGTTTAAATATCCTTATAAGATAGGTCAATTAAATTGGTAGATGTACTCCTACCTCTGCAAAAGAAGCTTTTGGCATCCAGGCTACTAAAAACTTACTTGGTCAAGTGTGGTCTGAGAAACGGAGTAGTCTTCTATGTGGAGTCTCTTCTTGTTCTGGGAGAGAATACTGAATATTTTGGCCAGGGAGGATGGTGAAGAGGGAAGTTGGTACTGCAGCATATTCCGATGTTTTTCCTTTAGGACACTTCCAGGGAAAGCATGCCCAAAGAACTCCTCGACAGGCTTCAGGTCTGGGTTTGCCCCTGCAATTCTCACCACTATGGTGTAACCGTCTCCAAACCTGCAAACAAAAACGTCAGTACAAGAGTTAAGTGCCTCTGAAATACAAGTAAGGCTAAAAATCCAGCAGCATTTCCTATAATCAGAATAGCAATGAAAATGCTGCATGAGGACCTAAGCTTAACTATATCTTCCTGAAAATGCAAACTCTGTGGTGTAAAGCAAAAATAAAACACCTACCTGTTCTTTAGGTGCTGGACACTGCCCAGACACCTGAATCGCCCATTAACCATTATTGCCATTCGAGTGCACAGGGCTTCACATTCTTCCATGCTGTGGGCAGAAGTAACTTCATTAGTACTGCAAACAGCATTGAAGGGCAGAGCAGAAAGGCTGAGCTTTGCACACAGCCCTGGTAGCTATAAAAGCCAAGGTATGACACAAGTGGGCTGCTACTTACCTGTGAGATGTGAGCACCACTGATCTCCCCTCCTTGATTACACTCAGAGCACAGTTCCACAAGAAGCGACGTGCTTTGGGATCCATCCCTGTTGTTGGTTCATCCTGCAAAATGCATACAAAAAAAAAAAAGGTCAGGCTGTTGTGTTCTATTGACAAATATCTCATCTTTGAAATGACTTGTCCATTTTCTGATTATAAAAATATTGAAAATAAGCAAGTTTGATTCATTTTCTAAAATGATAAAGTAATTTATGCACCAGATTTTTAATTAGTCTTCATTTCAACACGTTTTTCTGTTTTTCAAGAAAAATATTGATGAGCAAATGTTGCAGACTCACCAGGAATACCACAGGTGGCCCTCCAATGAGGGCAATGGCTGTGGAAAGCTTCCGTCTGTTCCCTCCACTGTAATTCCCAGCATATTTTTCTCCATATTTCACAAGGCCCAGTTTCCGAATTGCCCACTCGCCAACCTATGACAGATAGCACACCACCACCTTCAATCAAGCATAGCAACATCTGCACAAACAAATTTCTCCTACAAGCTTTGGCTTCAAAAGCAGCTTTCAGAAGGGCCTATCATCCAAGGATCTAATGTGGCATGGATACAGTTTTTGACACCCTGTGCACCTCTGGATCAGGATATATGTTCCCCTGTCCCCAGGAGGCCTGAAAAATCAAATAGCTTATTGGCCAGTGGGCATGAGTTCAACATCAGCTAAGCCTCATTAACCAACAGTCAATCTAGTGCTCTTAGCAGCCCCAGCTTCAGCAAGTTTTCCTATTACTGCTGGCTAACAGAGGGACATGGACACTACTAACCCACAGCAATCACACTGTGGTGCCTCCTAGCCCTTGGAATAGATGGAATCTGGTTTGTTGTTCAGTAGTATCCTTAATGGTGCCAACAGGCAGGAATTGTTGCCCCACAGACTAAAGCGTGCTATCGGGAAGAGATTCAGCTACTACTCCTACTCCAATCACATCTGGAACTGGGTCCCTTTTTATATGGAGCTGGTGAGAACAACACATGGAAGAACTTGGCAGCAATCTTAGAGGGAGATGGCAGTTTTCACCCATCATGTCTACCCTCACAGAAGTATTCAAGCTACTTGGACACACTGTAGATATCTACCTATAGCACTCAGGTCTCATACAGGAAAGCTATTGATTCTAAGAAACAGAACTGAGAAGAGTGCTGCACGGTACTGGTAGCTGTCATCAACTGCCTAAAGACAGTTACTGTAACCTGATGTCTGAATGCTTAAATAGCAGCACCATGAACAACTGGAAAGCTTTTAAAACTCAGCACAAGGCATCTGCTAAGCTGTAGTGTTTGTGTCTGGGGACTTTAAAGAATTAACAATTGACAGCAAGTGAGGTTCTGCATGACCTGCAGCTCCAGATTCTTTATGGAAGAGAAGTGTTCACTAGAGAAGAGCATTCACTATGAGAACACAGGACCCAAATTGTCTGCCCTTCCATTTAGTACATTTTTCCAGGCAACACTGAAAAAACAGGGCAACTCTTGGGTTGGTCTGAAGGAAAAGGGTGCAGATTTCACCATACAGTATCTCCAACAGCTTCACAACATGAGTTGCAGGGTGCATGCAAGCAAGAACTTACAAGTCGGTCACTACAGTGGGTCCTATGATGTTTTGTTTACCTTGCAGACTTCTTTCTCTGGAACACCTCTCAAGAGTGCAAAGAACTCCAAGTGCTCTCGCCCTGTCAGCAGTTCATTAACAGCATCAAACTGTGGGCAATAGCCCATGTTCTGATGGACTTCTTGGATGTTGGACAAGATACTGAAAGAAAAAAGTCCTTGTTAGGATTTTATGAGCATATGCTGCTATTTTAGTGAAACAGTGTTTCTGGAATCACTGAAATAACAAAAATAAAGGATCCTAGAAGTCCATCTTGATCAGGTTACTTTTTATCTCTTCCCCCTTTCCCCCTCCTTTTTAAAAAAGATTAAATTTAAATGTGGAAGACCCATTATGCAGAAATGACTATCAGACTAAATCAACTCTCCTAAGCCACTGACATACTTTACTGGACTCAAACAAGGGCTGAAACAGATGCCAGGAACTGTAAACAGGAAAAGTGTGAAAGTTTTGATGCAGAAAAAAAAATGTTAAAATTGGAGGAGAAAGCAGAGAAAAGATGCATTATCTTTCACCTGTTTCCTTTGAGGAAAGCTTCTCCTCCCGTCACATCTGTATCACCAGTTAGCATCTTAAAAGTGGATGACTTGCCAGCACCATTTACTCCCAGGAGTCCAAAGCACTGGGGATATAAATGAGCACAGTGTATTTAAAAACAGGATCCAGCTGCATCATTTTCAGCACTGACAACATGGGAAGAAGCAAACTTTACCCTCAGGACAGCTAGAGGGACTCTTAAGTCTTTTTTCAAAAAAAAAAAAAAAACCTTCTGGGCTTTTATAAATCTTTAAGCTGGGAAAATGAACAAACTGTGGTGTTGATGCCTTAAGTTTTAGCTGTTATATTTTTGAGACTGCTGTTTTGATGAGTAGTTTTAGGTTTCATATTCAGTGCTACTAAGCTCTCTTTACAGATTAGATAGACAAAACAATTCCTTCTCTAGTTTGGTACCAAGGACAATTTTTCAGGCCCAAGAACAAAAACAACAGTGAAGTGAGAAGAAAAAATGAGGAGGATGGAGCTTCATAACCTGAAGCTATGGTTGGACAACTGATTCTAACATGCTAATGGACCAGAACTTATAAAAGTGTGAGACCTTGTGACCCGGGTGTCCATTTTGTGACCATTTGGGTGCATCTTGGGTGTGGTCCAGCTGGACTTTTGTGTGACTCAGGTGTACCCGTTGAAGCCTTTTAATAAATACCTACTTTATCCTTTTGTTCTGTCTAGTCTCTGTTCCAGGTCAGCCTCCAGAAGGCATCAGTGACACCTTGATACACTGTCACCATAGTTCATCTGTGCCAAATCTTGCATACTGGAGTTTGGCTTCTGGTCCCAGACACTGAGAATTGAGTATCTTCTTCAAAGGCAGACACACACAGAACCAGAAACTGCTTCAGCTTCTACTTTCCTTTGGTGCAATTTGAGCAGTCATCTGGTTTTGATCTTACTCTATCCTGTGCTGTCTTGTGGCTCCTAAATACTGCAGTAATAGCAAAACAATGCATTTAACAAGTAAGCTTACCTCTCCAGGGGGGATTCCAACACAGATCCTATCAACTGCTGGCTTTCTCTTCATTCTGTAAATCTGAAACCATAAGAAAGAAGAATGAGAAGGACAATGTCAAAGAATTCTAATTAAAGCTGTACATGTTCAATACTCCCAACTCAATCCACTTCTGACCCCACTAAATTCTCTCTTATAAGGCACAGCAAACTGCATAACTTTGTGTCAACGAGTATCAATTCACAAGTTCTGTCACCTTGGTTAGCTCCTTGATTTCCAAAATGTCACTCTGTCCTCCTCCACTAATTATCCTCTGCCTCTCTCTGGTTACATCCTCATCTTCATCGTTCACAGGAGGCAGCTTGGCGTAGACAGGCCTGAAGAAAGCAACATGATAAAGCCTTAGCAGAAAATGACAGTGCCTTCATAGGCAATAATCTCCCTGTTTCATAGGTGATGACAATGAAAACTTCACCTGCCTGTAGCGGCACAGTAGAGAGGACAGCCTACCTGGGTTTGATGAAGAACCTGTACTGGATGAGCACTGTGATGAGGAAAAACACAACACCTTCTACTGCCATGGCAAAGAGGTTCCTTCCCACCAGGTCCCATGACAGAGGGGACACAAAACGATTCTCTCCTGCCAAAATGAGATTGAAAGCACAATCACTTTTCCAAAGCAAGGGGAACAGGCTAGCATTTCTTCCAGCAGAGCTCACCAAGTTGGGCACTGGGACAACTTGTGATCAGCCAGTTGCAGAAGGGAAAGGTTAGACCACACAGGGGGCCAGCTGTGGTTGCATCCACATTTTTTTCTGTAGCAAAGCTGGGACTCAGGCCCAGAGAATTCAGTTTGCCAAAGAGCTATCCCACCTCTCCAAAAGGTTAGTGAAGCACAGAAAGACTGTGACTCAAGCCTAGCATCTGCATGTCAGAAAAAAAATTACCCAGCTTTCCAGAACCTCAGCCACTCCTTACACTAGGCCTAATGACCTCCATAAAATTCTCTTTATGCATTTTTATTTAATGCTCTTAATTCAAAACTCTTTGGGTCTATCCACCAGTCTCTCTTAACAAGACAGAGTGGAAGGCTATGATGATTTGCCATCTTTGACCAGGTCTGTGCTGCAAAGAGTGCACTTTCAGTTCCTGAAAAGTTAGAGGAACTTGTCTGGAGCAGACTCTAGATTTCTCTGTTTCTTTTAGGCCATTTTCTCTGCAATATACAATTTCACTTACCAAATCTCTCCAGAGCATCAGCCATAGCCTGATTTTTCACCATGTCAATGAGTCCCCGGCCCAGGCAGAAGTGGGGAAAGATGAGGAACACAGACTTCAGGATGTCATTGATGTCCTTCAGCTTCTGTTAAGAAAAAAATTAAGTTCCAGTGAGCCACCTGAGCAGAAAGCAGCCACCACCACCCAAGAGTGACTCCCGTTGTCACTGGCCCCTCCTTCCTTTCCTCAACACTGCAACCCCACAAAAATCTAAGGATTAGAAATGTTCTCCCAAGAGCCAGGGCCATGGCTGCTCTGGACCGTCAAGTGTGTTGTTCACAATGCTATTAACACAAGCAAACTGCAATAAAAGGTTTTTCCAAACACAGTCTAAAAGGCGGTGTCTGCAAACAATGACATGCAAAAGGGCTACTGGCTGAGGACACAGGGAAGTTGAACTTGCACTGACTGGTTATGTCAGCAGCTGTAGTGAGTTCTTCCCTATCCCATATTGGAAGTGCTAATATTTTTCCTTTGTTGTCTTCCAGCTTGCTTAGCCCATGAATTGAACTGATAGCACCCAGAGTTCCTGTTCTGCCACGTACTCATCTCTGAGTATGTACTCACTTTTACTGAGCTAGAACAGGCTTTGTAACAAAAGGAACCATAATCAAAGACTGCGTCCTTATGCTACAGGAAGAGATACAATCAACAAGTAACTCCCATGGCGTTCCCTGAGCCTCCTCCCACAAGGAACACTTCACACCACTGTGGGTCAAACACTGCTTGCTAAGACATCTTGTGTTGCCTACAAGCATGAGAGGAACTTGTACCTTCCCCAAGAGGCATATGGTGTTGAAAACTGAAGTGTGTAAGCTCTCCAACATAGCTAAAGAGGTATCTACAATAGGAGGCAAAATTCAGGGCAGCTAAATGATTGAGTGATTAAATGGCCTTCATACACAGAAATTGCTCTTCATTAAGAACATACAAGAAATTCCACTTGAATATAAGAAAATTCTAATTTTTTTTTAACCCTAAGAATGATCAAAAAAGTAGAAAAGGCTGTCCAGAGAAACTGTGGAGTCTCTTCCTGGAAATGTTAAAATCTAATGGCCCTGACCAACCTGCTTATAGCAGTTTGACCTTGGCCCCCCACTACAAAAAAGCACGCCATGCAAGCCCAGTATAACACTGCTGTAGCTGATCCTGCTCAGAGGTTGGACTAGACAATCTCAGGAACTCCTTCCCCACCTTAACTACTCTATGAGCTTTTCTAAAGGGGGCTCTAACCCATTTCCACCAGAGCCCATGTTTAAACTGCTGCTGAAGCTAACGCCAAGCTTTTCTGGAGATCTGCTGAAGGTAACATGGACCCCATGTGGAACTAGATTGCAGTAGCACAAGACAGTGAGGAGCCACTGGAAAAACATACATTGTTGGTGAAGAGCTCCAGGACAAAGGTGGCCACACTCCCATTGATGCCAATGAAGAGATTCACACTGGTCAACACAACATATGCTGTGCTAGGGATTTTGAACACAAAGGAGGCTGGATACATGAGAGGGGTGATGGACCACCTGGCAAGAGAAAAGGCAGCAACATCAGGTAAGAATCTTTCAAGTCCAAGAGCCTTCCCAGTCATCCTCTGCTGAGAAATCCCTTACCCATAGAGAAACAGAAGGAGAGCCAGCACAGGCAAGTTGGAGGAGGATACATATGACTTCTGTTGGAAGCAGATGAAGATGATGACAACTAGTGTGGCTGGAACAATGTAGTTGCACTGGAAGGTGAAAACATTACTTTAGATTTCTTTCCAGAGGACATGAAAAATAGGAGAGATGTTTTTCTGCTCTAATCCAATACTTTTCAAAACTTTCAGTGTTCCCAAAGCTGTTTTCAATGAGAGACTCATCAAAGTGTCAGATGTGTGAACCATAATACAGTACACATGAATTTACATTTCTTGGTCCCTCTAGAAGTAGTCACTAGACTCTCATAGGTTTCAGACACCATAGGTTGAAGAAACCTGCTTTGGACAGAGCAGAACAAGGGGCTACACAAACAAACATTTTTGGACAAATACTTTAGAGTTACATAATAAATGCTAATCATTGTGCTTATGGTTGTCCTTCCATACTCTGTTGTATTCCTTGACCCTCTGACATGAGCCACTGCACCATGAGAGTAAACACAAAAGTCATAGTTGCATTTGTAATTCACTGAAATAATGTGGTGCCCACTGGCCCAAACTACACTGTGCATTTCAAGACACCCTGAAAAAACAGAATGGAGGACAGTTGAGCCCAGCCTAAGTCCTTACCATATCCCACACAAAGTTGGCCAGCCAGTAGATCACAGGCTTCACACCACTGATGAACTGCAAGTGTTTTGCCTTGCTGACACGTTCCTGAATAAGGAAAACCACAAAGCTGGCAGGAACAAAGGACATGGCAAAGATCACACAGATGGACACAAGGACATCCACAGAGGTGGTCATCCTGGATAAAAAAAAAGGAAGAAAGCAAATTCTTTGTATGCTGGTACTGGTTCCTTTGAGATTAAATAAGGCAGATCATGCAGGGCAGGGCAGGGCAGAAACTATTTTTTCTTCTGCTATCATTATTCTGTCTTTAGAATCCTGAGCAAAGGATTAGCATGCAAGACTCTCTTAACTGCACACTTCTCCTCCAGCCATATAGGAAAGGGAACATACACAGTCTGTTGGCATCTCAAGTGCAGCATCACAGCCTGCAGACTGGCTAATAACTTCAGCATAATAGACTGCTTTCTGCTTTCCTTATCAGCACCATTTTGTTTTCCCCACAATCCATTTCCTGGAGTTGATGGGGGTTTGTCATTTTTTGATGTTGTTTCAAAGTTCAGAAGTATCTGCCCATCATCTGCTACTATTTAATGAATTGAAGGATATATATGCATACAGATAAAGAGTTTTGACACTGATAGTAGTGGGAGTTGACTAGTCAATGCTTCAGTGAAGTTAACCCTGTCAATTACTGTGTGTCCCCCCAGCTTGAGACAGTGGCCAAAACTCAAAAGGACCTATTAGTGGTTCCCAGTCAAATAGCTGGGTGAGACACTTTTCATGGTGAATGTGAAGGTGTCTGAGAGGAATTTCTGAAGATGGCTGAGAGGAATTTCCTAGAGTTGAAAAAGGTCTGACTCCTGAAAAGTTCTTAGAAACTGCAGCTTCCAGGGACTCGAAGACAGAGAAAGTTTGTACAGCAGTGCTGCTCAACAGCAAGTTCTCAGCAGCACAGGTTACCACCTGCCCAGACCAGAGGAAATAAGGCCCACATGTTAAGAGCCTAAATGGTAGAGGCCACTGACTGTCCACCAGTAGGTACAAAACCTCCCATGTTGCCTGTTTCCAGGCATCAGAAATGAGCCCAAACTCATCCACATTCATGTCACAACTTACAGAGCTACTTCAGAGAGCTGCTGCTTGGTGAGGTTGAGTGGGTGATTGAAGGCAGTGATCCCATAAGCACCAGGGTTTTCACCCTGATGGAGGTTAGCCCGAAGGATGGCATTGTTGATCACATTCAGGAAGGATGCAATGGCATGCCAGCCCTTGTTGTTAAACCACACCTACAAGACACCACACAAGCATCAGGCACCGTAAGAAAGTTCGGCATAAGAAAGGCACCAGGTACATCAGCTACCCAAAAGTTTCCTAAGCCCTGCAGAACATCCCTTCCTCTGTTGAGGGCACTATTTCTTTCCACATCCTTCCAGCTAGCTTGTGGAGGGGCAGAACACACAGTTTAATGAATAAGCACATGAGGCTGCTGGAAGCTATCACTGATCCAGCACTGAACCCTTTGTGGTATTTAGGCCTAGACTCCACAGAAGAAAGATTTTGAGGAAGCCCACATAAAACTACAAGCTACATTTACTCCACTAGCAAATACAGAGAACCCTGGTCTACACAGTTTTCCAAGATAAACTGCTATGACTCCAAGTCACCAGAGCTTCAAATAGCAGGCACAGAAATGAGGATCAGTTAATTTACCTTCACGTTGTTCTTTGTATCCAGGCCTTTCATGAAGCTGGATAAACTGTTGAGAAATCGATCCCCAGAACTCCCCTGCAAACAGCAAAGAGACAGTTACTTCCCCTCTAAGAATAGCTTCATTCATGCCCCAAGGTCTAGCAGAGACTATACAGTTTTTCACAGCACTGACAGCTTTCTACCAACTCAACAGCCTCCACCCACCAAAATGGAGGTAAGTAAGAAGGTTGACTAACTGTGGCTTCCCTTCACCCTTTCCTTTCTGTAGTCTCACTAGTAAGAAGGGCAAGTCCTATGCCTTTTTTTTTCCCAGCAAAATTTATTAACCAAAGTTACATGCAACCTCCAGAGACATTGCAGCCCATAGGCAGTCTCAGAGGAAAACAAATTCTCTTCTAAGCCAGGGCAGACTCAGCACAGTAAGGTTCAGCTGAGGTTTTGAAGATGGCAGCAACTACTTCTTAACTCCCCAAGACAGTCCACCCTGTCTTGCCACAAAACATTCAGATGTCTGCAATCCCCACTGGCTTGCAACTGGTGTTTGGCAGAATCCACATCAGCAACGTGGGTAAGCTTTAGCTGAGCATGTCTTCAAGCCTTCTGCTACTCTCAGACAGCAGCCTGGGAGATCCCTGCTCAGAGGTAGTGGGGAGAAATCAGTGGACACAGCTAACATACACATGATCCTCATTTTATGGCTTCCAAGTCATCTCCCAAGTAACAAGACTCAATATTAGTGCATCCTGCACTTATGGGAGACAACTCCTCACCTGTGCCAACTCCAAAATTTTCTTCATCTGTTTAATGGCATCAGTGACTTCATGACTTGGAGGAAGCACAAGGGAACTGCTGGCTCCCAAGGAAAAGCCACCATACCTGAAAGTTCAGATAGAAAATGATGCTAAGATGTGACTTTTCACAGACCTCCAGAAAATGCCACTCCTCATCCCTCTCAATGCATGTCCTCTTCCTTCAGTACATCCAAGGCTAGTGTCTCCACTCTTACATGAAGGGATTACTTATTCTCCTACATGGCTGCTTAGCCATGAAATACTCTACTCTTTGTTTCTGTGCGTAAATACTCCTATCATGATTGCTCAGCATGTTGTCTGTTTAATAAAGGCAGCTATTCTCTGCTGCAGGCAACGCAGGACATCTCCCTGCTGCACTTGCTTGGAAGAGTAGCATCTCCCAGAATAGAGTATGCTGGTCATGCAAATCTTTCCAAGACTGCTCTCTGCATAAGGCAGACATGCTGTCTAGTGCTCTAGGGTTGTCCCAGTTTATCCTTACACATCTTCCTCCAACATCTGGCAGTTAAGAGTCCTACAAAACAAACTGGGAAGCAGGATGGATGTGTTCTGCTAAGTACTATGCTCAAGGTTTAGTGGACACATACAAGCTAAGGAAAAGGCAGTAACTCACCTGAATTCATTCACCCAGATTTTATTCTTTAAGCTGCAGAGAGAAAAAAGAGTTGATATATAATACATGACACCAGAGACAGACCTAACAAAGCTGCAGGTACATGGCTGGGAAAAAGAGTCCAATAGCCTCCCACATCAAATATAGCTCCACCATTCCTCTTCAGTGTAATCCCTAGGCTTCTCCCCTTAATCTGCCATTGAGGGCACCACACAGAATCACTAACCTCACTCTCACTTGAGATGAGGATCAGGGCTATCTGAGGACCTGAGTGCATTTGGCTCACTACTGAAGAGTTTGTGCTGCTTGGCTTATTTGCCTGATCTGTGCATCATCCATAGAGCAATCAGTGTTTGTTGGGGAGGGAAGGGGGAACGTTCAACAGCTACCTTTTCCCAATGATCTGCGCGTAGGTCTTCACTAGGTAGTCTGATATATTGCGGCCTGTCAGATTCTGGAGGATGTCAGCTGTGTCTTGCTCACGCTGGGTCACCAATGGAAATACAGATAAATGCTCATCAGAAAACTCAGGTTCTGAGCAAATTGTATCTTGTGCAATGCTGCATGCAAAAATCACACCTAGCCACTCTGCTTCTCATAAGCATTCCTCACTGCAGTAGCACTGAGCTCCCTCCTACCTGTGGGGGTGGCAGGCCGCCTGCACCAGGGGGGCACACAGGCAACATCTTCTTGATCTTCTCACTGCTGCACTCGCAAGATGGGGAAGGATTCTCCATACTCCAGTTGCCTTTCAGGAAGATGTCCAGGACTGACTCGGGGACTGAAGCAGTGGTCCATTCTTTCTGCCCCACAATGCAAGGAGTGTCTCTGTGTTTGGATAGAGGCAAGAAAAATCAATTTTTAAAACAGATATGATGGCCTTTTCTTGCAAGACACTTAAAGCTCAAACTTCACAGTCCCCAAAAGAAGCAGGGTGTTTCTCAAAGGAGGTTTACCTCACTGAAACAAACACCTCAGAGCAACAGATGGGTCTCTAGTTTTCAGCAGATCCCACTGCCAAAGTACTGAGGCTGACCAGCACTGAGAAGTGCCAGATACTCCCCTCTTTGCATTATAATTAAATGCTTTGTTTCAGTCAATCACAGCAGGCACACTGTCCAGAGTTCAGGGAGCATCTGGAGAATGGTCTTAGTCACATGGTTTAGTTCAAAGTAGTTTTCTGAGGAGCAGATAGTTGGACTCAATGATTCTCATGGGTCTCTTCCAACTTGAGATATCCTGTGATTTTAAGATCACAGCAGACAATCTTCTTGAATGACTCCTTGGATAATACTTCTGCCTTTGGGACATCAAAACACTGCTATTCCCCAAGGTAGCAGTGGGCAGCTTTTTCCCCATGGCCCATTGGTGGAATAGCTCAGCTTTCATAACTGTTATGAAGGATGCAGCTTACTTTCCACCACTGGCCAGCATAACAGACACCTTGTCTCCCTCCCCATCATCCTGTGGACAGGAGCTGCAAGTCTTCCTGGACACACTGCCTTGGACTCTTGGGAGTTATAGATCTTTTACACTCACAGACTAGATCTTCAGTGACTTGCCCAAGGTCATACACCAAGCCAGGTGGCAGAGTTAGGAAACAGCACAAATGCTGTCTAGTTCTACACTTCTTCTGCTGGTGGGATGCTAGCTCAGGTTTCTAATGCAGCTGGAAGCAAAGGATTATGAAGTGGGAATAGCCACCATCAAAAACATACAGCAACATAAATAGGTCCTTTACCATGTTCAGGACTGAACAGTAATTTGAGTCATTTGCTCTCTCCTTTCCATCTCTGACAGCAAGGATTTGCACTCAAATCTCCCTTCCCCACCATACTGAGGGCTGGCAACTTTTTAAAGGTTCTGAACAGAAAAAGTCAATTTAATTACAACTCTTTTGGCTTAAATCCTGCACTGGCCATGCACTACTACAATTTCCTAAAGTCAGCTAGAGCTACCAGGGATGTGCTTCCTGTTCCCAGATCAGAGTTCTACTTACGGGATGGAATGTCCCTGCATACAGCGTGTCCCAAACCCTGGCTTATCAAGAAGGGCATCCAAAAGCCTGTGAGTGCCTGCATCTTCTGGAGCATCGTTGCTATGGGAACAGCAGAAAAACACAATCAGTCAGTGTGGTAACAAGCACACAGCAAAAGGAGCAACAGAGCAAGGCCAAGAGCTCAGCGAAAGGATGTGGGTGGATATTTGCCCTTGAAGAATGCTTCGCCTATGAGCACACACACATTCCAAGTCTTTGTACACAGTATTAGGAGAGTCATAGCACCATTCAGAAACGGATATAGCCTTGCCTGTACTTAGACCTGGCATTTAAAGGCTGAAGAAGAAAACACCATGACTCTCTTTTAAAATGGGCTTCTGAGAGAAGCAAAAATCCCAAAACAACTTATTAAGGAACTCAGTAACTCAGGTTTGCAAAGAAGGTAATTCATAGGCCACACAAAACATACCTAATAAAAGTGTACTGCTCATCATACATCCAGGGTTGTAATTCCAGGCTGGGATATTTCCCAAAAGGAGGAACAATCAGGCTGAACATGAGAGCAATGCACACAAAGACAGCTGGCAGCACAATCTGAAATTGCAAGGAAAAAAAGTCCTCTTTTTAAGCAAATGTTTCCAGAGGCATCAGGAGTTACATATGAATCATTTATTGGATCAAAACTTGTACAAAGTTTCCCAGGAGTACCTTTGCTTTTTATTCCAAGGCAGTGCTAGACACCAATGCAAGATCTATCTTGGCATTCAATCACGGAATTCACTTCAGATGCAGAGGATTTAGCTTGCAAATACTGTTCTCAAGGGCAAAATTACATTCTGCTATGCAAGAATACCATAACCACATGATTTATCATGCAACTCCTTTCACTTGAACAGCCACATGTGCAATGAAGGCTAATTTTGGGTATCTACATTCCCTTGAGGTTTTTAGCCCACCATCAACTCAGACTACAATACATGGTCCAGAGCTGTCCCTGCAGAGGGACTCCAGTCATGTTGGAGGCTCTCACCTGAGCAAAAAAGCCCTTGCGGCTTCTCTTGGCAATGAGCATCCTCTTCCACAACAGAGCCATGAACTGCTGCTGGGTGAGCTTCCAGCCCTTCATCTGGTAGGAGCCTTTCCCATCCATGCCACTGAGAAGGTCTGTCTCTCTGGATTCTGCTAGCAAGAAGAAATGAGCCTCATTTAAAAGTTCAGAGATGCTCTTTGTGCTGAAGGCACAAGGTGATGGCTGGAGTAGCCACTCTCACTCACAAAAAATAAAAAGAGCACAGTCAGCAGCAATAACAGAAATTAACATGAATGTATTTTCTCCCTTATCTCTGAGCTTTGAATGGGAGGACTGAGCAGGCTGTGCATCCTGGTCTGTCTGCTATTCCTAAAGGTAAATACATCACCACTCCTTTGGAAGTCTCTGCCTTCAGATCTGCAGTATTTACAATATGAAAGATTCATCCACAGGAATCCACAAGAAGAAAACATGCTTCAACACTATTAATACCTGGATCTATGTCTGAGTCATTAGGATCAAATGCATCATCTTCTGTAAACGGGCGAAGGCAGCTCTGTCTGTCTCCAAACACACGTCTGTTTCTTCTGGCTGGCAACGTACCATCTGAAAATAATGCAGTTATGGTTACCTGAACTGCTTCAGCTCATCTCCAGCTAGCCCCAGAAAAACCAAAGCAACATAATTTTCATTTCACATGTCTTCCATTTGCAAACTGAAGAGCTAATCTGGAGTGACTTCAGTGCAGGTAAAAGCAAAACCAAGACTTTTGGTTGGGCCATGTTTTATGCAC
Organism: Certhia americana; assembly: GCA_018697195.1. NCBI lineage: Eukaryota > Metazoa > Chordata > Aves > Passeriformes > Certhiidae > Certhia > Certhia americana. The sequence continues at coordinate 43,093,181 of CM031878.1, read as the reverse complement.
CATACTTTGTGTGATGTCCCAGAAACTTCTTCTAGTGCACTTGATGCCTTTTTTTTTTTTTTTCACAAGGGAACAGCAGGCTGCTTTCATTGTAAGAAAACTCTCACTTGCCGCATGAGAGTCACATGTATACATGTGACTACAATTCAATTTGATGTTATGAGCACTCAATGCAGTAATCTGCTCTCAGAAAGAGAAGTAATTTGGACCCTACTGTGGTCTGATGTGTCAGGAGTTCTTCAGAGCAGACAATAGTGTCAGTTAAATAACTTGCAATATACTCAAACACTAGAAACTCTTCACTGTTACAAAATAAACATGCTACCAACTGAGTCAAATGACCTTTACAGCACATAAAAGCACACATTAAATACGCTAAACCCAGCTATTTCAGGTCATTAAAAATACTAGGCCAGAAGCACTTCAGTTCAGTCCCAGTGTCTGTCACACCTTGGCATGTGCCAATTCTGTAAGGGGACAAGTATACTCACCTGAGGTTTCTGCATCCACACCACTATCATCAGCCACTTTCAGGAAGATCTGAAAAGGAATGAAAAGTGTCAGTAAAAATCAAAAGAGGAGAGATAGTGTGGGTACTGCTTCAGAATATGCCCTGTAAGACTGGCAGGTGCAACGAGAGAACTAAGGACACAGTTTATCTTCTGCATGATGGAGATAAGGACTCTGTGGCATTTCTCCAGTTTCTGTGAGCCAGACTGCTACCAGCTGTTACCCCTTTCCAGTATCAGTTCACAGGCCATCTCAAACATGAGCTCTTTCCCATGTCTCAGAATCAGACCTAGTAACTAAACTTGGTGAATCTCACATTTCCCCATGTTTAACAGTGGGGAAATATGTATTTCACTCTTGCTTGAGTAGGCACCTTCATGGAGCTTGACCCATGGACTCTCCTAAACCAGAAATAACCCATTTTCAAACTGCAGATAACAACCAAGGTCTTCACAGCTGTGAAGGACCTAGAGGGCAACCTCAGTAAGTGACAACACCACTGTTTCAGTTTCCCTTATCATTCTTTAAAAATAAACAAATAAAAGATTCCACATAGAGATAATGTGCATGATACTTCTGTGATAAAAGAGAGACTTGGCAACTGGGACACAGACACATGGAACAAATCCCGAAACCATAAAAAATTCCTGACAAGGGCATATGTCTGGACTGTTTATGAAATTTATGTATCCCAGCACCGAAATGCATGTTTTCAGTTAAATGTAACCCAAAGCATCCCTAAAAATAACACAGACATTAGAAGCCAAATCTGGGACCAACCTACATATGATGTCTTAGCAAAGTGCAGATGAGTACATAGGACCTGTCCGTGCATGTCTGTACCACATTTCAGTTTTTAAAGCACACCTCTATGAGCACACACTTACACAGGGCAGAAGACAATCCATTTTGGAGAGAAACACATAACTGCCTGTTCCTTCAATTTTTACAAGAAGCAATAAGGCTTCATCTCATTCTTAATTCTGCCATGATTCATTTTGCCTTGTTTAAGACAAACAGGAATCAGCAGCTCACTAACCTCCTCCAAAGTAGTTTCAGAGATGCCATAGCTGGAAATGCCAAGATCAGAAAGACGATCATCGATTTCATGGAATAGCTCCACAAAAGCTCCCTCTTTAGCAGCTTTATATGGCAAGACATAGGTTAATTCATGACCTATGTCCTCCACCAGTCTTGCCTCAGGAACATGTTTTGTAATGAGATTTGAAATTGCTGAGACATCTAGAAAAAACAAATGTAAAAGATAGTTCTGGTTACCACTCACTGTGTGGAAAAAGACCTCAGACTTAAAAATACTTTCAGAAGAAAAGGAGCTCTGAAAAGCAGCTCATTTCCATGAAAAGTCATTTTTTTTAATTTAGCACAAGCCTGGATAAAAGCCTGGACCAAATCCTGGCTATACTTTTTATGTGCAGAACTTGGGAGAGCTTGTACATGTTACTGGAAGACCTGCAAATCATTGATGCACAGCTCACCAACATTATATATTGCTAACAGGCCAAGCAACTACATAATATTTGCTTATTAACTCTCCAGACAGCTTGAATTCAAAATGGCTCACTCAAGAAAAGCATTCCAATACTTAAAATACCATCACTGTGAATTTAATAATTGTCCCAAGACTGTAGCTACATAGGAGCAACAAGGTTAAGGCAGCTGTCCAAGGTGAGCTTCAAAGCAACACCAACTGGGATTCAATCTTAAATTCGTTTCCAAGCCTCACCTATTGTCAATGTGTCGCTTTCATGGTCACTGCCAAGGCCAGCATCAGAGCTGCTCTGGGAGACACTATCATCCTGGTCACAAAAGAGAAGACAAACATTATTTCCTGCTGTTTATTCAAAATGGGGCCCACCAGATGCTACACTCTAAATAAGTCTAATCATGTGCTGAAGATGGTGACATAGCACTGCAAAGGGCTAAAACAGACGTAAGAGAACACAGGTATAGAAGTGAGTGTTACAGAACTGTACTTCACCTATTTTGTATCTCTCTGATCAGTTTGGGACCACTGGCACTAAAACAAACTATAATGAAGATATATGCCCCACGCAACATTTTAAATAAATGTGGTCTGGCACAGTACCCACAGAACTGCTAACGCTTCTTTCAAAAAAAAAGGGATTTTCCTTTGAGACATTCTGCCATGGAAAATCTTAGCTGCTGCTTCCAAAAAGCCCAAGATTTCCTGAAGAAATAATAAACATGAGCAGAAAAGGCCAGCTGTACCTTTTTGAGATAGGAAACTGTGCTGCTGCTGTTTCGGCAGGAGCTCAGAGAGGAATCCACATCCTTTTTCACCAGGGTCAAATAATAGCCTGTTCCCAGATGGTTCTTCAGGAAGAGAGAAGAGCCAACACAGCAGAGCTTGCCATGAGAAATTATGGCAATCCGGTCCCCCAGAATGTCTGCCTCATCCATGTGGTGTGTGGAGAGAATGATAGTGCGACCTGGAAGAGAGCAAGGAAGACACGGCTGGTAAGTCAAACAAACCGGTGTTGCCACACCAGAGCCACAATCATCTTGCCATGAAGTTGGATTGGGGTTGTTGCCAGAAGTCTGGCTCCTTTCAAGAAGACTAGCAGTATGGAGAGGACTCAAAACTGCTGTCATGAGTTTATTCTTGCCACTGATGGCTCTTGTCGTGCTCAGCAAAGGCAGGTTTAATTTCATATCTGCAAGGTTGATTGCATGGATCAGAACAGGAATTGCTGAACACCAAGGGTGATTTTCTGACTTTACCTGCCCTCCCTTATCACTCAGTAAAAAAGTTTGTTCATGAATTCTGACATGAATAAGAAGAGAAAGGAATGATGAGAGATGAGAGATCTGAGCATCCTTGTCCTGCATTGTCTTTGTTCATTCCTTGATGCAGGCAACAATAAATCTGCAAAGACACATTGCTATTTTGAGAACAGTCATGAATCAGATTGATTTTTTTTTTTGCCTTCCACAATAGATTTATTAAGAGTAGAAGAAAGGACGACATACCTTGCCGATACTTTAGAAGCAGTTCCCATATTCCTCTGCGAGAATAAGGATCCACCCCAGCTGTAGGCTCATCCAGAATAACAACCTTGGAGCCACCAACAAACGCTAAGGCAACAGAGAGCTTCCTCTGCATGCCACCTGTTAGGCACAAGAAGAAAAAGGTGTTCAGGCTGATGCAGAGACAAGTGGAACAGCAATATTTGCAGCATGTGGATAATAAGCTCTCTAAAAGAAAGACTGAGGAGAACAAGTACTGCTGCTGTTCCAGGCCGTCAGGGTCTCACCACTTACTGGACAGTGGATAATTCATCTAGATTATCTTTCCCCAGTGGAGTCAAACCATCCTTCTACTGCAGGGAATCACACTATGCTTGCCCTTCCTTAAGTGAATTATACTGTTGCAGTACCAGGGGTTGCAAATTGCCAGCTTGGAGGCCTAAGCATTTTAGGACCTGGAACACAGGTCTCCAGAGTTTCAGCTGCAGAAATAAGTCCCCATGAGACTCCTCTTCCACTGAAGGCAAAAGCAAGGAATTGTATCACGTTCCTCGATACGAAAGTCCACGGTGGTCATCTGCTCTCCCTCCCCAAAGTCAAATGTGTGCAGTCTATACTTAATACTTGAGTAGGCGTCTCAGTCCCTCCAGTATCTGATACAGACTGATACAGAAATTCTGCCCCTCCTGAACAAAGGAGAAGGACACTCCAGGTCATCAACTGAAGAGGCAGAAGTCAGCATAAGGAATGCACATATGGTTCACAAACAGCAAGAGACTTGGAGACTATAGACTGAGCCACTCTCACCTAAATTCAAACTTCACATATATTAGTAAGCTTTGGACAACACACAGCAAATGCAGCTGAACTATGTCATGATGGAAACAAATATAAAATACTCAGAGAAAATGAGTGACTTGTTATGGCGATTAGATAGCTTGAGATTGTGTTGTTTACTAAGATACCCTAATTAGGTACTTAATAAATAACTGACTTCCTTAAGTGCTTAATTGTATAATAGTCTATATATAATTGCAAGACCCCATCAAGGTCCATAACACAGTCTCTGCAAAAGTCAATGGAGAGTATTTCTGAGGCTGAGAAATGTGAAAGATCTGAACCTACCAGAGAGCCTGCTTGTCCTAGCTTTAAGTTTGTGAGGCAAACCAACATCTGTTGCCATCTGTTCCATCTCCTCTTTCACCTTCTTTTCCGGCAGCCCTTTGAGCCGAGCATAGAACCAGATGTGCTCCTCCACAGTCAGCCTAGGGAACAAATGTAGCCTCAGGGCACAGTTGAGAGCACCATGCTGGGATTCATCCCTTTTATTCGCATTACTGCAGGCATTTCTATTTGCTTAGAAAAATATCTTCTAAGGCTGAGGCTGCAAGAAGGAGCCACAGACTGGGTGCACTCAGCTTGGGCCTGACTTCAGGGTGTGGCTCTATTCAACACACATGTAAATAATCCTTTTTTAAGGGTGCTTGACAGCACCACAAACACCCCAAATCACTAGGCACCGGGGAAATACTTGGCCTAGCTGAGTGGAGTACATTATTAACTGACATGAAAGATCAAAGCATAAACTCTTGCTGATCATTCCCAGGCATGTAGGAATGTGCTAATAAATGGATTGTTCCTGTACCAATCCCACACCACCCCACTGTCTCGAACCATTCACACACAGAAAAAGGACTGTCAAAAGCTGAAAGCCCACTGCTGTATCCTATGGAACCCAAACATCTGCTGGATAGCACCAGTCCTGTGTCTCCCAGATGATACTCACAAGTCAAACAGCACATTGTGTTGTGGGCATACACCCAGGTTCTGCCTGATGGTGCTAAGCTCAGAGCGGATATCTTTGCCCAGGATGAAGGCTGTACCCGAAGTTGGGGGGAACAAGCCAGTCAAAATGGACCTGAAAGAAAAATAGAACAAATCAGCAGGTTCTGCTACTAGGAAACAGTGGCTGAATTAAGAGTAGGTAGAAACCCTAGGGAAATCCCATATCCAGAAAGTAGCCTGAAAAACATCTCACTAATGGATTTTAAATAAACCAAAGCACAAATCCGCTCCAGTGGTGGTCAGAGAACACCCACATAGCTGTTGGAAGGAAAGATTTTTTTCCTCTGAAAGCTTCTTGCTCTTTCAATACCAACTTGCTTTCTTTCACTGGTAAGTCAGAAACACAAATGGCATTACTTCAAAATGTCACCTGCAAATTCATTTGATCAAGCCTCAACCTGAATCCCCTGTGGTTCCAGGCAGCAGCACAACTACACTAAATGAGCAGAGGCACTCTGCACCAGCTTGCACACTGCAGTTCTATGGCTACCTCTACTGTATGGATAGGAGTTGCAGTATGCAGTCACTTTGCTATTGTCTTAAATCTTTATTTTTTTCTTACATGGTAGTGGTTTTCCCTGCTCCATTATGTCCCAGAAAGGAGGTGATTTGTCCTTCATAGAAGTTAAGTGTGAGACCATCTACAGCAACTTTCTTGCCATCACGGTAAACCTTGACCAGATTCTGGATGGAAACACCAAGACTCAGATGCACTGGCTCTTCTTCCTTGCAGACTGGAAAAAACCACAACCAAGTAGAGAGATATAATAGGTTTTAACAGAAATTGTACAGAAGTTTTAATAGACATCACATTCTCCTGAGCATGTAAAGAAATGAGCTATATGAAGAACTGACCATATTTTTTCCTCAGAGACAAGAATCTACCACAGAAGTTATCATTTAGCTATTTTCTCCATCCTGGGCTAATCTGGAAGCTGGAGATCTCCAGTGTTATCAGGGTCAGCAGAAATACACAGAGTTCTCAACTCCATGAGCCTGGAGTACCCAGGTGCACTCAGGTGGGCAAAGTACCTTGGGTTTATCTAGATGCACCCATCTGATCAGCATACTCAAACTGATAAAAAAAGGGTGACCAATTTCACCTATCCATGTCAGTACTGGTTCTTGGACTCTCATTTCAGAAATGGCAAACCTCAACACTTCTCTTCAGAAAGGCTCTGTGTCCACACTTACCTTCTGAAGACCCCTTCTGGTCAGGGTAGGGGTGCTGCCTGTCCTGTGGCTCCTCTCCGAACCAATAGGACTTGGTGAAAGGAAAGTACCAGGGTCTGGGAATCCCATACTGGCCTAAAAAGAAAAACATTACATGATCCTCAGTGCACCTGTCCTTTTCTTTTATTATCCTTCAGGACAAAAATGGAAGTACTTCATCCCTAGTAAACCTCCAGATGAGGCAGAACTAAGAAGAAATTTTTCTATATGAAGACACTGACAAACTCTGGGTAAGAGACATCTAACTTCACTTTCAGGTTAAAAGCCCTGTGCTGAAAAGTGCTAAGTTGCACATGGGGTACTGATACTCTTAACACCTCCCTTGCAGCACAGTCTGTGAACTTTAGAGATGGGAACAAGTGAAGTATTGCAAAGCTTCTGGGGCTAGGTCAGCTAGGGCCTCAATGGGGCCATACTTCTGTACTGGGCAACACTCCCCGCTAGAAGCAAGCAACAACCTTGTTCTGATGCTGGCTTTGCTCCATGACCTTTATATAGCTCTGCTTAAAAATGGGTCAAATTTGCACCTTAGCAAGTGAAAAGGGCAAAAAGATTTATTTAAAAGCCTTAAGACAAGGTTATCCCTCAGAAGGAGACCTCACCTGGGAAGACAGATTCAATGTACCAGGTCATAACTCCATACAGGAAGGTATCAAACAACATCATGACAGCTGATGTGGTGATGCTAAAGCCGTCTTCTTCCAATGGGCTCTCAAAGAAGTTGTCCCACTGAACACCAACTCCCTGCTCCTCAAACAGTGCGAAGTACTCGCAACCAAAACCAAAGGCTACTGGAGATAGCAGGCTCTGAAAATGGAAGGCATGAACATTCACTGAGTTTTTACATCTTCTCTCAAACTACTTGTACATCTCAGCTGTAACACAAGGCTAAGGGACATTGTCCATATGAAAAGTCAAAGTTCCAAGGGCCATCACCGTATTTGCAGATACAGAGTGGCCAATTTGGTCTAGACTCCAAGAGGCCTGAAATCTCTACTGGACTTTCATCCAGAATTGTTCATTTCCCTGTCTTCTTTCCCTTACTTTTTTTTTGATTTTCCTGCAAAGGAACAGGTTGCTAAAAGTCACCATCTCCAGACAGGTAGGAAGTGCTGTGCAGAAGAAAGGCAGGTGGTTCCTTCTGCCTGCATGTCTGGGGGTACAGTATCACAGCACACAGAGATCAAGGCAACTTAGTCCAGCTGCATTAATTATATTACCAAAGCCAACCAAAACCCTCCCAGCAGCTTCTGACAAGTTCAACAAACCACTTTATCAAGCCCAACCCTGACAGACTCTTACACTGAAAATCAACCTTCCCTTCCCACTTCATCCCTTGTAACACTGTCCAGCTAGAGAGCTAATGAGTGTAGTACTGGTGGAGACTCAGTGCCCAGGAGAGTTTCATGAAGACTCACCGCAAAAATCTTGAGTGAGAAGCTGATGTGGTCCTGCCACGCAACACACAGCACATAAGGCAGGTACAGTGTGAAGTAGACAATGCCCCCACAGGCAGCTGCCAGGTTGGCCCTGGAGAACACGGTGCTGATGAGGAAGCACTGGAGGATGGTCACAACACCAAAGATTGAGAGGAAAATGAACACCACGCTAGGATCACTGTAAGGCAGCAGATTCCCCATCTGGCAGGAAAACAATAAGTGCATCAGGTTTTGAAAGGGCTCTCCAAGGTACCTCCGTTATGGGCAGTTCTGCAGAACTGATGCTCAAGGGAGGCAGGGCTTCCTGCAATTTGCAGAACAGCCTTCCCAGAAGTGAGGCAATACCAGAGGCATCTTTTCAAGAGAACTGAATCTACAACGTTCCCTCCTGCTGTTTTTAGTCACACAGTCCTGTTGTTCCAAAATTCTGTTCCCAAAAAGTGACTGGTCAACACACACCCAGTGTCAGTGCAGACCATGCTTAGCAGACTCTAAAAGCTCTAAAGGCTCTAGGCTGACACAGGCTAACCCAGGCAACTCACCTTCAGGATCAGCACCAGCAGCCCTGCACTCATCAGGAGAGGGACGAGGCTGCTAATGAACCAGCTTAACCAAAGGATTCCATTGTCAAGTCCCATAATCCTCATTGTTTCTTTCAGCCGGGCTTCCTTCTCATACACAATGCCCTTAATTATCACAGCCACTGAGTAGATCCAAGCTAGTGTCATGAAGAGAGGCATGGAGCGGCTCATGACACGCAGAAATCTGAGAAAATGAAGGAAAGGGGACAGGACAACCGAGTGAGAAACATAACTGCAGTTTCAGACACCACTTCAAGGGCTATCAGATCATGGTGACAGCTAAGGCCTCACTGCACAAAGCAGCTGATGCACAAAGCCTGACACAGGATCCTTTTACAGGTTTAGAGCACATCGCCAGTTAGGAGTGGGAGCTGGAGCTGCAATTGTCACTCAGTGGAAGAGTGGGTGCAAAGAGCTTGCCTTGCCTAGGGACTGCACTCAATTGCCCTCTTCCCCCTCTCCTGTGCCTATCTGTCTGCTTTTTTTTCCCAGTGCTATTTTTGCTTGCATCAGGTGTGGGGATATGGTCACACCTCAGGAAGGTACTTTGTATGTTCAGCTCTGGTACTCAACAGTCCCTCTCCTGGGCAGGACTCTGCAAGTCATTACATATTCTAAATCCTCCATGTGGTTGCCCTAATTCTAGGGATTAGGAATGCTATGGAGATTGCCTCTACACTGATAATAGGGACATAAACCATGCCTGAGGAATGACAAAAGCCCATGCCTCCCAAGTTCCTCCCCCTGGGAGCTTTTGAAGCAGCCTGCATACATACATGTCATCCACGTAGCATGGGTAGGGCATCTGCTGCACGTAAACTCCTGTCTTCTTCTCTGTGCCTGTCTGAACCCTGATGATAGCCTGTTCTACCACATCCTGCAGGTAGACAAAGCCTCCCCAGACATAGCGCATGTCCTCAAAGGGGTCAGCACGGGGACCAGGATCCCAGTACCTGCACCAAGGGAACGAGACTTTAGAAATACTCCTCACCCCATCCTTGGTAAGAAATTGATCATAAGGTGGAATGTCAGGGCTCACCCATCCTTGATCTTGTTGGTCCTTTCCACATTATCAATGTCCATGCGTATCTTGTATTTCACATGTTGAGGAAGATCTGTGCTGTCAGGAGCTATTTCAGAAAAGACTATGCCAGCCCAGAATCTCCTTTCATCCAGAAGCTCCAAGGACTTGTTAATGAGCCGGACTTCTGTGGGCACAGGTTCCAGTTTGTCCAAGTTGACACACTAGACAGGGACAGAATTAGAAGCAGTTATGGGATACACTGCCAAATTATAATGTACTTTGTTTAGTTGTGGGGTGGAGGGAAAGAAGAAAACACTCTGATGGTAATGTCACACCCAAGAAAAAGACAACAGCATCAGACTATTTTGCAATGGTTTGCTGTAGCCCAGCAAGTTGCAGGAGTTGTCATTGCTTCCTGCTTGAGAGTCACCTACCAGTCAAATATGCATCACTAAGAAACACCCCAGCAAAGCCATTTTCTGTACAGGAGGTCAGACAGCACTACAGTATTACCTACAGGATCTCATCCAAGTATCAATTTCTATATATAGTTGTATTTAGTCTGTTACCAATAAATCAAGTCTGATTCAAAGCCTCTAAACATCAGTGGAGAGACCTGAAGGCTTTGAACCAGGCCCTTAACAGGCCGTGGCCTGTTTCTGTTTGCACTCATCTCTCAAGCTGATGAGGCAAAAAGTAGAACTAATTTTGTTCCCTCCTTTAAAGCGGCTGCTAGTTCCACCACAGTCCCCAGCTAAGCCCCAGTCTGAAGTATGAGCTGCTGCACTGCTGGAGACAGCAGCAGCTTTCAGTCACCCAGTAACAGAAGGACAGGAAACCACACACAGTAACACAAGAAAAAATTTCAAAACCAAGGCCTACAGTTAGGTTCTTACATCTATACTTAGGCACCGGAATAAGTGATAATTTTCTCACATGCTATTCAGCCCTACTAATGCCTGGTTGTACCCAGAAAATGGATGAAGGTACATCTGTTTTCCCTTTCCAGAATTCCCAGCATGGGTGGAGATCAAGCTGCTGCCCTCCCCCAGTGCCTTGTTCACACTAACAGGATCTCACCTCCATGAAGCGAGAGATGGTCTGGATGGCCCGGTCTGTCTCATTGAAGGCATCCATCCAGGTGTACACAGAGCCATTTTCTGTCTCAAAGTCCTCTGGATTGTTTGACAGGAAACGGGCAACATCCTCCACTGTCCAGTTGGAAGCTGGCAAGTGCAGATTCCAGAGGGCTTTGCCTTTCAGCAATGTCTGCAGGTGTTTTGTTTTCAAAGAATAAATAGTTGTGAGAAGTAATGTTAGATTCCTCTCTCATAATGAAAACATGCACTACAGCATGTTAAGAAAACAGCTGTTAAAAAGATGCAGGTAGAGACCCTCTGTCATACTGAGAGGATCAGCACAGGGGCATCCTTCCCCTCACCTTCCCTTTGAGAAGGATGTGCCTCCCTCAGCTCAGCCACACCATACCAGTCTGCTTTACAGGCTGGCTGGCTTGCCTTGGTGTCCTGCCACCCCCTCTCCCAAGGAGAGGGCAGCAGAGAGCTGTGCACAGCTCTGCACCCCACATAGGCAAACCAGGGAAGAGGGAGATGCATCCTCAGCCCAATACTGGTTGCCTAGCCATGCTCACTCCTCCCAGAAAAATCTCTCCTTCTGGCTGGGAAGGAAAGCAACTGAGGCATGGCTGAAGGCTCAACGGCCACTGTGCTGAGCAGAAATACCAACATCCAACACCAGCTGATTTTCATATTTTGGTTTTGTGCCACCAGGACTGGCTGAAGCAGTCCTGCCTTTGCCTGTCTGGGACAGTGCTTTCTTCACCTGTTTAACTGCTAGCTTTCTGAGAACAGGCTATTGTATGCACAATGCCTAGAACAAATGCACTGAAGCAGAAACCAGTCCACTGGGCAGACAACATAAGGCCAGGCAGGAAGGGAACAGTAATTGTAAAGAATATAGTTGAAGTCAGGGAGATAAAAAGAAAAACCTGCACAAGAGAGAACATTGCAAAAATCCTTACGATTAAAAGCAGAAAGTGGATTTTTTGCCACAACAAAATGAAAGAGGTAAAGAGCTTCCCTATACTCTGCTGTTACCAGCAAACCAGAAAATAGTGGGTCACACAGTTACAAAAACAGCTTTGCAAACTGGAAAAACAGAACAGACCAAGCTAGCAAAAGAAAACATACAAAAAGGAAATCCAAGCAAACAGGAATTGGATGTGCTGTGCTATCTTCTCATTTGGTCTCCGAGGGTCTCGTACCATGCCTGCAGGGAAATGGCTTAATCTCATCTTGCTTAAGTCCAATATTAAAGCTCCTTAACCAGAGGGGCACATGCTGTCCTTCCTGAAGTTCACAGGCACATTAGCATCAAGCTAGAAGGGGCAGAGATGGGCAAGAAAAGCACTTCCCTCTCCCTCAGCAGGAAGAAATATGGCAAACAGACTGTACAACCCAAAAAGTTGAGAGGTGATGGCCGCCCAAGCCAGAAGCATGGCAACTGAAGGGAATGCTGTCTGGAGCTGCCAAGGCACTAACAATGAAGCACTCCTGCTTGTGTGAATGTCAACAGGTGACAACAAAGGGACCGCTGTTACTACACTGGTGCAGAGAAGACCAGATTGCTGGGAAGATCAACAATTACCTACCAGTGGCAACAGGGTTAACAAGCAATGTAAAATATAAAACCATAAAAGCCCAGGGCTAAGTAAAATATAAAAAAAATAGAAGCAACATTCCTTTTTCAGAGGACATAACTGCAAATCAATGTTTTGGACCTTGACTTTCTGCCTGAACTTTGCAACAATCTGTTGAACTGTCTCTGGTGCTCTAGTATGTCATGTTGATGGAGAAGTACAACAGGACAGGTCACAGATTATTCAGCAGAGCATTACACTGGGGTAAAAAAGTAATGAATTTCAGGGTTTTTAAGACCTGGGGAGGTCTCTGTACACAAGAAGGTGCACTGTGATACCCAGTCAACTGCATTGCAGAGACAGAAGGAAAAACTACTCTACAGTGTTTCTTGATGCCAGTTTTACATCACTGTACTTCCAAAGACATTGGCACATGGTGAAAAGATCCACCCCTTAGAGCTGCACCTGAGGAAGCATGGTAATGTGACACATTAGGGCAACACTGTGGACAAAACACTACATTTTCCAACAGAGGCAGATTAGAATTGGGTGTTAAATATGCACTGCTTCTGTTTGCAGGAGACTGTTACGTGGAGGAAGAAGTGCCAAGCATAATGCAAGATCAGTACAGTCAAGATCTCTTTCAAGAAGGTGCCCCATCCATAATATTTATCTGCTCAATTCAGTACTGAAGCACCATCTAAAATAAATATTTCATCACTTATTGCAAAAAACAACAGTGGTGGTTCTGGCAAAGACAGCATACTGACCCGAATGAGATCCATTTCCTGACTACTTTCCATAAATGTCCAAATTTTGGGGCTTATCTCCTCCCACATTCCCCCGAGGTCACGAAACACACCCAGCTCCTGGAATGTCCTGTTCACCTGTCACAAAAAGAAGAGGAATGTTATTTCTAAAAGCTGGCAGAGACCCATCATAGGCTCAGAGGGTGCACTGAGCCTTCAACAGTAAGAGCATGGGAGGTGAGAGATTAGGGAGGCTGTGCTTTTGCAGTCTTTTTACAGTCTTTCCAGGCTTGTGTTTGGGTCCAGTTTAACTAGAGAGGATCAGCTGCACAGCTAGAGGACATAGCTAATGCTACATTATCAGAGGACAGGGCTAGAGTTACCTCAGACATGACCTTCCTTACAGCAGGCGTATCTGGAGTGTACAAGATCTTCCCAATCAGCAAGGGTTTCAAAGCCCTCCAGATAATCCTGGAAAGCGGGCTGGATTCCAGGTTCTTCATTAGCTCATTGCAGTAGGGTGCTGAGGAAGAGTACAAAGGTGAGTGGCTGAACAGAACAGTGACAACTGCAAAAAGCATAGAGCTTCAAGAATAATCAAAGCTGAAAGCAAAGCATTTTTCAGACACAAACCCCCTCCTTTACTGCAAAGCTCCACAAAAAGCCCTTTTTAGCCCAAGCCTGCAACGTCTGCCCAGTGAACAAGAAGCATCCAGGTAGCCTCCAACACCAAGAGCCACAATACTAGCTCTGCAACACTCCCACAACACCAATGCATGGCACAAACCAAATTGTCCAGAAAAGGTCAAATTTCCAGAGGCTGCACATGACTAACTGCACTGCTCTCCTACTAAAGTAGGTCCGCCGCACCGCTCTCTGTGGACTCTACAGAAGGTCCTTGGGAAACTCTGCAAGCTGATAACTTATGGCCTTAAGGGCACATGCAGGACAATATGTGCATGCCCTTCTGAAACAGCAGTGAATATGTCTCTCAGGACTACCTGCTTTCATCTATGGAAGTTTGGAAAACACTAGTGGTTACGATCCTGGAGTAGATGGGACATCAGACCATGCCATTGTTACACTTACTTGTGGAGTTATCATAGAAGTTAATCACATCATCTTCAGTGCTGTTGCCTCCAAACAGTGCTTTGTAATTATTATCCTCATACCAGTTGAGGGATTTAATTTTGAGCCCTCCACCTTCAGGATGGCCGCACACGATGCGTGACACAGCCTGATAGATCTGCGTAGAGGAGTTTGAGGCATTCACATTGGTCAGGAACATCACCTCTTGCCTCATGTCACTCCAGCTCTTCATGCTCAGCAGCTGGAGGGGAAAGGCAGAGAAAAGAATGGAAGCAAGTATTGAACAGGATTAGTAAAAAGAGAAGTTCTTTCCATGTGCCTTCAAACCACAGAACAGATTTTTGAACAGATCAGAGTCTTCTTGATCACAACGTCAAGGCTAAGAACCAGGGAAGACATTTCCCTACCACAAGGGAAGACTGTGGAGGGAAGTCTCTTCTATGCAAGTACTTGGAATATATCCTCACCAAGTTCTTTACTCTAGAGTTTTCTCCTCCAGTGCTGTGGGTGGTTTCTAGCCTCCCTGCCCTCTAATGTGGAAGCTGCTTGTCCTCCTGGTTGCACAATGGCTTACATTCCAGTAGAGTACCCTCTACAAGAACAGGTGGGGTGGGGTGGGGTGGGGTACACTGAGTTGGAATAGGAATTAAAGGAACAACACCAAGTGACTGCAGCTCATGGGTCACAAACTGGATGAGCCACAGGCCACAGCACTGTCATCTGGCACAATTCCACCAAGCCTCTACTGATTTACACCAGGCAGCCAGTTTGACCTCTCAGACTGGCATCACTTATCCCTGCCCCAGAAACTCCTTGTCCCATTGTCAACAGCATTCCCAAAAAATCCTTGAAAACAAGACCTGCTGCAGCCAGGTGCCTGAATCACAGCATAAGCTTTCCACACAGCCAGTCACAACAAGGAGCCTTCTCCTGGCCAGCAGACCTGACACCAGGCCTGAGGTGACAACATACAACCAGCCAGAATGATTAGTACCTCCAGACTCATTTGAGTGGCCTAAGCCAGACAATATTCCTGCAGTGTGTCATGAACAAAAGCACCCTGCCCTCAGCATGAGATATTCAGTGCATAAATGCTGGCATACTTGGGTGTGGCCAAGCTCACCACAACAGGAAAAGCAACCCACTTGCATGAGCATTGGTTTCATGCTATACTGGGAATGTTGCTTTGAGACCCCCTATCTTGAGATGTCAGAACATTACCTCTATGATGGTGACAATAAGTGATGTTATGAAGACATAAGACAAAGGCAAGAATCTAGGATACTTCCTCTAAGTAACTTTCCAGCTTCCATTTATTTTCAGCTCAGGGAACTTCTGTTTCCCAACACTCAATGAATATCTCCCATGGTAAACTCCTAGAATTTCGAACATCCACAAGTATTTAACATCCAACACCACAGGAAAGAACCTCTTCTCTCTCCTTATCTGCCTATGGTTAGCTCCATTTGGTGTGACACAACTTTGTTTTTGTTTTTACTGCAAGAGACAATGAACATTCAATCCCTATCTCTTCTTCATGTGCACTCAACCCTATTGGTCTTTGTCATATCCCCAACTCATCTCTTTTGCAAGTTGAACAGTCTCAGCCTTGTGCCCTTGTTCCTTTCATGAAAGCCATTATACTTCTATATGTCCTAACTGGCCTTCTCTGTACTTGATTCCAGTTCTGCTATCTCTTTTCAGAGAACAAGAGCCTAGATCTGTATCAAAGGGTTTTGTATAGTAAAATCATGGTAAAATGCTACCATGACATGGTAAAATGGTTCTCTATCCCTTTTTAAGTGCTTTCTAGAATTTAATCTGATTTCTTGACTGCTGCTGAAACATCAGGTGACATTAACATGGATGTTCATACTGTGCTGTCCAGAACAGGCACATGGCACTTAACAGGACAAGCAGAGCTGCTGAGACACCTATTTGTATCTGCTTGTCAAATGCATCTCAGAAACAACTTTAAATTCTGTGCTCCAACTGCTCTGTTTTCACAGACAATAACAAAGTAAAAGACCATCTGCCACGTTTGCTCACTGTGCATTGGTCTGTCACTTTTTTTAAATGAAATGCAGATAACCAAAGTCTAAGACAGCTGGTAAAGCCAGCCAGCAACAATGCTGAAAGCAGCAGCGTACTGGAGCAATTCAATCCAAGTTCACCCAAGGAAAGCACAATCAAGACTCTTTGGCCTTATAGTGGGAGGTAAACCTGGCCTTTTGTGTGACCCATCTGTAGCGCTGTGCATGTTTTAGATATGCCAACATCCAGAGAAAAATTATTGATGCTAAACAACAGCTGCTACGTGTCACCTACACAAGGAGCCTCTATTTTCAGATGCCTAAAAGCACACAACACACTGATATAATGGAAGACATCTGTGAGAACAGCAAAAAATCCCAAGTGCAAATGTCCAGAATGATCGATGCAAGTGTACTTGCATTTCCTTGTTACTCACTGCTGCCTTTGCCTGCTGCCTGGTGCCACTCAACCTGGTTCCACAGGTTCAGGGTGACATACAGGATACCAGCATCATGGAACATGAATGAAAACTGTCGCACCATTTTTGTTTGTTCATGCAGATCGTTGGATTTGATGATTCCTCACCCAAAAGGCCATAGCTGCATTTCAGATGTGGCAGTTTTTAGTGAGCAATTCAAAGGGATCCCTTGGGGAGTTTTTGGTATCTTAGCTAAAACAGCTCAGTTTTGCTCAGCAAAAAGGCAGCTGCTTTAGCTGAAGTACCATAAACTCCCTAACATGATGAGCAAAGGTACTCAAATAGGAAGTGCAGCTAAATATCATGAACCTATGAAGTGCTAACCATCTTAAAGGGTTGCATTTGCAAATATGTTTCTATGTATTATTTTGAAACAGCTTGAGCAAGGAACTTCCTTTCATCTTTCATCTGCATCTTCACAATTTACATGCAGAGCTGATCTTTTTACAGCTCTGGAAGCAAATATGTCAAACCTGAAGGGTTACTAAGCTATTTTTTCTCCCTGACATGAGACCTGGCTCCCTAAGTGTTTCTAAATAGCTGTCCTTGCTCTTGGTGTTTAATCTGCCCTCCTAGAAGTTCATTTAAATGAGTCCAAGGACACAGATCCAATCAATCCCCATACTCCAAGACAAATATTTTGTTCAGACCATTTTCTAATTAAAATTCACTGCTAGAAAGGCTCCTAGGCATGGCACAAACAATAGTTCTCTCCACCCCCTCAAGCTGCTGCCCTTTTAAACAAGGGAGCAAGTCCCTCCTTTTCACACAGAAATCCGCCTGACAGACAATAAGAAGTAACTTTAGGTCAAGCCATCTGGAGCAGCTCATGCTGTACACAGAGCAAAAAGCTGCCTTTGTTTGCACAGCAGGGCAGAATAAAAGGTAGTCCTACCCAAAACAGCTGCCAAGCAAAAGGCACCGTTTTCAGCCACATCAGCAAACTGAGTATCACGTGGTTTCAATTATTTTTATCCCAGACAAGAAAAAAAGCCAAGCTTAAATGACGTAACAGGAAACAGCTGTAGTCAAACTCTGAAGGGCAGCCTCCCTGCTAGCAGCAAAAGCTCTTCCATGGTCCTAACCGAAGCTGATCCTGAAATCATCTTAGTTTCAATGTGAAGGGGACAGCGCAGCAGGTCGTAGGACTCGGGAGGGGCGCGTGCCAGGAATTGTTGGCTGGCAGGGCGCGGGCTCCCGGCAGCTGCCCCTCCGTGGGAGTGAGGCGCAGGCTAACCTGGAGTGACCCGCTCTTGTGCATGCACCCAGGGGTTACTGCCGTTCACGGGCGCGGAGCTCTCTCGCCCTGATGCACAGACAAACGACTAGCGAGGGGAGGAGGAGGCGGCGGCATTGTTTAGCTTAGATGGTTGTGATTTCTCCTCCGGGGAGAAAATGTTTTTAACTAACAGCAGCACTTCAAAGTCAGAGCTAGACAAAAAAAAAAAAAAAAACACCCAGGATAAGTTTCTGGCTTAACACCCACACCCTACCCCTCAGATTTGGACTTCCAATTCATACTCAGGTATGAATATACACAGAGTTTTTTTTCTTAACCCACCATTTCACTTGCAAAAACAAATACTTGCAATCTCTAGAATGGCAATTCAACTGTGCAAGTCGCTGTTTATGTTTAGTGTTGTGATGTCATTGTGCTGAGTGCCCCACAAGAGTGGAAAACGATCTCTGGCCCAAAAAGCAAGATAGATGAAGAGGAAACAGTAGCCTAGAGCTGCTAATTTAAATTATAACAGCCACAGCACCTTTTCCATATGCCATACCCTCACTGCACATGAAACCCAGTAGATCCAACCAAGTAATATCCCTGATGTGAGTCGGCAACTGGATGGAAAGTAAAAAAAAGAGAAAGGAAAGCCTCAACATACAGTCTGTAAGGCACTACCTGGCAGCAGATGTGCTGCAAGCCAACCATTGTGCCACTGACGAGAATGCAAAACACCACAGAAAATGTCCTAATTTGTGTTATGGTATTTGTAACTTCAAGTGCCAAGAAGTTGCAAAGTGCATGCTGCCTGCACTGACACAGGGAAAACAGCCATGGGATGGAGAACAGTTTCAAAACAAGCCAGGGATTTGACTTTGAGTTGCCTCTTGTACTTGATCACAGGCTAAGATAGCAACCACAGTGATGTGTTCTCCCGACACAAAGGCTCTTCTTACCTCTTTAACAAGCTTCCCAATGCTCTCTCTCAAAGTTTCCACAGTTTCAGACAGATCCCACAAGGAGGAATTGAAAGAAAATTGTCTCTGCAGGAAGAGAGAAAAGGAAAACAGAAGTTACTGCAAAGCACAAATGAAGAAATTAAACTCTTGTAAACATTGCTGTATAGAGCAGTTAGAGCAGTTAGGCCTCTTTATATTGGTGGGAAAGACGGAGCTGGTTTTCTGTGTAACCTTGAACTTAAAATTCCATGGGCTTTTGCACCCTGCAATGTGACAGGATGACCCCTTTCTCTTCTCCCAGGTGAAGTACACAGATGCCATAATCAGAACCATACCAACAAAATGTTAAATGCATGCACATATGCTTACAATAAAAAAGATACATTCCAGGTCACAAAACAAGCACAGTCTATCAGACAGCATGTGAAATCCTGCAGGCCAGTGCTAAGAAGGGGCTGCAAAGTACAGTGGAGGAAGAGACAATTTGGTAGGTACAAGTTTTCAGAAAGACTACACAGATACCAGCTCAGATACAAAGGACTCCCTACTGCAGTGTTCATTATCATCACTCAAGTCCTCTCATCAGGCCTTGATGTTCTACATCCAAACCAAGGGTATATTTTAAAACAAACAGCTTCCAGGAAATAGTTGGCATGCACTGTCACCAAAGAGTAAGACAGACAGGCTTCCAGAAGTGGAAGTCATTGCTTTCAGGAAACCATTTGCTCTAAGCAGAAAGTCACATTGAAGAAAACTCCTTGTTTCCAATTGCTCTACGTGTAAATGGTAGTCTGGAGTTAAGTTTGTGGGGTTATTTTTTCCTTCTGTTCACATATCTGGATTATCTTGCATCGAAAACATTTGGGCACCATCCTTGTTTCAAGGGAATGAAGATTAAAACAAATTCCTAAGATTTCACTTTAGTAGCTCCATGTTGCAGCATTTGAAAGCATACTAAAGTTAAAGCATTGCAACACATAGATGAATAGAGCCAAAGCCCTTGATTTAAGCACACATCTCTTGAGCTGAAATCAAGAAAGATTTTCACATCTTTCTTGGGGCAATTTCTGGAAACAAAATCTGGAGGTTTTCACTTGTTCTACTTGATCTGCTGGAGATAGTTAAGACCTGTTCAGTAAATGGTACGACATACTTAAAGAAATTTAGCCATCAAGTATCAAGGAAACATATCTGCTCTGCCACTACAACTTTTGCAGTAAGATGAGGTAGAAAGTTCCAGGTTCACGCATAACAAAAGAAGTATTTGTTCAGCTCCATGTACTTCATTAATCTCCACAAAGATTTGTGTTTCACTGCATTCAGAGGTGATTCAGGGACAGGGTGGATGAGGAAAAGTTTTCTGAAGATACTAATTTGTTCAGAACAGTGAAACGTCAAAACACAGTTGCAAAGGATTAGTGAACATCCTCCTACTGACACACTGTTACTAAGTGCCAGACAAAATTCAGCACCGCAAAGTACATAGGGAAAAGACAGTTCTACCGTAAGATACCCCTTGTATGGCCCTGAATTAGCTAACACCAGTCAAAAAGAGAGCTCAGAAATACAGTGATAAAACAGAAAAAAATCAGAGGACTAAACACAATGCTGAAAGTATTGTGAGTTTGAGACTTAAAAGAATTCACTGAACATAAAAATCTAACCAAATGCTCTTAAACAACATGATCCCAGCAGCAGATGAGAAAGTCTGGGTTGCAAGCTACTGAAGAACAGGCCATTATACTGAAGAAATGTTATGTCCAATGGCTGCATACTTTCACATGCCTCTATTTAGGGCCACTGCTGGACTACCAGTTGAGGACACTGAGCTTAGCAGGACTTTTTCTTGTCCTCGTAAGTCTTAGCTGATTCAAGGAGCGTGAGGAGTACTCATCTATCCTTTCATACCACAGCACCCTGACCTTTTCTCCCTAGCAAATTCATACACCTCCAAGATCATTTCTCACCAGAACTTGCAATAGTATCATTGATAGGGAGGAAATTTTATTCTCTCTACCACTTGTTCAACCTCAAAGCCCACTCAGGAAGTCTCTCATAAGTCATCTCCAGAGACGATAACAAAAGATCATTCACAAGGGCCAGTCTTCTTTGAACAGATGAGTATATCATTAATTTCCCTGTAATATACATTTTGTAGTGACTCACTACATAGTTAATTACATTAATAAGAAACCTCTAGATTTAGGGTAGATCCAGGAAGACTGTTCCTTCTGGGAGACTGTCTTTAGCAAATATCTGCACTACATCTAGGGGCTGAGGAGGGCAATGACTCATTTACTGGCAATGTGCTGCAAAAACATCACCTGTCTGTTCTAGGCATACTGTGGAAAGACAAAGCTCTGGCAGGTTTTGAAGACAACTGCCCTCTACAATTACTGTGGTAGAGGCTAGCAAGTCACTAAATTTGTCTCTTGGGGCAGCCAACATCATAATACTCTTGATGGTACTGAATGCACTGGGGTGGGATCTGTGTGCTTGTATGTGCATGCTACAAGATTTGCTCTAGTGACAAATACTTGAGATGGCTGAAGTTGACAGACAATAAATTGAATAATTTGAATAAATTACATGAGACTTACAGGGGATAGACAAATCTGATTTTTTAACATACATGAGAATGCATGGGTTTAAAGTGCTGGGAAGTCAAAACATTCAGCCAAAACTCAGTCTGCACCATATAGCTGACTGTTTCTCCCTAATAAAGACAACTCTGCCACATTTGCCTTGAAATACCTATTACAACTTTATAGTGATCTTACCAGAAACTTTCCACTGGCCTCTGCAGAATAATCACATGCTTTAAGCTTCTGCTTTTGTTTCCTGGGAGTGGAAGTCTCAAGCCACTGCTGCTTAAAAGGATGATATCATTGTGCTTGACTGAAAACGCTCTCAAAAGACCAAAGAAAACTACGAGTTCAGTTACAGCACATATTTACATTAGGAGACCTTTTCTAAAAGCCATTTTTCAGCTGCAATGCATTTATTATCCAGTTCATGTTAACCGTTCGACAAAACACCACCCATATTATGAAGGGAGAAAAAACAACTGGATTTTCTTGTGCTCACTCACAGTCTTTCAAGGACCACTGCAGTACACATAATAGCCACAGCATATTTATGGCTTATTACAGATTCATACCACTGGAAGTGAGTATGGCAAGGCCCTTATCAGGCAGTGCTGCGTAAGAGATGAAATCCCACAGGACAAATCTGAATTATCATTTAACCTTCCCCCACCAAATCACATCCCAAACTGGGGAGATTAGCAGAGAGTTACACAAACAGGTACTTCTACGATACAAGACAGTCATAAATATCCCACTGTACTGTGTTGTAATGGCTGGGAACTTACTGCCATTGCTCTAGTTAGCCTTTCCCAAACTGTGTAGTTCCTCTACAGGACAGCTGCTGGCCTACCACAAGGAGAAAGCCAGGAAGGAAATTTGCATGCATGCAGTCAGATGTACTGCTTCACTGCTGTTCTCAAACTAGCTTCTCCTGCCTCAGTCTCACTCAGCCAGTGTGAGGCAAGCCTCAAGAAGAGATGATATGTCCATAAAGAGCTTGTACAACATATCCTATGTACATATGCCTTTTGCCAAAAGGCTTCAGAGAATAGATGCCCATTAAGGCATATGTCATGGAATAGGGAATCTGACTTTTTGAAACACTTTTTTCCTCTAGTGCAGTGAACACTTAGAGAGGGAAAGCTGATGCTCTGCCTAGGTGTCCCGTGATCACACCCAGATTTTCTGCTGGGTTTTGATCTAAACAGCCTGCAAAGAGCAAGGACACAGACTTGAACCTCATTACCATACCTCCATGTGCTTGGCTCTGTTTTCTCATCCTACAAATAGGCTAAATTGAAGTAATACAAAAGATCAGCAACAGAACTAGAATGCTGGTGTGAGATTTTATTTAGAAGTTCTTAACTGTATTACTGCCCTTTGGGCAACACTCAAAGTATTCTAGATAGAACTGAGGAGTAGGTATGTGAAGTGTTTATTCCTTGCCTTTCTTTTTAAAGAAATTTAGCAGTGCTGTGACATTTAAAGCTCATGTATTTCATCATGCGTGCACTTTAATTTATTTTTTTAAAACCTTGATCTGTCCATAACTTTACAGTAATTACTGCATTTTTGAGAGCTACTTAGAACACTTAGAATTTCCCTGAGGCTGCAGATGCACACACACTTTAAGCCAGCAGAACTGACTGTTATAATCAGGGTCTCAGCCCACACACTCACTCTGATCACGGGGCTCTCAATCTTGCACCCTCCCCTTTGTGTTTTAGCATAAATATTTATGTAAACTTACAATCAGGTCAATCACTTTTAATCCACATCAATTCTATGATGAAATTTACTTCATCATCTTGCAGAGGGAATAACAAACAGGAAAGCAGAGGGGAAAAAAACAGGTAGGTGGATGTCAGGCTAAGTCATATGTATTAAGACATTTCAAGAAACCATAGCCACTTCACTGCCCAGATATCTGAGAGGCACAAATTTCCAGTTTACAATTCAAGCCCTTGTTGTTGAATTTACAGAGTTCCTACGCACAGTTGCAAGCCCTTTTATTTACCTTCCTGTACTAAGATACTGCCTCTCCACAAATCACAAAATAGTACAACCAGTGAAGCCTATGTCCAATTACACAAGCTAAAAACCTGTCCCCAGATTTCTGTTCTGCCTGCATCTGACTTGGTCCTTACTTTGCTTCATGAAATCCCTTGCTGTGAAGTACATCAAAGGAATTAAGAAAAAAAAAATCTCTTGACAAATTGTTGGCAATGGTTTAGAGACTCTGTAGTAGATACAGAGCATGCTATCTTCAGTGAGCATGTCCAAGATTTGACACACAATGCATTCAAAAAGCTGTGTCAAAAGCCTCCTTTGTTCACCAGCAGAAAGTTCCCTCTTTGTTCAAAGATGTTACTGCAGGTCAGGGCACTTTTTAGCCTCTAAAGACACTAAGTTTCAAATGTGTTGGTTGTGATCTGCTAATTAATTTATCCATTTTGCCTGGCCACATTGAAGCCAGCTAGTTTTTGTCTCACTCACTCATGCATTACAGCAGCTTAAGTACAGGGTACACTGTAACACATTTCTGAGGAAAACTGAGGACCCCTAACCAGACAACAATGCACAGCAAGTTTAGAGCTGCTGGACTCCAGTTTTTTTCCCCCTCCAAGACAAGATCATGAGCCAAGTTTCCAGAAGCCCCACAAAATTGCACATAATGTCTTAAATCTATACTGCTGCTGCCAAGAGGCACAAAGTGGCTTTTGAGTGTTTCTTTTCACCAACATAGTCCTAAGAACACAGACACACTCGGCACCTGTTTCTGTCAGCTAAGCTGCAGAAGCTTCCATAAATAAGAAAAGCAAGAGTGAGTCTCCACAGGGCCCAGAAAACCAATTTCAACCTACTCAGACCCCAAAATTCTAGCATCTTTGAATGGTATAAAGCAAAAATATGTATATGCATGCACATACACATACAACTGAAGGCAACAAAGAAGTTATACAGTCCTCTCCCAACAGCCCATCTTTGCTACAATTTACAATTTTTTGCTGTTACCCCATCTCTTAATGCCTATGGGTTGCCTTGCTCTTCCAGCAGGAAAGACAAAGTGCAGATGGAGGACACATGGAAAACAAGATGAGCTGTGGAGAGAAGTCACTGACCACAATGTAGTGTGCAGGAGAATAATATGATAGCAGTACTTGATAATGACCCTCTTTGACTGGGGACAAAGCCAAGCAAGTGGTACATAACTTTGAGTACTGAAAGGCTTATCAAATCTGAAAACTCACACAGCACACAACGTAATATTTGGTTTAGTGGGTAACAGAGTTCTTTCTGTGGTCCCTTCTTCACTCTATGGTCACTTCCAGCATTGAATTCCTCAAACTTCCATATTTTGACAGAAATGGCAGATCTGTAGCAAAACATCACTGGGTTTTCCTAGATCCAAGTCAGCTCTAGTCCCCAGTTATCCTGTAAATAATTTATTTTTGTGAAGTTCAATAAATTCTTCCCCCAGTACCCATTCAATTGGCTAATTTTTGAAATAGGACTTTAAAACTTGACTTCTACTTCATATGATTTAAACCTGCTTAAAGGTTGTGGCCTGTCAGTGGCTAGAAACTACTGTACTTGGTAGCCCCATGCTAAGGGCAGAGGGTGGTTGTTTAGCGCTCAGCACAAGCCATGCTTATGTCCAGGCTCACTCCAGCCAAGATCCAACATTTGACTAAAACACAGGGACAACCAAGAGCCTGTTCATTATTGTGCAGCATAAAGATATTCCTCTTGACAAACTAAACTGCAGACCACACACACTTATGCTCTACAAGTAGCAGACTGAACAGGAAGGTAAAGAATAGCAGGAAGAAACAATGTTGTTCATGCTCCCATGACGAAAACTGACGATCTTTCTTCTTTCCAACTGCCTCTAAGCAGTTCTGGAAATGCAGAGATGACTTCCTAGACTGAAAGACATGGAAAATGTCACTGTATCAATGACAAACTCTCACTTGTGGGGCCAGAGAACTCACCTCAAGAGGCTTCAAAGGATTCAGGTTAGCACGGAAAGCTTGCTCAGCTGCAAGGAGTTTCTCCTTTGACAAGGTGCAAATAAAGGCTTCAGAGTCCATGGCTGCTGTCTGATTTTGGATCATAAGGAATTCAGATATTGAGCTATTGCAGAGATCTCGCAGTCGCATTCGATAACCAGACACAATCACCTACAAAAGTGGAAAAAGCATGTAAGTCTGCCTTCATCTAAGACTCCAAGAAAAAAATATTTGGTTATTCCTCAGACAAAGCAAACGATTCATAACATTTCCAGATAGAGGTGAGGGGGCATTCTCTCTACAGGTTGAGTGGCCCTGATTCATATGCAACTTAGTTCCAAGAAAAACCTTTCCCTGATGAGAACATGGGAGAGAAGCCCTGGGGGAGCTAGGTCTCTCTTCACTTCCCCACAAGTATGCACAAAGCAGCAGCGATCCTGTCCTCCACAGCAGCCATTTCCTCCTACCAAGTGTACATGCATTGCCTAACGTTCCGTCTTCTGGGAACTGAGCCATGGAGAAAAACAAGGCTTGTGACCAGACACAAGTCTGGCAAATCTATGTGAAGGGCAAAAGACCTATGTCCCAAACTACTAGACATATCTGCCCGCCACATTTTCTATGTAGTAATGATTCAGAATCATCTCCCTTAACTCTGAAGTATCTACTCACTAACTGCTGAGACAAACATTTTGCAGTATTTTTGAGCAGATAAAGTATCAGTAAAAAAACCCTTATCTTACTGGCTGCAACAAATGAGATAAGATCCTGGAGTCTTCCTTCATGGGCATATTTTTCTTAAGGTAATGGTTTCCTTGTCAATAATGTTTCCTAACCCACATGCAATCACCTTATTAGCGAAATTGATAAAATCCCTCTGAGTTATCACCAGAATGTTTCAGACATGATAAACAAATTCTTTTAATAAGGTCAATTACCAGCTTCATGTTTGCTGAACAACAAAGTCCATGCCAAAAAGCTGCATACTTCTCAAAGGTGATAAACAAGGAAAAATCCAGAGCCTGCTATTGTAAAGAAACTTTTGTTTCCCTTGGGGCTAGACAGATGGAACCATGTTACTGTAAATGCACAGGTAACAACAGCCATAGATTTAATTTCTTCTTTCTTCATTTCATAAGACCCAGTGTGCATTGCTCAACTTACAACAACTAAAGAGGATTGATCTACATTCCAGAAGAGTTAGCAGCTCCTGAACCAAGCCGGTAAGCCTGAAATTTTTCATCTGTTAAAACCAAAGGGGTATGCACAATCTGAGGGAAAAAGTGCATTTTGTTCAGGAAACAAGCAAATGGCACTGACAGGCGAGAGAAGGGATTTTTAATGCAATACTCATGAAAACCTTTAACTTAGGTCTGTATCCATATGCCAAAAACAGAATCTTTCAATGCTGTACAGCTTTCACATCAAAAAGACCTGCCCTTTTGAAAATTTGGGGTGCTTTTTTTTCTTGCCAGCAGAGCTACTACTACCAGTGCTAAAGCCATGCTGAGAAGGAGATATTTCTGGGACACTGAAATAACACTCCCAGAATAAGCTTCCCTGGGTGGACATATAGAAAAAACAGTGTCTCCCAGAACAGAACACCTCCCCACTGAGGTCAGTGTTCACTCACAAAAAGTGAAGGTGACCAGCCTTCCACCATTCCGAAAATGTCCACCTTTTTCACCCAGATTTTATATTTTTTTGGCAAGAAGCTTCCCTTTTCCATCACTGAGGTCCATAGCATGAGGCCTTAGAAAAAACACTCTACCTATCCACCCCAGAGGGAAATACCCAGTCTCACCAAGTCAGCAAGTTCTCTAACCATTTGCAGTCATCTGAACCCATGGTGTCTTCACCAGGCAAAAATACAGCATAAATGATAGGTTTAGTCCCCTAAGGACTCTCAAAATGCCAGGCTCATGCCTGAAACTAGTCATAGGTAAGTGTTCTGTCCTTACATGTCATATAATTCTCTCCTTGTGACTTTTCCTACTTCATGAGACAGAAATTTGTTCCAAGCAGTATATGCACTGGCCATTATTATTTGCTCTTCCTTGCTATTCAATGCATCATGCTGCTGCACTGGCCCAGCATATCATTGTGCCTTCAACTTTTCAGAGGGACAGGACCTATTCCCACCTCCAAGCCATACAAGAGCTGTCTGGCCACACCTGGACAACAGCAGCATACCAGACTTGATTACATAATTGCTTGCCCACTGCTGACCCAGGCACCTTCCAAATCCCACACCCTTCTGAGCACACCTGCCACAACTGGAAAAACACAAGGCTGAGCCACTCAGCCCCAGGAAGAAACATGCCCATTAAGACAAGGCTTTAGTTGCTTTTATCTGCTTGCACTAATTTCAGTATGCTGGATACATAGCCCTGCTGAACAGTGAGTGCTGCCATTACAGTAACACCAGTGAACAGTCCTATCTCCTTGGAGACTTCGGTTCCTTACTTGATTGTGTATCATAACTTCCAGCCTCGCTAAACAACCTCAGGATACCAACAGACTTCAAAAGAAGGCTGTATTTGCTGTTAAAGGTTGGAATACTATGGATAGGCCCTTTCATTATATGACTTCTGAATGAAGCCGCGACCCATTCATTCAGAGACCTAACATATACTGCCTATTAATACTGAAGTCACTAGTCAGCTCAGCAGTGAGGTCAGATGTCCAAACCAGATATCCAGCAAAATCAAAGCCGTCCATTTTGTGAGTCAGATAAAGTCATTCTGCAGGAAGGGAGAGGTCTGCATCTCTAGTTACCATTGTATTAGAAAAGTGCTCAAAGAAAATTTAGTGGGCCACTGCTGTGCTCTGCACCTTAGTGCCCTGGTGCTCAGATTAGCTCTCCTTGCCATCCCTGAGCACAGAATGCTGTTAGGACTTAGCAGCATCGCTCCCAGTGCTTTAGCAGAATCAGCCCAAGAACTACACAAGAGCACAGCTTGAAGCATTCAAGGAAGAACTAGGTGACTGACCAACCTTTCACTACCCTTCAGACACATAATATAGATAAAAGCTCAGCTTTTTTTCTTCCCTCCATTTCCATACACAACCAGTATAGTATGGCAATCACACAACATACTGGTAAAGTTTTTTGCCTGTTTGAAAATCCTTCTGCCTCTCCACTAACTTAGGAAGAATGATGAGAATGCTGTTGCTGCAGTCTTCCAGTTACCCTCTCAGAATCATCTGTAGCAGGATTCTGTCTTAATCTAATTAGTTCCAAGTAAAACTTGCAGCCTAAAATGGGCAAGAATATTTTCTCTGCTTTACATTTTTTAGTACAATGTATTCTTAACTTGTAGGATAACTTATCAAACAAACCAAAACAGATGGCTTGAAAGAGCTCACTGAAGAACAAGACAAAGAGGGACAGCATGTGTAATTACAGGAAAACAAAGACTAAAAGAACAACTAATCCATTCCACTTCAATGAAAAGATCTGATATGGAGTTGAGGATCAAACGGATTTCCTCCTCCTTTTGCAAACCATCTTTTGCATTCTTTCAAGAGAACCCTGGGTCTTCCTTTGAAGCCTGTTCTGGCTTCTGCATTAGAAAGGATGCTTGTGGGCTAATTCATTAAGCCCAGCAACAAACATGTTACAAGCTTGACAATGATAGACAGCCATTGCAAGACAGGGCTCTAGCCCACTGACACCACCGGCTGTGTTTATGCCTGCAATCACAGAGCACTCAGGATAGCAGGACTCTTGTACTACGTAATTCACACACGTGTCTGCCTCGCTGCATTAGCCACAACCTACAAATAGAGCTCTTTCTGCTGCTTCACAGGAATGTAAGGCTGAGCAAGACCTAGAAACCTTGCTCCTGTCCAATATGAGTGACAGAAAACAGTCAGAACAACATTGGCAGCTTAATTAATGTTTCACTTCCATGAAAAAAAAAAAAAAAAAAGAAAGAACAAAAAAAAAAAAAAAAAAAGGAGGAAGGAAGAAATTCAGTTTAGCCTGAGGGTACTATTTTCTTATGCTGGTCAAAACATTTGCTCATGGGTTCCCAGCGTCCTTTTAATGCTTAGAATCAAACAAGAGTAAATTGAGGGCAAGAGGTAAGAGAGAAGTAGGGAATACATTTTCCTCTGTGTTTCTATGGCATCTAGTACAGACGGGTCCAGCCCTGCAGATCTTGGCACTACAGCTAAACAAACAATAGACAAGCATTGTGTTAGGAGTTGAAAGTATTACTTACCTGCTGAAGGTTGACCCCTGCATCCAGTAGCTCCTCTACTGCAGATGATGGCATGGACACATTATGATGGAGGAAGTCAGAGAAGGTCTCATTGTCAATCAGGAAATCCCGAAGTTTCAAGTCTGGAAAAGGACAAAACAAGCAAAGTTCTGGTCACAGCAAAGCCAAAAGGAAACTCACGTGAGAGCATTGAACAGGAAAAAGTCAAGCTGACAAATGGGGGAGAGGGAATTACACAAACCATAGTGCAAAAGGAAGAGGAGCTGCTGGTAAAGTGCTCTGAAACTTGGCAGGCTTCAGAAATGTCAATCCATGATGTCTTAGTCTCAAAAAAAACCCACCCAAACCAACAACAACAACAAAAAAAATCAACCTTCAAAACTAGCTCCCATTAACATAATTACTTCAGGTCAATTTGCTCATACATACACAGGAGCAAGGCACATCAAGTTGCTCCCCTGATCTGAAACCTACTACAGCATTAGCACTTAATCCCCGTGTTTTTACTGAGCATGGGACTGAGCTGGTACATGGACCACTGAGGGATTTACTAGCCTTCAGTTAATTATGTTAACAGCTGAGGTACTCTACCATAAATTTCAAAGTCTGACATATGCAGACACACAGGTATAACACAGAATTGCACACAGATCTAGGAAACAATCTTAGTTACTTGGAACTAAAAAATACATTTGCAGCATTGCTTTCATTTTCTTTCCCAAGCGCTTCACCTTCTCAAGCCATTAATATTTCAGCTTTTGACTTTTAAACAAATTTGTACCTACATCACAGCAGATGGGAGCCATTTGGAAATTATAATCCAAGCACACTATTAAAGTCCCCAAAACTGAACCTTCAAAAGCTTCACAGTTGACACTATTTTCGGGTTTTTTTGTTCACTTGTTTTTGTTGTTGCTTGGGTTTTTGTTTGTTTTGTGTTTTGGTTGGGGGGGGGGGGGGAAGCGGTGTTTAGTTTTGGTTTGGTTTCTGCTGTTGCTGTTTTCTTTAGAAGAGAGAGGACAATTCTATCTCCACAACACTTGAACAAGAAGTGATGAGCAAAGCACTCTACGAGGAGGAGCTGAGAAATCAAGTCCTATAGGATTTACCAGTGAAGATTTCCAGACTAAAATAAGACAACTAGCTAGGTGTTCATGCTGTATTTTCTACTTTAGGAAGACAGGATTCTTCTGCAATCCAGAGCAAACAGTGGAAAACAATGAGCTCTAAAGAGAAAGTAATGATATGGAAGAATCAGGGGCTTGTACCTTTCCCCTCTACTATAGGGACAGCTTTAACAAGCTGTCTACAGGCAATTCTACAGGCAATTGCAGGAATGCAACCTTTTCCCCCCTTTTCCCCCACCTCTTATGCAGGAGGGGGTTTTTGGTTTGGCTTTTTTTTGGTTGGTTGTTTTTTTTGTTGTTGTTTTTTATTTTTTGTTTTGTGGTTGGGTTGGCTTTTTTGATTTGTTTTTCTTTTTTAAAATTTATTTCGTTTTTTTGGCTTTGTTTTTTTGTTTTGTTTTTTTTTTTTTTTTTTTTTTTTTTTCTTGGTTGGTTGGCTTAGCTTGGGCAGGTGATACTGTCACGAATGGGCCCCATCAAGAAAAGGTATGGTCTGCACTCGGGGTGCCACCGGAGGTGACCGGGAGACCGGCGGAGACCGGCAGTGCCACTTCTGCTTCCCAGCAGAGGAGCAGGCAAGGGGAGGAACCACGCGCTGTGCTCTTGCGGCACGGAGTACACGGGGTTACTGACGGTCATTGCTCCCTCATCTACATATCCAGTTACAAATTCCCCGTTGCCTTTTTGTTCCACACGAAAAAAGTAAATCACCCGCCTCAGCTGAGGCAACGCGGAGGTTACTCTGGGGCAAAAGTTTCTCCCTCGCCCTCCTCTCTCCCACGCAGCAGGACCACTCATGAATGTGCCGGTTTTGAGCACGCCGTGCAAACGCCCCACTTCAGCCCCGCTAGCGAAATCCACCAACACTTCCCGCTCCCTGCCCGAAGAAAGGCAAGGAAAAGATCTGGATCCAGCAATAACATGAATCCGTCCTTTTCTTTCCAGCAGAGGCTAAAGCACCCTAATTCACCGCAAGTGGAGGAAAAAACTTCCCCCACCCTGATCCCTTGGTTACTTCCTACGTGTGCCAAATCCCTAAACAGTTCTGCAGCTTGTTTATTTTTTGGTGAGATCATCAACTGTTCAGAAAGTCAGATGGACAAAGGGGTGGCTGACTGCAGGCACACTGGCATGCAGAGATCAGATGTTTGCAAGCTTTTTCATTGAATCTGTCCCTGCTTAAGATATTTTTCAAGCTTCTCTTAAAGGGCCATATGTCTTATTAAATAAAATTTAAAAATAAATAAATAAATAAATAAAGATAGCCAAACAATACTTCTTCCACTTCTCAGTTTCTTAAGTGATGCATTGCTTTTTGGTTTGGCTAGTCTATTTTTTATCTGGGTTTGGCTTGGAGGGTTTTTTTGCCATTTGGAGACATGATTTTCTTGGTCTGGGAGATATTCTACAGGCAATTGCAGGAATGCAACCTGAACTACACTCAGATTCCTCCTGACCTGCCTGTATTCATGATGGGGAGTAACAAAGAGTCACCCTCTTCTACAGCTGTAATTAACACACCCAGCATTAGCAGAGCATTCATCCCCTGCCTTTTTTTTGTCATGCCAAGCATTTTCAGACTTGCTTAGCACTAGAATTTGCTGAAAACCAGTGCTGCCTTCCAAGGAACCCCTACAAACATCTGAAAGAGTTTTCATCATCGTTTGGAGTAAACCATGAAGGAAATAGAACAAGGTTACCAGAACTGTGGGGCAGTGTTTGGCTTCCAGACAGCTGATCACTACCCAAGACCACATGTGAAAGCTCCTCAAGACCAAGGGACTGAATCCCAACACCACAGTCCTCGCTGCAGTGCCCTAAGCACACAGCCAGTCTTTTGTACCAAGTATTTTCTCTCCCACCCCATCTGGTCCTACTTTTAGGACTTGTGGGTCAGTGCCTTATGCAATCCCTCTCAATCATGGAGGCGTGCATATGAAACCACAGAAAGCACTGAACACTGCATTGTTTCTAAATTCTTTCTCTGGATACCTTAAAAAATCAAGAGTTAACAGAGATTTCCTCTTGAAAACAGCCATTTCCATCCAAGATGACTGCTTGCCCACTAGGGCCTAAAGAAATGAAAGAGCATTACTTAGAAAAACCCCTCCAAAAATAGAAAGCAAAAGAAACAGGCAAGTTTTCTGAAGGCCAATACACCAAGGTTACTTACTAATGCAAACACTTGGAGTGGAAGACCACATTTTACCACCATGGGCCTACTACTGCAATATTTTCATGTCATAAAAATTTAGACACACTATCAAGTTACTCAAATACACGAGACAAAATGTCAGCTCAAACATGATATAATTTGCGTGTCTCCTCTCTTGCTTGAGAGTGGCCAAGAGCATTGTTACTGCAAGCTGGTGGGCACAGAACAATGCCAGGCAGCACACTGGAGATCAATCTCTCCATGTGCTTTGACAGGGACATGCAGCCTCTCTCCTTGCCCCTCCCTTTCATCTTCAACAGAAAACCAAGGGAGCTGCAGCCCTGCAGGCTCCCTCAGCCCCAGCACAGGGTTCAGCCTCCTGGCTGAAACTATAGGCCCCAGCAAGCAAGCAAAGCCCTAGGTACAAATGGGGAGATAAACTTGAGGTCAGACTGAGCAAACACACTCAAAGACTGTCAAATCTGATGTGAACCATCTTGCTGATTCAGTGGTTGGATAGTCAGCAGAAATAATACTGAGACAGCTTTTCTCCATTGAGGACTACTTTTGCAGTTTCCATCCTCACATCAAGGGAGCAACAGCAGAGAATAGAGACTATTGCTTATAAACCATGCAAATAACACCCAAACCCAACAGGTCTGGCAGGGCTGAAACGCCTTTGTTGTAATTAGCTCCAGTTTGGGCACAGTATGGCAACGCAACAGGAGACCATCCCCATCCACATGAAACAAGTAGAAGAAATGTCCATATCCCATGTGGGACAGGGAGAAAGATCCTTGGTATGGTCACATAAGAAAGCTTCCAGCACAACTGAAAACTCCCAGACCGGGAGGTCTTGTGCCTTAACCACAAAGTGTCCCTTCCTCTCTGAAGTCACCAGTCAGGATTAGACAATCACACATAGCAGCATTTCATGGATATTGTTCTCATAAAATGCACAGCTGTCCTTCATTTCCACATAGTTCAAATAAACCTTGGGGGCTGCATTCTGGGCATCAAAACCAGAAACTCTCAGACTTTCATATCGCCAAGCATCTCCTACTGTAACACTGTATTACATCCTAATATTTACATTTTACTGACAACATAATCTTTTCCAGAACCTTCATGCCTGGGCAGTGGTAGACCTTGCTTAAGAATCAAATCTTTGGGACATAAAAAAAACCCAAACCAAAACCCAAAATGCATTCAAAAAAGCTCAAGACAATCACATGATTTAGTGAAGAAAAACAACCTCTATGCTTGCTATATTACTGATTAAAATTAACATCAAAATATAAATTTGCTATTTTTTTATAATGCTTATCAGTGCTATAAGGGGGTCTCTGTTCCATGCAGACCAGAACTGAACACTGATTGTGCAGCAAAGGAAGTATCTGTGGTCCAAAAGCCACAGGTTTTCAGTTTCTCCATTACAGAAATACATCCCCAGTTACTTTCACAGCCTCAAAAGGTGGGCCAAAGTGAAAGAGACAGCTGGGAATTAGTTTTAATTTGCTGATCTTACTACAAGTATGACCATAACATGTCCCACAGTAGGCAGTGACAATTTTCAATGGTACTGGGAAGTTCCACAGACAAGTGAAAAAACCAAAAGCTTCTAGGGACAGGTTACAGGACAAGACTCTTCTCAAACCT
Organism: Certhia americana; assembly: GCA_018697195.1. Lineage (NCBI taxonomy): Eukaryota > Metazoa > Chordata > Aves > Passeriformes > Certhiidae > Certhia > Certhia americana. The sequence continues at coordinate 43,058,576 of CM031878.1, read as the reverse complement.
CTCTCCCATTGTTTCTTCCTTCCCAGAGAAGCACAGAAGTCTCATATCTTCCTCCAGAAATGTAATGGTGCAGTGTCTTTTAAGATTAAACAGCCAGGTGGGAAAACAGAACCCCCATGGAAATTGTGGCTAAGTTTTCCATATCCTGACACGCTGCATTCTAAAAATAAAAGGCATGCAAATGGTATTCAATGTTATCTCAATGCACTGTAGAGTACAAAGCTCACCAGGTCTCATGTTAATTTGTGGGGCTCCTGCCCAAAAGATTTGTGCCCATAATCTAAAACACACCAGATTTTCAGCCACTTTTAAGCTAACAAGCTGAATGAAAACACTGTGACAGTCAGATATACTACCCAGCTTCATATACCTTAATTCTCTATAAAAAACAATTGAAGGTAAAGGAAAAAGCAGCTTCATGCCTTAAGTTAATTCAGCAGCTAAGAGGAAAGCAGGGCAATGTCTGATCTACAGACATGGCTTTTTGTCATCAGGAGATTTCTCTTTACTGATTAAACATGCAAGAATGAAAACGTTTACATTACTTTCTTTATATCCTTTACAGTTGGGGAGACTTGCTAGCCTTTGGCTAAGCCTATATTCATCATAGCCAAATATCAATGCAACACAGAAGCTGACCCTTATTTCTTACCACACAGACTGCTCATAGGGCAACCCAATCATTTTTGTAAAAGCAACTAAGGCATCACAGCAAGATGAAACAGTGAGATAGGATGAGGCATCAGACACTTTAGCTTCGTTCTTTAGAATCAGCAAGGTTCCATAAATGCTCAAAGGAGATAAAAATAGAAAAGTGGGTTCCCAGCTCAGCACCCATCTCCACCAATTAACAGAAGGAGCAAAGCAAGAATGTCAAACAAGCAAACAAAGTGTTTTCTTGTCCCTATTCAAAGACTTCAGATTCACAAAAAACTGTACTTGTACAGGAAGGGAGGGCCCAGCCTGACTGCACAGCTGTCTGTCAAGTCTGTGCAAAACTGTGCCCAGGTGTGACTGGAGAACAACATCACAAGGCACACTGGGTCACACAGGCCGGCTTCACCCAGGGCACTGCTTCTTCACTGATCATACAGCAACAAGAGATTGGGACTACATAAGCCCATGGAGATGCTGAAGCTGAGGTCAAGAGCAGAAGCTGCAGCTCCAGCAGCTGAGAGCATTTACTGACAGCACACATGACCACTACAAAGACCCTGGCAAGAAACCTGTCTTTCAGGAAACCCTCACATGGCGAGATGACCAAGGCAAGCAAAACAAATGCTGCCACAGAATTACCTTGTACACTGGAAGAATGTATTGTGTTTCGTTATCTGGGAAATATTCCCCTTGAATAGGTGCACCTGAACACCTGGACTGATTTTTACACTCATTACTTATCACTGCAATTTATTGACAAAAGATGTCTGGAGCTACTTCCCATAAAAATAAAAACAGGCTCTCAAATAATTGCTACAGCCGAACTGAATGACTTGTAATTTTAGGACCATCCAGAGTAAACAGACAACCATCCAGAGGAAACAGCAATCTCCTAACGGTGAACCATGATACTACACTGTACCCTACTGAGCCAATGACCCTGACTGACAATGTGAAAAGCAAACTTTTCACAGTGCTGGGCAAGGCATCAAGTTTTCACCTGAATTCTTTATACTCCTAATCTTTGACAACACATCCAAAAAGCATGATAAAGTAATATTTTTTAAGATTTTGGGTCTTGGTTTTTTTTAGCAGTTACTATGTTTTAATTATTCTTTTTCTCTAGGGCAGGTTTCCCCTGTAAGGCGAGAATAGCTCTTAGAGCTGCCACTCTGTGTGTGCCTATTAATGTTGGCAAGAGCTAAATTGTCCTCTGAAAAAGTTGGACAGCCTGGATATCCTGATTTGCTTACAAGAAATCATGCAGCTCAGCAGGCCTGTTGTGCAGGATCAACTAGTGTGAGAATATAAGCCTAATTTGCTCACAGTCAAAGTGCTGTTCCTTCTGCAGCCATGGCCTGATCTGTTTTTACAGCAGGCTACAGCTCTCTGCTCTGAAGCCATCACACATCAAACAGTGCTGCCTCTGCAGACACTAGATAATACCAAAGTGAACACCCCATTAACCAGGGCCCATCATCTTCATATATCTGCCATGCCAAATGGTGATGTGAGTAAAGAAGAGGCAGCCTGCCATCCATCTCCAGCAGCTAGCATCTCTCCTGAGAGAAAGGGAAATGCTGTGCAACAGGCCCAGGTCTTCATTCACATTTTGGAACTGTGACATTGTGACCACCTTCATTCCTCTCTAAGTCATTATTTTTGCTTAGAAGAGCTTTAAATATGGTCCAGCACAATTACTCTGGCAGAAAGCACAGCTCTCAGCATGTACTAATGCACATACACAAACCAGTCCTCATTGAGGGTACACTGACTTCAGGCATACAAAGCCACTAAGCTGAGATCCCACCTCTGCCCTGTGTGGGAAGCAGCAAACACAAGGCTAATACATCCCTTTGTGCAGCTGCTTTGTGCAAAAGCCATCAGGCCCTTTTCCTGTACAACACACGACAAGGGAAAGACTGTCAGAAAGCCAAGACACAAGGCACAGAAGCAAAAGCCTCAGGCTGTTCACCACAGCCCTGCCAGCAAACAGAGCTCCTGCCTAAGGAGGGGCACACCCAGCCACCTCCCTAAGCCCCACATTATGCCTCAGAACAGATATTCTTGTGACTTTCCCTGTTGCAAGGCAAATTCTGTTATCTGCACAGACAACCATGAAATAGAGCTTGCCAAGGAAAAAAAGCAGAAAGAAATTATGCAAATTCTAACAGTGCAAAAGAATTAAGCATGCTTAAAGGAAACACCCTAAGAATAGTCATTGTATTGCTTTAAGAAGCAAATCCTGAGCAGAGGTCCAAATTGCATGGCACTGTAAGTGGCTGAAAATTCTCCTGCCAATGTTCACAAAATAAGGACAAACTGCTAATCTCTTAGCCTCTGAACTGGCTTGTCAGTCACAGAGATGACAGACCATAAATGTGACAATATAAAATACTGCGTTACTACAAAAAAATTATTTTCAGAAGTGGCAATATTATTTTCAGGGGTGGTATAAACTAAGGAGAAGGCCCTCCAAAGGTCAAATCCAGCTCATGGGTTCTTCTACAGACCAAGATGGGTGCTTCTACAGAGGCAGAAAGTAATATTTTGCTGTAAAGACTGGATTTTCACTGCACTAGGAATATTATGCCCTGAATAATATACAGGTTTTAGATGTTTCAAAACATCAACTTAGAAAGTGAAATATATTAAAAAGCCCCAAAGAGAGAGACTGAAAAGCAAATGCCATGGTCACATCCAGTCACACCACAATTCTAATGGCAAACATAAGCACACAAGGAATAGCACTATATTATTAAAAATGCATGGAGCTATGCAGAAGCTGAAAGAGTAAGCTGTGACCAAAGAGGACCCTGTCCAGAGTTCTCTGTACTTGAGCAAGTGACTTAATTAGAAATTCAAATCACAGGAAAAAGCAGGGATGGACATTTTAATCAAATGACCACTATTAATAGCTGAAGTGTTTTCATAAGCTGGCTATATAAGCATGGCATCCTTGAGACTGCTTCTGATTGAAATGCAACCAGAAGACACTTCCATCAGAATCATTCTGAACCCACAAAACAAGCAGGCAGAATGAATCCAGCAGTATCTTCCTGCTTGAAAATTATCAGAGCACTACCTATCCAGTTTGAAGAGCTTCTCCCATGAAACTGGTGTGGGTAATGATGAACCTTAAGCAAAACAGCAGGCAGAGCTTTCCAGGATCAAAGCACCCTAACTGTCCTGCTCTTGTATTTGTTCCTCCTTACATAGAAAAGCTGATGAGAAGAGAAAAAGCCACCCCTCCCTTGGGTGTGAAGGCTCATCCTGCCAGATATCTATTCCTCTTACTTGTCACAAATTCAGGGAACCTGACTGACATCTGACTTATTCTAAAGTTTAGCAAGATACCAAGTCTTCAGTCAGCAGATCGTAGTAGCTCTTACTTTTTCTATGCTCAGGAAGAACTGACACTTCTGAATTTAGTGCCAAGTCCTAATACTCCTTATCTAGCACACCACAGCATAAGCCACATTCAGAACAAAGAGTAAAACCAATCAAAATATGCTGAAGATTAATAACAATAAGCCAATCATTATACTGCTCACAGGTTAACCAGAGCAGTGCCTACTTTGACTGAAAATGTATCTACATCTAAATTATTTCAACCTCCCATGATTGCTCCTTACATTTCAATTTAGTTGGTCATTGCAAAGTTACCCTTATGGATAACTGTTTGGGTTTGCTTTTGAGTCTTAAGTCCAATGGAAGTGAATAAACCCCACCAACTTCAGCATTAAAGACTATGTTTTCTGCACCTAGTTTAGGGCAACCTTTGCAACCATTCAAGCCCTTCACTACTATAAATCAGACTGTTGAGCAACAGCACTTCAAAATAATTGAAGAACTTTCTCAACCCTTGGGAAAGACTGAAGAACAGATGCTTAATAAATAATGATTGCCCAAATTCACATAAAGTTTTGGCTGGAAATCATGTCTCTCATATTCTATGTGTGACACTCTACTATACTACATCAGGATAGTCCCAACAGACCCTGCCTTGGTAACTTCAGGAGTTCATCCTTCTAGCTGGTTTTCTATTGGACTGTCAATATACTAACTAGTCCTTCCCTTTGGTACTGACATAACTTGCTAGCCAAAAATACACGCTGGAGCATTTTCACCACTTCTGTGTAACAGAAGATTGGATTACTTCTAGGCACAGAGCAGAGCAGTGCCTTCTGGTACTTTAGGAACCAGATTCTGTGTACCAGAGCCACAAAGCACTGCAACTACCTGAAGAAAATGGAGTATGTACTGCTGGAGAGGTCTTACACATTATTTCTATAGATACACTGGTAAAATTCCTTGCACTTTAGGGCAGCAGTACAGACAACATGAAAAAGAATGAAAGAGACCAGCTAAGTGAAGAAACTTATGGTCTTAAAGGGCTACTTCATTGTCTTGATTTCTGTTCTCTGGCTTCACAGCACACTGTTCCCCACATGCTAGGCAGGAAGCATGTGAACAGAGCAGGGTAAAATCACAGGTGATGGCTGCTGACCGTGTTGGCACATAGTTGCACCTTTGATACAACAAAAATTGTCGGGACAATGGACTTCCACATCACATCTCAACTGTCAAAACAATTTTTTTTTCTCCCCACTGTTCTGAAGCAGCTTTTTGTTGGGTAGGCAGCAGTGCTGCTTTGCTAAGGAGGTGGCTGGCACAATACAGAACAGGCACTCAGACTTCAGATATTGCTAACTTTGCAGTAAGCTGTCTTTGCCCCATCAGCAAATCTCCTTCTGGCACATATCTGTGCTCATTCAGCTTCAGATATGGTCCAGTTACGCTACAGCTGCACTTGTTAGAATAGATAGAGAACTGTAAGGAAAAGACATCCAAAGATATAACAGTTTACACTTAAAAGTTCTGTCTGTGGTTACCTAAACCTTCTGACAATGTCAAGAAAAACATAACTAAATACTACCTCAGGTGGTATGTTTCTCTAAAAATATGTTTAGAAGAACAGAAAGGCTCAGGGACAGAAAAAAAATCCCCACCACAAAACACCAAAACTCACAGGGAAAAGTCTTATTTTAAATCCTTTTAAAGGGTCTTTTATTGCACCATTCTTAAAACTAAAGCTAAAGTAGAAAGGGAAGGAAACTCTGGCTGTTTACAGAGGATGTGTGTCACAGAACAGCATGAATCTCCCCCACATATAGCACACATAGTGCTGCCAGGTCAGCATAAGAAAAAAAAAATGCTATGGCAAGATCTTCAGTTAATAGATGAGCTACATTCCACTAGATTTTCAGAGCTACACCAATTTCTTATCAGCTGAGGATTGCTGATACACAGGCCTAAGCAATAAGCAGTTTTAACAAATTCTGTTAATTATTGACACTCAAATGCATAAGCATATGCCTACTTTATTTTTTTTTTTTTTGCAGTTGTTGCCTTTAATTCAATGGATTTTCCAGAATTTTGAAAACAAAACATATGAAAGTACAAGCATAAAACCCAAAAAGTGAAATAAAAACATACTTCAAACAATGAAAAAAAATACAGTGATGGGAAAAACCTCTAGGGTTGGAAGTAGAGAATGTCATATTTTAAGGAAACTGCAAAGAACTTCAGCAACAGGTGTCAGAATATTTTGCTTCATTTGAGTCAAGATCCTAATCCAGGTATTAACACAAACTTATTTTATGACCAAACATATTTAAATGGAACTGCCATGACCAAAAACTGAACTGCCATGGTTTTTTCAAAAAAATCGGGCAATCTGTCCTCTTGCCTGTGTAAAACAAAAAATCTTGATTCACCATCAATTTTTTTAAAAAGCTGTCAGCTTTTATTGCATCCTGACTGTATTGAAAACTGCCACATTCTACTGTGTTTGAGAATGAGGGCAGCTGTTTATTTATTTAGTTCACAGGAATGTTGTAAAAATTAGGTAATAAGTGTTTGCAATGCATGCTGAAGATAAAATGTATTATTACCAGAGACGGCTCCAAAGCTGAATATTAACCTGAGAGATATGGGAGGTCAGAGCCAAATTAGGCACTCTGGCCTCAGTACCAATCAAACACAGAAGTGTATAAGGCTTTTTCCAAATGGGGTAATTTCATAATCTCCACTCTCATGAGAGCTCAGGCCCACAGAAATACCCTGAGAAGGCTGAAATTTTCATCACATAACAGTGTTACAAATTTCCTAGGGGACTACTAACACAGATCTCAATGTGGAAAGTCTCTATCCTGCTGTCTCAACAGACTGTAGCTTAAATAAAGCCAATGCAATCTTCAACAAATCAGGCAATTTCTTAAAATTGAGATTAGAAGTCAATGAAAACAAATGCAGAATTTGCCAGAGTGGAAAAGAGAAAATAAATGCAAACTGAAGCTAAAACAGCATAAGTTTTGGCAACAATTTTAAAGATTTAATTAACAAGCTGTACTGACAAGGCTTCATTCAAAGAGGGAAATAATAGCAAAGTGTGAGAGGTTTAACTGTTTACTTAACACTCTCCACTTTATTTGCTGGTTTAAAATAAAAGTCATTGTTGATAGACTAGGCTAAGTACTAAAGAAAACACCCAGAACTTTTAAAGATGGTCCTACCTCCACAGCATAATTACTTACAAGCACAGTAAGCAATTCTTGTTTTCTTTATCCCTGTGTCTTTATCTAGACAAGTTAAGAAAGATAAAGGTGAAAGAAATGAAGAAATTGCAATTTGTTATCTACTGGAGTAGCTCTGTTGCTAATTGTAGTTATGGGTGCTGACCCCCCTACACACAGTCAAACTATTAACTGGCACCATCATGTTGGCTGGTTCTAAAGTAACCACACTGCCAGTGCAGCCTTATGTGGTTTTCCTTGTGGCTTTTTAACAGGTTTCACACAATCTTCTGCGACAGGATTCTAAGAAATGGTTCTCTCAAGCTCCTGTCACCTAATATAGTTCAGACAACACAGCAAGACCAGATTTAATGTAACACTGTATATATTTTTTCAATTCTCCATTCAAAGAGATTTTAGTCTTGCTCTGTTGCATCCATACACTTCTACCTAGAATCTCAGTTAGCATAATTTTAAACTTCAATCTTCAAAAGCCTCTCTGCACAAAGGAAGTTTAGACCAAAAGAAGGCACTAAAGACTAGTTCTGCAGAATCAGAATACAGCAGTACACATTATGCTATATGTGTTTACCCAACTCAAACGCTAAGCAAAATGACATAGCAACAACTGTTCATGAACAGTCCCACGAAAAACAAGTATGACTCTCCTGGAAACAGATTTTAAAATACAGCAGACCTTTGCACCTCAACGTCCACCAAGATAATTGTATTAGTTTAATTACATTCTTGGCTTCCAAATAACAAGGAAAGCAAAAGCAGGCTCTATTGCAAGTTATAATTTCGTATCTAGTTATATTGTATTACAGGATGCTATTTTCTGGATTATCAAATTTAGATATCATGCCACCTAATGAATTAAAACTATATACCTAACTGCCCAATAAAAAGCCTGGGACCAACACTGACATAAGTAGTCTTTTCTACCTTTAGCTATCTCTTGAGGGTCAGCCTCCCAGTTTCAAGGACAGAAAAAATAACAGATCCATTGGATTCACAGACTTTGTCCACATCCTGTAGTAAGGGACTTAAAGTGCCCTTCCAAGAATGTTTTGGAAATGTTTTTACAGAAGATCTGGAGTTGCCTAAACAATTTCCATTTACTTAAAAAAATAAACTCCATGGACATTCATGTCTATGCCTCAGTGGCACAGAGATTTGAAGAAAAAAATTGATTAGGCAAATGTGGGATTACTGCCATGTACCTGAATCTCCCACCTAATCAACATGGCACACCACAATCTTTGTGTAACTCAAGTATATAGTATTGCCCACTTCTTCCACTTGCTCATTATGACAGGCTGCATCTGACAGCAGCAGAAATCACAGTGGTTCCCACACAGTCCCAGATTTCCTTTCCTGGAGGGATGACTTGGTCTGGGAGGCAGCAGCAGCCAGGAATGCCCGAGGGAGTTCTGCTGAGGGCTAGTGCAAGGTAACTGCTACCAAAACCACAAAGGTAAAGCAGCCTTCTCACCTTCTCCAATAAATCAAGACCTCTCTACTGATACCACAGGGCAGCATTTTTGGCAACATTTTTCCCCTGGCCTAAAGGAAAAGCAAGGACCTGAATGTCACTGTGGAGCGCACTATCAGAGAACCCAGGTGTGTATTTATGTGCCGCAATAGGAATGTCACCCTGCCACAGTTGGCATTTGCACGTGTTTCTGGGCATGAAGGCCACCTGGACATACAGTTTGCTAGTCTTCTTTCTAGCCTGGCTGGTTTTCGCTGGGATCCTTCCCAAAGGAAGTCAGGGAGGAAACCAGTTTAATTAGGCAGGCGTAGGCAGGTATAAGAATCAATCTGAATGTTTAGCTTGAAGGCGGGGGTTCAATTTTTTTAGCAACAAGACACTGAGGAGGTAGTTAGCCATCACCTTAATGTCACCTAGCAGATAATGCATGACATCCTGTTTCCCTGAGCACCCTGTAATCATACAGTAATACACAAGCCACCAGAAAACCTCTCCAAAGACTGTTCTTTAGCCCAAGCCCTCTACCTTCTTTTATCTGTCAAATAAAACTAATAGCACTGACCAGACAGGCTGCAAACTCCTTCAGTCTCAACATCTCTGTGCAGCAGAGTGCAACATCAGCAAAGAATGCCACCCAGCTGATGTTTGTCTCTTCTACCACAAGCAATACTAATCCAGCAAACAACTGGGACAGGCAGGGCACATGTGGAATAACAGACTGAGTGAGATCTGATGCAATTTCTTAGGCGATGTTTGTTTCCCTCTGCCTATTTCACTGCTCCATTTTTGTTTAGTTGGGATGGCTTCAAGAAAAATAGAAACAGGCCCTTTGGGATCACTGAAAACTAAGAGCCATATAGTAAATACTAGACAGGCTGGTTATCTGCAACTTTTAGCAACCAAAGAAGATGGCTTTAATTATACCTGTTATTTTATTACCCTGTGGCACTGCAGAACAAAGTACTTTGTAGTCTTGTCGACAGAAGGAAGAAATTAAGTGTGCCTCAGAGTCAATAGAAAACTGTATCTCCATCTTCCAAAACAGAAGAAAAGCTTATTTGCTGCAAACACTTAACATGATAAAGTGACACTGAGGCCAGCTGCAAATTTAGTACCTGCAAGCAGCAATCCAAACCTACTGCAGCTGGCAATCCCAGCAGCCTTGTCATCCTCTTGAAACTGCTGTCACCAAGGTCTTTGACTCTCTGTACTGATTTGCACTCTGGCTTATCATGTGTGTTAAAGACCTTGGTGACATTGCTGGACAGAGATGTAACAAGAGCAGAGAGGGCACCTGGCACCTACCTGCAAAATTGATTATGTTACGGTATGTGTATGCCTGCACGTAGATTTCACTGCTCAGGGTGTGCTGGAAGTGACCACACAACAGCAGTGCCCATAGAGCATGACAGCTGCATATGCTGAACTCCCTCACACCACCACTTAGCACTTTATCCTGGCATCCTGACCAAAAAAGGTGCTACATGAGGAAACACTGATTCCCTACTGATAAACAGCTTTCTCTCCAAAAGAGAGCTCTTCTCTGCTGTTCCTCCTCAAACTCCTGCACAAACAGCCCTGTTATGAGGAATTATCTCCCACCTTATCAAGAAGTGCCTAAGATACAAAGCCTGTTGGAATGAAGGAATAGTGTGGCCTGAACAAAACCCTCATGTCCTACCTTGCCTCTAATGAAGACACTAATCTGCACATACCTGCGCAAGCAACGTAAGCAGTCTGCCACCTTAAGCAGGTCTCTCTTCCCCAAGGTTCAGCTCATGCCTAACTTCAGATCAGATGCCTAAGTCGCACCTTCAACGTTAGTTTGTGAGGGTTGTTGTAAAGACGGTAAAGATGGTTCAAGTGAAAGGACTTTGGCAAATGCTCCCTGAACAGATTCAAACATCAGAAGCCAGATACAGACATGAATGCTCCCTGCATGACTAGCATTAGCTCCAATTTGCCTGCTAGCAATGAGACATCAACTCCCAGAAGCCTGTTTCAAAATCGCCAGGCAGCAGTGGGAAGAGTGCATGAGGGGAGAAGGGAACTGCAGACACTCCAACAGAGTCCATGTCCCACACCAAGGAGCATACAGTCCATCTCACTGGGGAAGCTGCAAAGTTGCACCTGTCTGCACCACCAATTCCTACAGCTTCAGCTCCAGGCCAAAGTTAAAACATATATGATATTACAATGTTTTGAATTATCAGCTCATTGATAACTAGTTCTCCTTCTACTGGGGGAGACATGTATTAAGACAGTACTTTCAGGCTGGGTACATACATTTGACACCCATTCCTACTGTCTCCTTAGGTTCCCAGAGTCACTGGAAGAAATGCCCCAGAATGAAGAGGATTTGCATCTCTCACACATCGTCAACAGCAACTGAGAACTGACCTTCCTTGCACAGGACTCTAAGCAATGCTAAGTATAAATACATGAGTGCTTCTAAGATTAAAGGGTGCTGTTTCATGCATGCTGACAGAGAATGAATCACACAGTCAAGGAGTGGGCAGCAGGGTCCACTAAACTGGATGGCTTTGTATTTCCCAAATGAGCATGAGAAAGACAAACAGGTTTTGTTTCTCCAAAAGCCTTACCAACAAAGGACATTCTGTCATTCTAATGACACAGAGGCTTGATTTTTTTGATTACACATTTGAAATATTTTATTATAGAAATATAATCTGTGATAACTGGGTCTGAGGCTTGCTTTTGCAATTACTCCACTAGTCTTTACAGTAAGAGAAATGTGAGCCTTCTGACTTTCAACTTGTCTAGTACTCCACATGCAAAACTCTTCTTGGAATCACACTTCCCCCTCAGACCTTCCCAGCAGCGAGAGCTTCAACTTATAGCTTTGACAGTGCTCTTGTAAATGTCCATGTCTGACCTTCACTGCATGTCTTAATACAGAACACCACACCAGGATCTACTCTCTTTGGAAGAGTTAACTTGCCAATACAAATGTAAAAGTAGTACAACTAAGGAGTAAAATCCTACTACTAGAAGTGTAAAACCAGTAACAATAATATCTGTCATTCTGATGGAGAGAGCTTGTTCCCAGCAAATCAAACCAAGCTATTGAAGATATCCATGAAAACAGTATTAAACTTCTCCTTGGGAAACAGTCATCTTCACTCATTTTGGCTGTGTTCATTTTGTGTCCATCTCTGCACAAAAGGTTCACTCTTCACCCTCTCCCCTCTGAAGCTGCTGCAGAATTCAGCAAAAGCATGAGGATGCCACTCACCAGTTCTCTGCATAAAGAGAGGAGGCCTGGTGGTATGGATACTGAGCTCCTCAGCAAGGAGGAGTGTCCTTTGTACACAAGTGTTAACTAATGGTCAGAGTCAGTAGATCACAGTATTATATGCAGATCTGATCACATCAGAATTCTGCACAACCCTGAAGGGGATATGGTGGGGCTTAAATATCCGAGACATACCCTGCATTGTCCATGTCTGTACATACATTCAGCACATACCTGCCAGCCTGTCACTAACAGTAGATGACCTGCAATGTACTGAGCAACACAGAAAAGAATGTAAAAACACCACCTCTGCTTTACCTGTGCTCAGTACACATCAGATGATGTGACACTTTTCACATCATACCAGGTCAGACATTTTTTCTTCCTGCAGCCTGCCTGAGCCATCTCAAATGATGAGAGCTAAAAACTATTGCTGTGAAACCAAGGACAATTTTTCACAAAATACTAAAATACCACCTATGTCCAAAGACATGCTGCATAAAGGCTGTAGGTGAAAACCCTCAATGGCTGCCACACTAACACAGCAGCCAAGATAGACAGTCTTCAGGGAAGAATACACCAAAAATTTTTACAAGGCGCCAGGTCAGAGGGACCCAGCAATAGCAAGAGATCTGCCAAGTTTCCTGAGACTGGACAGAGCTCTGCTGCAAGCTTTCCATGTGATCTCACACAAGTCACTCATTCATCTGCACAGGACAGGAAGGCACACTACCTTCTCACACAAGCTAAAAATGGGAAGATTCTGATTTTTCATAGGAAATAGGATTGTGAAAGCCCCACAGACAGTTTTCTTTTGTACCTTGGCACACAAAATCCTGCCAGACAGTATCAGAGTATATTATACCAGTCATATAGGAACAAAACAAATCCTCCAAAACAAAACACAAGAAGGAAAACGGATATTTCACTGTCAGATAATAACCAGCTTTGAGTTCATAAATTGGAGGCCAACATCAGCTTTTCTCCGTCTGTGTTCTTCCGGCATACTTCCCTGTGGAGTAGGGGGTGGGGAGGTAGAACACTAAATTGTAGCTACTTGTGTTCACTGCTTCACAAAGTATCAAAATAACTAATGCTTTCCAAAAAGATACACTATTTCAACTCCTTTGAGAAAACAAGCACTTCGACTAACTTCAGTGGCCCAGAATTATAGTTTGACATCCAAAACAGCTGCTGTTCCTGGCATTACACACCACGCCTTTTTTCTTCCACCAAATAAATTAAAGAGCACAAAGCTCTGACACAGGAGAGGCTTAAGGTACCTCTGCAGGATTGGAAAAGGTTTGATAAGCTGTAATTTCTAATCGTGCACATTCATATTATGGCACATTCCTGAAATTCACACGTGTGCAGAATCAACTAGGCCAGAAATATCAGATATTGACTCTTTCTATCAGGCTGTTACCTAAGCCAGAGGAATTTCCCAACTTGCGTAGTTTTCCCAGGACCTTCTGGACATCCTTTATACTCGTGTCCTGTTGGCTGTACAACAGTAACCTCCTGGCATCTGAGAACAGGCGGGAAACACTGCAGGGAAACAGAAAAACACCCAGCAGTCATGAGCTCTGTGAGCTACCATCCACAGATGCAATTTTACATACCAATTCCAAACTTTAATCCCCTTTAGTTATGTCACTCCAGCACAAAAACTCCTTTCTCAATGACTACCCTGTGACAATCTGAGGAGACCAAAAAAAGATGTCTACTAATGCAAGGTCAATCTAAGTTACAAGGAGAATATTGTGCAGTTGAAAGCATTTTTAGGACTGGGATGGAGAGGGCTTCCTGCTGCCGATAAACTGCTGCTTCTTAGAAGCACAATAACTTTAGAATATCCTTGCTCCTTCCAAATGCTTCTCCAGGTTCCAGACACTTTATACTCTGCATTAAGCAAATCTCTCCTGACACCATGAATGCAGCAAGCAAGACAAGGTATAGGAAAGCTGGCCCATAAACTTTCTACATCATGTTAACCAGTAATAAGCAATAAACATCAGGGGGTATTCCCTAAACCTGTTCAACTGCCTCTCACTCTAAGCTGTTCAGAGGTTCATTAACGAGGGAAAAAGATGCTCTGAAAAAAGAGCATATAAAAAAGCCTTATTTTTTATGGGTCAAATTCTAAGCCCAGGTAAGAGAATGGACTCAGTCCTTACCCATGGCAAAGCTTTTCATACACCAAGAGCTTCAGGTGCTTGGACTCAGGAATTCTACACACCTACCAGGTGACTGCTAGCCCCTATGAACTTGGTAACTGAAGAAGGTGGTACTTCAGAGGTGGTTCAAACTGCAAAACCCTCACATAGTGTAAGATTTCACAACTGGTAGGTGACTTCCAAATATCCCTTTCCCCCATGTTTCCCCAAGAACAGAGATGAGGCAAAAGCAGACAGACTCACATGGAGGCATTGAAGTTTCCAACAATACCAGGGGATTCCCCAGGAGTTGGGTAGCGGAAACATGGGTTGTTGGCATTGCAGATGATCCCCTGTATCCATGGCAAGGTTCCTGCTGAAGGCATAGCTTTATTTGGAAAGTGACCTAGAACAGAAACATAGGGGTTAGGAGACAAACACATGATACAAACCTCTATTACACAGCACTGTATTTGAAGAGCAGCACTAACTCTGCACTGGTTAGTGCTCCAAAGTACCTAGGAAAGAGCAGAACAGCCAACACTAAGAAGGACTGAGCTTGTAGCAGACTCCACACTACTCATTCAAATCTTTTTGCTGAACTCGAAACCTTTCCACTAAAGAACTAGTGAAGTCATAGGCCAGAGGTTACATCCTATTTAAGAACAAAGCAGTAACAAACTACTCACAGCAGATCTCCACCACTTGTAAACTTGTGAACCCCATACCCCCCAATGACCGGGGCAGACAGGCCTCCCTTGAATAATCTTGCACCTTACATAAGCTGTCAGGCTGCTTTTTACAACAAGCTTGCTTCCTCACCTCCACACTAGGGAAGGGATCCCAGAGGAAGGTTATGCCCCTTCCTCAGTATCTCAAAGCTCAAGACTTTGAGGATCAGATGCCCACCCTCCCCTTTGGTGCCTACCTCATCCTCCCAGCATGTCTGCAATCACGCAGTGGGCTGGCTCCCTACCTCCACGACCCCAAGGGAAGTACCAAACCCCAAGAAAGAAGCGGTATCAAAGCTGTTAAATTACAACATGGCTGATTAATGTGGGTGGCTGAAGGAAGATGGGAATCTTCTCAGCCCTCCCTGGAGAAAGCCAAGGTTAAGGAAATGAAGGCTTATTGTTTCCAGTACCCAGGGAACTCTTGCTCCTAGTTTTCTACTTAAAGTAGAAGAGCTATCTACCTGTCTGACTTTGGCTTCATTTTGCTTTTTAATTTTTTTTGTTCCTCTTGGCCAGGGGCTTGGGGAGAAGGTGGGGAGGGTGAAAGAAGAAAACTGCTAAGACTTCAAGATTCTTCTTGCAAAATTTCTCAGACAGACCTCTTCAGTCCTCTATGCCTTTCCTTTTATGTTGCTAGTAACTCCAAGAAAATGTTCAGAGAAATGTAGAAAGAGAAATGGCACACAAGAGCTTATGGTAACTTTTTACACACAGTGATGCATGTAACAGCAGTTTCTCCAAGAGTAAAGCAGGAATCTGTTCGTTTGAAATCAGATAAGATACACAGAAAATAGTGCAACAGCACATAATTTTCAATTACATTGTTGCAAACATCTAGCTTTTCTGAAGAGATCAGTCACTTACTGTCAAATTCTCTTCCTTCCACCACCAAAAATATGTATTTTGAACACCTTGAAGGCTCACAGGAACAGAGAATAAAAGTTCTACAAGACACAAGACAGCACTCTGGCCCAATAGCAATCTCATATGTCTCCTCTGACTGGTGTGGTGAAAGCGATATAGCTATCATGTTAAAGTTCACTGTTCCTCCATGTTTTAAGAGAAAACTTCCTCACACTAAGCCAAGCCATTAGAAACAAGAAACCTTGACAATAGTCCAATCCTTGGTTCTTCTCAAATGGGAAAGAAAACTGAAAATTTTACTTGTTTGTTGAAAAAGACTGCCATTGAAATAGCATGGCTGTGTGGAGGCTGCAAAGCACTTGCACACGTCTCTGTTGCTGCTATCACCAGGCATTACCTACGAGTGATTTCATAACAGCATACAATACTGCCACTACAGATAACAATCCTACTTCCCTTAAGGCATCCACAGGGCTGCCAAAGAGTTCACCATCAACCCAAAAGACTTCTTTCTATCTCTGCTCGCAGTTCAGCAAAAACTGCTTCACTTCACAACACATCCACACCTGTCGGCATAAGTGAATGTTCAGTGAAATCAATCCAGACAACACAATTTGGAAACCTATTCACAGAAGCTCTTCAAAAACTGAAGAGGAATTAGCCACTTCTGGTCCTTTCCAGAAGTGAATTAAAAGTTACCAGATGCCCTGTGCTCTGTAACTGCTGAGCACAACGTAAGAAGGCAGACAAAGCAGTAACATAAATGGGAAGAGAAAAGGATTGCAGGTGAAAGACTCAAAACTATGCTTATGACACTGTGGTGCCAGAGCAAATGTTTTATAAGAAAGATTCTCACTAGCAAGATCAAGCCAAGCAGTTTTACGAAATCTTAGCTCCTGCTAGGTAGGTTTCAGTTTATATACAGCCCTGCCATACCTGAAATTAACTACCACTGAGGTCGCCAGTTATTTATAAAAGCTGAGTAGAGTGCTTATTGCTTCTCTTCAGCTTCTTGTCTATATTACAGGTATCTCTCCTAATGTCACTGTAACATTCAATCAGAAGAGGCAGCTCAACTTCCACATAAAGTATGAGATTTAACTTAGGGAAGCTTCAACTATGCTGTTGTGTGCTGAAAACAGAGAGTTAGGCAGTACATGGGATCAGTAGACTCCAAAGGGTGATGGGAAGCTGTGAACACTTACATCTCAGCTTTAAAAGATACCAGCTTAAACACTCAGCAAACAGCAAAAAATGCCCCAGCCACTGCAAAGACAGGGCTGTAAAAAGGAGTTATTTCCTCATTTTAAGAAAAAAACCCTTCAGAGGGCCCTTCAGAGATATGTTTTGCTGACCCTTAAACCTTACCTTGCAGTAATCAGGCTAAGGAAAGATAAAGAGCTCTTCCACAATCAGTTAATTGCAGTATGAAGCTGTCACCACAGTAAAACGACATCATGTTACTAATAAAGAAGTCATGCTTCGTAAATAAATGGCAACCAAAGAGGCCTATAGATAGTCATTTATAAAGAACACGCTTCCTTTGAAAGAACAGTAGAAATGTGACCATGTAGGGTACAAAGGCAAAAGCAGAATTTTTTTTTGTCAGCAGTGTATGACTGCTGAATCTACTAAATGCAGAGCTGACACTGTAATGGTTTGAAGGGATGGAAAGAGCTCTTGTGCTCTCTAATGTGATACATTAATGCACTTTACTACCTGGAAACACAATTGTTTTCTTGGAGATCAGAACATTGCATTCTTTTATGCTAAGTCACACACAGATCAAAAAAATATAAAAATAAGATTGGGGTTCTGTGCAGGTTTTAGAGACACATCAGAGCTGTACAGCAAATTCTTAGGTAACATAAATGCCAAATGAGAAACAGCAAGAAAAAGACCAGCAATATACAGTCCTGGAGCAACATCATCAGTTAACTGCAGTTCTGGAGGTGGTAGCAAGGAGTTATTAAGCCCTCCTGAAGATTTTTGACTGAAGTAGGGAATCACTGCTCTTCACACCTTGCCAGCTGCATTATTATTGCTAACCACGTTCTGGGTGCAGCTGCTGTCTTTGGTACTTACATTCATGCTGCTCATAGGGCGGATATGAAAGTCTTACAGAGATCAGGATGAAGAAGATAAACAGAGGCCAGGCAACTTCGATCAGCAGCTGGAACTGGAAACAATAAAGGCAAAGTATTAAGACATCATATTCAAAATAAAGGTCAGAACAGAAGTTCTAGGACAAACCATTTGTACGCCAGAACAGTTTTGCAAGCACTGTCTCACTTTGCTTTGCCTATGCATTCCAGGATCAAGAAGTTTGTTTCTCCAGCTTCAGAGGATAATCCACAAAGAATTACAATTTTTTCTCATTGGTATGTGCCAGTTAGTCAACTAAAATGGATGTGGGCTATTTTTTATTATATTTGTGGGCTATTAAGGGCTATTTTTGGCTTCTTGTTATAGTTTTCTGTCCCCTGACTGAAAGAAACTTCCAGGTGAATCTTTCTAACAATGACCTGAAATTTTATCACATATTTGGAGATGGTGGGGTACTTATATTCCATTCTCACAGTAGACCTTTAAGCTAGTACTCTAACACATCAGGCATGGAAAATGTGCTGATGCATGCTATGCCAACTCTCTTAGTACTGCAGAAATATATTGGTATCTAGAAAGCAGAGCTATTAAGATTAGGGTCATATCTAGTTTCTGTTTTGTTCCAATTCACGTATTTTCCTGAAGGTAGGCAGCACTCACTGGTGCAGGTCATCTACAGAAAGGCAGTGAGTACCAGGTAAATAAATAAAGAACTCAGTTATTTAGAAGGACAAAATAATAATAAGAAAAGACCTGCTATTAAATATACAACATTTTTTAGACAGAGAACTGAAGTGAATTGAAAAATTCACTGAGAAGTGTCACATATTACAGAAGTAAGTGGGCAAAGCAACTCTCTAGCCTGGAGCTTCTGAGACACAGACTTGAGCTTCACTAGCCACACCCCTACTTCCCCACTTTGAAAGACTGCCCAAACATGTATTTTCAGTGAGCTATGAGAGCAGGAAAACCTGAAAGCTTTTTATGATGTTATTTCATGTTTCTCATCTATTACTAATAGGAGAACTGACTGTTTTCTTGGTCAAATTAATAAAAATGTTTTCCACTTCTTTCCTGAAAAACTCAGTCTTTCCTAATAAGAGGTCTACAGCCAGAGCACAAGACCTGCAACCCAGTGGGAGGCAGAATCCCCACCACAAACACGTTCTTCCATGTTTCATCATTAACAGCAAAAACTGGACTCTTAAGAGTCAGCACAAGGCACTCCATGCAAACTTTGAGGTGAGTGACTTCTAGGTAACTACTGCATCCCAAAATAAGCTCACACTAAGAAAACAGGGCATTAAAACAAAGGTCACTTGATCCAGCAGAGGAAATTACGTGGGATGGCTTTTCACAGATACCCTTCAGAGCTGACATCGAACAGCACCCCTGTCTAAAAGGTATAAAAAATTGAGCAACAGTCTCCCAGGCACACCTGGTAACAGTGCCAGTCTCTGCAAGAAAATTTTGGGATATTTTTACCCATTGGATCCTGAGATTAGCTGGGCTGGTTAGAACATGGGGCTAATAACACCAAGGTTGCTGACATAATCCCACACAGGCCATTCACTTAGGAGATGGGCTTAATGATCCTTGTGCCTTCCAACTCAGAATATTCTGTCATCTGTTATTGTCATGCACACACTGTACAATTACTAGGTAAGAAACTCCACTGAGACCACACTAACTGAGGCACCAGGAAGATGCCTCAGTATCTTTGGTGTCTTATTACAATAAATGATGTAGTGGCAGCATCCACTCAGCCATTAACGTTGACAGCCTGCTTCCATCTGCATTAAATAGTGCTCTGGCTCCCAGAGATCAAAGATACTTAGACCTAGGACACTGACAACTTGTCTACTCCTGTTTTCAGGATTCTCTTATAGCAGCTGCCAGGACAGTACAGCAGGACTTTTTCCCTACTTCCCTAGAAGAGTGGCTACTAAACTTGGACAAGTCCATTCAAGTCTTCCACCAACTCATTCCATCAATTGTCATGCTCTAGCACATGTCACAGCCCTCTGCTATCCTGGCTTTAGGCAAGCAGCACACACTCCAAGCGACTGTTTGGAGAAAATCAGTGTCAGCAGGACTTGTGGTGGCTTCCTGGGGTGACAGGTGTGGACAGATAGCCTCTCACAGCCTTGCAACTGCTACAGAAACAATGAGAAAAAGCTGCCCTTGAGCTCAGGTCCTGGCTTGCTCAGAGAAATATCATCCCCAGCCACACCACACTGGGGTGGACAGCAGTGCCCAAGCAGCCTGTTGCTGAAGGAGGAGCAGGCCACCAGCACCACAGCTCCTCTTCTGCATGCCCAGTTACACAGTCACAAAGGTAACTACACGTGGGCTGCATGCACAACACAGCTGACTTGGCACACCAACAGGCTCAGAGATGATAGAGAAAGGTGGGATGCAGCTCAGACTGACCAAGATGCACCTTTACAGCTGAAGGCAGGCATCACAGCAGGCTCCAAAATACTACATTTTGAGAGACAGCTGGCAACTACTGCATTGCAGGCTTCACGTAAACAAGATCAAAAGCACGTCAGTAGAGACTCCTCAGCAAGTCCCCTGCGCTGCTCAACGAAAACTGCGTTATCTTTCTTTGCTCCTAAAGGTCAGCAGGTTCCCTTGCCTTCTGCTTCCTCACCTTGCTGTGACAGCACTTTTCCTCCACTGTGACCTTTCCAGACAAGGACACAAAGATACTAAAAAGGAACATGTCTCACTGAGATTGATCTAAGTAGGTATTGAAAAATCAAGTCTCCTCTGCCACTTTTGTGCTTCAACAACCAGCTTCGTAAGTAATTAAATGAATCTTCAAGCACCCAACCCCTTACCTATCTCTGCTCCATCTGGAGTTGAAGAAGGACTATCCCATTTGCACACAGCAGGTAGATTCAGCTAAGAACAAATTTGTCCTAATTTTACCAAGGTTAATCCCTAAAGCATGCCAAATTTGTATGTTTCCTGACTCAGGATGCCATTAAACACTGAGCTCTACATTGTGTCAACAGGAAATCTGTTGAGCAAGAACTAAGCAGACTATCACCCCATCCCACTGTCAACTCCCCTTCCCATCTTTATGGTCCAGTTTCAATGTAGGGAGCTACCAGAAGCTGACCAGTCTCTCCATGCAAGTTTGAGGTGTCTCCTCATTTGCAAGTAAGTAGGGAGAAAAATGTTTTTACAGTGACCCCTGAACATGATTTTTCTTTCCTCTCTTCCCGTCCGTGTGAGTTCCTTCCCCCCCACTCCAGTGTTATTGGAAGTTAACCAGTACAAAGTAACACTTGAACTGCACACATAAGGGTGAGCTTTGAACCCAGCTTTCGCAACGCAGCCCAAACTCACAGCAGCCAACGAGGGGGCTCAGTGGGAAGTCAAGGCTAGCCCA
Organism: Certhia americana; assembly: GCA_018697195.1. Lineage (NCBI taxonomy): Eukaryota > Metazoa > Chordata > Aves > Passeriformes > Certhiidae > Certhia > Certhia americana. The sequence continues at coordinate 43,037,327 of CM031878.1, read as the reverse complement.
CATTCTACATGAGAAGGGTAAGGATCAAACTATTTCTAGGCTACACCTTCAGTAAGTACAAATGGGAGAGAGCCTTCATCAACAACCCAACTCAAGGACAATGGTCCCCTAGCAGGAAAGCAAAGAGATGAAGAACTGTGCAGCCACAATAACAGCTTGGTGAGAGGAGATGTTCTGCTCCTTCTCTGCCATTTCCTGTTAAGCGGGCTTCTCCTCCTGACCTCTTCAGGCAAATCCCAAATGAGAAACATTAATGAGAAAACTGCTGCATAACTGAGGAGCTCCATAAAAACAAGCCATGTCTCAGACCTTCATTACAAATTGACTAAGAACCAGTGTGAAATAGAGATTATAAGCAGTTTCACACCTTCTGGAGTACTTGATGGGAAAGCAGTACAGCTATCAGAAGGTACCAAGAAATAGCTGAGCAGATCCAGAAAGGTCACCCTACTGCATTTCTCTGGTACATTTGAAGGATATGAATGCACCTTTGTTGGCCAGTAAGCCCACAGCTACCTAGATTCAGACCTTTTCACACCTGATACAATTCTGGGGTAGTTTACCCTGAAGAAACACTCTTTTGAAATAAAGTTGTAGACGATGGAGCTTGCTCTCTTCTCCCAGGGGACTAGTGACAGGACTAGAGCACATAGCCTCTATCTGTGATAGGGGTCAGGTCAGACATCAGGAACAATTTTTTCACTGCAAGGGTGATCATGCATTGGGAGGGGCTACCCACAGAGGAGGCAGAGTTGCTGTCCCTGGAAGTGCTCAAAAAATGACTGGACATGGCACTTAGTGCTAGAGTTTAGTTAGCATATTCAGACAAAGACTGAATTTGATCATCTTGGAGGTTTTCTCCAAACTTAATGACTCCACAATTCTATTATTTTCAGAAGATCCTGCCAAAAAAATACCCAGTCATCATTCTCAGTGTAAAATTCAGCTCCTCTGAAATAGCCTCCTGGTTTACCTAGTTAAAATATCACTCCAGAAAATTCCACAATGTTCTAGAATTCCCCTACTTTCTAAAGGCAGTCTGGTAACAGGCAAAAGTTAGACCTCTAGCAGCAAGATAGGAAGAGGTTTTTTCAGCTCTTAGGGCCTAGGTTACAAGGGCAATAGCTAAAAAGAGCCAACCTTAAGAAGTCACAGCCAGTTTCGAGACTACTTTCCCAGCTTCATTTGTAACAATTCTCTAAACTGTGAGGCTGTTCACAAGGGCAGGGTGTGACCCACATCCAGAGAGCAGACAGCCTCACTCCTTGCAGTTGACACATTCCATGACCTCTATGGTGGGCAGCCCTGTCCTGAGAGATCAAGATCCATGAAAGGCAAAAACATGCAAAACAAAAGCTTTGTCATCATCAACAAAGACTGACAAGAAATCTTTCTGTTACAAGAAAAGACAAAGAGGCTGTAAGCTCCTTTGTTCTCTTTTATTTAAGAATAGACTAATTCCAGCTCTAAATTCACTGGACCCAAGTTCTATTAAAAAAAAAGCCTCAGACACCTGAGTGAAGACTTCAGGGACTGTGACCATTACCAGTGGTGAATATGATAGCCTTTCCTCCCTTGTGACACTGAGTTTCTAAAACAACCCAACCCAACCAGCTGGCAAGCATCCTGACATTTGCAGGGTTCAGAAAGCTTATCAGAGACCACTTTCCACTCACCACTTAAGTAACTCATGTTCCTTTCACATTCCCTGCTGATACCTCCTCAAGGTCAGATCTAACAGGCCAGATCCTCTGAACAAGCCTGTTGCACAAATCATGCCCTTGTCCAACACAGATATTCCCTAAACCCCTAAAGGTTCAATACCATGTCTTTTCAGACTTTCAGCTGCCTGCAAGAGGTCCATCCTATAAGGTCTCAATCTAAAGGCAAAAGAATTTTAAGAACACTATACTGGATCCACAGTCCTGTGCCCTTTCTGTCACAAGGATAAACTCTTCCTATGTATTGTCTATTCTTAACAGGTAAATTCCACACTGTTAAGGCATGGTGAGGGCAGCATTTTAGCCACTCAGAACACACCTTGGCAGAAGAACATCAGTTGCCTGGGTTTATCCTCATGCCAACACAAGAACATGCTTCATGCCAGCCACTGAATCTATGTCTTCTGTTGTAAAGTTACAAAGGAGGTTTGGGATTCTCTCAATGATTAAAGTGACTGGAGATGTCTGCTGTTGCCTCTGCCACTTCTGCCATTAAGAAGTGGCAGGATTTTGTTGCCATTGTTGCAGCTTGAAGCATTCAAATAGTTTTAGACTCATGGGCACATCCCTGCAGCCTGGCAATGGCTCACCCACAGAGCAGAGCAGGTCTCAGCATGGATTTTCATTTAACATCTTTGTTGCCGCACACAGCAGTCATGCACCCTCTCTGCCTCATTTGACACCAATGTTTCAGTACTCCAACAGTCTCTCATCCTGGAATTCAGGACAGAAGTCTTGAGCATCTTCTGGTGCCCTCTGGCTTCTGTCCACCCACCACTCTCTTCAGTTTGAAAAGGGTCTTTCCAAAGCCAGATCAGTTGCTTAGCCAGGGATAACCAGAGGAGGAACATTAAGTAAGACACAGGATGTTTCCCCGTTTTTCTTGAAAAGCTGTGTGGTCTTGTAAGCTGTATGACTGTAACTTAAGATCTCAAAACACTCATGGGCTAATACTTACAGTCTGTCTCCTTCTGTAGGTAAAGTTCTTCCATAGCAGCAATCCCAGCTGCGTCCAAAAAGCCATCTTCCTTCAGCAAAGCTTAGAAGCTCCCTTTGTGTAGCAGCAACAGTACACAGTACAGATGTTGTAGCCAGGCATTAACTAGTGAAAGAAAAGAAAAACAGGAAAAAAGTTGAAAGGGAAAATTCTGTCATTCAAAACAGAAAAAGCAAGATAGGGAAATACAAGAGGCACTCTGTGACCTTGCAGTCCCTCCATGGAACACTCCACTTCCTTCTTTCTTACCCCATGCACTCCAGCCAAGTCTCATAGATCTCAGTAAGCTCAGATTAAGACTCACTGTTTTTTAATCTCAGAGCTCCAAAGCACAAAAAAAGGTTTGCACCACAATTTTCTTATTTTCTGCCCCAGAAATTCCAAGAGCAAGGACAGCCCAGAATGAGAATAAGCAACAAGCTTTGAAAAATTATTTAAAGATCCCTCAGAACAATTCAACCCTTTTCCTTAAAGCCTCTTTCCATATTTACTTTTATAGGGGTTAAAAGCTGGCTGCCAAATTAGGAAAGCCTTTGTTTTGAAACAAAGTCAACACCACTTGTAGAAGAAAGTGCTGTGCATTTAACAGGCAAGGGAAAAATGCCCATTCCCTTGAAGGTAAGTGACTAAGAAGGACGCTGGAGTTGTTAACATTTAGATGAAGTAAATGGAAAATTGTTGTTTAGTCAGTGTTCAGGTCTTAGAGCCACCGCCTCCAACACTCTTGTGAATTAGATGCATTAAGTGTCTTTCTACAGTATGAAAGCACAGAGGACTAAAAAAGATTGATTATAATTATTTTAAAAAGTGAAATCTCTTTGGTGGCAATTAATAAGATCTTGATACATGTATAGGCTTGGCACATGTACCCTTCCAGTAAGGCTCAATCTTTAAGCTCTAAGGTAAGCTTTCGCTAAGTTATAGTAAAATGTCATTAGACCTTTTTTCCAGAATTAATTCAGCATATTTTAATTTACTTCTGAGTTTTAAGGCCACTTCAAGTTTAGAACAGTCAAATCCTGAGAAAGTGTCTGCACAGGAACTTAGTTAATTGAATTAATGCTGATTTATGTACCTGAATACACTTTGACAGAAGTTGACAGAATCAGCATTAGCAGGACAACTAGCAGTTGATTCAAACAGACATCAAGAGAACCACTCTTTCCAACACCTGTTAAATTGGGAACACACATGCTTTTGATTCTTGAGTCCCACATAATAGTACCCTAGCCCTAAGATTCAGACATTCATTCACTGCATGTCTGATTGCAAACTGCATTGAAAATATTACCAAAAAATCCGTAAAAGTGCTAGGAATTTAAGACTTCCTCAGGAAGTGCTCTGACCAGTCCTACACTGGAGTATTACTATATGAAAAATTCCAGACATGAGCTTTGAGATGATGAAAAATTGTCATCTTTAAGTCTCATGCAAAAGTAAATTCCATTATTACAATGACTTGCAGATTAAAAACTTGTCTCTTAATAATGTAGGCCTGTGTTAAAAAAAAAAAACCCTTCTCTATTACATGACTAAGAAAACCAAACTATCACTGAGTAGATGATTACACTGTAGTATCACAAAAGGACAATTGTGCTTCTTAATGACAGTACAGAAAACCAAAAAGCAGTAACAGATGCACCCATGCTCATGGACCCAAAGCACACCTCTGCCTACAGCCTTGGATATGGGGGGGGGGGCTTTGAAGCAACTTCTCTCAATGTAAATATTGCATCTCTAAAGCTGCAATCAACCTAGCAACAAAACTAAGTAGGGAATATTGTTACCTCTCCTTTGTACTACCTCCATTCTAAGTTTCTGCATAGTATTTGGGGGATTTGGCAACACTTTTACTCACTCTAAAGAGAAAGATGGATTACTTCTCACATAGTACACAGGCATTTACTGATGAATGTGGTACAAAAAAAAAAAATAATCTAAGAACACTAAGAGAATTGCTCTTTTTAAGCATTTTTCCACAGAGATACTGGTAGTGGTCTGTGAGTCACAGACCTACATTTGATTTTTTGCGCTGTCCACCATGCCACAAAACAATCTTTGCTGCCTGAGTCTAATCCTGCAGCCACTGCACAAGTCAGCCATACAGAAGAAGAGGACTGGAAGGACTTCCAGCTTTCTACAGTTGCTGGTAGTTATCTTCAGAAGGGTGTTCAGAGTACCTACTCCATACTTTGTACTTCAGGTCCCCGATACTGTTAAATCTCTGCAAAAAACTAATTTCCAATGCATTCCATAAATTAAAGCTAAACACCAAAACCTGTAAGAACAAAGTGCCACAGGACAAGTACAAAAAGTATCCCATGGAGAGTCAAAGGGATTTTTGGTGTTTTCATCAATGGAATTAGACCCTACTCCTGCACCTTAATATCCTGTGCAGAGGCAAAACACAAGTTCAACCAGTTTGTGGAATGAGCAAATCAAAGGGTAGCTGATTTAATGCATCATCAGTGAAAATTCAGATACTGATCCCTTGCAACTGCAGTCAGTCCACAGGACCCAGAACATGGAAAGATTTCTTTTTACAGAGGTTGTAACATTCACATCATGTTAGCAAACTGTAGTGAGCTATGGGCACATATTTTATCATTTAACTCATCTCAGCTGACTAGAAGAGGCTGGTCCAGCCAGGAAGACTCAGCTGTGCCACCTGCTTGAACTTCAGCTCTCTGGAGTTAAGCTAAACTTTACCCGAAAAAAAGCAAATGATCCAGCCTGTTCTGCCTGGACAAAAGTTTCAAATTACATAAAAATACTAACTTTTAAGGACTGCCCAGATGTAGGCATGCTAAGTCGCTGCATTAAAGTAGGGCATGAGGCCTAACAGTGGACTGTTAGCCACCAAGTGCACAACACCTGAGCCTGAAGTGTATCCAGTTCTTCCAGCCATGCTGGGTGACAGCTGCAGTGACACTGTATGCCCCAGTGAGTATCTGTTACAGACCACAGAACAGGTTTGTTAGCAGTTACCTTTGATTTTCATCCACAGAGGCTGACATACTTGGTTCACTTGAATTACAGGTTAACTAGGTTCACTTGAATTACTAATCCATCAAAAAGCACTCAGCAAACTAATATCAGAGGAAAATGGCTTAGCATCTTTTCAGATATTCTTCCAGGTTACAATAGGCAAGAACTGTAAGCCAGAGATGCAGAGAACTGATCAATCCAACACTGCCAGCTTGGTTAGATCTTAAGTTCCACTTTATCTCCACTTCAGACCAGTCTGATAAGTTCAACACAGCTGGGAAATAAACCTGCCATTTAGTACTGCAGTGCCAAAACTCTGTTAGCTTCCAATGATGGCTTTTATTCACCTGCATAAAATTTTGAGCCAACAACATGTTATCAGTGATCACTCCTGACACTCACCAAGAGCTCCCTGAACCAGAAGTACTGCTTTCTGTCTGGAGTATGAAAAGCTGCAAGAATTCATCCCCAGAGCTGTGCTGTGATAAAAAGTACCACAGTACAACACCCACCTGCACAATTAAAGCACAGATTCCACACACTTGTCCCATGGTCTGCCTTTGCAGAGGACTCCCTGCATATGACATCTCACCCTGCTGCAGAAATCCTGAACAGCCTCTCGACCTACAGTGCTGCAATTTCATCTCATTTTCTGCAATTCAGAAAATTACTCAAGAGAAAGTTAGGCTACAGGGCAATCTCTGAAAATGATGACAGTGAAACACATCCTTTGGCCAGCCCTTTCTTTCTAGAAGGGCACTAGCTGCTATTTCAAAGTAGAATGGCTGTTGAAAAGTCCATTAGCTGGTATACCAACAGTCTCCAGACCTAATCCCTCTTAAATAAATGTATTTTTACAGCTGTAGATTTAGAGAGTAAAAAGCTCAAGTGGCAGAAAATCAGTTCCCCACCCCCGTGCCTGGTGTCTGTACTAAGTAAACATAAAATAGCCTTCAAAAGCAGCTTTCTGCAAACAATGAAGCTGTTTGCTTTCTTTGGGGAGGCAAAAAAACCTTTCCCCTAGAGAAAAAAAAATTAAAACACTATTTCAAGAGGGAACAAAATGAACTTACCAAACCTTATGAGACTGGAACATTTCAGGGTTCTGGCAATACACTATAGACAATTTAAACTAAGTCCTTGTGAGCAGAGCTGATGGAAGGCTCAGTGGCCTCCATGAAGTAAGTTAGCAGCCCCTGACCTCTCAGTCAGATTTTCCTTATCACAGAAGCTACCACACTGGCAATTCTCCACAGATCACACAGCCATGGAGAGTACCAATCTAACAGCTACATATGATGCCCTTATGATCTACAAAGCCAGCACTTTCCTTTCTCACAAGCAGACATGATCTAGCACTTCTGCTTCCTGCACCTGAAAAAAATTAGTGCATATGCTTAACGCAAATAGATCTTGTCTACACAAGTATCAAGTCAAATGAGACTCATTTTGGAAGAAAAGTAGCAACCAAAACAAGCAGTTTTGCAGAAATATAGACCTCTTTACGAACACTGATAAGTGTCTTGACAGTCAATTTCTTTTAGGTATTGTCAAGTGTTCTGTGAAGGAAACAGGATCATGAGCCATGTGAATTCTGCAAATTCCAGATTGAGTGCCCCAGAGATTCGTATGCCATCAGTGGAGATCCCTCTAAGGACTGTGCATATGCAGGCAGGACAGAAGGGCTTGACTTAGTGTAACAGAAGTACAATCAAATCTAGAATCCAGAACTAAATCTCCATCTCCCAAATCAAGGTCCAGTGCTTTGGCCACTTCTCTGCCAAACACCAGTATTTCCCTTCTTCCAGTACAGTAACTGTAATTAGAAGGAAAAAAAACCAGTATTGATCCCAGTTATGTTAAGATTAGGCTAGATAAAGAGCAGCTCTGGTCAAGTGCAAGCAATTTTTGTCCTGCTGCTAGAGATCTAATTGGATATAAAATCCCCAGCAGAGAAACAGGCATGAAGAACCAAAAGTAATGCCCATTCCATAATCTAAAGTCACACTAAGCTTGCAAAAGCCAAAGGAACAAATATAACATTCCCATCTTTAAAACTTCCAAGCAGTCAAAAATCTTGTGACATCTACTGAAGCTCTAGGAAAGATGGGAAACTGCCACCTGAACATTGACAATTTTACACAAACAACAGTACCGATCTTTTAAAGTAATCTTTTAACACAAGGAACCTGAAATAGGTTACAAGAAGGTGCCATAAAAAGCATTAACAGCACAGTTTAAGCAACTCACCTAAGGCCACAAGCAAGCAAAAGCAGAGATTAGAATGAAGCCATCAGATCCCACACGTCCGTCTCCAGGCTTAAGCACTGCTAGACCCTGTAGCAGTCACAACCAGTGCAGGATCAGCAGCCGAGGTGTGAGCTTTGGACCTATGGGCTCCTGCCTGGGACACAGGATCCTTATCACTGGAGGCACACAGACACTAAAATCTGGTCTTTCATAACCTCCCCAGAGAGGACATTTCTCTCCCTTTTGCCAAATGAGTACGGGACACAAAGTTTCTATTCCATCTAAAGAGTCCTTCAGTGAGAAGTGCTTTCCTCTTCAAAATCACCCAGGTCATGTCACAGAGTTTACATCAACTCCTTGTTCCTAGCAATGTGACTGGAGAGCTTCTGGGTCAGCAGACAAGAATTTGATTAGGGTGACAAAGAACAATATTTTAGTGGTAGTTCTTGGCAAGATCCTCTCCTGGTTTACTTTCCACACTGACTACCTTGTTCTCCAGTGCTTACTGATACTGAAGGCAACTAAAAATTAAATGGCTTTTAACTTGGCCATCTAGTTGAACTTGTTTTCCCTCCTTGAGGAGCATGTAAAATTTGGTAAAATGAACATTTAAAGGATAATGCCAAAATATCAGGAAGCTGATAAAACAGTATAATTGAATACCCCTAGCAACCTGACACCTCTGGTCGAAGACACACAGCCTCTCATTCATCCACAGGACCCTTAAGGCAGCATACACACAGCCACAAAACAACAAATAAATAATTTCAAATTGTTATTAAAGGGGGCTCCAACCTCACAGAATATTTGAGACAACCAATGGAAAAGGACTCATTTCAGCACAGGCCAACAATACAATACTTACAACCTGCTTGAACTGCTGCTATGAAAACAACTAGTGACAGAACCCAAGCCCAGTATTAGGTTCCACTTGCTGCACTAAGTACTACACAAAAGTAAAAGTAAAAGAAACAAGCCTGGATCTTGCTCTGACATGACTCAGGCTCAAAATAATGTCATGTTAGGAGCAGAAATCTGGCTTACCAATTCTTTAGGCAAAATGGAAAGGGGCTTCAAAGTTATTTAGCCTTGGCATGAGAACTGAGAAAATGGGTATTTCATAAGTCAGTATATTATGTGCTGAGCTCTTCTGAGTGCTCCACTATGAACAGAAGAGCAGATGATCATTTTGAAAGACCTCCTCCAAAACTAATACCATAAGCACTGACATTCCTGGCCCTAAACTGTTCAGAGTATCCAACTTGCCTCTCCTGTCAGAGCCAAACTCCTGGGACATGTATTTCTGAGGCACTGATGGGCCTTTCCTTACCAATCAGAAAAAACACATGGGGAAAAAGAAACCACAGGAAAGCACTAGCTTATTAAACTGCCTCATAATAAAGACTGGACTACATTTTTCAGAGTCTTCAATGCCTCCTTATAACATTTACACAGATGCACATTTTCAAAAATGGCTGCTGCTTTACTTTACAACCTTCCCTTGTGACATAGCATGGCAAGTAATTTTGAAAAACCTGTAATAGGTCAAATATTGCTTACCAGAACGACCACAACAGCTGGTTTTCATTACTTCTAGCATGCTTATAGATGGCATGAAAACAATCACAACTCCAATGCAATGGAAGACATCAAATTTGCATGCACCAGAGCTGGACTTGCCCTAAGGAATGCACAGGCAAGGGACTGTAGCGTGCACTTAGGCAAGAGGATTGCCTAAGTGTCAAATGTAATACGCAAGATTAAATGCAGTCATGTATTTTACAAAAAAATAGCTTCCACTAGAAGGTTGTGAAATACATGAAGCATTTCAATGTCCAACATTACACTGAGTGTCCCCTGCTTTCCCCACGGAAGAAAAAAAAAAAAAGGCAAGAATCTAGTCCGTTCTTTGGCAAAAACAAACACAAAATGTGATTTGCTTTATCACGGCCAATGTCCAAAAATCCATAGTCCATATTAGCAGACGATTTTTTTTTTTTTTTTTGGCTCTCAAAGAATGGCTCTTTTCTAGTGGAATGTAGAAATAATAGAACATCCTGCTAAAATAATAATTGCGACATTTGAGCTCAATTCATGCCATTAAGCTTTGATCTCCAAGCAAGTATAGTATCGTCAGCACACAGTTTGCAAAAAGCTGTGTACTACACAGCCCCAGACACTTTTTCCAGCTTTTGGCACATCCTGTTGAAGGACAACATAACTGCAGCCAGGAAAAAGGGGTAAAGAATTTCACATTGCAAAAGGTACCTTTCTGCTTGGCAGCTACTACAAAGGGGAGAAGGAAGACACAGCCTCCCCAAGAAAGCAGCTTTCCCCAAAAGAAATCCACATGCTGTGACAATGCTAGGACAGAAACACTTTCAACCACTTCCACAGGACACGCTGGTCACTGAATCATTTACACAGATCAGCCAGATACCTGGTTTTAAAAAGTGCAACACTGACAGGTGCTCCATGATCCTACTACAGAGCCACTGAAGCATGTGGCATATTTCTATCTTCTACTGAGCAAAGTTATAAAGCCTTGCACCTTTGTCATCACATTCATAAGGACTTCTGGAAAGGAGAGACTTCTACATCTTCCTTTTGGAACTTGCTGCTTGTCTTGGGAAAAGATGAGGACACCCAGGGTGTACAGTAAAAGATTAAATTGCAGTTTGAGTGTATGCCTGCCCAGTAACATCAAAAGAAACATCTCTGTCATTTGGGAACATCATGCCACAAACCAGTGCATGGCTTCAGTAACAGAGCAAAACACAACATGGCTTATAGTGTAGAGAACATCACAGTGGTGCCTTTGAGATTCAGAGGTAAAAAGAAAAAGTTATCTGTTAAGACTGATATCTACACAACTGCACCGATATCTGTGGCAGCTGCGGTTACAGCAATATCTGTAACTTATTTCAGGCAATATCTGCTGGTTATCTATAGGTAACAGCAAATGAAACAAAAACATCCCTGAAATATGCAGAAAAATATCAGCCAAGAAAAAGCCTCCAGCACAATGAAAGGAAATGACATTGAGCAATACACTGGCAAAGTCTGTATTTAGCAGCCATTGTCAGCTTGAGCAGAGTTGGGAGTCAGTAAAGCCTACAAGAAGACCTCACCTCCCACACGGCTATGATCCAGCTGTGCTGATATGGAAGATGATAATCCACTAAAGTGCTAAAGAGATGTCCAAATACTTCTGAAATCAGTGAGTGTCAGCTATGAAGAGGAATGAATTTCTGATCAATCTTGGCAACCCAAGATATCCAGACTTCAATAACCACTTATCTCTAGTTATTCACAGAAGAATATGAAAATAGCTGGCACACACGATAAGGCAGCCCGCATAGCTGCTGAGTCAGGTGTGGCACAGGGCAGTTAGCTCAGAGCTCTGCCCGAAAGCATGTGCCCATCTTCCCATTTTGCCTGATCCACAGAATTACTCACACTTTCCATTCCCCAGCTCCCACTGCAGCCATGCCACTGAAGCTTCAATCCTTAGGGTGAGCATGGCAGTGAGAGCCAGGCTAATGTATGCCTAATTCGACATCACGCACAGACATATCCAAGAAAGAAGGATGATAGAATGTGTTCGAGTCCTAAGCTACACCTCACAATTCATAAGTATTTTCAGAACAGAGCTCCGTTAGCTTGCTCCTAAAGCTTCAAAGGACTAAGCACAGAGCTGACGAGCTATGGTCAACAAAATTTCAACCAAATTACCCCAAACAGCAGGCAAGTGTAGAAGTAGAATGAAGAGGGAAAAGCAATAAGACCTTACAAGACAGCAAGGTGAGCAAAAAGAAATTTTGCAAGTTTTTTTTGGATATAGGATCCAAAATGTACATTTTTTAACATTAATTTTAGAATATCCTTAATGGTGTTGAGAAAGTTCCACTGGAGCCAAAGCACACTGCAACAGACAACCCCATTTTGCAATTATATCTGGTTTTATATATGAACATAATTGGGAGAATAGGTGTAGAGATAGATGTAGAGTGAATATTAAGCATATGTCACAAGAACAGGGAATGCAGCTCTGGGAAACATGGCTGGCAATCAGGAGAATTAAAAAAAATTATCTGGGAAAAATAAAATCTGTAGAAATATGAAAACTGATGCGAACAGGTGATTGCATTAGTTTGCTAAGAGAAATAAATCAGTCCAGATCTTGCCAAACACAGTAGAAAAACTCTTATTGTTCACTTTAGCATGAATATTTAAATACAGGTTTGAAAGAGATGGGAAACAAAGCACTAAGAACTGCTACTCTGAGTTAAAAGGGTAAAAGAATAACTAAAATATCTAAAATACCTTAAAACAAACAAACTAAATAAAAAAGCACTTTTCCCATTGGCAGAATAAAAACACAAATGTAGGATCCATTAATTCAGTTTATTAAATAAGAAGACTGCATTTAGGAAGAGCAGATGTTGAACTTTGGCTCCTGTACTAGTACCACAAAGAAACATCCATTTTCTGCGCTCAGAAAAGCTCAGTGTTGCTTCATTGTTCAGATGAGGAAAGCTTTGGGGTTCTTTAAACCATTCAGGTTTGGTCCTAACTGTTTTCATTGGAAGCCACAGCCAAACTCTTGTTGTAGGAACTTAATTAAAATAACAGGGAGAGAAAAAAGCCACCAACAGATACCCAGAATATCAATATATTCTTCATGAATACAGCTCTCAAAGAACATTTATGATAACTTGCTTGTTTCTTTTAAGGCACTAAAATTCAACTGTAAAAACAGGCCTATCTCTAAAAACATTGGACTTAAACTCAGGTAGCCAGCATTAGCAACATGGCCTGAAGCCTTTTAAAAAACATGAGTTACCTGCTGAATGTGAGAAAAAACACACTTTGACTTCTACCATAAAGAGTATAAACTTTAGTCATTACCATGCCATTACTAGAACAATGATGAAAGCAGGTAAGAGGAAACAGTCAAGTCATCACAAAAAGGGCAAAGGTGCTGGGATCCAAGTTTTCCTGGTCCCTAACCTTGCTCTTGTCACCTACATCACCAAAACTCCTGCTCTGTGACCTTCCATATGGCTTAATTTTGACCTTTACTAATCTAACAAGTACTATGCTAATGAATATTAGCTGCAGGGCTTGCTTGCTCCCAGGAACAACCACTCATTTGGAAACAGGCTAGTAAAACTGCAAGCTATTTCAGAGAATCAAGCAAGTAGAGTGCTAACAGGTTTTGGCCACCTGTTTTGCACACAACCCTGCCTGCTATTTGCTAAAAAGGAAACCAGATCCCCAGCATGATCCCTGAACTGTGTGGTAAAAGGCTCCAACTTTGTTCTTTCACAGGGAACAACTTTGCTATCTAGTCCAAGCCAGAACAGTTTCAGAAAGGCTTTTTGCTTTCCTTTTTCTGCCCAATTGTTCTCTAACAAAGTCAGCATAATGCAAACCAATCTCACTGCATTAGGCTGAGCTCTGCTAAGCAACACTCCTCCAGAAAAATAACAGAAGAGGAAAAAGGTCAGCTTGTATGTGGATACTTGTGGCATTCAAACTGACAAGCATTTTTATTACCTATGATCAAGCTCTTTTGCTAATAGCCCGCAAATAAAGATCTGAATGCTCCCATTTTTCCTACAGCGTTAGCCTGTTGTGTCAGGAAAGCTGCATCAACTGTTCTCCGTCCTACTCTGCTTTTCTCTTGGCCCTTGAAGCAAGCAAAAATACTTCCCCCCCCCATCAAAAATGCTATAAAAGACAGGACTAGCTTTGCTGCCACATATTTTAAAGAAAGGGAACCAGGTATTCAGGTACACCATTCAGTAGTTTTAGTCACGGTATGTCTTCTGATTTATCTGTATTACTTTTGTGCAATCAACACAAGCAAGACATGCAGCTACAGAATGGGACATTTTAACTTTTAGGTTTTTCTGCGGTGATCCTCTTCTAAACACTAGAAGCAAATTGTTACCATGATATTTTTTATCTATACTCTAAGTATCAATAACTGCAGATGTGCGTGCTCATCAAGTACACTAAACAAGCTCCAAGCATTCAGAATCCAAATCCTTAGTTGGTATAAATATGAAATAATCTTGAGAGAATGAATTTCTCCCATGCCAGACCTGAAGAAAGCAGGCAGAGTATCTAGCAGCCTCAGATAATCAAGGAAAATATATCTCATATATAAAATGTGTTTTACTAAACATAGTAAATCCTGACTCTAGCTCCTCTTACAGGAGACATCAAGAATAACCAGCAAAAGAGAAACATAATGATGTTTGATCAGCCATGGCCTCTGGACTTATTTCAGGATTTGGTGCCTTGCCCAGGCTAGAAGACCTACATAAACACTGAGGGTGCCTGCTTCAAGGTTACTCAAACAAAGTGGTAGTTTGGGTTTCTCTGCTCCCTTTTGTCATCATCTTTGTGCTGGCACCAGTGCTCACAAAGCCATGAGAAGACTCTGAACACAGGATGCTGGGTGAAAAAAAAAAAAAAAACAACCCAGCAAAAAACACCAAGCAAAAAGAAGAGTTTGTTTTCAGTTACTCACCCTGGGTTGGTGAACTCTAGTGCCTGCACAAAGGATGAAACAACAGGGAGAGAAAAGAATAGGCAGACCAGGGGAAATGAAGCAGGTCCATTACTAGTTCACTAGCAACCTTCAATTACTCTGGATTAAAGTTCTGGAGAAACCACACCCTAAGAAATACTGCACCTGCATGGTGCAATGCACATAATAAACACTAGCAGAACTGATTGTATTTGGCCACAGATGGATGAGTTCAGTACCAATCTTCCTTCTGCTCTGTCTTTGCAAGTCTAACTCTGCCAGGTGAACTCATTGGTGAGAGAACAGCCTTGAAGAGATGTAGGCAAGGGAAGACTTCCTTTCTGAATGTGTCTATTACACTTGATTAACAGCTGAGAATGCTTCAACCCACAATCCACATAGAAGATCTGCTGTCACTTTGTTTAAGTCACTACGGCTAATTCCTAAACCACAGAAAACTAATTTACCCTCGTAAAGAGAGGGAGAAATACAGCCTAAGCAGTGCTAGAGAAAAAGCCTCCTGGAACAAAGGCCAAAACAAGTTAACTGGCCTTTTTTCAAGCTAATGGTGTTTCATCTTCAGTAGTTCAGCACTTGACCAGGAGCTAGTCTTTATATACACAATGGTGATATATACCAATCCTGGTGCCGGAACAAGTAAATCTCTGGTCACACCAATACAGCACTGAGTGATGTCTGGGTCTGAAAAAAGTTTAGCACTACAGGAAAGGTTTGCTAGCAGCTGCCTACGGCACACTGATTTATAAATGTGCCTCACACACAAAAATGTGCGTGAAGAGACCATTAAAAAACTTTCAACATAACTGCTTGCACTGCTATGCAGCTCTATTCACAGGAAATTTGGAACTAATATCCAAAAGACTATCATGACTCCTGGACACACTGCAGTCTTATACATAGCTGTACCCAAGGTGTTTATGTCATATAATTCTCATATAGCTACATGAGCTTCAGCAACAACTTATTGGGGGAAAGTTACTGTGAAAAGTTTTGGGCTAGCTGCTGGATTATTAAACTCTGATGCCAAATTACAGCAAATTGTGATTTTTTGCTGTCCAGAGGCCAGCTAGTAACTTCCTCAGAACACCTTCGAGCATAAAACCCGTGATGTTTTATTCTCATGCTAAATATTATAAACTTAATAAGTTCACTTTAAATTCTACTATGCAAACTTGTGTTCCATGCTACCAAACTTACAACCCCATCTTTTTTGTTAAGGGTTGACTTCTGATCTTTACCATAATCAGCACTACCAAATTATGATTACCAGGAACAAGGTGCTTCATGTCATGAGTAAAGGCATCAAGCTCCTTCCCATACCAGACTATGGACTATATCACACAACTCACTCTTACATAAATTAAAATTCAAATGTGCACAGTGATGACCCACCAACACCATTTTTATCTGTTACATCAGCAAAACCCTGCAGAGTCCCCGATACTATCCATTTAGCTTAATATCATACTGTGTCACCACAGAATGATGCACTGATTTGAGTGACAGGAAAGTGTCAGCATACGCTGCCATTCCCACTTGTTAGGAAGTCAAGCTGTGCCACAAGCACCAAGTGCAGAAAGCATTTGCACTGAATGTTTACTACCATGACCCCCTTTCAAAACTGAGCAAGACTGTTCCATTACAATAGCCTTTCGACAGCAGGCTTGACCATCTGTTGTTAATGGAACATCCCCAAGACATGGCTCTTCTCTGCAGCACAAGGACTAACTCATTTCCAAAGGTGAAAATAAATTTTAATGCATTAATCCATAACAGTAATTTTCAAAATGGTTCAACTCCTTTTAGGCTTTAATTTAGATGATGTTTATACCCCTCTGGCATCAGCGAGGTCTACTCCAACACACTTGAAATCAACTTTGATCCTTTAAGTATGTTTGTGTACAGGCTTTAAAATCTCCCACACCAACATCTTGGAGGAAAGGGGGCGCTTCTGGTTAAAATTAGGGGAAAAAAGGGTTTAATAAGAATCCGAGTATCTTAAAATCCAGATGTTTAAAGTATCTGGGCTCCTGTGCAGCTCGTCCTTTGTAACAACAGCCTGATGATAGGTTTCAGTGTAGCACTCCAGACTTCACAACATTCTGGCACGCAACAGCACGATTTGTTGCATACAACTGATCCTCCTGCCCATCACAAAGGCAGCCACATCGATTTTTTATTTTTACACCACCACCACCACCCTCCCCCCCATCCCAAGGACCTCCCCTTATCCTACCCCCGCGACTTTACAGGATTCACGTAGGAGTGAAAGGGATGAAAACCCTCCCGTTATCTTCTAGCACCCACCGGGGCTGGGAGAAGCAGCGGTAAGGCGAGCCACCCTCTGTGAGCGCCGCCAAGTCAGAGTCGCCTCGCTCAGGATAAGCTAAAATATAACAACTATTTTTTTAAAATATAAGCACACACAACCACGCCCCTCACACACACAAACACTATTAGCCCCTTTCCAATGCCCCGCTACGCCGTAAACCATTCTCCGAGCCGCGCTGCCGGCAGGCTCGGCACAGAGAGCGGCACTAGGTCGGAAGACAAAACCCCCAAAGCAATAAGCAAACAAACAAACAAACAAACAAAAAAGCCCAAAACAAAAACAGAACACTCCACCACCACCCATCTGCGTTTCCCCTCTCGCTTTGTGCCGCCCGTTCCAGGCGCAGCGGGGACAAGTGCGAAGCCTCCCCGACAGCTGCCCGCGATGTGTCCCCCCCTGCCTACCTCCCCGGCCGGCAGCCGCCGTCGGTCCCGAGGGGAGCCGCCGCCCGCTCCGCGCCGCGATCCCCTCCGGCTCCGCTCCCGGCCCCGACGCCGGCCCCGCTGCCGCTACCGGGCGCCCCCGCCCCGCAGCGCCTCTTATAGGGGCGGCGCGGAGCTGCCCCAGGCGGGCCAGCCCGCCCCTTCCACGGCCGGGGCCGCCCAGCACACTGCTTTTCCCCTCCCTCGGGGGGGTCTTCTCGCCGTCGCCTTGTCTCTTTTCTCTTTGCTTTTTCCTTTTTTTTTTTTTTTCTTCCTGTCCTCCGCGCCCCCCCCCCCCCCCCCCCCCCCCCCCCCCTCTTTTTTTTTTTTTAATTTTCCCTCGATAGCGGCCGCTGTTGTGGGTTGGAGGAGGGCGCGCCGATTCGCATGTGGGCGTGCACAGTGCTGCCAAAAACAAACTGCGAGGATGAGAACGTCCGCCCCGGCCCCGCACGGCGGGACGGCGCTCCGTGGGCTAGCCGCACCCGCTGCTTTTTGTGATAGTCCGCCCTCCCAGGTGCGTGGAGAAGCATCCCAGCCCCTGGCGTTGCCTCCCGCGCCGACCCCCCGGCGCCTCTTCCCGGGGTCTAAAGAGCAGAAACCTGGGCAAGGCGTTACCTGCGAGGTGGGTGTGCTCCAGCCTCCCACGTCTCCAGGCCTGCACCGCGCTCCGCATCTCCTGAGCTGAGCCGGTACAAACTGGGCACAGATCCATCCTCAGCTGTACAGCTGCAGAGGTACTGAGTGCACCAAGAGTATTGGTCTGAAAGGAATTAATCAATAATAAACAGCTTCCACAGCACCAGATGTCCTGTACTGCATGTCACTTACGGCAATAAAAAGGCGAGGAACTGTGAAAGGTAACACTTGGATAGATAGCCACAAGCAAGGATAAATTCAGTTGTGTCAGTTTACGGAGACAATTACAACTATTCAAAACCTTTATAAAAGTCTCAGTTTATTTTTTGCAGTTCACAGTGAGCAAGCTGACTTGCTCCAAATACAAAATCCATGAATGACAGTGTGTTTTATCTGCCAGAGAAATGGCCTGGTCTTAGCAATATTATCTGATACCTGAATGTGTCCTCTGACATGGGGTCCTCGCTTAGAATCCACCCATCATGCAAACCTTTCCAAATTTTTTGCTTGTTACATGTCAGCCCTGAAAAATCATGCAGTGCAATTTGTGAAAGTATAGCAGTGCATTTTCAAGGCATAAAATGCTCTGTGAATGAAAACAAGTAATGCACAAAAGGCAGGCAACTCTAAATTATGGTTCCCTCTACAGACGTAATGCACTGCCATTTCTCTTCTGCAGTGAAGTGGTTGATGTTATCGTTCATGCTGTTAATGCTTTGCCTTATTGTGAGCAATCTGGATGACACATGGTTACTGAGGGAACCATATCTTCGAGTTTCCTGGCTTTTATTTCCATGCTCAGACTACCACCATGGTATTTTTTCAAGTGCCGCAGAAATACAAACACCTGAAAGCAAATTCCAGAGAGCCCAGGCAGATTGTAATCTGACATAATGCACTGGAGTAACGTAGATAGCAGTGAATATTCAAATTAATAATACAGACCCTTCTACACTGAATAAAAGATGACATTCATTTTCACAGTGACCCTAACTTCTTCCCTTAGTACCTGTGTGTCAACATCTGACAAAAGGGCTATAGGCTGGACAAAACAAAAAAGTTCCTGTGTATGACCATGTAACTGCTATATAATGTCACTGACTTCAACAGATTCATTCTGTTTGTACTTTCATCTGGTGGTAAAACTGAAATAAAAACAAGGTCTTTATTTATTCTATAAATGCAGCTGATGCAGCTGTGTGTTTCTCACTGTATGCTAGAGCTTTGGGTTTTACACATTTCCAGACATTGTGGATTGTAATTTTAAATTCTAAAACAAAGAATTTCTGCATGGTTAATCAGAACACAGCAAGAAACAGCACATTTAGTTTACAATCAACAAAGCCTCATCCCACATAAAAAGGAGTTTGAAAGAGGGGTTATATTGGCTGGATTTTTTTAAAGAATTAGTGATTTATCTTCAGTGGAAACAGAGCTGTGTCAATACTGAAGATGTTACAATTGCTCTGCTACCAATGTCTACTTAAACCTAGGTTCCTCTAACAAAAGTGTTTTGCAACATCACCAGAACACTGGATTTTTTACATTCTGGGAATTGGTGCCAACTCTTAAAACATTTGAACAACATTTTGCAGTAACATAGCTAATATACAGCTGTTCATGAAAAGTGAATGGAGCATTTAATTTAGTTTGTTCTGTTAAAATACCTGTAGGATGGTGGGAAATCCTTGTGCACCACTGGATATCATTTCTTCAGTTTTGCTTCTCCTTGTGGCATGGCAGTGATGTGAGGTCACTGAAAGACAAGCGCTGGCAAGTGGTACAAGGAGGATGACAGGAGAAGGGGGCACTGTTAGAGCCAATGAGCAGGCTGTACAAAGTCAATAGCCACACTGCAAATAGTTTCTAAGAATAGTTTCTAAATTATAAGCTATTCTTACATTTGAGTAGTTTGAGATCTCAGGGCAGACAAGCACATGTGACTCCCATAGATTTCTCAAAGACATTTGTACCTCTCAACTCTCTCAAAGACATTTGTACCTCTCAACTCTTTCGTGCACAGTAAATATTCTGGCTTCTGTGGAAAGTATGATAGGTCTTTGCAGACAAAGTAGTCTCACATGGGACTTCCTGCTTAATTTAATTTATTGACGGTTAACACAAAATTTCAACTACTGATTCAGATATAGAGAGGAAAAGGGCAGACATAAACACTTAGGGAAAGACCTTTCTCCTTCCTTCTCAAGCTCAGGTTAAGCATGTCTCCTACCCCTTTCTGTTCTCGACATTCCTTGCTTTCAATAGGTGTTATGATCAGTCCCTTTGCCCCAGTTCTTTCTGTGAGGCACTGGGATATGTGGACAGCTGGGGTCGGTGTGTAATGATTCTCTCTGCTGTTGTATTTCTTCTTGCTCCTTTTCCTTTACTGCTTCTTGCCTTACTATTCCAGAGTTTCACAGTAAGTCCTCTGTGTGCAACAGTTCCCTACAGGGTGTTCCTTCTTTGGCATGGAGTGGCTCCTCCCAAGAATGTGTCTCTTCCTTCCATGTCTCCTCCACTTCCTCCATCTTACAGATACCCTCACATTTTCTCCAATGTCTCCTGTCCTAGGAGCTGCTCTTTTTAAAATATGTTTGAGCAGAAATGCCGTGTGCTGCTTTCACCTAGCTGAGGTTTTGGCATGCAATGGGTTGTTTTCATCCCTTTCAAACCAGCTGACAGCAGCTGTAACTGGCACAGAGGAGTTCATGGCCTCTTCCCTTGCACCTTCCAATAATAAAGGCCTGCCAGTTATGTCCAATATACAGTTCACATGACATGCACTTTCAGATAAGACCTAATCCTTTGTCTTTTTCTAAAAGCTAGTCCTCTCCTTCAACCCCTTCTCTCACTACATTGGCTTTGAATAAGCTGCCTACAGTGAGGTCCAAGGCTGGGTGGAAGGGAGAGCTGCAGACCTGGAAAGGGACTGTTAGCTGCACCAGTTACTGAGAGGTCAGAGGACATGTAAATTGCTGTTCATGGAAAAGACATTATGTAGTGGAATGAAGGGGTGGAACTGAAAATAGGAAAACATGCTGTGTTCTCACAGGAGGAAGTGAGGAGGAAGTTGTTTCTTTGTACTTGTAACTTCTACAAGGCAAAATACACCATTGTTAACTCTGAAAGATTGATGTTTCCTAATGTCAGGATACTACAGAAGACTGTGGGCTTAGACAAGCACACCAAGAAATGTCTTGGTATAAACCAAAGGTTTCTATAACAGGTTTCAGCAATAAAGAAAGCCACAGTTTAATACACCTTTAGTTTAGCTCTTAAGATATTTCATCTGGAAATCCAAGTTCTTTTTAGCCCTAGATGATCTAGTTTGGACTAAATTCAAGAAGCAGGAAAGACAGCAGATCAGTAATACTTCCATTTTTAAAAAATTATTTTTCAAAGAATTTGCTCACCTCTTTTTTTTACTTGGCATTCTTGTTACAGAAACATAGCTTCAAGATTCCTCAGTCTTATCTTGGGACACACACTGAAGATTATTCTGTATTTCAAGCATCTGTTCTGTCTTGGTTTACTTTCCCTTAGTTTGAAATATCTGAGTCATAGAATGGTGACAGCTTTTGTAATGTCTTCTTGGAAAGAGCTTCCTAACTTTTAGGAAGAAGTAATTGCATTGTTATTACTTTATAGCAACCTAGGCTCTCCCTGAACATCCTGGCTTTGATTTACATTACCTGGCATGGGAGTGTTAGTCACTCCAGCCTGGTTTAGAGCCCAGTGAGTACAAGTGTCTCCAACATGCTGTTTGCTGCAACCTTCCACACACACCTTTCTCCCCATCCTATTTACTGAAGAAAGTAGGTAAGAGAGTTGCTGTTTAGTTATTGGACCTGCAAAAAAACAGAAGGTTTAAATACATCCTTTGCTGTGCCCTACAGTGGGGAAGCTTTGAAGTGCTTATCTGTGCCATGCAAAGAAGTGGATCTGGGAAGTTGCTACCTCCCTATCAAAGAATATTGCAGACCTGTCCCAGTGCCTGACAGGGAGAAAAGAGTTTTTGCTCATCCTCTCCATCTTTCAAGATAAACATAGGCTTCAAACTGGCAGCAGTCATTAATAAGATGGTTCTAAGTCCTTTAAATAAAATATAAATAAATTGTATCTCAGATATGAGCATGCCACAGTTTAAGCAATTACTAGAAACACTTCTTAATGTTATCTTGTGTTTAAGAAGGTTGATTTAAAAGCCATTTCTCATGTGGGTTAGTTCCCAGATGACTGATGTTGTTTAAAGAAGAGAGACCATCATCACAAGCATTGCCTTGTAATTTGTCACAAACACTTAACATTAATATGAGTAAAATTATATCTGCTGTTAGCTATATAAAGTAGGGTGCTGTGAAGCTCACTGTTAACAAAATTACTGCTTTTTAGATATAAAATATACATGTAGGTAAATACCTAGGTGGACTTTGACAGAAATAAACTGATTTTTCCAACCATGGACCTAACCTATAGTTTGACAAGCAAGGAAAATATGTAGAGTTGCCAATTAAAATATTGCAAGTTTGTATAAGGGTAGCAATTTTAATTCAATATGTAGTTTTTGCTTTTCTCAGATTCTCCAGGTGTATACTTACTAATGGCATGCAGCATGAAAATATTTTTAATGTTTCACCCTTCCTCTGTGCAATTGTCTGTCTTCTAAAAGTTAGTCCAGAATAGGACTCCTGTAGAAATACTTCAGTGTGTGTTACATATGCATTGCCAGACAGGGATATGGGGATAGGCTGGGCTATGTGAGCCAGGGTTTCTATGCCAGCCATGGGACTGAATGGAGAGCTATGCAGAATGTTAAAGTTCAATGTCAAATGTTTCCAAAATTCTGCACTTCATCTCCCATGATAAGTTATATGCTGATAACATCCCCAGTGCATGGAACAGGGAAAAAAATTCATCACAAAAGAGAAATGAAGCTTAGTAGACATAGAACCTGATGCAAAATGCAAAGAAAGCCAAATAAGAGGATGTGATATATTTTCATCCAGCCTCAGTTTAGGTACTGATGGGGGAATCTTCATGGGTCATCCAGGATATAAACTTCACCAAATGAAGCCCCTAAGATATAAGTTAAAATAGTCAATTACCAAAACTGCCTTGAGGTCAGCCAAATGTTATGCCCATCAGCTGCATTACTTTAGTTTCTTGAACTTAAAAAAAAAAAAAAAAAAAAAAGTAAAGAAATTTGCCTGTTTAAGATCCTTCATCAATTATTATGGAACTCAATACAACTTTTTCCTGAATAAGGACTCCTACACTGGGTTTGTTACTACAAAAGTTTCAGCCTTTTATATAAAGAGCATAGATCTGAGTAGCCCAATTAAGTCAGTGGAGACATGCACCTGGGATTTTGACTGAAAATGCACCATCATGCGTTGAAAACCTGCCTGTGAACCAGAAGGAAAGACCAGATGGAACAAGACCATAAGTGTACTGCTTGCTTTCAGCACCAGCATGACCAGAGGCCGTGAAGGAGAGTGTCTCTCACCTCTGGTCTTTAAAGTTACACTCAGAGCAAGCCATCCTCAGGCCCTGGGAAGTTTTTACCTAGCCTCACGGCAATACACTAGCCAATGAGCCTCGTGGACTCCACACAAGCAAAGCTTGTGCATCAGAAATGTCTCCAGATGACTTCTGAGCACCTCCACTAAAGGACTCTGCACCATCTCCGTGCAACCTGTGCCCATGTTTAAAAGAAGGGAGGGTAAAAGTCTCTTGTCTAGAATAAAGTACCCTCAAAGAAGGAGTCACTCTTTCTTGCTGTTGTCAAAACCATATCCTCCTCCCATCTCCTTGCTTCTACTGAGCTCATGAGTACTCCACATTACTGAGCTTTTCTGCATCCATGCTTACAAAAAAGGATTTGCTTTCCAGGAGGCAAGAAACACCTCCTTTATACTTCCTTTTTACAGAGAAAAGTCTGAGGTCTTGCTTCTGTTCTCTTTATATACCTGGAGAAACCTGGTCAGAAAGTGAGTTGTAGGGGTATTTCTTCAACTCTTGAGTTTCTCCAAACATCAAGAAAAACCCATAATGCAAAATGAAGGATCTCTATTCAAACCCAAAGTTTTCCAGCGCTGCTTAGAATTGACAGTTGCATTCCACACTTAGAGACCTTCAGTCTGCTCTGTAGAGCCTAATTTGTTTTCTTCTAACTTGATTGCCCAGATTGGGGTTTGCTTGACACTGTTGTACATTAAAAAATCAGGCAGCTTTTGAGTTCTGCCAGCTGTTACATTTTGGCCCATTGAAATAGCTGAAAATATTTCCAGCACTTTTATCAAGGCAGTCAGTTTGACCTCTACATTTTTTGGCTGCTTGTAGGCATCCGGGGCTGGATCTTGGGTGCAGACAGCTTGCTCTGGAGACAGTCCTGTTCTTGGCTTCAGGGTGAGCCAGTTCCTGCTTCTACTCATTTTACCAGTATATGAAGAACAGGTATCTCTCTGTTCTGTTAACTATTGCTCTAGCATTTGCAGCAAAAGGTCAGAGTCAAATTCAATCTTCCCTAGTGCACCCTCACCCCTCCCATCCATTAGTGTGGCATACCATGAGGTAGTCAGAGAGACTTATGCTCTTGCTGTCTTTAACCTGCTCCCAGTGTTGTTGCCAGAATCTGTGCAGCCACTAGTCAAGATATTAACAAGCTTCCAGAGGATTTGAGGGATTCACAGTCTATCATGCCTTCCCACAGAGCTCCAGTGCCTAAGCTATGTCCTTTACATTCTTGGTCAGTTTCCCCCTCTATACTATGACATGCCCAAGTGTAGTACTGCCTTGTGTTCTGTCCACCATCCAAACTCACTGACTTCAGTACCCAGATCCTGCCTCTCCTTTGGAAGATGTTCTTTCTGTTTCTCTTCACCTTAGAAGACTTCCTTCTCACTTTGGTGCTTCTGCTTCAGCATATACACCTGCCCCTGTTTGGAGAAGGAGAAAACAATCAACCTCCATTTCTCAGTCCTCATGGCTTTACCCAGTCATTCTCTCCTGCTGCACATGCTCCTGGACATGCTAGACAGACCATCCACAAAAAGTAATAATCTGAGTATCATTCATAATTGTGCAGGATTTAGCTATCTTTACTGACTCTACTACCTTAAAAAGAAAAAAAAAACCCTCTGGTCTAGGATCTACTAGATCAGGGCTCTCCAGGCAGCCATGAAATTTTTTTCTTTTTCTTAAGAAAAGCAATGTCTTCAGCATTATCCCATCAGAATTACAGAGTAATGAGATACCTGTCTGTTTTTCTCGATAGCTGTAAAATCTTGTTCACTTTCTTATTGTGCATTCAGGGAAGAATTTTGTTACAATTGCTCTATTCTGTCATCTCTGTCCAGGCTGCTCCCTGAACTGCTCATCCGTATTGACATTTATGTCTTTCTAAAAGTGTTTATGATCAGGGACAACCTTTTTGACAAAGATTTCCAGGACTTCTCTTTAGTAGTGGGTAACCTACTAAATCAGTGTAGCCTGCCAGTAAGAAATCTGCAGTGAAAATTCTTAGCAATCAGCTCAAAACTTAGTTTTTAAAAGAGATATATAAAGGAATGGAAGGCATGAGAAAACTGGCTATATACTGTTAAAAGGAGGGAATGCAGACTGTACAGAAAGATGCAATGCAAGTATTATTTGTATGTTATCATATAAAGCTCTCCCAAGATTAGCCATAAGACAAACATGCATTCTAGGTTTTTGCATATTTTACTTTCTTTATTAAAGTCAATGAAATATTACCAGGAAAAATTTTTGGAATCCAAGTGCCAGTAACAGTGTTACTTCATAAGAAGCTATGATCAAGAAAACTACATGTGAAACCTATACAATCTCATTTCTGTAAGAACATCTTTTTCCATTAGTGCCCTTCAAACTTTATATAACATGTTGTGCTAATCTTAGAGAGATATGGAATTAATACAGCTTTGTATAGTTTCAATGAACTTCAGTGTTCACATACATATTTAAGACACCATTAGGATTTTTAGAAATAACTAGTTGGACTTTATGCCTCTTCCATTCCTTCAGGATTCTATTCCCTCTAAACATACACTCTTCTGATTAAATGGCTGTTACTTCAGTAGTTTAACTTCAGATACAGATTTTTTTATAGAGTATCTTTCATGTTGAATCAGGCCCAACTGGTTATTACTCATTTCTTTTCCTCATTCCATTACCGCTTTTTTTTTTCATAAAAAGACAAGAAACTACATGGATTCCTGTTAAAATACAGAAGAATTCTCATTTGCAATAAATGTTTATCATCCACAAGCTTCTTCTACAGAAGTTCAGACTCTTCTTCAGATTTAACCTGCTACTCATTGGGCTAAATTTCTCAGGACAGAAAGATTCTATGCAGTTCACCTGCATGTTCTGCAGACCCTTTAGCACATAAAGGCAAAGCAGTTCATTGACTCTGAAAAGTAAAGGCTGGATTTTAAATGCTGCCAAGTGATTTTATTCCTCAATTAGGCACTTGTCTGAATTTTTGCCACTTAAAAAAATCCATTCAGAGTTACAGGTTCAGAATTTCACTCTTGATCTCCAAGACTGCTTTGGAAATGTTTGAGTTTGGACATCCGGGTTTCATTTCCCTACGTTGTTTTCAGTTCCAGTTAAAGACTTCATGAGCCTTTCCCAGATGAATACCTTTGAAGCTACCAACAATCACAACAATTTCTTCAGGAAACTCTAGAGTTACAGTTCTGGAGCCAATATGTCTCACCTGCTTTTTTCTTCTACTTCTACATTTCTCAATGATTAGGGTGTTGTTCAAAGGTAATATTAATGATCCCTTTGCAAAAGTTCCAGTATGCATTATAAATAACTGTCTGATAGGAGAAAGCTTATGCAATATTCTTCCCTGTGCAATTACAGTTTAGACATAAAAGCACATAACACTGCATAATAATACTGTGCCCTGAATAGATTCCTGTATATAAGATCATATATGATGATCTTATATACAATGTGATTTGTAGGGTATTACAGCTGGGAAACCTCAGGATGTATAGATAGAATAAAGGTTATAAGAATAACTGGGGACAAGTTTTGCTGTCCCCTAAACTAGCCTCTAAAAATGGAAGATGGGTTTTCCAGCAAAGTAAGAATGAAAAAAATGAAGAATGAAAATCTGCTGTCCACAGAATTAAAAAAAATTAAAAATAAAAAATTTACCCTAGACTCAGGTATAAAAGGACTCCATATTCTCCATATTCTTTGTTCTTTCCTTCCACTGCCCTTGCTGCCATGGTTTCAGTGGAATTTAAAACAAACAAGAAAATCTAGAAAGAGCATGAGACAGCAAACGGGAAACACATTAAGAAGCACAGACTCTTCATTTTTGTATCAGCCACATATCAGAGCTTTCAGAGAATAATTACCAATGTTTTTTATCAGTTCTGTCTAATTAGCTTGTTTTTCATTAGTTTGTTGCATGTGGGTACATAGAAACAGCAATGATTAGTGGATGCAATGTGACCCTCCCTACACAAGCAAAAGCTCCTTCCAGAGAAAGAAAAAAAAAGGGTAGGTTTTTTTTTTCCCCGAAGGGTTTCTTTGAGTCATTTTCCAAGGAGAACTGAGCATCCTCTAAGCATTGAGCAGCTTAGCTACTTTAGCCCTAGTGCAGGTGTGTCCCTGAAGGCTACAGCTGGATTATAGCCTTTCTTATAGACTGCCACTCTGAGAAATGGACTGCAACCTACCACAGAATAACAGTAAGAAGCAGGAATCCATCTTGATTTATGCTATTGCCTTTATTTTGGTGCATCTTCAATTCCCTCAGGAATTTTTCTCCCTCTACTCTGAGGAAATTTGGCTAACAATTATGTTAGGAAAAGTTTACGTTTAGTTGCTCCTACTTTGGAAAAACATAGTGGAAAAAATTACTTCTTAAGGGATCTTCCCACCTTGTCTGTCCATATTAAAGGATATGGACATATGACTATCCCTGCAAAGGAACAGAGCATAACTATAAACACCTGCACACTGCTAGATTGCAAACACATTCAGCTGCACAGGCTACCACAAGGGAGCTGAAGGAGGTGTCAAACTGAGTATGGCATCATAGTTGGATGCCCTGTTCTCACAGGAAGATATACAGTAAAAAAAATTCAACTATGCTGTCACTGCTTGGAGGGGGACAAACAGTCAGGCGTTTTGTGTCACCTCCTCCTTTTGCACAGTATCTACAACTTTGGGAATGTTACAGTAAATCTCCTGCTTACTGTCACTGCTATCAAAGCCTTATGCAAGCCACTGTATTTCAGGTTAAAATGTTCCAGCAATACAGGAGTCACTGGCTCCCCCACCAACTAGAACTGATTCTGGAAACTTGAATGATCCAGTGCGTAGATGCTCTCCCTGTTTTGACAGTCGACCCACAATGCACAAAAAAACAGTTTGATGTATGGAATTGATCTGTTTGGTATTAGTAAATAATAGAAGTCACACATACATTTTTGTCACTTCAGTTCCACATTTCTTGACCTCTTACAATTCTAGAGAATATCCTCACTGGCCAATTTTCTGGCATATGTCTAAGATTTGAGAACATGTAGTCTTGGATGCCTAAATTGTTCACTGAGGAAACCTGGTGAAGAAAAAGTAAGGCTGCTTTTATGAAAAACAGCAACTGACCCTAAGATTGGTTCACTTGATTAGAGCATGGTACAGTGGTAATAACAAAAAGATTTGGGGGTCCAACCCCCATTTGGGACATTTACTTAGAAGAACTGGACTTGATGATCCTTGTGGGCCCCTTCCCTTCCAAATCAGAATATTTTGTGAAGAAAACCCTGTTTTCAACCTTGTCTTCAAATATCAATAGCAATATACCTTGCACTAAACTACATATTCCCTTACACACTCTGAGTCATCACAACTGCGTGCAAATCCTGCATACACTTAGTTTACCTATACTTTACCAATAATCTCAAAATTCTGGTTCTTCCAGCTTTTTGTTCCTGGAACTGATTTGCAGACTGCCCGTTTTTGTATTTGCATCTTTTCACTTACAGTCCCTGGCACCTCCTAGGTGGACGGAAGCTGCCGGCAGCTAAGCTCTGAGTTGCTGTTTGTATCCTGTGGAGTTTTGGCAACAGTGGTACAGAGCAGATGATAGGCTATTCTCCTTTCTTTAAGATGCACCTTCCGACTTGGAGCTGTGGATGGCCATGAAGCAGAGGCTGAATGCAACCAGTATAGGAGAGAGGGGCTGCAAAGCAACACACAAATTACCCCACTTCTGACACTTCACAAATCACTGTCACTCACCTCTGAGTCAAGTTCCTCCCTGCTGCTCTGGATAAGAGAAGTGATTCTGTGATATCAGTGGAGACTAGCTACAGACAAAGTCAAGATTTGCTCAGCTCTGTATAAACACAAAGTGAAGGAGAGGACAAAAATCACCCTTTATCTTTCCTGAAAAAACAAGTTCAAGTTCAGTTGCTAAACCTCTAATGTTGGTAAACTTCATATCAGTCTTTCATATATTCATGTATCAAAGTGACAGTATTTTCTTCTAATTGGAAGTAGCAGTTTCATCAGCTTCAATACTAGTGCTGATTTACATGGGTCTGCATTAGAGAACTAGGGCCTCACAAACATATATTAAAGGGAAAACCTTTTCTAATTTTTCTGTCAAACCAACATAAGTGAAAAGTTTCCTTCTGCCACATAAAAATGGCATCCAAATTCTGCATGCCTATGGCTGCAGGACAGTATTAACTATGATTAAAAATTAATCTCTCATAGCAAAGTTTGTCCTTCTAAAATTTTCACAAGCTTAATTAATTACTCACTTGTTTAATGAGCTTTAAATGGATGACTCCTCATCTGTTGGTGTTATTACAACTATTCAAATTACCTGGAGCACCCTGTTTTATCTCTTTTCTCTTTGACAAGACTGGTTTCTAAACCATCAAATCAATATTTATCTCTAGGAAAAAGGTAGTACCAAAGGAAATATCAACAAGCTTCCATGTAAACAGAGAGAGAGCAACTAATGTGATTTATTGTTTATGCCAGTTCAGCCCTCACCCTCCCTTGCAATTTCCTCCTACCTTTTTCCCTACAAAATGAACTTAATTTCTGCCTATGCCCAGCCTGTACAAACATCTCTTACCAGTTAATAGCAGCACACAAAGGTGGAGTTTGTGAAAGAATAAACCAGGTTGCTCTTAGCTACATCACATCATTCCAGACCAGTGAAAGCATGGTTTATGTATCTGGGGAGCTTGCTTTTTGAAGTCAGCAAATCACTGAATTGCTGGGACAGGCTGAAAATATGTCTTAATTTCTGCAAGACTTTCCTTCATTTCCATAAACCATTATACTACTGGTTTAAACACAAACTGACTTAGAGCTTGTCAACACAAGGAAGCTACTTCTTAGTACAGAAAAAAGTTAATTTACAGCTGAGTACTATTCTTCTGTGCATTCAGTGTGCATAGAATAAACTACCGTTCCTTCAAGCTTTAAGTGAATATTTGCTCAGGATTCAACCCCTGAAGAGTATCCAGTTCAATGTAGATCAGACTTGTGAGACCTAGTGAAGACTAATCAGCTAAACACTCTGAAATACCCAGATGAAAAAAGCTAGAAGAAAACCATAGGATTCCTTCAAAGTGATGTTTATCACACATAGTAATCCATTCTTGATATGCCTCTGCCGCTTGCCAAACAGCTGTCAGGTTAACTGCTTGAAAGTTAACTCCTAAGCAGCCTATGCAAAGGCTCTTACAATGTTACTGACACGGAGGCACACATGAGGTGAATTCTGCTGTTAGACAGGCAGCTTTAACAGAACCCTGACATTTTCAAAAGGAAAATGAAGCCTTCCTGGAGCTTCATTTCCTTTTCAATACTGTGCTGCAAAATCCATTGGCCTTCTACCATCCCTTTACTAAAATCAGGATTTCTTTGTCAACTAAACTCTTCTGACTGGTCTGGCTCTTTTATATTCAGCTTAACTGTTCTACCCATCAGCTCTTCTCTTTTTTATCCAATTTGATGTCCCATCCTTTCTGACTTAACACTGACTAGGGCAGGCAGTTGATTCATCCTGAAACATTACACAATAAGACCTATACTCAGTGGGAAGTGGATAATTTCAAGACATGGCAGCATGGTCTGAAAATATCTCTCTTCCAGTTGTATCAATTACAGGTTTAGAATCATGAGGACAATGGTCTGACAGCTTCAAAGTATGTAGACTCAGATTTCATAAACACTTTGCACATGGGGCTGCCTTTCTGAGTGATCTGTAAGTAATAAAAGATAAAGCTTGAGCTCTCTTGCCAACACTAGACTGTGACTAGTACAAATTCTTAAAGAGTCCCACACAGACCCCCTGTGATTCTGGGATTTGCTTGTACATTAGATGCAAAAAGACAGAAGAAATTATCAGATTAAATTACAATGAGCATAATCTGATTTCTTGTGCCAGGAAAGCCATGGTACTGGTATGCCCTAGGCACAGCACAGACACCTAAGAGTGTGTAAAAGAAAATATGTTAAGGTCTATCCCCTTACAAAGACCCTCAGCCCCTGAACACTTACTCCTGCTGGAAAAAACAAACAAACAAACAAACAAACAACAAAAATCAGCAATAACAACAACAAACCACAAAACCAACCAACCAACCAACCAACAAACATACACCAAAAAAACACCCCCCAAAACCCCCAACAAAACAACCAAACACTTTTCCCAGGCTAAAAAAGGGAAATTTAAAAATAATAAAAAGAGAAAGTTCCAAATAACTTATAGGAAGAAATGAAAGGGTGTTTGTCCCTTCTGCACATGCACTTTTAAGCCTTGGGCAAGGCCACTGCTTTTGAAAGCAGAGGCAGTGCAGGTGGAGTTTGGAACTGTAGGTCTTTCTTCCCTTCTCACAGAGATTTCATGTACTGATGCACTACAGAACCCAGAGGGCAACAAAGGCTCCACTGTAGCAGACAAAGCTGAAAATGCTGCTGCTCTTGGGTGGGATTTTTGTATTATTTTTAACAGCATTTTTTGTTGCTATTCTCACAATGATTGAGCAGAAGCCTGTTGAATGCTTCCTAGAATGGGTGAAGAAATGCAAAGCAAAACAAATAATTTATTTTCTGTTTGGTGTATGTATGGAACAAAATTTGTTATGCTGTTAAATGCAAAATACTGCTGTCACCAAAGGTTTGGGCATCATTTAATTCAAGATGGCCCTATAACCTAGAACTTCTCTTACAAAGTGTATGGCTACTATTGAAACAAAAACATAACCCTTTGTCAGTGAAAAATCATCCTGACAGACAACCTTTGTAATCAATAAACTCATATCCCCAGCCAGAAGCCAATGTCCTTCTCCATATGTGGGAATCACAGAAAAAAGCTTCACAGAATAACAGAGTAAGTAGAGTTGGAAGAGAAACACAGCGATCATTGCAACTCATGGCTTTTCAGAGGACCATCCCCAAGAGTACTGCCATGGGCCCAAGAGTATTGTCCTAACAGTTCCTGAGCTCTCTCAGGCTGGTGCTGTGATCACTTCCCTGGGGAGCCTGTTCCAGTGCCCAACCACCCTCTGGGTGAAGAACCTTTTTCTAATACCCAGCCTAAACCTCCCCTGACACAGCTCCAGGCCATTCCCTTCAGTCCTATCACTGGGTGCCAGAGACAAATCAGTGTCTGCCCCTTCTCTTCTCCTCACAAGGAAGTTTTACCAGTTTCTTCCTTCAGGCACGTTCAGGTGAAGCAAGTTGTACTGGTACCTAAACATCTTCAATTCTCTTTTTTTCAGGAAGAAGATTTTGCCCTACATTCTGAAAAGTTCCAGATGACTCCAAGGCAGACACAGCTGTAAAGACTGCTTGTGCACTTTACTGTAACTTTTCTTAGCATATTAGAGGCCAATTCAGAGAACTGCTATGGTAGGAAGTGAAGAATGTCAAAAATCACTTATGAATAGAGAACCTCTACACGTTATTAAATTTTTTTATTTAATAAATAAAATTTATTTTTAAAGTTTATTAAATAGGATCACAGTATGCAGTTCAGCAGCCAAACACAGACTTCTTACATCCATTTGCATTCATATATTTGTTATTAATATCAGGCCTATAAAGATGTATATACTTCACCTTTCTTTTAATGTCACTGACATCAGCAAATAGGACAATTCTAGCCAAGACCCTGAACTATATCGAGCATCTGAACTATATCAAGCACTACATTTAAGAATCATATGTCAAATAATGAGGTAATATAAAGGCAGGAATAATGCATATCCTCCCTGACATGACAATTGAACAGAAAAAGGAAGGGCATACATTAAACCTACATGGTGTTTCTGTGGCATTACCACTCCACCTTCATTTCATCTGTCCAGCATTTCCTTTAGGAATAGCTGAACTAATACAATTCCTGGAAAAGTGTGATGAGCGGTGATGATTTCACACTGGTGTCAAGATGACTGAAATCAGGAGAACAAAGAGAAGGCTTGAGACTGCTTGATAAGGTCTGTGTTGCATTGCAGGCTCTGGGATAAATTAAAAAAGAAGAGGTTCAGCTATGTGATTCAGAATTTTATTCAGGTCAGCACTAAAACGTCCAATTTATATTTTTTAATGACAATTACAAGAAAGAAAATTACCCACATATTTCCAACTCCTAGATAGATGCCTTTATTGTCTTTTTACTACCTAGAATTCTCAGCCTGCTGGTGTTGTAAAGCTAGACCCAGGGAGCAGCTTTCAGTTACTGCTCAGTAACAGGTAACCATATAAAAAAATAAGAGAACAGCATTTCTTACACAGAAAGAATTGTTATTTACATAGTGCCCAGAGCATGCCACAGGCTCCAAAGGGAAAGTTAAATAACGAACATATGATGTAAAGCAATAATCCTGCTCTTACTGTAATAAAAATGAATGTGCTTGCTTCCATAGGCACAGGGCGGGCCTCCACATTCGTTTTGCTGCTGAAGTAGCCATGTGTTTTTAAATTGCTATGCTGCAGAGGTTTGTTTTGTTTTGTTTCCTTTCAGTATTAAACCTCTCAATTCCTCAGCCACAGAACGGGAAGAGATTATTGAGTTCAGCACAGTTCTTGAAGTCAAAAAGATTTACTTCTCCAATAGGAGGGCTTTTGTTCAGAGCACAAGGCTGTTTAGAGAGTGTAAATCTGTAAGCTGTAAGGAACAGTTAGTGCCAAAGAAATTAGCTTGTTCTTTGTGCTCATCAGTGTATGTTACCATTTTGGCATGAAAAAAGAAAAGCTGCACAGTATTAACAGAAGAATTATTTAAAAGGTAAGACACATCCCTAGCCAAGCTTCTGCAGTTCACTGTTATTTCAGATGTGTACAGGGCCAATGATTGTGCTGACAAACCCCAAATAGTAGCTGGGCATGACCAAAAGACATTCTTTGAATGCTCTGCTCTTGCAATCAAATGTGAGTGCGTGTTTACTTGCAGGCTCTCAATATGTAGCATCTGTGTGCACACTGCAGGACAGTCAGCATTTAAAGCAAATTTAAAGGGAGCTCAGATGAGAAAAGTATACCCCATTTCTCGCATGTATAGAGAAATGTTCTCCACTTAGTTTAATCATATGTTGGACATGATTTGAAAACAAAGAAACAGAGAACTCCATTTTTCTGAGAGAGGAAAGCTTATGTTACAACAATTAACTTACCTTCTTTTTGACTTCACATTCTTCATGATGTTTTGCTTTATTATTTTACCTCCATCCTGATGCAAAAGCACTTATTATCATTTAATTTATTACATGTGATAGTTGCCACAACACATTTTATTGTTTGTACTATAGTAATGCATAAGACTTCCAGTTAGCAGTCATGTACTATGTAAGTACCAAATATGAAGACAATTATGGCAGCATGTAAGAATTTTTCACATACCTGAAGCACTGTTTGCAGACTGTGAACTTTTATTAAAAATTAAATGCCTTTAGCTCCATACCCAGCCTCATATATTTCAATAAATCACTTCAGAATTCTATTTATAAAATTTCAGTTACATGACTAAAGTCTTAATTTCAGCCTGGAGTGGCTATATGGGCAAATTCCTACTAACGGAAAAAAAAATCTGGCCAAAAGAATCCCACATTTGAGATAAGACTGTGTCATTCTAGTTTCTAATGCCAAATTCCTAATTCTCAAAGGGAAACTGAAAACGAAGACTTAAAGATCCCAACTGCTGTGTTTACTGCACAGGACTTCATACTTAGAGTATAATTGGAGTTCTTGCCTTAGTAGGACAGATAATGAATATTCCATTAAACAGGTCTCCAATTACACTTGCAAGGAAACTGAATTGGAAATCTGTGCTATTTTTAAAGACAATGCAGTTTACAATAAAATTCCAGCTCTACTGGCTTAGTTTCCAAGCTGACAAAACATGTCCAGTCTTGTCAGAAACATCTAGGGGCATGAGCTTTCTACCATCCAGTATAAGATATCCTCCTCAAGAACAGCTCTCTTTTTAAGGTGTCCAAATTAGAAATGTAAAACCACCTTAAAAATCAGTAGGAGAGGAATGATGTTTGAAAGTGCTGTGTGTCTACCTAATTTTCAACACAATACTTTAAGACAGATTAGGAGATGCACTTGCCTGAAGCACAATGTTTTCCACTGCTGCAGTCTGGGATTTCTAGCTGCAAGTCTAAGTCACCACTGAAGTGAGGGACAAAGATCTGGAGGGACAAAGAGTAAGGGCAGATGAAAAGGAAGCACAAAAAATACAAACACTCACAAGCACAGATCCAGAAGACAATCCGTGACAAGCAGGATTGAAAGGATTGAAAGGATTTTGAAAGAGTCTGCTATACTAGCTCTGGTATGCTCTGCTTCAAAAGATTGTTTTATCTACACCAATTTTAGTTTGTAATTCTGTCCTCCCAAGCATACTGACACTTCTTGTAAATTATGAAAACTGTTTCTTCACTGGCATGCATAAAAGTCCACAGCTACTACAAAATTCAGGAGACAATAAAATCGTGTGAATAATTATAAATCAGATAATCTCATTATCCTACTAGGGACAAAGAAATTACAGTTTTGGTAAGCTTTGTATTCATGAGGAAGTCAGAAGATTCACTTTTATGTTTAATGGACCCCAGACGGTTCAGTACTTAGTAAACAGCAATTGTGCGGTTTCCCTTAAATATCCCTGAAATGAAAGAAAACAAATGCAGGTGGAAAATCTACGTCAACAGCTGTGGGCAATGCAAGGGGAGGGGAAACCAACATCAAAGACTGTAAAGCTGATAGAATGGTTACATTCCTACCACCTCCCTTCATTTCCTATAGCAAATCAAAATATTCCTCCTCATTGTATTTGTGCCTTTTTGCAGCTTTTGCAGTAAAGACATTCTTCCTCTTTACTGCTTCATCTTACATTGCTGTCCAAATCCCATGGTTTCTTTAAGTGTATGCCACAGCTTAAGCAGCTAAATAGGAGCAATCTGTGAAATCATGAAAGAATAAAAATATTCACTAATTTCCTTTGGAAGTGTTTAATGACAAACTGTACTTACATTTCCTTTATGGAGTGGTATACAAAAACCATGAGTATGTATTACATTACAAATGCTTGCATTAAATTTTCTTCAGTTTGGTCTTTTCTAGACCAAGTGGGGATTGTTGTGTTGTGTTTTGGGAGGTTATCCTTCCGTTAAGACAGTTAAAAAGACAAAAGTAATTACAGTGTCAGAAATATCTACAAATACTCCTGAAACTGAGCTAGAAGTCCCCATGGATAATCCGTATCTTCAGTTCACAGGCCACCTTTACCATTCTTTACGGCATTGTCCTTGAAACATAGGTAGGAAGAGCCGTGTTGTAACTACATACAATACAAAAGAACAAACTTCTCACCTGATTTTCCTGGCCAATGACTACAGGATACATTTATGGAATTAATACAAAAGGCCAAAGTGAGACTGGGTAAGTTTTACCTAGAGGAAACATGTATTTAAACCTCCTCAAGAACAAAATTCAACCCAGCTGCAGGATCCACGTCTGCTCTCAGTAAACACATTACAATGTACTTATTTTAGCTCTTTTAAAAATTGCTGTGCATGCCTCATCACTGTGGTTTTAACACTGTAGAGATATCCAGCTCTTACAGAGCAAGCAAACACTTCAGTTCACTCCTAGAAAAGACCTCAGAAAAGTATTTTCCATACTGTTTTCTCCATCTTATATTGCAAGCTCAGAAAAGAATGGTTTGGTGTCAGCCTGGAGGTTTTGTAAGACTCTTTTGAACACTTTTGGTTGATCCAAGATCAAAATTCTCAGCAGAAGTAATCCTTTCGTGCTAAAATCCATACAGTATTGCTGCAAGCTTTGTGCCCAACAGAAGACTCATTCAGGCAGCCTTACCACTGGGACTACCGAAAATTACTTTGCAAGGTAATTGTGGTGCAGGGCGGGCTTGCGTTCCGATTTTGCTAGCAGCGTTTAAAAGAAATGCACAAGTATGGTTTATAAGATCGGAGGCGCTCTGCAGGAGTGGAAAGCGAGCTGCACAGGCGGCGCACGCCCTGCGGCACTGACCGGCAGTAACCCCGCTCTCAGCCACCCTCGACGAGCAGCGAAAACACTCCCTCCCCTTGCCAGCGTTTGGGATGAGAAAACTCCCGGGTATCCACAGTGCGAGTCCTGCGAACACATAACCTCTTGGCTCCAAAATAGGTGGTGATCACGGGAGCAGAGTGGGAGCAGAGCTGACGAATATAAACACGCACCGGCTCCTGCCGCACGGGAGGGCCCGCGCCCCTACCTAAGTGACACTGCCACCTGCGTGGGTTCCCGGGGGACAGGCTGAGGGCCAGGGGGGCGCTGGGGCAGCAGATGGGCTCGGGGTGTGTGGGCGGAGGAGCCGGCTGCGGGAGCGCGGCAGTGCCCGGGACTCTGTGGGGCTGACCGGCAGTAACCCCGCCGCCAGCACCGCCGCCAAGTGGGTGAAAAGTAACTCGGAGTCATTGCCCGCGGGAAGCGCTTCCCCCGCCCCGCCTGGCCCGCGGGGACCGGGACGGGGGGGCTGCCCGGAGCGGGGGCAGGAAATGCGGGGGGACAGAACAGAGGTAGAGACGGGGGATGGGGCGACTACGGAACAGGGAGTGCTGGTATCGTAGCACAAAGGAGCCGGCGCCCCCAGCTTCTGCCGGTCCTTCTCCCCTCCCGAGACGCCTCATCCTTAGAAAAAAAAGTGCGTTTGCTGGGGAGAAGGCGGGCCAGAGCCCCGTGCCTGCCTTTTCCTGCCCCCAGGAAAAGCATTCCTTCGCCCATGCTGCTGGGATGGATGCGAGGGGGGGCAAAGGGAGCCTCCCGGAAAAAGGGAAGCCCTTGCTCTGCTTCCACCAACCTCCGACCAGCGTCGCCCTGTCGGGAGACCTGCCGCTGCTGCGGGCTGCAGGGGTACCGGGCGCTGCCACGTCCCTCTCAGACACAAATCGTGCTTCGGTCACATGTGCGGCTGCCGATCAAACTCAAACCCAGCCCCGGCCTCCGGGCGGCCGCGCACTGCGCCGAGCCTGGAACTAGCTGCGGCTGCCTATCCTTTGTGAGCCACTCTGTGTAGATCCTTATTACGAGCAGTAAGGCTGTGTTTAGTAACTTTAATAAATTATTGGTATTTGAACAGATTTTCATCTCTGAGGTGACGGAGACAAGACAAACGGCGTCTCTTTAGACTTACTTTTTAGTTGTTTATGATCTCCCTTAAGGAGCTTTGGGTAATTCATGCTGCTGCTAACCCAGACAGGCTCTGACCAGTTAGTTGCCAGCATGTGAAAGAGTCATCAACTCTCATATACATATAATAGTGTGCATATATATGATTATGGGTGTAATCAGCATCTTAGATGCTAGACTTCATAGTCCTAAGCATCTTCCCGGTGGGACTGTGCTTAGGGACCGAAAACCATTCTGGGGAGAGGGATGTCCCGGGGCAGCTGCTGGGCCAGCCAGCAGAGGTGTGACTGGGGCGACGCAGCATCCTGCCCGGGGCAGGACTGGAGTGCTCCAGCTGGGCAGCTGCCTGTTCTGTAAACAGACACACAAGGAACTTAAAATCCCACAGGGACGCTAATAAATCTCCACGGTTTTTTGCTCTCTTCCTTCACGCAGCGCTGTAGGGGGCATTTGTTTTGTAAAACATTAGGGGGAGAGTGGCTATTGTCAGTAGTGGCACGGCACAGGTGCTGTAATAGAGACGGGCTTGCAGCATTGCACAGTCTGTCTTCATCTCTTCTCCCTCCTCTGGAATTTAATTCTTGCTAAGTGTGAATAACTAACTGCAGCTATTTCAAGCTTCAAATGGTACTACAGTTTGCAGAGCACAAAGAGCACTGGTGTTTAATATTTTTTGAGCTTTGGGTATGTCTAGAGATAGGAGATAGTCATGATTATACCCAAACAAAAATAAATTGCCTGGAATTCTGTAGGTGCTTAGCAGCTGTACATAAAGCTATATGAGTGAAAATCTTGGTGGGTTCATCCTGCATCACCACTTCTACCCTTTGTAAACACAACATATAAGAGATTCTGGGACAGATTTCACCTTGAAACATACATTTGACTGCCTAGTAGGCCTTTGCATGACTTAACTACCTGTTTTAAACCGAGTAGGTGTGGTGACAGTAACAACATGTAGAAAACATCATGCCATTACTCAATACAGTGGGTTTCTAAACCTGTGTATCAATTACATCTATGTGAATTCCTTCCATCTTCTGCTTTCAGTGTAGAGAGATTGTCTACTTTTTCAAAGGCTGACATGACTGTGTTTCTTCTATAATGAAAATTCACTGCACACTTGGCTTTTCTTGTTCCTGGGTCTACTTTGCAGATGCCTTAGAAACTGTTGTTCCAGGTACTATGCCAGTCCTAAGATAAATGTATTTAACCTCACAGAACAAAGTGCTCTTCTGCAACCTGAATATGCTGAAACAAAACACAGCTGCACAGAGGACAGCACAGGGGGGCTGCAAGTATATTTCAGTAGAGAAAAATAAAGCTAGTATGAACCTTAAAATTGTTCAGGAAAGAATGTATTATTTCAAAATCCTTCGTGTTTATCCAGGCATTTTGACAATAGCATTGCTAAAAGCATGACCTTTCAGTCTTACAGCATCCTCAGAAGTGCTAGATCAATTTGAAAGTAAGTTTTGGCTTGAAGTTTACAAACCATTTTCCTTAAACTCGAGCAGGTGATGTTAAATTCAGTCCAAAGAGGTAAACAGCAGACATTTTAGCATTTCATTTCAAAATGTTGGTTCAGAATTGGGTTTACAGAATTTTTCCCAGAGTGTTCACCTTGTTTTTCTTCCTGAATACATAGTTAAATTTTTTATAGCAAGAGAGATTATCTCGCCCAGTTTACTCCTGAAAATCTCAGTTATTAGGAATTGAAGTTTACCAGTTGGATACCAGTAAAGTTGCAATCTAACTTTACTGTTAGTAGCTGTAATCCCTGTTACACAGCAAAAGCTTGGCCTGACCTCTCCCATTAAAATTAGACCCTCCATTAAGTATGTTTAGTTAAAGCACAGCTTTGTTTTCATGACCTTAAGTTGGATCATGCCTCATTGCAACTACTTAAGTGTTATGTGCCTTCTGTCAAACTTACTTTTTCCTGCTGTGGTTTTTCCCACTGTTTTAACTTTTGGAAGGCCACTGGAACATAAGGATGACCTACTAATCACCATAAGGACGATGTCCTTTATGTTGCCAATTGAGTCAGGCAGTTGCAGAAGAACATTTGGAAAAGCTTGAGAAAGGAAGGTAAGCATGCAAGAGAGTCACTGAATGGAAATGAAATACAGGCCTCAGTTCACATCTGGCAACTTAAAAGTACTAGATTTTAGGCCTAGATCCTCATGCCCCGTGTTGAGCTCTACTCACTGCATTATGAGAAGAGAGGGTGCAGCTCTTTTCATATCCCCCCCAACCATGCAGCTGCCTAGTGTTCAGTGGGGATTGAGCTGCATGGGAAATCTGGCAGTTTCATTTCTCTGGAGCTTTTTAGTGCTGAGCTGTTAAAAAAATCTGTCCTACATAGTGTAAATGTATTCTGCAACACAGCACATTATTCCTGATGAAGTCATATGGATGCTAGGCTGAAAATTTGCCTCTAATTTGCTCTGAGTATATCTCCTGCTTTCAAACATAAGGTGAATGACTTATTGTAACCCCAGATTGGTTTCAACACCAAGTGATTAAGCCGTGACATCGAGACAAAGTAAATTAAGGAAGTGGTTTCATAGAACAGGCTGACACATGACAGGCACAGAACTAATTCTGTAGCAGAAGAGGGGGTGAGTCATGCATCTGCTACATGTGCTTTGGTTAAATTCTTGCAGATCTGTATCTCTTGTACATACATGAGGAAAGGGGCTAAGCTTTCACATCATGCTTGTGTATAACAATACTAATATAGCAGTATCTACTTTCAAACATTTCTCTCCATTGAACTAGCAGATGAAATTGAACTTCCCTCCTACCTTAGGGGAGTTACAACTTTCCCCTCCACTGCTGCTTTCTCATCCCAGCTCCCTTTTGTTTAGAGAGCTGTATGTCCAGAATCGTGACAAGCTTGCAGTGGCTCAGCAGGCCAACACTTTTCTTTAATGTCATCTCTCATATCCCAAAACTTACATGGATCCTTATCTTTTATAGTTTCAAAAAATGAGAACCGGATTCAAAAACCACACCCTGGTCAGCTCAGGGGAGCAGATTCACTGTCATTAGCTGACAGATTTAACCCATATCCCTACTGAACTGCTGATGAGAGAAGAGAGATATGTAGAGGTAGCTCCATTCTGGAGAGATACAAAACTGTCACCTTGTTGTTCGTTATGAATAGATGAAGTCTGACTGATACAAATAGATGGAGTCTGGTGAGCATTGCGCTTTATATTCCTCAGACTACCCCCAGTCTGTTCTTGCTGAGGTCATCTCATCTCAAGTGAGTTCAGTGTAGAAGGGGATTATGATGATGCCCACTGACTAAATATCTCTTGGAGCAATCTGCTTCTTCCTTATCTAAAGTGTATATGCCCATGTAGTCAATGTACAGTGTTCCTAGTACTGCAACTACATGGGCATATACACTTTAGATAAGGAAGAGACTGGAATGCAAGAGACCAAACTAAAGGAAATGACAGTGTTAAGTAAAAATATCTCTATTGCCCTGACTTTGCTTCTTCCAGATGCCTGCTCACTTTAGCCTTACTCAGGAAACAAGTCAAGGAAGCATGTCTCTACCTTTTCCCTGAAGTATTTGTACCATAATTGCAGCTGCTTTGTTAGATTATCTTCAGTGTATACCAGAATGTCCTGTCAGACAGTCGCAAAATGTGTTCTATAAAGGATCACTGTGCACTGCGAGTTCTGCAGTTCCCTGACCTTCACATACCTGCTGCACCAGAAGCAGCTGTACTTCTCATTGATCTCATTGATCATGCAAGTATCCACTCTGCTGCAACCACTCCTCACATTTTACATGTCTGATCTTTCCAAGCTCTTCCCCGAAGACAGTGAGATCTCACTTGCACTGAAAGCACTTGCTTTTACTGAATGGACTTAGCCTTTCCTCATCCTTCCTTTAGCAAAACCCCCAGGTTTTTTTGCTGCTTTTAAACAGATAGACATTGAGCTTCTGTTGGTTCTACCTATAGCCACTGTTGGCAGGCGGCTGTTACACAAGGCATGCACTGCTTTTTTAACTCAGCTGTCTTCTGTTCTTAGGTGTCCTCTATGTTCTGCTGTTAAAGAACTTCATTTCAGCCTAGAAGTGGCTGCATTCTGCTGGGCGATAAAGCAGCATGCTGCATTTGTGTAATACCTCTGAACTGAAGTAACCCCAATGGAGAACTCTTTCATTACTGTGAGTGCTGGAAGAGACCACACAGCAGAGCCAGATCTTCCCACCCCGAGTCACAAAAAAAAGGGAAATGCAAAATCCTGTTTTCAGCATTAAACAGCCAAAAAAAGGCATCTCATTTGCAAGGTAGTACATGCTAGAGGGGGCAAGGGACTGCTGGGTTCTGAAACACACTGGCATAATTTTGGAACTAACAATCTAGTTGTTAGGTGCAAATGTAAAGAATTTTCCAGGGATGGAAGTGCCAAATTTTAAAAGCTATTTCAGTGTTACGGAAAATCTCCCGAAGAGCTTATCAACCTCTTCAGACTCCTAAGCACTCTGTGCTTCCTCTCAGAGGCACACATGTTTCTCCAGCCTGGATATGGAGATACTCTGGCAAACGTGTTCCTGTAGATCTCCCTAGTGTACTAGCAGTATCATGTCATGATGCTCATCTTAAGAGTGCTTTCAGCAAATTTTGACAAGAGTCTTGCAGTGAGTGAACCAACAGGACTTAACTGACACAACAGCTTGTAGGTTTCATTTGCCTGTAAAGGCTGTGAGTGTCTTACAGGCTCTCCTCTACAATGAAATCCAAAACTAGTTTAGGAGCCCAAGGCTTTTGAAGTGCCTCCTTTGCAATAGCAATAAACCAGGTAAGAACAGAAGGTCTTTTAAATATGAATGTTCATGTAATGTCACCTCAGGCAGAATTTTTGCCCTAAATTTACTGTCTGCATGTTCTAATAGCAATCCTGATGAAGGCAGAGACTTAATCTGACCAAATCAAAGTAACAGCCGTTTCCTTTGGAGTTTTTTTCTCACTGTGTGATTTTGCAAACAAACTGGAAGGACAGCCTTTTGAAAACTAAACAGGATTTGTGGAGAGAACTGTTTAGAGAAAGCTCAGTTGCTTTGCTGGGCAGAGTGATTCCACAGACTGAAGGCACCCTGCAGCCAGCTGCCTGATCCTTGTTTTAGGAACTAAAAGCTGTTTTCCTCCAGAAGTTCAAGAGTCCAACAGTCATAGGCATTGCCTTAATTATTTTAAGATTGAGGCTAAACTTTAGTTCAAAGACTCTGAACTCACAGTGTGAAGAGAAGTCAAATTCAAACAACCATGGCACATGTCTTCAGAAGAGGTTGAGACTGGTTTTACCTGCTAGACTTATATGTGCCATCCCAGTCATTTGACCTACATCCTTGCTCTCACCTCAGCCAAACAATCTCCTTCAAGTCCCAAACCCCCTTGCTTTAAATGGTGCAAGGACAATGTCCAGTAGTCCAAACATCTGAGTGCTCTCCTGGATGCCTTTACACACTGGTGAATGGTGGAAAGGGAAGAACTGTAAAGCTTTGCCTGTCAGCCAAGGGTGAGTTGATGGTATGCTGTTGCAACTCAGCTGTGAAGGACTCCCCTGTACCCTTTAGCCTGGGCTGCATGAGTACATCTGGCCATTGCTGATGGGTTTTATAATTAAATAAGTATTTGAATCACTGATAGAGAATCAGGAGGTTGGAACAGGGAGAACATCTCTTATACTGTCCCAGTAGGGAGATGAGTAGTTAGCCTCTTTATTCCAAACAAAGCAAATCTATTCAAAACCCAAGTAACTGCTAGCAAAGATAAGGGAAGGTTTGGCCCTTGCTGCAGTCCCTCGATACTTTTCTATTTCATGTATATGCATTAGGGGATTACAGCATGCACTAAAACGTTCCTTTCTCCAACATAACCCTTCACAGCTGCCAGC
The DNA here is from genome assembly GCA_018697195.1 of Certhia americana. Classification (NCBI taxonomy): domain Eukaryota; kingdom Metazoa; phylum Chordata; class Aves; order Passeriformes; family Certhiidae; genus Certhia; species Certhia americana. Next base: position 42,992,770 of record CM031878.1, on the reverse strand, counting down.
ACAGAAGCATGCCAAAACAGGGCCAGAGCCTCTAGCTACATATCAACATGGTCAGAAAAGAGTCACTTAACCATAAACTCCAGAGCTGCTTTGAGCAACAAGTTCCCATGGATTTGTGCTTTTTCTCCCTTCTGCCCCACCGTGTGCTTGGCTTATTTCATGAGTTCCAAGCACATAAATAGGTTTGCCCAACACACAGATATAATTCTTTGAATGTCTATGAGTCCTAAATAAAAAGCATAGATTATAATAATTTCCTTCTCCTCAATAAATGAGTCAATCCCCTAAAGCAAATTCCTATCACTCTTCATGTCTGGTTGCATTTATCTAAATATAATATCTGCAGCACTTACCATGTGCACATCATTATTCAGGGAGTTTTGTTAAAAAAAGGCTCCATCTATTAGTGTCAGCCTCATTGACCTGATGTATGTCTATCATGGCTCATTAATCATACATTAAACACATGTGGGTGCGGTCAAGTTTAGTCCTGGAGCAGGTTCTACTTCAGCAGGTTTGAATGTCACCTCCCATCGGGATCATTTATTTCCAGAGGAAAGTAACACCTTAGGCTTTTCAGAAAGTTTCATTATCTTTCACATTTTGCCCTTCACTTCATCTAAGTTTCAGTCATCCCTCGTCTTCCTGGTAAAAACATGCTTTCCCTGAACTCACAGTTCGCGGCATCAGCCAGAAGGAGCACTAGAGAACAACTCGTGATGTTTTTGGCAGTCCAACAGTGTTGCTTCTGTGAAAAATAATGGGCTTGTGAGCTCAGCTTCTGCACATTTTATGTCCTTAACCTTCAGCAGTAATTGTCATCTTTCAAAGTTTTGTTCAGAGTCTCCAGAATACTTGGGGGCAGCGGTGAGGGGGATGAGGGTGAGGGAGCAGGTGGCATGAATGTCATAGATAGTTTTACAAATAGTTTATATTTGCATATTTGTTGGAGTCACGTGTTCTATTGGAGAACTTCTGCAATTAAGCAACAAGAACACGTGTCTCAGATCTTAAACGACTTGAAAACCTGATTTTTGCTTAGCACTGATTTGGGCTCATTATAACAGATATGAAAACAGATTCCTGATTTTACACACATATAGGGTGTTAAAGTAAGTTCATCCATGTATATCAGGAGTAAGGAGGCCTACTAATATTCTGTGGGAACAGTTTAGACTACTTGTATCATCCAGCTTTTAATTTTATATTGTAAGAAATAAACAAATAATAGATTTTGCAAGTACTTACACTATGAAACTCTAACTGTAAGGCTATTTCTGGGAAGTGTTGCAAAAAAGGCTGTGAATGTGTCCAAAATTAGGTTTTCTTAGACCCTGGAGGTACATTTCTGGGATTCTCCTTTATCCTGGCTATTAATTCACCTCTGGTGTTTCAGGAGAAAAAATTTAAGTGTGTGAGGGTGCTAAGGTAAGTCAAAATATAGAGCACAGAACTGCACATCTTGAGAACCCAAAGGCTCCATGGATATCACTTCAGTGCCTTATCTTTCCTCTCACATGTGTTTGCTATCCAACCCATCTCCTCTAACAGGACGGGCCCTGTCATATTATTCTATACAGCAACTAGCATGCTTTTATTTAATGTGCTTCTCTACACAGGCCATCTTTAATGGTCTTATATACAGAGGATATATATAATCATACAGTCATTTATTCACAAATTCTGTTGGAATAGTTTTATTATTGTTTTTGATCAGTGTCAGACAGAAAATACTAGCGAGACTAACTTCATCTAGATGTTCCACAGAAACAGATGCCATTAAGATAGACAATAACTAAAAGCCTCTCTGTATTGCTAGTAACCCTAAATAATAAAAGAAACAGGGGTACTCAGTCTTTTTCTAGTTGTGTATAAAATTTTATGAAAAATTAATAAATAGAGTGTTTAGGATGAAGACATATTTTCATTTTTGGAGCTATTTCTCATTCAGTGTTTTAGCCAAAAAACTGAATAATGAAAATCAAAGTAGTAAATCCCTGCTCCAAAAATGCATGCACAATCATAGTACCTGGAAGACAGAATCAGAATTTACTGGCAAAACTAAATGGAGAACTGAGGAAATGCTGAAAGATAGAGTCAGAACCAAAGAGAAGCATACAGGTACCTTATCACTCTCTACAACTCCCTGAGGTGGCTGCAGTCAGCAGGGGGTTGGTCTCTTTCATCAGGCAGCAACTGACAGAATGAGAGGACACATTCTCAAGCTGCACCAGGGGAAGTTTAGGTTGGATATCAGGAAGAAGTTTTTCAGTGAAAGAGTGATAAAGAAGTGGAATGCTTTTCCTGGGGAGGTGGTGGAGTCACCATCCCTGGATGTGTTTAAAAAAAGACTGGATGTGGCACTCAGTGCCATGGTTTAGTTGAGGTGTTAGGGCATGGCTTGGACTTGACGATCTTGAAGGCCTCTTCCAAATTAGTGATTCCTTAATTCTGTGATTTATACCTTATGTGTCCCAGAGAGTCTTCCTTCATAATTCTTTACAGGGAAAAAAGCTATAGTGGAAACCAGGAAGAGTCACGTGAGAGAATATTGTGATAATATTGAGCATATGTAAAATTACCTCCTTTGTTGTCACAGCAAGCAATTCAAAGTTGCATTTGTCAGCCACCAAGAGATTAAAGATCTTCTTTCTGTATCTAAGGAATTTATTCTGGAATTCCAGGAGTGCACAGGGAGTCTCAACATAGTTTTTCTCGCTACATAGTTGAGGTTAGCAACAGGTAAATCCAAGCACAATGTAAAATTCTGTTAAGGAGTCATGCCTAACCCACACTACGCTCAAAATTTTACATGCAGAAAGTAAATACTCCTTATACATAAATATAAGTATTTATCAATAGTATAAACGAAATCCTAAGAGGCTAATTAAAATATTATTATCAGTCCATGTCTAATCTAATTATTGCCATGAAAAAGAAAAATAAGAATGCAATAAGGAGAAAATTCTCCATAATAATACGGTTTCAAATGTTGAACATTTATATCTGATACATTTATAATAATAATGTAATATAATAATATAAGAATGTTATAATACATTTATTATGTATTTTAATTTTTACATTTCTTACTTTCTTTCCTTTTCCCTGGTGTTACACTTACTTTCTATTGCTCCTCTGGGTCCTAATGTAGATGGTTTCCACTTAGATGGAAGGGAACAGAGGGAGTAAATCATCAGCATTCAAATTCCTTTGCCATTCCTTTGATTTTGATTTCTCTTTCCTAATCTCTTTACTCTTTTTTTTTTTTTTTTCCCCCACATACATGTTTTATATGATACTTTCACACCTTATTCTTTGGTCCTGGTCAGCAATTCCATATTAAATTGGAGTTTGCTATGCTTTACTTGTTTTATGAGCATTAAATACTTGTAATATTTTCACTTTTCTAGTCACGCAAAGAGCTTTTCCCACCTCCAGGTCTCTGTTTCTTTAATTGGTCACTGGTGACCTGGGACCTTCAGTAGCAGCCTATGCCTCAGTTCTTATCATTCCATGCCCATTCCCCTCCACTGCATCCTGGGTACCCTGTAGTCAAGGCCTCTTCCTGTATACCAGGCCAGCCTGTTACTGCTCCATGTGGCATCACTGTGGGTAAAGTTATATCTTGCTTTGCCCAGAACAACTGTTTCATAGTGCTACTGATAGTGAAACCCAGAGAAGAAAACTTCAGTGTAATAATGACGAACTACGAAAACAAAATTACTAGAAATCCATACTGACACCATAAATACCGGGAAATTCTACAGAAATTTTGGTGCAGGATTCCATGCTTAAAGCTGAAGAGGGATTGGCATACAGAATCATCGAATCTCCTGTGTTGGAGGGGACCTACAAAGATCATGGAGCCCAACTCCTGGTCCTGCACAGGGCACCCCAAGGGTCACACCCTGTGCCTGAGAGCATTGTCCAAATTTCCAGCACATGAGCACTTTGTCATACTGCTCTGCAGAATTTCTGAAACAACAATGTAGGTTGATGAGATTTTTACACCTTCTTTAGGAAAAATAAAATAAAATATATCACAACCATCACAAAATTCATCATCTTCCATAAAGCTGATATTTCTACATGAATTATTATATTATGGCATGATGTATTACATGAAGTTTTAAACTGGAGGTGGTTCTTTTTATTCATAAAATGGAATCATATGAGGAAAACATGTTACAAATAGAGACAAAGCTTAGTTAGGAATTTTTTTTTTCCTTTTAAGCTTTGTCTTTTACCTGTTAGTCATTATTATTCCTATAATGACTTTTATTCCTCGATTTACAATCTAAGGAGATTGTGGTCTGTCTCTAAAAAGCAAACATTTAGTCTGAACATATGCCAAAATTTTAGCACCTGTCTCCTGTTTGACATAGATCAATGCAAACACTGCCTCATCTTTTGCATTTAATACTGCCTATCAGCTATTCCACTTCAGTTTTAGAAGCAGTGCATATTCTAACTGCTTTTATAACTCTAAACTGAAAATTAGTATTGAATAAAATGGTAAAACACAGTAAACTCACAATTTTATAATAATATTATGTGGAGAGATTAACGAATTTATCCACAAAAACATGGAGAATTTTAAAAACAAAATACAGCACAGAAGCTAATATATTGGGAGAGAATTTTTTTGTTTTGATGTATTTTTTTGCCATAGAGTTTACATTATTTATATTATAGTTTAGTTTATATTATTTGACAATCTCTATTAAAAGACAATTATATAAAAGAAAAAAGCAATTATTTTTAATCACCCTATTTATCATTTGACTGAGAACAGTAAGATCAGATGAATATTCCCTTTATTTCTACATGTCAAAGATAAATCATTCTGCAAGTCATCCATGAGATAATGGTGGTTACTGAATAAAAAAATATAATAATCTTCCCTCTGAAGAAACACTATCATTGGGTCTTCTTACTCTTTTACAATTAAATCCAAGTTTTTACCCTGTCTCAAACAATTCACAGAGAGGAGTCTGTCTTGAGAGTGTTGTTTTGGTAAAGCCTGTAATTTTAATAATTTCTATGCATGGCATTTTAAAAGGTGAGTTGATTTTTCTATGATTACTTGATTAGAAGGAAAGAACCTCCCCTCTGCCCACAAAGTCTTTAAGTAAGGGGTGGCCTAGCTAAGTCCTTGAACAGACTATACATTCTGTGTGCAGTTCTTGCACAACAGATAGTAACATATTGCACAGGTGGAGACTGCTGGGTATCAAGGCCCACACACAAAGCATGAAATGCACCAAGAAGTGTTTCAGTGAGTTTTGAAGTGCCTTGAGTACCTAGGCTAACCCATCCTAACTCCACCTATAATGGCCTAATTAGCTGCTGGTGATTAGTATTATCATCTTCCTGCAAACAACCCTGGAAAACTCTGCCTCCTTGATCCTCCATGGTTGGTCCTGTATTCCTTCTGTTTCTCCACCACATGAAAGTAGCCAGGAGGCTGGGTATCCTCTGCTTTCAGCTTATATTAATGTGAATAACTGCAATATTTTTGTATTTACAGATCATCCCCTCTAAAAGTCTATTCATCTAGTAGCTGTTTTCTTATTTCCTCTTTCTCGAAAGATATCTGGGATAACTCTCTTGTGGTAATGATCTAGGCTGAATTGCTCAGCTCCCTAGTCAGTTCCTTTTCCTGATTCCTCTATTAAATAAATGTTAATTTATGTAATCATTTGGGGTTTAGATTTGTTTTGGTCTTATGCAGGTTTCTTTCCTTTGATTGGTTGCTTTTTTGTTGGGGTATAGATTTGTTCTGTTTTGGTCTTATGTATGTTTTTTTCCTTTGATTGGTTATTTTTTTTGTTGGGTTTTTATTTCTGGTTTGTTTTTTGTTTGTTTTTCTTTTTTCCCCAAGATAGAAAACTAATTTCTTCTAATATAAGACATATGTGTCATTTTGAAGGTAGCTCATTCTATTCAAAAGCCAGTCCAGATAAGATAGCATTAGGTCTGCCATATGTATTCTTTTAGTCATATTCAAGAAGGTTTTGCATGTTCAAAACCTCTGTACATGCACTTACGCTGCCTAAGGCATGCAATGTACCATTTCACAGGCACGTAAGAAAATACTGTGCTGCCAGGCTGGGAAAACACTGACTGCCATAGAAAGCAGTATCTGCCTTATGCCTGCAGGACACTGCACCACTGCAGTGTGGACATAAACCCCTGGTCTAGACTCCTCAGCAGCTCTGAACGTAACTCCAGACCACTTGAAGTGAAGGCTGGAAGCTAGGTGCAGCTAGCAAGGAGGTACAGCCAATAATTCTTCCCATTATCAACTGAATTGACATTTCATCAAGCTTATCTTAGTATTGAACTTTGACAGCAACCTCAAATGCTTTTGTAATAAAGTCAGTGGAACACTGAGCTATGTGTAGTGCTGTAGAATCTGCTAGAAGTGGGAACGGAAGTCTCAGAGCTTAACCTGTACCCTGGATAAAACAATATCAGGGCTTACCCCAATCTTATGCAAAAAAAGGAACTCATTTTACTTTGGGCCTTGTTTACTGAAGCAAAATGGAAGCAGTAAGACTCAAGGCACATTTCTTAATAGTAATTTTCTTTTGATACTGTATTTCTGCACTTGTTGAGGTGGTGCATACCAAGATGAAACTGCTGCTGCTGCCGCTATCAAGGTTTTGATGTCTGTAGTCTCCTGGTTCTCCTAGCTTTAGCTTTAGTGCGGAATGACCTAGTGTATTAGTCTGGTCAGAATATGCTTTATTGCAGTGAAAAGTAAATAAAATGCAACTCTTAGTTTGCCACTGTGCCAGTCAGTACAGATCAGAACTTTGAAGACCTCCAAGTGTCTTTGTGTGTCTTTGTGTGTTATCAGAAACACATACGGATGGTTGGTTGCATCAGTAAGATCACAGCTTCATCTCACTCAGTATCTGGAGGGCAGTAGCAGACCCAAGGTTAAATGTAAAATGAGGGCAAGTATACAGTGGTACTTCCCTGGTATAAGCTCTCAGATTCCAGTGACCTAAAACTCCAAGATGCCAGAGTCTCCATAAGATTGGGGGAAAAAAATAAAGAGAAAATGAGCTTTTAAGGTAATGTTTTAAAATCAGAAGATACTCAGTGGTTTGATGGCTGAGTTTGAAATCTCCCTAGGCCTGTACTACTGTAACATCAAGGAAAATAAGCTGGCCATGGAGTGGAGTTGTAGAAAATGTAAAAAAATACATACTTACATGAAGACGAAAGAGTATGTCAGCTCTGGTTTGAAATAAAGATCTGAACTGTATTAAAAAGTCTTTATCAGCCCTCTGATAACTTATTTGCAGAGTGCAAGAGAGGTTTATTTATGGCTCCCTTCCAGGACTCCAGTTCATGTCGGCCGGCAGTAAGGTGTGTGAAGCAGGTCTGACTAAAATCAGTCTAGTGCAACAGACCCTGCTCTGAGGTGCAGGGCTATTCCCTAGGAAATGGAGAACTCATTATTCAGTCTACATCAGATCAATTTCCATCAAAGCATCAAAGAAAAAAAAAAAATTGCAATCTCTCTGTGATTTATTTTTACTTTTCTAAAGGATGATTAATGAAGTTAGTGATTAACAATACCAGCAGAGATATACCCAGCAGGACTGTAGCTAATGATGTGCACTTTACCAGAGTTTTTGGTTTCTGTGATTTTCTATTCTATTTGGTTCAAGGGTCTCTAAAGCTTTCTCTATCAAAACAGCTGTAAATATCTTCAGAAAAAAAGTATGAGTGAAAATTGACTGCCACTCACAAGAATCCTATTCTCCCTTTGATAACTGCATGTAATCTAGATCTCCTACAGTGTTCTTCGTCCGCGTATCTCAAAGTGTTTTATAAAAGAGACTGTAAACATTGCCTTCATTTTATACAAAGAGGCTTGACCAGGGAAGGAAGTGTTCAAGGTCACACTGAAAGTACTGGTAAAGACAGAAACTAGACTTCTAAGTCAGGAAAAGTAACTGAACTTTTTATTTAATGATCACACCAAAAACTGAAGAAATAGTCACACTGGTTCTATCCAAACAAATACATGCTTCCATTTTCTACTTTATGACCATAATTATTTTTTGCCGGTACTAGGAGAGAGCTCTAGTTCAGAGTGTTACCTGGCCACCATACAAGTATAACATCACAGAGACAAATGGTAAAGGAGAAACCTGAACTTCTGTCTCTTTCCAAGGACAATAAAAGTAGAAGTTACTAGACAATCTAGGAAAAGTTACTAGATATTTTAATACTTTGAAACAAAGACAAAGTGGACTAGATCTTCTATATGAGCAAGTTTTGTAGAAAGAGCAGAAGAGCAAGAAATGTGCCAGAAGAGCGCAATGCATTCAAAGTTGTCTACAGACACCATAATAAAAACTGTACCACTACAAAAGATGTGGGATATCAACAACAATGCAACTGTGTCATACAAAAATTTCTAGGTACAGCTACAAATATGAGATATATCAGACAATATACATTAATTCAATATCTTGTCTCAGACTAGCCAAAGACATGAGTTTAGAAAAAGGATACAAAACCAGGGAATTAATAGAATTTTTTTTGCTGATATAATACCGTTTTTCAATGGTTTGAAGTTTAAGAATAACCCATATCCTCATCTTTGTGTTTAATAATCCATGATGGACTTCCATTAATTCATCTAATGAAATTTAAACAAATTGCTGTCAACACTTAGGGGTGATGCAGCATGACTATTATGTGACATGCACACACTGTACTGCCAAATCTTCATATTGTTGTCTCAAATATGGGTTCTTTCACATGGTGCACTAGAAGCTGATCCACACACAGAGTCAAAATATTTATTTCATCTCTGTGCAGAGAAGAGTGCTAGGTGGTAAGTCAGCAAAGCTGGCACATCTTCTGTTTTATATGCTTTGAATAGTGAAACACTGACATTTCCCATATACATAACAACCTGAAACCATAGTCACTGACCTTTCATTCTCTTGTCCCTGCAGAAAGGTACACTGCACACTTATTTTAATGCATGTGCTCTGTAAGGAAGAGGCTTAGGCGAGTAAGGGACAATTATATGGTGGGTATTATGTTATTTAGTGACTAAGGCTAACACAAAGTTTCCTTCTTTGGCTTTGTAGTTTGATTTCTAGAGTCTTCTTTTTCTTACTTCTCAGGTCATGGCTCTTAGTTCCTGAAGGTTTGGTTATTCCCTTATTTTTCATAAGCATTTTTATTTTCCTTGTATTGTGCTTCAGTGAATTTTTTAGGTTTCCATGGCACCTTAGTTTAACAAAATAGAGAAGGGCTTACACTGCTATAAGCCCTGGATAAAACTGGACCTGGTGCTTGACATACCTTTGCAAACAAAGGTATCACCCATTTTTGCTGATAGTGTTTTAAAGCTGGGCCTTGTCTGGTCTTTGTCGTTTTCAAAACAACTCACAACACAATGCTACCTTGTGACCTATGTTTTGAGCAACACATGAAAGGAACTGAAAGAGTATTGTCCTGCAGGTTGTTGGAAGCTACTGATCTGTGTCTACAGCTTTTTCTGTGAATACTTTGTCTCTCCCAGCCTTGTTCCAACATAAGACAGCTGTCATCTTCTCAGCTAAATTGGGAGGAAATTATCACGACACTTGGATATGAATGCTTCCTTAGTCACCTCTGGTGTTGAATCCATTTCCTTACAATGAAGCTTCTAACAAAAGGCCAAAACACTTAAAGAAACAAATACTTATTAGATCAGTAATTCAGTTTCCAACTTGCAACAATCTGTCTTTGGACAGAGGAAACACTATCTACAATGGCAGGGACACTCACCTATCCTTGGGCTTTGCAAATGTTGGAAATAAAAATTAGTTAATCTCCTGTACTCCTACTTTAATCCAGGATGTGGCTGATACCACTCTCATTGAATTTAGAAAATGCAGAAGCAAAGGGTGAGCAAGCCCAGTTGTCATGCTTTCAACCTCATTCTTGTATATCAATTATGAAATGACTGAACACATTTTCAGCCCTTTTAAATGTCTTTGATTGCTTGGGTTTGGGGTTTTTAAAAACTATTATTATAATTTTTAAGTGTAAGTCATTTTAACCAGCAAATATTTTTGAGCAAATTGTTCATGTTTCTAACTTGGCAAATTTGGACAGTGCTTTATTGGGAGAGAGGAGCTAGTGTCCTATAAACTATATTTAAAGACAATGAAGGTTGCATAAATATGTATGATTTCTGTGTTGAAGTATCAAGATAAATACAGTGAAAATATAAAATCCCTTTTTAAGACTGTGTATGTAGGACATGTTTTCAGAGCTGATGATTTCATGTAGCTGTCACTACCTTCCTTTGGAAACATACATACTCACATCTGGAAATCTGCTTTTATTAATTTTTTTCAGCTTCAGGTCCTGGGCACTAGAGTTTTACTTGTTGTTTTATATATATTATGAACACAAAATGGTAAATCAAAGAAAGGGGATAAAAAATCAAATTCTTAAGCTATCACTGAGGGCTGTTTAAGCTAATTTAAAAATTAAAATAATTTCTATTTGGCCATGGAGTCTGTTTCCTTTTCTTCAGCTTCGGTAATGTTGTCAACTCTTAATTTTCCAGGAAAACACGAAAAGTTAGGTGCCTACTATTCTCAGGAAGAACTTAAGGTGAGACAACTGACATTTTGAACAACATATTTATTATAATGAAGGGGCTTGTGATCCTGAAAGGGTAGGACAACAGAAAGAAGGCATCTCTTTTGTGGGTAAATTATTTTGCTGTAAACCATATGACTCAGGGCATGAGCCACAACAGAAGTAGACAGCGCTACATCCCTACTGGGATGGCCAGTGCTACTGGGCCAATCTGTCAGTGCCTAGGAAAGGATGGAGCTTTCAACCTGTGACACTTGCTGGTTTTACCAACGTTGTATTTGGAGAATGACAGCATTGTCTGTAACTGTTTAAGCTCTTGTAAAATTCTCATCTCACAAATCAAATGACCAGCAGTGATACATATTTTCTGCCTGCCTGCTGATCAATTAGAAGGTCTGAGTCAGCCTCTCTTTGAACATAAGCATCCACTTGCCATTGAATGATTGTCATGGGTTGCACTACAAAATGTGACCAAAATTCTGTATTCTATCACCATATGTTGAAACTGGGCTGGGGGGGGGTGGTGTAATTGTCTGTCAATGGACAACTGTCAAAACCTCCTGGGGCAGTTTTCTTATCTCTTCCACAACCCAGCCTCCTTCCAGGGAGAGATCTTCTGCTAATGGGCCATTGAGTCTCACTGATAGAATTACATCATCCCACTGGGAAATGCTCCAGCCAGGGGGAGGAGCCAAGTATTCCTGCCTGGATAAAAATGCCACCAAGGCAGCCTTTTCCACTGGATTCTCAAAGGAAGACCAGGCCCATCTATCACCACTGGACCTTCAGCAAAAGAACTCCACTCCTTCTACAGGAGCATCACTTCAACAGAGCCACATCTGCCACTGGGACTGCAGCCACCATGGAATGGGACTGCCACCAACACCCTGACCCACAGGGTGTCAGGTTGTATCCTGACTCTGTCAGGGGGTTTTGTTTGTTTATTTGTTTGTCTTACTGCATGTGTTTTGGTTTTATTGTTTATTTTAGTTCCCATAATAAAGAACTGTTATTCCTATTCCCATATCTTTGCCTGAGAGCCCCTTAAATTCAAATTTATAGTAATTCAGAGGGAGGGGGTTTAAATTCTCCATTCCAAGGGAGGCTCATGCCTTTCTTAGCAGACACTATCCTTCAAACCATGACAACGATTTATATTCAAAAACCAGTGTCAAGGGCTCCATGTTTACTTGCAGGGCACATATGTTGTGAAAGCTTTGTTTAAAATATAAGTGGGACTTTCCCCATTTGTATATGAGAGCTGGGATTTGTGTGGTCAGAACTGTGTACCTGTGATGGTTCCTGCTTACAGAGGTTAAATAGGGCTACCATCTGTTTGGGATTGGCGTGGCCATATTCTGATTATTGCTAATACTACATAAATTACATAAATGCATAATAAAGTGCAGTCCTGAAGCAGTTCAGACATACAAACCAACAGGAAATCTAGGCTCTTTCAAAGAAAAGGAGAAGGTTGGAATCCATTGGCACCTCTAGCACTCATGCACAGCTTAATTTGTGTCTTACAAGTTGGTAGACCTCAGCCAGGTATCTAGGAAGTAATACAGATCTGCAGATGTGACTCTTGAAGAAAATTCCCCACATCGCTCCTCTCTCACCTTGCATCAACAAGAGATGTCTTCACAGAATGTTTCTTATGCGAACCGTCCCATTTCTTCTTAACATCAGTGGTAATGTATAGGTTACCTTTCCTGCTGTTTGTGGCCACTTTCCTTCTAGCCTTAGTCAGAGCTTGCTTGTCTGCTTCATCCATATTGGGGATTTGCTACTGGAGTAGTCTTCTCTTTTTATAATGAGCCAAGTCAGTTTACAAAGGCTGTGGCCCTGCTTGTGTCAGCACAAGAGAAAATTGCAGGAGTGTGCAGTCAGCAGTAGGAAGGGGAAGCAATATCATATATATCATATCATCACTCTCCTAGAATTTTCTTAGTCTCCCCTAAAACAGGTTACCTTAAATCTGTGTTTTCAGGAGGTTTTGCTGCTTGAATGAGAAAGAGACTTTTATTTTTTTAACTAGTAACCAATTTTGAATATTTCTCAAGGCTTTCTCTGCCTGTGGACTCCAGGCTTACTTGATTCTAACAAGGCCCTTAAGAATATTTAGAAAAGTTTACTTCTTTGTCATGAATGATTTGCTTTATTTCCTAGCCTATGTAGCTTGGCCTCACACCACAGAAGTCAGGCAGCTCTTTTATACTGGTTGGGAGCCTAGCAGCCAAGAATCTGCTCCACTAGTTTACCTAAGAATTTAATTTCAGAATTAGAATTCTAAAAGGCAGGACTATTTTAACCCCTGTTATACTGTTCACATCAGAATGTTATGTAATTCTATCTCTAATGATTTGCTTCAGAGTATTTCCTTCACATATTTTTTCTCAGAAAAACAATATAACATGGGTGACTCTCCAGCCAAACAGCTCTTCTGAACCACAAAAATAATGTTTTTTGTAACCAGTATAGCTGTTTATTCCTTGGTTCTGTAAGAACTCCCAGGTAAACTTCATCCAGTCCTGGCAAACACTCACCAATTCCTACAGGTTTTGTATCACATTTCTTTAATGCCTCTTCCTGTGACAATGTCCCATCATCAGGCAAACATCAGCATATCCTTCCCTTTGTTGTGAGAACTAGAGCAAAATGCTCCTTTTGCTACTGCCTTTTGATGTTCTCCCTTGATAGAAAATGCATACTTGTCCTGGATTATATTTATTTTTCCTTAGAGGATAAAATAAGGAAATAACAAACACCATGTCCAGAGAAAGAGCCCTCCTCCCTATTACCATACTATGAGAAAAAAGCCAGGGAGATGGGGAACTACAGCCCTAGCTATGGATACACAACAAATGCCAATGGTTCAGATTATCATTTAGTGTCATTTATAATCAGGCAATCCCCATTGATTACCACTCAGAATCAGAGCCTTATGCTCTGATAGGTACCTCTGTGCAAGGTACTGCCAAACAATTAAGAAGAGAAGCAGATACTTACATGGAGTTATTAATATCTAGAGAGCTTACGTAATTTCTGGCATTTCCTGTTGGACTATATGGACTATAAACAATGTTAAACATTTACATCTTCAAAGTTTTAATTGCTCCATAGGAATTCCAATAAGATATATGCTGTACCCATTATTGTCCATGTTTATGAGGGACAGGAGGCAGGAATGGTGATTTGTACAAATACTGATGAGGAGTTCCTGGCAACTACATGTAGAAGAGGCCAGTAGCTCTTCTGTCAACATAGGCTTTCTCCCAGCTACATCATCTATTTCACCTGAACTAAGAAAAGAATGAAGGATATAATAATTTTGAGGGTGTAAATATTTATTTATGTGGGCTAAAAAGATATCACCCACTTAAAATTTATCTGGAATCTCATTACAACCAAGTACTGTCAAGATGCCCTTCCCTGCCCTCGTATTCTTGCTCAATATCTCTGACAGTACACCTGCTGCATAGGCACAATGACAACTTCACGAGGAGATTGCCTGCAGACTGAGTCTGGTGCACCTGTTCTGCTTGAAGTTATTTTATTTACCCACAAACAATTCGCAAGGGTTTTCCTTCTTGGATGCAGCAGCAGTTCTGCAGTCCAGAGACTGCAGGCAGGTGTACAAAGTGGTGGGGGCAGGACAGGTGGATTTTAACAGCAGTCAAATCCAGAGCACACTGCTGAGTTTACAAGGGCAGATCAAGATAAAGATATGGAGCCCTGGAAAGACAGTGAAATCCTGGGCTGAAGCTGGAAATGTGCCCAAATGCCAAGTATCCTACTTTGGAGTAGAAAACCCTTTTGTCTGTCTAGTTATCCTGGTGGTGTCCTATGGGAAACAGAGTTTTAACAGTCTTCTGCTGCAGAAGTGTGTGTTTTCCTTAAACACTTCTGAACCCATAGCCCAATTACAGTCCAATTAGACAGAGAATGAAATCATGAAGATAGAGATTTGCTTCACGTTTTAGGAAAACATGAGAATGGCTGGCAGAGTGTCACTCAGTTACCAGCATTTTCTCTAATGAAAAGGCTGCACAAAATACCAGCAAAAGATGCACATGGGACAGAGCTGCTGCTGCTTACCTATGCACTGGAGAGCTCCAGTCAGAGCCATACCTAATGAACAAAAAAAACTCACTCTGTAGTCTGTTTGCTGGTGTCTAGTAAGCAATGAGTTGACAAAATAGCTTTGATTTAACAAAAAAATCAAGCAACCATAAGAGGTAGGGTTTATGAGTTGTGCTACCTCTGTAATGCTACCTCTCTAATTCTTTTGATTCAAGAAATAGGATCTAAAGGGGTCAGCATTACATTTGACATCTATTTGGAAAACCAGCTCAATTCAACATAAACAACCACAACCAGGTAACCCAATCTTGGTCAACTTTTAGTCACAATAATTAAAACAATTAATTACTGGAATGCCCTGGATTTCAGCACTTTTGAATCTTTTGTTTCCTAAGTACACCTACAAGCATTTTTTACAGTGTTCAAGATTTAGATGAATACAACAAAGTCTCCAACATGTGCCCATTGCATGGAGTCTTGGAAAGGAAAGATCTAAGATAAAATGTTATCTGAGAAACATAACATGATTCTGATGAACTTTTCAAAAAGTTGTTAAGGAGATAATAATGTTCAGCCTTGCTAATTCTACTGCCATTTCCTTTCCCATCTAACAGATCATGGTACAACTGATCTTTAGGTTCCTGCCAGAACTGTGCAGGATGCCAATTACTTCCAAAAGTTTTTTAAAAGATCAAGATCATGATCTGGAATGTGGTTTTTCCATCCAGGTAATCAACATGCAGTCTTGCTATGGATTCTCTGATTTGTTAGCACTTACCTTACAAATGCTAAGCCCAACAAAATCTTGCACTTTCCACATTATTATTACTTCAATTTCATTTTCATTTTAGTGAGTGTACTGAGGAGCTGTCTGTTCTGGTTTTGAGTTGCTTTTCCCTATTTGAATCCCAAAATGGAGAGAATAAAAGAGCATTTCTGAAATCTCACGTTTATTGAGTTAGATTTTGAAAATAAATCTCTTCCTAGTGCAGTATTGTAAATATATAAATGGAGGTTAAATCCAGAAAATATTTTTAAAACCCTCTGTCTCTCAAAAGAAGCCCAAATCCTATAGATTACCATGTTGAAATTGTTCATCCTTTGCATGGGCTTTTCACTGATACTTTATTCCCTATGTGCATGCAGATCATCAGAGGTAGCCAGGAAAGAGGAACACTGCTTGCCTGCATCTCTACAATAATCCAAAGATATGGTACAATGCAGAGAAGGTGAAAGTACCACCAGCTCAATCTTTTTGGAGGATATTCTCCCTGTGAGTCAAATATTTCCCCCTGACTAGCACAGAGTGCTGTGGATAAATAGAAATAGCCAGTTTTCTGATTATATGGGACAATTAAACAGAAAAAGTAGTTGGGACTTGCAATTTAACAAACTTTTTTTAAAATTTCTTCCTATTTCATCTATTTTTCTGATATTTGTGCCATCCTACAGCTCTGCACAAAAAATATGCAGAGTAATGCAACTCTTAATTAAACTTTGCATAGTTTAAGTCTAATTTCCTAACAAAATCCTAATTAGTTAGTTAATTTAGCTAGTACTAAACCACTGGCTACCATCTGCTTACTTCTACTGGGAAGGATCTCTAAAGATGAGCTGATTCATTTGTGGTCTAAGTCACTACATGTAGATGCTGCAGAGTAACCCAGATGACAAGCAGAAAACTACCATCTACCTGTATGTACACACTGCTTTCTCCAAAAAATCAGGCTGACTTAGTATTTATACATCCCCAGTGAGGAAGGGGAGAAGGGTGCAGATTTTTTTGTTGTGCAGATGCTGACTCTGTCAAGTTGAAAATGGCTTGTGATGGGCCAGCCTGCTACCTGGAGGTCTGGAGCACCACTGAGGACAAGTACACAAAGTAGAGGTACTGAAGATCAAGGATAAGGGCTTGAGTAGAATTTCCAGACCTTCAGAATTACTACCTCAAAAATTGGAAACTGCAGCATGAACAAATGTGCCTGCGTCTCGCTAAACCTGAAAAAAGTGAATAGGAAGACTGCAGACCAGAAGTAATATTGAGCAAATTCCTGACTCCCTTGAGTGTAGATTCAGCTCCTTTTCTGTGAGAGGATTGTGCTATCTGCCTATATTTATACTGCTTTTGCATCTTGAAACTTAAGTGCCAAGCAGACAGATCTTTGCTGTCTCCTCCTTTTGCCAGTTTATGGGTGAGCTTTGCCCAAGCCAGTGTCAGGGAGGATACAATCACAGGAAGCTGGAGGAAAGGAAGAGAGCTTTGTCAGAAGGCTAACTTCTGTGGTTTTGTATTCAGGCTGAGCAAGGGTTGAGGGCTTTATTCTGTGCAGAGGTGGTGACACTGACAAACTGAAAATACCTCATAACTGGAACCAAACTGCTGCCATGGAGGGTCACGAGCACAACCTCCTTTGCAACCTCTTATGTTTTTTAAATTTCCATTGGAGATTTAAGAGGTATAAAAATATAACTTGACCTGTGCACAGCTAAGTAGTATAAAAAACCATAAAGAGGAGAAACTCTAAAGTCCTAAACAGATTCAATAATTCAATATAGATATTCAATAAACCATGTTCTCTATTCCCTGAAAAAGTAAAAACCATTGAACTATAAATTGCCATCTAAAAACTGCCAAACTTCATTTGGCTTCAGTGATGGCCTGAACTACAGAAAAAACTAGAGAGGAAACTTGTAGGAGTCCATACAACTTACCAGGAGGCTTTATGCTTACTGTAACACAGAAGTTCAGATGCATAATTTATATTGCTTTCCTCATTTGACCGTTTAATTTCACTGCCTTTGGTAGAATACTGTAGTCAGTATTTTGGAGTCACCAGATTCTTCCTTGAATTCCTTCCTGGGATTTATATGCTGTGTTCATGGAATAGCTTGATGCTGGAGAGAATTTTTATTTCCAGACAGTACTGGTGTTAACCTGTTGACATGAGTTTGATTTAGTACTTGCATTACTTTAATCTTAAATAAGTTTTACCAAAAAGAGAATAACTTTGAGAAAAGGGTTTTCTTGACTTTTTAGCTAGTCGTTTGCATTAAATTTATTCTAGTTTTCCCTTTTTAGCAGAAACAATGTGACTTCAGGAATTTGTAGAGGATTAGTGATCCCATGTAAAAGCCTCACCAACACTCTTGATTAGACTTGGGATCTTGCCCTTTTAAAAAAAGTTGAGTCCTTATACTCCAAATAAATGATTTAGTGTCTAAAAAATAACAACTAACTGTGCCACGAGATAAAATGTACTTCAGCTCCCTGTGGGTACACCATCAGCAAAAGGTGCACAAAAAAGAAATATACTCCCTTGGCAAATGCAAAGCTTCAAAGGCAGTAAGAACCTGTCAATCTAAGCTCAAGTGGTATCAGAATTGGAACTGTCAGGAACCCTTAAATACTTCCAAAAGAAACAGTTTCCCACAGTAGGCATAATATCTTTGAAAACACAGAATACTTCACATTAAAAAGATAACAACCAACCAACCCATGACGCTATTATTCAGGACAAAGCATTCTGATTTCCATGCTTGCCACCACATTTTTTCACCTACGTTAGTGATTATATACCACTACACAGTGCAAGCATAAAAGGAATATTATCTGTTGAATTGTGATGACCTCTTTCAGTGACATCTCTTAATCACAAAGTAACAGAATAATTCAGTTTGGAAGGGACCTCTTGAGTTCTTGAGTCAAACATCCTGTTCAGAGCATGGTCAACCAAAAAACCACCAGAATAAATGAGTAGGAAAAGTGCCCCAAGTCACTCTAGAGTTAATTTGCCTTTTAAGTCAACAGCAGTACAAACGTTATGAGGAATAGGTACTTAGGCAGAGGGCTGTCTTCTGTAACAAGAGTTACAGCAGGAGTTGTACCAGTCTTTTTGCAGTGGGTTACACATGGAAAGCATTAGGAAATGGAAATAGTAGAATAAGGAAGTATTCTCCTTTGCTTGATGAAAAGCAGCAGAGCTTGCTGGATGGCATGGTATGACCTGTGGAAGGACATGTGCTGGCCTGGTAAAAGAGGAAGTGGTAAAATCTGCTGAGTTTTGCTTACTGAAGTGCTAAATTACTGATGCTTAAGGCATCATTACAGAAAAGTGGCAAGGTTTGTGCCTTTTCTGCCTCAGACTAAGTCAGGAAGAAGCATTCACTGAAGACAGTCAAACTGCCAGGAGTTAGCTAAAGCCTCATCTGTGAGACTTTTTCATCCAACTGACAATATAAACTCAAGACAACATCTAAATTCTAATTTTCTCCTGACTTCCTCTCAAAGAAAGGTTTAAAAAATAGTAATAGGATAGGGCAACATGGAGAATAAAAGTAAGGGCTGAGGAAGATATGCTTAAAGCAACAAACATATATAATAACTATAGATAAAGACATGTGGGTGAGTCATGTTGATGCTTCTGTGGATGCCATAGGTTCATCATTATCTGCTCTGCTACCATCAATCACGCTCCACCCCCACAAAAATTAGTAATGAAAACATGCAGGATGAAAGAAACTGTTCAAGTATACACTAACTGAACATCTGAACCAAAAGTCAAATATTTGTCATCAACTTTGGTAAACTTTTACTTCCCATCAGGTTCAATTTAGTGTTGTTTATTCCAGGAACACCCATCATGTATTGTTTATACTAGGATAGGGTCAAGAAAAGGAATGAAATCATGTCAGAATCTCAACATTTGCAATTATTCTAGTCATAAATAGCAAGAAAAATTCAGAGGAGAGAGCAACAGAAATTTTGTGTACTACCTTGCAAATTTGATTTGGTTAGAATCAGAAACCTTAAATTTCTTCCAAACAACTCCTGTATCTTTGATCCCAAATACTATGTGACCTAAATAAATAAATGTTTTGAGTAAGACCTCAGCCTTCTTCTATAAAGCCATAGAAATGGTGCCTGTGACTTTATGGAACCATCCTGGGCCCTGGTGTTGACAGCCCATGTTTTATAACAACCAGAGGATTGCTGTTTCATGTGACAGGATGAACAGCCAGATAATCCTGTAATGCAGAGCACCTTCCATCTCACTTGGAAGGCATTCCCTAAATGCAGATAACAGCTATTTATCCTACAGTATGCTCCTGTTCATTTGGAAGCCAAAGCTCTGTGAGAATTGAGTAACCCATGCTTTCTGCAGGCCTTTGGTGAACTTTGGTAACCCTTCTGCCTGTCACTGCTCACTTGTCATGGACTATACAAGCAGGTTCAAAAATTCTCTTGTGGGCTGGCACTGCCTAGAGCCACAATTTTGCAAACAGTTGTTTATCTGGGTGTCTTCCATTGCACTAGAATAACCCCATGACTGGGACAAAAACACCCATTGATAAATGCCCTCTCAGAGTAAATGCCCTCTCAGAGTAAATGCCCTCTCAGAGACGCCACAAACACAACAATAGCATATGTTCGCATCTAATTGTGATTTTGCAAACATTGCATTGGTTGTAAACACATCAACTAAGCAATAACTGTAGATGCATGCGCAGGCAATGTAGGAGTCTTTGTTAAAGAAAGAATATTTACTGAAAATTGTACCTACTAACCCAGTGTTCGTTTGCAGCTAATTACTGTAACGTCCAGGGGGTGTGAGGACATGTCAAATCAATTATTTCCATTTGTGGTTTTAATTTTTTTTTTTATAATTCAAATAAAATTTACATTAAATAGTAGCTATATGTCTATATGTCTTTTTTGTCTTTTTTTCCCTTTTTTTTTTTTTTTTTTTTTTTGGCAAATATTCAAACTGGGCACAATAAGAGGCAACAGGCACCAAAAGTGTAACTCAAATTCAGCTCCAATGTCTCTAGCAGTTAGGCAACATAATATCAATAAAATTATAATACAAAATGGTTCAGCAAGATCTACTGTTGAGATCAGCGCAGCTAACACACCAAGGAGCTGAAAGGTCTGCACCTGGTTAAGACAAATTAATAAAACATCTATATCTATATCTATATATATGTATCTCTATATATCTGTTTACTGTGCTTTTGAACACAAATATCACCAAAATGTTTAAAAAAGCATGAAAGAAATCCCAATGAGGGTCATGAGTTAATTTGTTTTAGAAGGGACCACAGGAGATCTCTAGTACAACCTTCTTCTCATATAGGGTCTGCATGGGATCAGACCAGGGTGCTCAGTGTGTTGTCCAGTTACGTTCTGAAATTTTCAAGGCTGGGGATGACAGCTTCTCTGACCATCTTGCTCCACTGGCTGGCTGTGTTCATGGTAATACATTTTGCTACACCAATCTGGACCTCTCCTGGTTGTTTGAATTATACTTGTTTCCCACCCTCCTGCCATGAATTTCTGTCATCTCATTCAAGTCGCAAATATTAAACCCTGGCATTAAACCCTTATAAGTTTTCAGTCTCTCTATTTTTCCATTCAAAGTACAGACCCTCTATGGTAAATTCATATTGTCTGAACAGGTAGTGATTTTCTGTAATCCCCTGACAAGCTGTTGAGGACCACCACCTGGAAAACACTGTCAAAATACATTCCCAGTTAAAGGCTTGTCAAGTGTCAGCACAGAAGACTGGGGAGCAGAATTGTAGAGGACCAGTCTAATTGGAAAGAGGATCCTTAGGAGCAGATGGCTAGCAGTGAAGAAATCTTAATGCCATCAGTGAAGTAAATTTATTAAGGTGGAGAGAAGAGGTACAATAGAGAGAATATAATCTCTGTTCACTAATGAGAAGGAGCTTGGCAAACAGTTTGGCACCCAAACTGCTGTGAATCAGTTGAGCTCCAGTTCTTTCAGTAGAGATATATGCCTCTTACACCACCTCAGGATTAGTCTTGAAGTATCCTATCCCCGAAGGAGCTATTCCTTGTCTCATTCTATGTATCATCTTCCATGTGCTACACATTATACACCAGCCAGGAGTTGTCTGCTATGTCTATAGAGCGCTGCACTCCACTCTATAATTTGTTGCTCACTGACATGTCAGAAATTTTTTTAATGATGTGCTTCTGCTGTTCCAAAATAGGGTGAACTCTGAATACTAAGTTTTATTTACATTAGGCATTTATTTAGGTAATGTGGAAAATCCAACATCCTCACAGCATAGCTCAAATTCCTTTTGAAGCATTCCTTCTGTTTGAACAAATAATATTTAATAATTTTTCCTTCTCTGGCACAAGACAAAGGTGGAGAAGTCATTACAAGGACGAACAGTTCTATCAAGAAGTCTGTAGCACACTAAAAGGCACACAGGCAGTCTACTTGTGACACTTAAGTGTGATCAAATGAGCGCTACATTAAGCAGCTCTTATTTCTCGTAGAATGGAAGGAAGAAGTGGAAGAATCACATTCAGGTTTAAAATCAGAGCTCTCCTAGGGATGTGCCAGTGAATAATTGCATTCTAAGTCTAGCTGATGCAATTCTAATATCAGTCACGAAGTCAAAAGTCATTGCATGATATCATTCTAGATCTTTAATTATAACTCCTGTCTAGGCAGGTATTTAAGTACATGTTAAACTCTCACTTAGACAGGATCACTCACATACTTCTAAGTTAAAATACATGCTTGATTGAGTGTCTAGCTTAATCATGGTAAAGCTTGATTAATTCCTAAATCAAACCAAGTAAAGATCCTCACAGATAAAAGGAATTCAGACTGGCCCCTCAAACTAGGTGCAATACCCCATGCCAAGGCAGGTAAAGCACAAGGGCTCAATAGAAGCGTGACACAAGATGATTCACACAGTATTGATCTTTA
Organism: Certhia americana; assembly: GCA_018697195.1. Taxonomy (NCBI): domain Eukaryota; kingdom Metazoa; phylum Chordata; class Aves; order Passeriformes; family Certhiidae; genus Certhia; species Certhia americana. The sequence continues at coordinate 42,970,295 of CM031878.1, read as the reverse complement.
ATGAGGCTGTTAGATAGATTATTGACTGATGTAACTCTGACATAGCACCCAGCAAAGCTGACAAAACAATGCTGATAGGCAAGTGCTCAGATTTACTGGCAGAACAATAGGACAGCTAAGTGGGGAGTGCAGAGGCTCACTGCCCCAGCTCTTATCTCTGCCACTTCATGCCAATGAGGTACAATTGAAAGCCAGTCTTGAACACAATAATACCTATTCACACATTCTCTGCATAGCAAATGAAAAAAAGGATGACTAAGTTTACTGTTGTGCTACTGCCCCTGGTGTAGCTTTTCCTCATTCATTAGTTCAACATCCAACCCATCTGCTGGGCACCAAATGGGACCCAGAGTTTTAGTAATGTCTCAACTAATACACATACAGTCAAGGTATGCAATTTAATTCTGTATGATTTGGCTAAACCAAACTGGATTTTTTTTCCATTGGGTCAAATGGATTATATCCATTCCAAGTTTCATGTTTTTGGTTCCTCCTCTTGGAATAATTTAGCCTGCATATTAAAAAAATACATCTTTGTTTATAAATATAAAATTTATAAGAAAGTAATTCCATTGCATCAAATTGTTTCTGCTCAAACTTCAAAAAATTGTTCCCTTTCAAGCAGAATCCAGGTAGAAAAACTTCAGCTCTGTAAAAAAAGGAAGCAGTCCTTTTTTTATTAGCTTTACTTCTGACTTTAGATTTCAGCTATAACATTTATAATATTGTAAAATTTAGAAGCATTACAGTTCTGGCTTCATGTGAAGTATTCCAGTTGCATTGTGATTTGATTTGGGATGTGAAATGTTGGAGGTCTTTTTGAGGAAACCAGTATTGAAAGAAAATAAAAATGTTCAGAGAAAATATTTAGAGAAAAGTATTAGAATGTCACTGTAAGTGACAAACCTGTGCCATGTCTTATAAACTCTGTCTCTCCAAAACCAAAAAATATAAGCCAGTTTTAGGGCCTCAAGATAAATGTGAAACTAATCTGGTGAGAAATGCAAGAAATGTATCTGTTTATATAAAGAATAAAAAGGCAAAAGCCACGTTGATGCTAAATCTAATGAAGTCATGACAGAGGTATAGATAATATACTTCAACCACCCTGCTCTTTTCTCAGTTGTCATAAACTGTAGTCACTACTGATTGTAAGGAATACAAAGGAACAGAAAAAACACCCACATTTGTAGTATAGCTGGTGCTTGGTGCTGACACTCATGAAACATTTATGGTAACAACAAGGTCTCAAAAGACCTTACTTTGACAAACCAGCACAGAGCTGCACATATTTCAGATTAAAAAATATAACCAACAGAAGTTAGGCTCTGAAGCAGGAGGTTAAGTTCCTGTTAATTCTTCTGTGTGTGGACCTCTATGCATTTCCATTACTAACCATTAAAAAGAGGAATTGGCCGGGGAAGTGTAGAAGACTCCATGATACCATTTTAACCCTTCTTTTTCTTAATCCTCTGCTATTATGTGGCAAATAGAAATCTAAATTGTAAGAAATAGTTATTTTTATGAAAGCATAAACACACATGCTTGACCACAAATAAGAAAAAGAAATGTCCCTTATAGCCAACAAAAGGGAAAACAAACAGACCAGTTTTCTCCACTTCCCCACCCGCTACCCTGAAACAGGAATTGTCACAAAAGGAACAGAGTCTTCTTTGAAGATTCAGGTCAGGCAGAAGCAGTTTACAGGTATAGGAGGAAAGAGTTCAGCCTTCTATCTATATGAACTCTGACTTACAAGTACTAAGGCTTGTATAGATTTAGCACAACTCTAAATTGCACCATGAAGGGGTCTGATAATGCAAAGGAGCATGTACACAGAAGGAACTTTGTTCCTGCCGATGTAGCTGTGTGGGCCTGATAACTAAAAACTGCAGCCCAGCAACCTTGACATACCTCTTTTTCTCTGGTCTGAATCTGGCCTGTGAGATTATTGCGCCCTTGGCCAACTTTCAGGCCTAGCAAGGCTTCCACACAATTTATTATCTGAAAAAAATACAATGTTTCAGGCCACAAAATAGGCTTATTTTGCTCCTCCTGTTGCCAGCTTTTTTATCAAGACTTACCAACAATTCAAATTTTTAATTTTGTTTTCATAGCATGTGGCATCCAAAGAAGGAGAGAATTTATAGCTTCAGATGTTTCTAGTGGAGTGAAATAGTTCTTTACTAAATCCTACTTCACTTCTCTTCACTGGTTTTGTCTTTGTGCAAGCTGTACCCCATGTGATCTGCTTCAGGGATCACTCACCCCACAGCCTATGAAGCAATTAGGTGAATGGAGCTTACAGGCTGACCGAGTACAGCTCTCTTCCCATTTGGCAATCATTTCTGGCTGGCATCAGAAATGATCACCAAATCTCACTCTGTAAACTGTTTTTGTTAAATAACTTGATAAACTAGAAAAGTTTTTTAAAAAGCACATGATCCTTCAGCATGGTAGTCTACCTCCTTATGTTATTACATGAGATTGTCATGACTGCAGATTTGACACCTGCAAAAAATATTTTCTCTGAAAGTAGATGAAAACATACTTAAAACTTTCTGCAGGAAAGCATTTTCTGCATGGTTGTTAATTCAAGGCTTGTGGCATTCTTAAAATAGTTTTTAAAATTGAGTTTTAGGAGTATTAAGAAAACTTTTTTGTAGTACATATGACTGAAAGCCACAATCTGCTTTTGTACTTTTCTGCACAATTAAGCAAAAGCTAAAAGCTCCCAGGCTTAACTCAGAGATTGTATTCTTCCTCCATCCTGAAAGGATGGTTTGTTTCAAAATAGAACCAAGAAAAAAGGGCCATCAGCATTACAAATCATCACCTTGGTGCTACTCTACAGATTTCCTTCTCTCTGTCTGAGCCACCTGATCTGTGTGTATCTTCCTCTCACACCTAACGCTCACCATACAACTCTGTGTGTTCAGCTCTTGAGCAGAGCTCACTAGACACCAGCTCCATTATGGGGCTTGGCTCTAGATGAACACAAGAGAGCTCACTGAAGAGCTGGGTGCTGGAGCAGGGCATGGGAGACTTTCTTTGCTTGGCTACAAATCACAGCAGCAAGTTTGAAACATGACCTACCAAGTGGTGAGGGAAAGAGGGATGTGGACATGGTTAATGCCAAGTACCATCAATCAAAGCCTGCAGAAGAGCTAGGCAGCTGCTAAGAGTCAAGCTAAAAACTCAGTTAACATCCACTAAATCTGAGCTTGAAGGCAATCTAAAGTTCAGACAACAAATACAATTGTATTGGACCTGAAACATGCCAATATAATTGGGAGAAGTGTGGTATCATTTTGGGACTTGTCATATATGGATGACTTGACCTTCTAAGAGTACCCAAGTATTCCAGATTGAAATGGAAACGTGTCTTTTCAAGAGTTTCAGAACAACATGCCCCAGGCTCAAGCAGCCCACCTGCACACCTTCAGACAATGAGTTTTAATTTTCCATAACCAAGCAATGCCTCTTGCCTGAGACCACAGCAACAACCCACATGCAACAGCTGGAAATCTGTACTAGTACAATGCTGATTTACCTGCAGGGTGACAAGAGGAAACATTTAAACATTCCTGCGTTTGGGAACTAAAATTTCTGTTTTACTGTGTGTGAAGACTGTGAGCACATGGGAAAGCTACAGCTCCCAATAAAGGAGCTGCCCAGCAAGCTTCCAGATAACAGCTGGAGCTGCAAAGAGAGGAGCTGCAACTTAGCAGAAGAACAGACTGTCTTCAGCCACTTTTGGAGGCTATAACATCTTGCTGTATCTACAAATACAGGAGAAAAACCTTCCACTGGTGTAAATCTGTATGGCAACAATAACTACAAAGGATTGGTGCAAGTTCTATAAAAGGGACAGTAATCTCAGTTTTGACATACACCCAGAAAGGTCTTACAGCAGTAAAGACTGCCTTGTCCTCTATTTGCGTGAGTCTAACCACAGTAGTACTTGGACCCACATGTGCCCACTATGCAGCTAGGGCAACCATTAGTAACAGTAGTAACTAAGAGTTCTCAGAAAACTTCTGGCTTTACCTCTCCATTTGTGCTATAAGATCTACCCTACGTCTTACAGAGCAAGGAGTACTGGCAAAACTATTAATACTTCAGCCACAGGATGCTATCTTTGTACAGTTATTTAGCTTTTACTTGCTATTAGAGTTCTGTTTTCACGCAAAGATGGCTGTAGCCTAGATGGCCTCAATCAAGATTTATGCTCTCTGGAAACTTGAGATAATTTAGAAAATGAAGAAAGATAAATCAGACTTTTTACATGTTAATAATAAAGCATATGTTCACGATCTCTTGAAATATGTGTACGTATATGTGATTTTCATATCTTCTTTTTCCTTAACTATTACCCAGCCCAGATCTCTGATCTATGTAAGAAGTTTATGCCAGCACAAGAAAGGATTAGTCAGGAAATTGAAAACAGACAGAAGAGAAAATCCCAGGACTGGTGGATCCCATGAGAAGGGGAAAGAATCACGCAACACAGAAGTCAAAATGTTTTGGGGTTTTTGCTGGCATCCATTTTGTGATACCCTAAGCCTAAATCTCAGCATACAAGATTGTACACCATTAAAAGCACTCACAATGCAGAAATGCAGTGCCATGTACAGCAACTTCTGATATTTTAGAAATCTTTTCTTCCCAAATAGCAAAAGTATAAGGAAATTATTTTCTGTAAAAAAAATCTGAAAAACATCCCTTCTGGAATTACATGTGGTATAATGCCAGATTGAAGTGACCTGTTGTCTGATATTACATGTTGCAGCATAGCATGGCATAAGACATCAAACAGTATTTAGAGTCATAGAACCATGGACTCAAAAGATTGTTTATGTTGAAAGGGACCTTAGAGATCATCTGCTTCCTACCCACCTGCCATGAGTAAGGACACCTTCCGCCTGCTCTGAGCCCCATCCAGCCTGGCCCTGAACACTTCCAGGGAGGAGGCACACTTCCATGGGCACCTGTTTCAGTGCTTCACCACCTTCACAGTAGGGAATTACTTCCTCATATCTGATTCAAAACTTACCATCTTGCAGCTTAAATCCACTTCCCCTTGTCTTATCATAACGTGCCCTTGTAAAGAGTCCCTCTCCAGCTGTCTTGTAGACTACTTCAGGTATGAAAAGCTGCTCTAAAGTCTCCCTCGAGCCTTCAACAGGCTCAACAGCCCCAACTCCCTCAGCCTGCCTTCATAGGAGAGGTGATTCAGCCCTCTGATCGTCTTAGTGGCCTCCTCCATCATGCTGTTGGCCCCAGAGCTGGATGCAGTAGTCAGGCAGAGTACAAGGGGAGAATCACTCCCTTAATCTTCTGGCCATGCTGCTCTGGAAGCAGCCCAGGATTCCATAGGTTTTCTGCGCTGCAAGCACCATGGCCAGCTCTTGTTGACCTTCTTGTACAATACATGTAGTCTTTTCCTCCAGGGCTGCTCTCAATCCATTCTCTGCCACTCTGTATTTGGGGGTGGGATTGCCCTGACCCAAGTGCAGGACCTTGCACTTGACCTTCATGAGCTTTAAACAGGCCTGCCTTTCAAGCCTGTCCAGGTCCCTCAGGATGGCATCCCAGCTTGACTGCCCTATACAGCTTGCTGTCACTAATGAACTTGTTGAGGGTGCCATCAATCCCACTGTCAGTGTCAGCAACAAAGATATTCTAGAGTATCAGCCCCAATGTTGACTCCTAAGAGACACTACTCATCACTAATCTTCATTTGTTCATTGAGCTGTTGACCACAGCTCTTTGAGTGTGACTATTCACCCAATTCCTTACCCATTGAGTGGTCCATCTGTCAAATTGTGTCTTTTCAGTTTAAAGAGTAGGGGTGTAGTGTAGGACAGGGTCAAATATTTTGCACACTTTCAGGTAGAATAATGTCAGTTATCCACCACCTTTATAATACCATCACAGAAGGCCACCAAATTTGTCAGGCACAACTTGCCCTTAGTGAAGACATGTTGGTAGTCACAAATCACCTCTCTGTTTTCCATGTGCCTCAGCATAGTTTCCTGCAGGGTCTGCTCCATAATGTTTCCAGGCATAGAGGTGAGACTGACCACCCTGTAGTTCCCAGGGTGTTCCTTTTTTTGAAAATGGGGGTCATGTTTCCCTTTTTCCAGTCAGCGGAACCTTCATCAGGCTGCCAGAACTTCTCAAGAGAGATCTTCATCCACGCATTCTCTTAGCACTCAGAGCTGCAACTCATCAGGTCCCCTGGACTTCTGCACCTTTCCTGACACGGTCTCAAACCCGACTTTTTTCCTACAGCAGAAGGCTCTTCTGCCTTTGCCTTCTGTGACTTGGGTGGTCTGTCTGAAGCACTTGCAGAGAAGACCAAGGCAAAAAAGTTGTTGAGTATTTCAACCTTTTCCACATCCCAGGTAACCAGGTCTCCTCTTCCCTTCCAGAAAAGGCACACGTTTTTCATAGTTTTCCTTTTATCACCAACATACCTATTGAAGATTTTCTTCTAGCCCTCTGAGATCCCTTGCCAGATTTGATTCTGTCAGGACTTTAGATCTCCTAACCTGATCTTTGGACGCTTGGATGGCAATTCCTCACAGTCTCTCTGTCCTTGTCTCCACCCTCTGTAAGTCAAAAAATTAAATAAAAGGTTATTCCATCATCTCACCCCCCAAATATTTTATGTGTTTCTCCCAGAAGCATTGGTTAAATGTTTTTGGCTTTGTTGAATTGAAACAAAATTGCCACAAAAAATTCTGCTAGGAAATTTTTATTCTGCTTTGTCTTCTACTTTTTGCTAGCAATTCTTAAGTTTGTAAAGTGACAAATAGATTTGATATTGTCTGAAACTGGAAAGGAAGCCTTTTATGCCCTATTCACCCAGGTGTGAAGGACAATACAAGGTACAAGTAGAAGGGCTAGTGAGCCAGGCCTTCAATGAGCTAATGTGCTTGGAAGGGACCAGGATGCAGCACAATGCTGCCACTAGAGCTGCTACCAGTCTGTTGAAAGCTGAAATAGCACAGTGCTGGGAAATGCAAATTAGAAACATACTCAGGCATTCGGTTTTGACCCTCTGATTGTAAGTCTGATTTAGTAATACTAAATAGATTTTATTATATCTATTTATTATAGGTTGCTCTAATGTTAATAAAGGTGTAGAAAGTTGTATTTCTCTGATTCTTTCTGGGTCATTTTTTAGCTAGTATTAATACCTTTTAGCTTTTTATATCCAAGGGCAAATTTGAACCTAGCTCTCTTAGAAGTATTGTCAGTTTTGTGAACTGGACCCATGAAAAGAAGTGAGTTCATTTTGTCATAGACGAAGCTTGCAGTGTTACAGAAGACAAACTGCTTAAGCAGCAGGCTTGACCTGGGATACCTTCTGTGCATCTTTCATTATCATCCTGTTTTCCAAAACAAATGAGCAGTCCAGCCTGCAGAATTAATGTTCAGCTTTAATTGCATAGTGGTATAGCATTTGCCTTACCATACACAAACATCCTCATATATTTTAGGCTTGAATTAGTTCAAGGATTTCTCATCTGTTGTTAATTCAAAGGCTTTGTTACTATAGTCACTTTCATTCTCTTTCTCTTTCATCACCTGTCACTTCCACTCCCACTCAGTCAGTCTTTGCCCTATCTCCTTACTGCAGGTAAAAAAAGCCAACAATCTTCTCCAAACTAGGGAAGAACACACTTTGAATGACATACATATTTCCAACTTATCTTGCAATATCTCTTTCTAAGGTGACTGTAATGAATACACATACAAATCAAGCAACCTCAATTTTTTCAACTGCATCTTTTTTTACTTTTCTGTTTTCTGGACATGATGAATTTTAATGTTTATGCACCCAAGAGCCCCACAATCATGTCAGGTCACAGCACAGGATCAATAATAATGAACATTACCTCAGCTGTCTTACTTATTACAGTCCTCGTGTATCAAAAACAGAGCCTCAGAGAATGGGAGCAGTGCTCTTTGGAATTCAGTATCTGACGAGGATTTGAGTGTTCCCACACATTGAAAGATTTCAGTCCCAAACTTTGATACTAGTTTCCTCTGTTTTTATGGGAAATCACCAAATTTCTCTATGACATAGTAACAGGAAGTACCATTCTTGTCTGTCCATTGCAGGATCTCTGAGATGGTCATCAGTTTTTATTACTAGTCTCTACAATGCCAAACACAATAGAATGCTTATCTAGATCTGCAAGAATTACTGCATACAAATATTGTGAATAATTGGGAATAGCCAGCAATACTGCTATGTGTCATGGCTCATCTCAAGTAGTTTCAGTTTTGTTGTCACAATGAAGGATCAGGTCGGCGTTAGATGTCCAAAGCTGTAAGCACAGAGAGAAAATAGCTTCACCTAAATTCCCAGTGCGGCTTTTACTTTCTGAAAACATTAAGGAGAAAAAAAGACTGGGATATGCTAGAGAATGAGTTTATGGTTCTTCCTATGCTCTGCTCTGTTGGCATGCAGAAGACATATCTACACAATGGAAATTAAGACAAGACTGAGGCTATTGATTTACCAGATTAGTAGTTCTACTGAGGCCAGCTGTGTAAAAAACTAAGACACTACTCAGCTACACTTACTGGGTAAGCATGAAGGACTTAAACAGTAATGTAGTGTGGACACTGGTTATGTAGCACAAGCTGTTCAGAGAGAGAGGAAATTCCTAATTTCATCCTTCGAAGAAGCCATCACGTCATTAACCAGCAGCTATTTACATCTTTTAGCAACTGCCTTTCATTCAGAGGTGATTAAACTACTCAATAAATTCTCACCAACAGTAGCTGCTAGAAATAGAGTCCTTTTAAAACAAATTAAAGAAAAAAAGAAAAAAAAAAAAGAGAACCACCAAACAAGCAGTCCAAAAGACAAAAAGAGATATTTAGTATACTGTAGTTACAGTAGCAGATTATGAAAGTGTTGGTCATGTTCATAAGCTGACAGCAGCCTCCTCCCATCAATGCTGTATCCTGTGCAGTAAGATCTACCATCCAGATCTGTGAAAGTCCAGCAGACTTGAAAGAGGAGATGGCTCATCTTGAGGAAGTCTAAGGCAGACTACATAAGGAAACACTTCGAATAATTCACCTCTCACCATCTTCCTTCTAGGCCTGTATTATACAAGCACCATGGAGTTTGCCTCTTCTATTGAAGCAGAGGCTGTGCTCAGTTTATCTATCAAGTATCAAGAAACAAATGATTTGCCAAAGTAACACAATAAAGCTGATAGTAAACTAACTGAATCCTTCCTCTTTCCAACTATAGTGGGGTGCTCCTATGAGACGCTCTCCCCTTTACTTGAAAGATTTGACGGTTGCACAGGCTGTCTTGTATCCTTACTTAAATGGCTGTTCCCTAATGATTAGCAAGAAGCCACACCCATCTTGTCAGACCCAGAATGAGCTAGACTGACCTGGCACCTTTGACTGCCAAGTCTAAATACCATCAACTGTTATGCCTCAGTACAGAACAGATGCCCTTTAAAACAGTCACAGCTGGTTTTATACACACAGACTGTCTGTTCATGCAACACAGATGGCTAAGAACTGAGCAACTCAGGGCTTTGCTCTTTTCCCTGGCTTCAGGTCAAAATAAAATGAGGGGTTTGATCTTCATATTATATGAGATATGACCTGTGACAGAGGAAGGCTTCTGCAACATGTAGGACAGTGTCACTGTCAGAACAAACAGGTAGAGCATCTGGAGAATGCTCCAGGGGACTGTCCCATCTACCTCAGACATTCTCCCAGAGGAGAGCAAGGTATATCCACATAGAATACTGCTCCTCTAAGCACATGCACAGATAGAGAAACAATCTGCTTCTGGGGACCCTCATGTCCTCACATAAAAGGAGAAGGAAATCTTTTTATGATCACACATTACAAAATTATGAAACACTCAGATGCCACACTTAGCAGTATCTAGGAACAGAAGGATTTTTAAAAAATAAGCAAGCTGCATAAATATTGAGAAAAAAATGGCTTGAAGAAGACTACAGACTAGGCCTAGAAATCTAGGACTTATGGCTCTAGAGTCTTATACCTCTCCTCTAACCCATAACTCATCTGGAATTATAGAAATATATCACTTAGCTGTCTGTGTTGCAATCTTCTCTCTTCTGAGGATCATATTTAGAAAAACAGTTTGAGCAAGATTGAAATCTGGTTTCTAGCACATGGATAATCTAGCTGAACTAAAGAAGATATTTATGTGCCTAAAGCAAAGCACACATGCCCATATGCATAAATGCCTTACTGAATAGGGATTAGAGTAATCAAGACATTTCCTACAGCTGAAAGATTTGCCACTGATATGCATGCATTGTGTTCCTGAAACACCAAGAAACATGTGAATTTTACTTCCAACTTTACAAAAAGACAGAAACTACAATTATGTAGAAAATGGATTTATCTTAGAATCATAAAACAGCTTAGATTGGAGTGGACCATAAAAATCATCTAGTTCTAACCACCCTCTCATGGGCAGGGACACCTTCCACTAGAACAGGTTGCTCCTTGAACACTGTTAGGCTGCATCCACAGCTCTGGGCAACCTGTTCCAGTGCTTTGCCACCCTCACAGCAAAGAATTTCTTCCCAACATCTAATTTAAACCTATGCTCTTCCACTTTAAGTACCTTCCTTCTTGTCCTGTTGCTACACGTCCTTTTTTAGTATTTCTACATCTTTCTTGTAGGTTCCCTTTCTTTCCAGAAGGTTTCCCTCCTTCCTCTCCTGTAGAAGTCCTTCCCCTACTGAAAAGCTGCAATTAGGTGATGCCAAAACCTTCTCTTTCCCAGGCTGAAAAATCCCAATTACATCAGTCTTTCCCTATAGGAGAGGTGCTCCACCCCTCTATCATCTCTGTGTCCCACCTCTGGACTCACTCCAACAGTTCCATGTCCTTCTTGTGCTGGGACTGCAGAGTTGGATGCAGGATTCCAGGTGGGATCTCACCAAAGCAGAGCAGAGGGGCAGAATCCCCTCCCTCCTCTGCTGCCCACACTGCTCTGGATACAGCCCAGGACACGTTTGGCTTTCTGGGCTGGGAGTGCCCATGGCTGGGTCATGTCCAATTTCTCATCCACCAGCACCCCCAAATGCTTCTCAGCAGGACTGCTCTCAATTATCCCCCAGCCTGTATTGATACCTGGTGTAAATTCATGATAGCTGTTTGATGGTTAGGAAAAAACCCCAACCATATATGCTAAATCTTTAGAATGTTCATGCAAAATAACCTAGTTTTTGCTGTGAGATAATTACAGACAAAAGTGTACTCTTTGCTGAATTTTCTCCTATTAATGTATGAGTGCTACTGAAATCCTGTAAAGACTGAAAATTCAAGTATGACACCAAAAATTATCTTTATTTAAAAACCTGGTGTGTGACCTATGTCTGGGTCCTAAAGATTTTCCCAGAGCTGTAGATTAACTGGGCTAAATCTATGTGAATGGTAATTTGGATGGAACAGGAACAGTAAACATACCAAAGCATATTCCCAGCTCCTGCTGTAAATAGCAGGCAGCTCTCAGAATATTGCTCATTCTTCTATGAACTCAATTCCTACAAAAATTAGTTCAGTTAGTTCTACTGTCGTTTCACTTAAATAGATAAAGCAACATGACTTACTAGAAATTAACAAACTCATCATGCATTAAAAAATGCACCCACATACTCACATACAAGACTTGAGCAAATTTGACATTCCCTCTCTGACTTTGTTTTCCCAAACCTCAGCATGAGGTAGGTTTATGAGCTGCAATTGAGAGTTTGCCAGTACTTTCAAAAGAATATGCTCTCTTGTTCCATTCAGGTGAATTTGGGGTCCTGTTTATTCTTAGCACCCTCTGTTCTGCACATCTTCACAAGTGTCCTCAGTTCACTCAAATGAATTTTAAATTTTCCACAGATCATTGTCATCTTCTGTCCACAGCTGTAGCAAGCCAAGTCTGAATTCAAAGCCAAGGCAACGCTGCAGGTGATTAATGAGTAGAAAGTGTTCTGCAAAGTGTACACAGAGAGAATACCATTCTGACTGTGAACTTCTTTCTAGTTGTACAAAAGCCGACCTGGAAAAGCCATAAATAGCATGTCTCATTGGCTTTTATTCAGTCAAGTTTCTTGAGAAGTGGGTGACAAAATCTTCAATCTAGTAGTCTAGAAGGTATCTGCTTATTTTTGATACTGTAGTTTAACATATGCATCAATCCCATTCTTTAAGATGTGAGAATGGGTTCTGGAAATTGAGAATTTTCTTGGAATGCAGATGTTTTGAATCTTTAAAATCACTTGTATGACTTTCATGCTTTGACAGATCATATCTGTCATTTCCTGTCTGTTTCTGAGATGCTGGTGTACGTCCCTTCATTCTCAAGCCACACGCACAGTATCAGACCAGCAGGTCACACAACTCAGTTACAGTGAGACACATTAGGAAGTAATCTCCCTCTTGAATGGATGGCAAAGATCTCATCATTCATTCTGCACTTATCACACATGTCATCCTTACTGATGTTGCTTTATTCTTTCATGAAAAAAAATGAGTGGAATGTAAAACAGGCAGACAGCAAAATCAGAATTATATATCAAAAAACAATGGTACTGAAGCCCAAAACTGCTTACTCTTTTGCCATGGATTTTGTCTGGATCTGCCCCATATAATCAATCAGTGTCCAGATAAACAGGAGAATGACTAGGAAAGGAATCAGCACCAGCACAACGAGAAGAAAAGAAAAATCATACCTGTGAATTGTAGCCCAACTCTCAAGTAACACTGTGTAGTTCTTTTCTGTACACAGATGAAGTAGGAAACACTCTTTCATGAAATTCTCTGATCTAATAAAATCATCTTTATAGCAGCATGTTGGAAACAAGGAAAAGAGTAAATGACACCTTCAGCTGCGAGTAACTTTACCTTGGGCCTTTAACTGTTCTTGTTAAGCCTAGAACTTCTAGAACCACGATGTCATGCTGTATCAGCCAGCATTATCTACATATAAATGTTGTCAGATAAATCTTGTCCAGTGCAAGAAGACTCCTGAACAGATAAACTACTGGCTGTCAATGGCATTCTTCACTGTAGTCTAAGAAGAATTTATTTTATGGATAATTCACATAATTAGCAATTGCTCTTTCTTAAAAAAACCCCCTGAAAGTATGTCTAGGATGCTTTGTTTTACAAATATGGTCTGAAAAGATTTTCATTTGCTGTCTCCTTGAGTTAAAGTTTATTGCTTTGAACAAGAAGTTCTTTGGGAAATGAGTAAAGATTCTTAACATGGTACTATTAAGAAACATTATGATCCTATGAGAAACAGGCAAGAATGGGACAAGACTGTCAACAGTCTCCAACTTGAGACTAAACTTGTTCTATCTCAGACTAGTGACCTCAACAAAAGCAGTGAGATGTAATGACCCAAGGTCTTACTATTCTTCAAAGAAGAGACACTTCCCATTGCACATTCTCTGCTAGATCAACTTCTACGTTTGCTATAGCAGGAGATGAGAGTTGTTGCATCTCTTATGATCTTACTGTCTTAATTTGGTATTCTAGTCCTAAACAGAGTTAATTTCTACTTTGTGAGTGTGTTCATTAAAGGCTAATTCTTCCAAAATTTCAGAGCAATTAATGTACTACATTGTTTGCTCCAGCTGAATATTTAATGAACTCCCAAGATCTTGAATATGAAGAAAAGAAGTTCCCATTCATTTCTAATCAGGTGCGACAAGAGAAAAACACTAATACACATTATGCACAAAGTAACATTTGACTCATTACTGACAAGTCAGCTTGGCAGAAACTCACAGGTATGCATATAGGAGGGAGGATGCAAAATTCAGGTGAGCACTGACACTGCCTGATTGGGATTGGCAAAAAAATACTGGACAAACTGTAAGGCATTCAGTGGCAGATACACATTTGCATAATAAGCTGGCAACTGCCACTGAAAAGGTACATTGCTTAGTTAATTTGCACAAGAACCTTCTAAGAATGACCTTCTACTTTGACTGCTTTCCAGTCTATACCTGGAAAGCCAAATCTTTTTTCCCAAACACTGCTACCATTAAGCAGCGCAGAAAAACTGGGATTCAGAGCAGCCAACAATTCAGTGAATTAATTCCACCCCTAAATACTGCAAAAGAGAAGCTATTTCCTGCAAGAACATGTTGACTCAGAGGGCAGGTGGAATCTGCACTGGCAGAAGCTTGTAAGTGTTCATCAGAGTTGGTTATGAAGTAGAGTTTTATGTCTACAGCCAGGACTGGGCATAAATTAATGTGTAACTGTTATTTTCAGGTTTTGAAGAGGTTAAAGTGCAGTGCTATTACTTTGCATGAAAATGTACTTTTTGGGCATCATAAGGTAAAATGAGATTAATTCTTTTTCAGGTTTAAGGTTTTTAACATCCTTTTCTTATCTGTTATTTTCTTCACAGATATTCCTACTGAAATCATAATTACATACTTGGTACTGTCAAAGACAGCGGTAGAAACAGGTAGAAACAAATATGAATAGATGGAAAACAGAAACATGGACACAGCCATCTCAGGGATGGACATGTCCTCTTGTGCCATTTAGAAGAAATGCTGCTGTCCTACTATATTCAGTAACTATCACCATCAAATAGTTGGTCAGACAAGCATATGTCACTTTGGTAAAGCAACTGGAGGTGGATGATTTTAAAAATTAAATGCCTAGATGGATGCTCTAATCCACTCTAAACCACGAAGGCACTAGTAGCTCCATTCTGTTCCTAGATACCCATTATCTAATGCAAAACTTACAAAAGTACCCATACATCCAGTTTCTTCACTTTCATGAAGGCACTGGGCAGAACACAGGAAGCCTCCAGATATGTTATGCCACATTAATCCATGAAGAAATTTATGAACAAGAAGAGCAAAGCAGTCAGTCATGACTCAAGGAAAAATCACTTCTTTTTGTGGTTCTTCTCTTTCTGAATTTACAGAGCTGATCAACAGCTCTGAAGCAATTCACATTTTCTCTCCTGTGTTCATCTGATATTGGCCAGTCAAACCTAGCTTGTTGCTCATATTCCATCCCTTGACTTAAGTATAAAAAGGGGAATAAGCAATTAATTCACTACCTCCCTGTTGCAGATGTAAAGTCAGAATTATATACCCAAAAGCAAACTAAGAAAGTATCTCTTATCTCCCTGTAAATAATTTACATTTCTTTTTTTGCAGTCCAGTTCCTTCTCTATGTATTTTCTTGTTAATTTCCTCCTTCAGCTCTCCATTGCCAATTTCATGTCAGGCTTTTCAGTCCAAGGTTACGAATGCTTTACTGGCGTTCCTCTCTCATTGTTTTTGATACTGTGCAGCAAACAGGATATGCTTCAGTTACTATTAAGTGAATGTTCAGTCTTGGTCTAAATGAGAACAATAAGCCAAAACACCCAGAGACGATAAAGTTAAAAGTAGGCTGTCACATTCAGGTCTTCTTTGCATTCTACTTTTCATCAAGACCTTTGACTCAGGCATCTCTAGCAGGGTTAGAATGAGTCTACCATCATTTTCATGGCACTGATGAATGAACTCATTTGAGATGGAGAAAGTAAGTAATATGGTGCTTGGCACTGGATCCCTAAAGCTTTGAAGTTATTTGAAGTTTCCTGCTGCTTCAAAGCAGAAAGAGCAGTGACTTGTGCTATTGCAATTAGAAGGGCCTGCCAACAAGGGTGTAGCTCATATACTGGTCTGTTAAGGTCCTGAGTGGCAGTGTCATCTGGCATCCAACATTCTGCTTCATTCTTCCTCATGTTTACACAAATGAAAAAAGCTCTGTTGACACTTTTAGGTTCTTGTTCATCCAGGGCCTGCAAAGCACTTTGCAAGAGAACAAGGTGTTCAATGTATACAATAATCACACCAAAACCTCATCAGTTTCACTATTGTGGGCAATAGATCCTTTTATATTGTTATTATATGCTGACAGCTAGCTACCATAGACCAGCTCTAAAAATACCATCTTCCAAGAAATTACAGAGTTGGTCACAGAATAGCCATCATAACAGCTAACAGAGACATTGTCGTTTTGTTCTCACTCAAAGGAACTCTCTGTTGCCTATTGTGAAATGGCTTCTTCTCAGTATTTTTTTGGCTTCTTGGTTTATCAGAGAACAATGAAAACTGTTTATCAAGCCACTATTAAAGAAGCCCTTGATTTGATACGAAATGCATTTATCCAGCTAAAGACATTGTTTGGTACAGAGCAAATCTTTCTGGAATGACACAGACTTAATTTCAGGAGCATATTATGCCAGTAGTATTTCAGTGACAGGAAGAAGAGCTGTTAAGATCTTTGTCCTCACTGTAGAGATGAGTTTGGATGCACATAGCTATAAAAACAGAGTATTTGATGACGATGATGATGATGATGATGATGATAACAGTAACATTAATGTTAATAATAATGCTGAAAACCAGTGCTTCATCTGAATCAAACAAAAATATTGAGCAAAGCTCTCAATGAAGATTGTTTAGAGAAAGAGAAACACTTACGATTAACTGAAATAACATGCATGTAATTGGAAGGAAAATAGTTATATGTGAAAATCTTACCTAACTCTACACAGTCACTTTTTGAATGAGTCAAACTGATTGATGACTCTTTGAAATTGGTGTAATAATAACAAAGTCAAACTTGACCTACGGAGTTTAATCTTAGTTCTCAGCTATAATCAGTAGAGACAAGAGATTAATGTATGCAAAAAATCTCAATGTCAGAACCGCTGACATATACATCTTACTGCTATAACTATCTCTGGAGACCTTGTCTGACACCCTCAGTGCCAAGCATTATGTAAAAACATTTTCTTTGATGTAGAGTTAACAGTCAAAATCCAGGAATAAATAATGGACAGAGAAAAAACAAATTTCTCAAGTCCCAACCTTCTTCACAGCCACTATGAAGTATTATCTTCTCTGTGGATTGTTTGTGGTTAGAACAAGATTTATTGGGAGATTAAAAATCTGGCAACAGATCATCTTCAGTCTGAACAGCACTACATGAAAAGCCAGAATGTTGCCTGAAAGAAGAATCATATACCCAGCCCTCAACTTCCACTGATGATATAATTGCTGATACAGTTTGCCATAAATAATTGCATCCAATAAACTGAGAGAAAGCACAACTGAATTTATTACAATTGGGTAATCTTAGGCAATTTCAGTTGTATAATTCTATGCAACTGATCCCTGCATTCTGATCCACAAAGCAAATCTCCTAAATAAGAAATTAAATGCAGTCTTGTGCTGGATTAATTCTTTAGGGCTGAGAAAGACCCTGAGAAAGACAGGCTTTAGGTAGGCCTCTGAGAAGCTGCAAGACTCTTCAGCTTGCAGCCAATATTTAATCAAGAAGATGGGGAGCCCTTTCCCTCTTTTGGAATCCTTCCAACACTACTTCAGAGCTGGGAGCTATCTCCAAGTTCTCTCTGGCATAGGAGCTGTATCAGCTGAATACACTAGGAAAGGCCTGCACTATTGGTGCACAAGTGAAGAGGCAGGAGAGCAATTCCCTCAAGCCTCTGTCTCAGTGACCTCAGTGACCTGTGGGCATAGTCAACAGAAGTGCAACAAGCTCTGCATAGAAGCAGTGACACTCTGAGAAGAGCACACCCTGCCCACAGCATCTCCTGCAGAAGGAAATAACAAAAAGAAAACATGTCCTGGGATTCCCCTTTTTCACACAGTCTGTCCTGAATACCTCTAACCACTTCTGCAAGAGGTAAATATTACATCTATTGTGAAATAGGAGATTTGGGCCTAAAAAATATCTGCAAGTTCTCTACACAAGTATCACCTGACATCTGTAGAGATACCTTATTTCCAGAGTGGCTTTGTCCCCACATCAAAAGCAAAACCAGGAAGAGCTTGTTGTGAATTAACAATGTACTTCTTCATCACTTCTGCGTTGACGATAATTCAGCCAATTTTTTACGTAGCATCTCATCTGTTATTCTAAAATATTAAAGAGTATATCTGTATAAATAGAAGTATTTAGCAAACTTATCCTTCAAAGATTGATTTGCCATTGAAATATGATCTTTCTTTTATATTTCACCAGCCCTTACTACTTGAGTATTATTCAGGTTTTTTGAATGTGTACACAATTGCTTTCAAATGGAACAACTTCCATACCAAATTATGCTTCAAGATAGAAAGACAGATTTTACTAAAGGAAATCGATTGCAAGTTTTAAAGCAGAGATTAATCTTTCTCTATTATATTCTAAAGAACTTCTTTTACAGCATTTGTCATATAATGGGAAGCCTTCACAAATACTCAGTATTTCCATATTCAAATATTGAAAAATTCATTTGCTTCAAGTATGATGACACTTTAAAAATGTTTGTTCTACTCTGTCTGCCTTGTAGTTTTAAGTTTTAAGGTATTTTCTCTTGCTCCAATTAGTGTCAGTACTTTTACTTTCAAAACAAAGATATTTGCTCCAGGAAGTCCCTTCTCAGCACCTACAGGGACCACATACCAGTTTGAAGGAGTGTAAGTGTGGTGTGTGTTTCTGTGTTCAGCCTCAAGAGCAGTAGTCTCCTGTCTTCCCTTGAAACATAGCTCATCATAACTTCATCTTTTTCTCCTATCTGGTGAGATGAAGCAAAAACTGTAAGCTGACTCTATCTAGCAATAGAAATAACCTAGGCCATGGAGAAAACACAGGATAGTTCAAGATCCATAGGAGAAAAATCCCAGTGGCCACATCAAGTTCTCTTAGTGGAATCTGGAGGAGTATTTAAAGATGTTAGTACATCCTTGCTTGTTCCTAAACTTCTCCCTAAACACTGTCTTTTGGCTTTTGTTAAAAACATAAACCTAGGGTCTGACCAAATACGCTCCTTCTTCTCATCTTACAGAATACAGCAGGGAGGAGAGAAATGCTGTGGTCCATCTTTGAAAATGGGCCGATCTATCCATCACTGGTTTAAAATACCCACTTCTTGACCCATTGCACACTTTGGTGTATTCATATAGGGTTATGAATTGCTGCTTTCTCCTGCTTTAATGCCTTGCATGCATGCCTTCTTTCTTTATCGCTGATTACATGCTTTAGCCTGTAGCTCAGCAACACCACCACTGCAGATAAGAAGAGTGCTTGGATAGGAGAAGATTCTCTTCACTACTAACCTCATGTGAGCTTGCCCATCAAGTGCTGCTCACTTAACTAAACACATGCAAAGGCTTTCTATATGCTGACTTGCAAAATCATTGCAAAATACAGGAAAGAGAGGAAAGGCAATGCCATTTTGCTGACTGGACAGAAGACAGAGCCATCCGTCCTGCCTGTGAGAGCGATGCCAATATGCACTGCTACTGAATATTTGCAGTGCAGTAAAACCACACACGTACTTGGCAAGTCCTGTCATTATTTTCAGGTAAAATAATGGCAACTAGCAGGAAGCAGCAGTTCTGACAAAGAGTTCAGTGGTCCTGCCATAGGGAAATTCCAAAGACAAATTCCCTTCTCAGAGAAGAGAGGCTTGAGTGAGTTTTTCACTGATACTCAATTTGTCCCAAAAGGTATCAACACTACTCATGTATTCTGAAATTATCTAATTTGATAGAATGTTCCAACTAAAAAACAACCACTTGGCTCAGAAGCCTGAGGTGAGATCTCAGGCCTTTTGCCTGTTCCTTGAAGCACCAGGTAAACAGTGCAGCAAGCAGACAGTCAACATTACACATGTTCTTGAAGTCCATCATCATTCAGCCAAGCATTCAAGCACATGGTTGAAATTAATTACCTGCGTAAAGTGCCTTGCTAGATCACAGCCTTCTATCCATCAAGGTCTGAGACTAAGCTGTCCTACTAAGGCAGGGCTGCAGGAATGTATTGTGGGAAGAGCTTCTCCTATAGTTATTTCATTACTTACTAAAACTAAAGTCACAACTTGTGGAGAGCAAAAGCCCCAAAAACTTGTGGGCAATGATTTTTGACAACCACCACCTCTGAGAAGTCATCCAAAGCTCTGAAACATGGTCTTCAAAACTCAAGTCGTGTGTTACTCTATTCTAAGCTGAAAAGCCTCCTGTCCTGCAAGAATAGGCAACACTGGGAAGTTAAAACTTTGCCACGAAAAGCTATTTTTAATACAGTAGTTAGCAACATTTCTGCTGACATCCAAATGCTGGATACTAAAAATACTTTCTATTTTAGAGCAGAATTTTGTATGCATAAAGAAATAGCTGCTGTCTTCTTCAAACACAGAACAGGTCTGACTTCTAACGCTAGACGGTGAAAAAAAGCAGAGTCCCAAGGCTGTGAGCTTATTCTTTTATACTAAATTAGATACACTGTTACTGCAGTTGTGTGGCAAATCAGGTCTTTGATTATACAAAATGGCTAGATGGCCATGCCACTGAAAATCTCGAATGGGATAAATAATATTTTTACAACCTGTGTATACACATTGCTAACAATGTTGCAAGGTAGCCTTCCATCTTAATGAGAAGAAAGTATCATAAAATTTGACTACTGAAATGAGAATAAAACTATTTTTTCATATTAAGCAATAGTGTTTATAAAAGGCATTTATTCCCCTAGACAGCAGAAATGGAACAATTGACTCCTTCAGTATTTCAGTCAAATTCTCCCCAGCAGCTTCCATATATGTCATGACCAAAACCAAACCTTTTTCCCACTTCAAATGTAGAGGGAGATGCTGTTCCTGATTCCTAATGAGAAAAACAATCACAGAATGACTTGAAGCACTAAGATTCTTTCCTATATCAATGGACAGAAAAACAAACTTATCATGCAACACTAAGGTCCCTTCCCTTTCCCTTTCCCTTTCCCTTCCCATCCTTCAAAAACCCAAGTGATTACTAGGTACATAACACAGGAGATTTGCCTTGGGCTCCTTGATTAGAACAAGTGGAAGTCTGACTATAGGGACATAATGCAAGCATCAGACTATTGAAGCCAAGAAAAACTGGTCCCTGACGTGACTAGAGTTTGGATTTCATCTTTTGCTATGCATGTTTTGAATTTGGGGGAGGGACAATGTCAAGTTTTCATGTGAATTAATATATATCAAAGATGACACTTCCATGAATTTAGGAGCATTTGAAAAATGATCATGAATTGCAACCATAACTTAACACTGCTAAGTCCACCACTAAACCAGATCTCTAAGCACCCCATATTAAAATGTCCTTTTTAATATCTCCAGGGATGGAGTCATAATTACTGTCCTGGGCAGTCTGTTCCAATGCTTCACAACCCTTTCTGTGAAGAAAATTTTCCTAATATCAGATCTAAATATCCCCTGATACAACTTGATGTGACTTCCTCTCATCATATTCCTTGTTACCTGTGACTGGCTACCAACTGGATTTACCACCATTCACCACCATGGCTTGGCCATCCAGTCAGTCTCCAAACCAGAGAACAGTGCACCTGTCCAAGCCATGAGCAGACAGCTTCTCCAGGAGAATTCAGACAGTGTCAAAGGCGTTACTAACACTAAGTAAAAAACATCCACACTCCCTTCTCCACTAAGTGGATCAACCTGTTGCAGAAGATGACCACGTTGGTCAAGCAGGACCTGACTTTGCTAAACCTCTTTCCTGGCTGTGTCTCATCACCAGCTTGTTCTGTACATGTCACATGATGGCACAGAAGTTGACTGCCATCTCAAGATGAGTGCTGTCACTGCGCCATAATCATCCCTGGCACTCAGGTCAGGCTGACAGGCCGCAAGTTCCCCTGGATTGTCCCTCCTGTCCTTCTTGCAGATGGGCATCACACTGGATAGCATCCAGTCACCTTGGGACCTCCCAGGTTAGCCAGAACTGCTAAATGATTAAAAGTGTTAACTGTGTTAACAGTGTTAACTGTTAAATGATTGACCGTGACTCAGTGAGTACTCCCCCAAGAATAAATCATCTTGCTATTAAAGACTGCAACAATGGAGGCATTAAATACCTCAGTAATATACTGTCACATCTAAGAAATTCCCTTCTTGCTATGACAAATTAGAAAAAAAACCTTAGAGAAGAATGGTAACACACATTTGAGTACAAAGATCCAAAGGAAGCAGGAAGCAAATATAAAATCACTTGAATCACCAGAGCAAACCATTTTCCTTCAGGGTTTTCAATACTCCTAACTACGGGGAATATAGCTGATGAAGGTTAAGACCATTGTGTTGTGCATGCAGAATAATTTTCTGTGGGCTCAAGACACTGACACAGAATCAAGTTTCAAGTCTGAAGACACTGGGATCTGGAAACATGGAGCAGAAGATTATGAAGCCCTTGTGAAAAAATTAAACAATTAAAAAATGGTGCTAGGTAATACCATAACCTTTTGTTGCAGTTGAATTCCCTTCCAGAATCCAAAGATTTTGTTTCAAAGCCTTGAAATCTCACTCACCTCTATGAACATTTGAAACGAGTTTTCATACCAGCAACTCTCCTGAAATGCTACTACTAATTTGGTATCTGTATATTCGGAAAAAAATTGCAAGGGGAAACACACATTCCTTCATAGATCCATATACTAGCATATACCTTCCTAAACCTTTGCTGGCTGGACCTATCACCTACTTGTTTTGTACATGTCACATGATGGCACAGAAGTTGACTGCCATCTCAAGATGAGTGCTGTCACTGCTCCGTAATCACACCCAGCACTGAGGTCAGGCTGACAGATCCACGTATTGGATCCTTGTGGACAAGCAGAAACTTCAGTGTATGGATAAATTGTGCTCCTTCCTGTTTCATTCTGTTTGGAGAATTATGCAAAACTCTGTCTCCAAAGTATGTAGGACAACAAAATATGCCAATTACAGGATTAAAGAAAGTGGCAGGAGTGCTTTTTTTTCTCTATGCTGCATGACAGCCCTAGTGCAGAGAAGTTAACTACACTGTTCTTCAGACATTTCCGTACTTCCAGATCTACCAAGACAGGAAACAGCAGTCTTATTCCGGAGATCATGTTCTCACCACTCGTTTCTTGTGCTCCTTCTTTGTACCAGCCCATATTATGGTCAAGCACAGAAGTAACAGCAACTTGAACATTAATTTGTCAAACTAGAAGCTGATTTGATCTGGAGCTGCTTCATATTCTGCAGTTTTCTAAGTTTAAATTTTCTCTGTAAAATCACAGTCTTGTTAATATGTTCCCTGGACATTCTTCATTTATCAGAAGGGTGCTTTGCATAAGAAACATTATTCAAGTATTCTCTCTTTTTGTGACCTAAAGATTCAAACCAACCTAAAGCAAGTTGACAGAAAGAGGTTATAGTTTTGAAAGTTTAACAAACCTGAATTTTCCAAATGTTTTAGCTTAGCTCAAAAAATATATCCCTTATGATCCTTTGTGATGTAGCGTGAGCTTTGATTTCCACTAGTGTTAAACAAAACCCCCACATGATATGTCTCAAAGGCAGATTCCTATTGATAAAAAAAGCAAATATTACTCACAAAATACAACCCCCCCCGAATCAGGCTTGAACCTCCACTGAGATGGCAAATCAAAGCCTGAAAGACTGAAACAGGAGAAAGTGTCAAATTTGCCCATGTCTTGAATCCAGAATAAATGCAAATGATCCATCTGCTGCAGGACAGATCATGTCCCTGAGAAGGAATCCTGCTTGTTCCTTCACACAACTCCCTCTACCAGGACTTAGAAACTGGTTTACAGGAACAGACCTTTAGAAGTTCGCAAGCATTGAAAAAAAAAAAACCAAAAAAAACAAAAAACCCAAAAACCCCAAGAACCTTGCATGGTTTGACAACGCAAATTCTGCCACCTACTGACGATAAACGTGCAGTTCCCGAACAGGCTCAGAAAGGCCTGGCTCACACAGCTGCGCGGGTAGGCACTGCCTTAACTCCACTGGCACCCGTGGCTCACCCAGGCACTCTGCCTGAATGCTCAGAGCATAAAAGAGGATGAGTGTGCACAGCACAACAGTGCATATAAGAAGGATGACCAAGCCATTATGTACAAACCCAGTTTGTTCTTCAGAACATGCTGGAAGTGCTGTAGCTTCTGGATTTTGTCTTCAGAGAGCTCAATGAGAAGATTCAGCTGTTGGCTGCACAGAAGCGTAGTATGGGAAGAGGGGAAAGGCAGCAGACACTGATCTTTCACAGCCCTTTGGCTTACTGGAGAGCAATCAGCACTCTCCATCTTAAAAGTGTGTCAGCTACATAGTGATTCAATGAGATTTTGCAGTTTCCTAAAATGTTAGATGACTCTGAACCGAGCCATACACAAAAAGGACATCACCTGAATCAGTGAAAATCATCATCCAGTGAAAACGTACATACTTGTCTCTGCCCAAAATCTTCTCACCTTATTTTCATTGTCCTGTGTCTTGTGCACAGGTTCTAGGAGGAGACAAAGCATTTAGGGTAAAGGTTGCTGTGCCTGCTGTTACAAAGGGAAATTTTGTAAAGCAAACTGTGTGATGTTTAGAAATGTGATTTTAGAGCAAAATCATATGGGTTAAAACATTAGCTTCTACATATCTGCCCTGGAAGCATTTCTAAGCTAGATAGGAAGCTACCTACCACATTTCTCAGTGCTTACCTACAGCAAAATTACTCTTCAAACTTTTGTAAAGGGGGTGGCAAATGCATAGAAAGCTACAATTGAAATAACAAAGAGACAAAAAGCTGCTTAAAGGATGTATTACTAATTAATAAAGTCTGTAGTTAATCATTAAAATCTTAGCAAGGGCAGACGGCAACAGAATCCAGGCTTGCCATCTCCATCTTCCTCATTCTAATGACTTGAAAACCCTTTATCCCCGACATAGATAATCAACTTGACAATTTGATGACTTGACTATGCATGAGTACTACAGCTAAAACATTTGTAGTCCCTCATCTATTTTAGAGTCACTAGGCCACAACTCAGGACTGGCTACAACTTCCCTACTCCAGAGTAGGCCCACTAGAACAGAAAGACACAGACCCAGTAACAATAAAAAATAACCATAACCCAAATGAAACAGGGCTAATGACTCATACTTCATGTCCATCTAGAAACTCGAAGAATAAATGCTGCAAGAGATATACAGTGCAGGATATACATATACAGGAAAGGAAAAGAAAGGAACAGCAGGAGCCAGTATCTTCTCTACTTAAAGTGAGAGTAGCTCATCTGCCTCATCTTTACCAATGTGTTACACACACTGACACCTGCTTAATGACTTCCATGATGACCTATAGATCAAACCCTTCTCACAACAGAATGGATCTGCGCTATAAACCAAACATGGCTCCTCCTGCAAGCTCACTAGCTGAGATGGAGATAATCTATTTCTCAAAAAAATTTCACAAGAAAACACAGTATCCCAAATCCACTGTCACAGAAGACTTGCTCTAAAGAAGGAAGAAAAGCAGTCAGCTCTCCTAATTCTTTTGTACGTTTGCCCACCTGCCTTATAAAGGTACTTCCACTCTTAGAGAGGTGGAAAAAGCCCCCTCTTCCCTGTACCCTGCCACCAGTGCTAAGCAGCAGAATACGTCCTTTGGAGATTTTCTGTAATTGGTGTCGCTGATGAAAGAAAACTTTACAGTAGGAAGACATTTATTTCAGGAAAGTCTCAGAGGCTGACCTATTAGGCAAATATGATGGGATAACACCTGAAAAAGAGGACAGGTCTCTCAATACTACCTGAAGCTATTTGAAATTATTAGTTTACCATCGCTTTTATTGCAATTGAGTTCTCCTGATTTAAGAAATATTTTGACTAAGCAGTTCCTCATTGAAAAATGCAAGTTCATTGAAACTGCAACTTCATTGCGATGCAGAAATCTTTCCCTAAGTCTGTCAGAAATTAATATTGATATCTGAAAGATAATAAGAGTCTGTTCTTGGTCATTAATCCAAACACAACTAACTGTTCAAGGAGTGAGGCATTCATTTGAAAAACAAGTGAACAGCAGTGCACTATTTCCAACTGCATTATCTCAGTAATTAGATGATTAACTAAAAAAGCAAGGGGGTTATCTTTTTAGAAGAAAAAATGTGAAATAATTCTTTTCCTACTGCAGAACAAACAGCTACCGAAATCTGTCTTTGTGGCATGGTACTGTTTATCACTATTGAGGTTTTGTTATGCAAAGTACAATGTCTAATGTAAATTGTCTGAGAAGCTGTGTTTTCTCTATCTACTCATAAATCTTCCTGCCTTTCATTGTTTTCCTTCATTTGCTGTTCCTGTTTTGCAAGCACAGACTGGCCATACCCTCCACCTGTCTCAAATGCACAGCACATTAGGAAGCAGTGAGGAAGGTGGGCTTGTAGCCAGGAGCCTTATTATGGATCCTGTGAGGAAGGACTTCACCAACAAGAAGCTAATATCCAGAATGGCAAGTCTTAGTCAGGATCAGGAACCGAAACTGAAACAGAAACAGAGTTCAGGTGGGACAGAGCATCTCCCAAGGGAGATGAGAGGCAGGCCCTCACCTCTGGCCTTCTCTATAACAGTTCTTACTGGG
This sequence comes from Certhia americana, assembly GCA_018697195.1. Classification (NCBI taxonomy): domain Eukaryota; kingdom Metazoa; phylum Chordata; class Aves; order Passeriformes; family Certhiidae; genus Certhia; species Certhia americana. The sequence goes on along the minus strand of CM031878.1, from coordinate 42,943,773 downwards.
GAAGTAGCTGACCTTGGGCTCAGACAGCTAAACTTAATTCAGCCAACTAAACTTCTGGAATGTGGATGTGTGCTGGACCCTACCTATGGAGGATCTGACTACAGGAAGGGAGCCTCTAAAGCAAGAGGCCTTCTGGTAATGATCTATTGTAAGCATCCATGACAATAGACTTGGTGGATAGATGACACCTCTCTAAAATGTAAAATGTTCCCACAGCACTACTAAAAATCAGTTTTCCACATTTAAATTTTTTCCATCTTTAAGCTTGAAAACTGTCTCATGAAATCTTTTGAATTTCAAAGTGACACAATTCTCACTCTTCCGCAATCCCTCCTACCAGAAATAGCTACAAAAGTGTCCGTACCAGACACTGAATCCTGCCCCAGAATTTTTTCAGTGCCATGAAAATTGATAAAACTGCACTTTTGTACCCAGGGTCTGTCAGGGACTCTGTGGTCTATGCCTAGCTAGCTGCCTTGGTCATGTTTCTGAAACCTGGACAGTGAGATAACAGGGACAGTGACAGGACAAATAACAAAAACTTCTTCAGTCAGTTATTAGAACTCTTTCCACATTCCTCTGCCTCCTGAGCCTGTTGCCTATGTCCCTTCATCCTAACGTCTCAGTTCTGTGTCATTAATCACACGCTCATTAGTCTTGAGCAGAAGTTAAACACTTCTGCTTGTCTGCCACAACTGTGAAGATGCCACAGCAAAAGAGCTATTTCTCAGTGTCACCTGCTCAAGAGTGATGTATCTTCAAGTGAAACAACACTTGTCAGACTAATATCTACAAGCAGACTGTTTCTGCTTTTATTTTGGAAGTATTCTCCCACTTAGGAACTTACACCAACTGTCAACGAAAGCATTAATAACATGAAAAACTGGTGTAGGGGACTAGAAGCTGGTGTTAGAATGGTTTCAGGTAGAAGCAAAGAGCAACAAGAACATTCTGGAATAGTGTTGAATAGTCCTCTATTTTGGGGAACGGCAGGGAAATATAATGCCTGCTGACAAATCCTGAACGCTATAAAACAACTTACTTGGTAGATATTATTACAGTATTTAGGGTGATACTTTTTCAAATGAAAGAGATGTAGACCAAACAAAACCAAATAAACCTAAAAATAACATTGGCTGTTTGTGCTCCTGTAAAATACTTTCTGAGTTTGAATCAGAAGAAGCTGTACCTCTGTAAATACTCCAGGTGAGCTATAGTCTCTAGATAATCAAAGACCTGCTAATCAATGATAAAGTGCTGACAAGAAAAAATGCTTGAAGAAGTTTTTAGAACTTGCTCTTCTCAAGAACACTGTCAGCCAATGTTTTTTCTTCGGTGTTTATACTACAGTGGTTATTGCAGATGGGCAAGGATTCTTTTCCCCCATCCAATTCTTTTGTGGCCTTAGACCCCAGAGCTAGTAGTATGACTGCATCAACTAATACATGCCTGGTTCAAAGGACACGGGCAGCCTGACAGCTGATACTGCTCAGCAGATGGAACCTACAACCACTGAAGAACATACACTATTCACAGGACCATCCTGGTCTCCAGGACCAACAAGGATGGAAACCCTTCAACTAGGCCCACAAGGTCACACTTGCAATTATTTTCTTAATTATGCAATTTCTTAATTTCTTAAATATGCAATGGGTTTTTTTTTTTCCAAAACAAACTCAATAGTGTGTCATAGGAGCTGATGAATATGTAGAACTTCTGAAAGACCCCGTATTTTCTGTAAGCCGGAAAAATTAACATAATACCAGAGTTTTCAAACATTCCTTTCATCACTTATAGGCTTTCACTGAGCAAAGTACTTGTTATGAATTTAAAGCTAAGCATGTCTATATATGGAAGAAACATGCAGGCTGAGATTGTCAATTTCAAATAGATCTCCATGCCTGTTCATACATATACACATACTTCTTTTTGTAATTGGAGTGGTGGCCATTGTATTAAAAGAAATTGCTTTTTGAATATTTATTATCCTAATTGTAAACGTAAATGGGAGTTACTCAAAGAACAACCAAGCATTGAGGCTGGGACCTTTAGAACCCACCCCAGAAGGTAAAAATCCAGTGAAATACAATGTGAAGGCCCTATTATCTTTTTTTTTTATTACCTGTCACTGCCAGCTGTATTGACTGTATGTATACTGTCAACTGCACTATGGAGCTGAATTATGCAGACTCCCTGACAGTCCCATATTTCTATCCACCCTTCTGCTTTAACTCAGCCTGAAAGTCTCAAAAGATTTCTTTCAAGGACTCACACACAGGATACACAACAATATTTTGAGCTCTATTAGTGTCTATTCACCTACACTGAATATATGAATGAGTGTTTGTGTCCATGGTAAAGCGCTCTTTGGTCTTAAGCCTGCACCAGAGTTGAATGCCACTTCTGAGCCCACTGCAAATACTCAGCACAACCAATAGTCCAGACCTGTGCCAATCTATCAATCATTAGCTGGCAATTACTATAAGCTAAAAAATTCAGCCTCTGGAGAGGGATTCCTACTCCTCCTTCATACAAAATACTATGCAGAAAGCCAGAATATTAGAACACCATGAATATAGCTATGTCTCCTTTCTTCTCTTACTCTGAGAAAGAGCTGAACCTTCCTTGATGAGAGATTCCTTGCACAGCATTAAAGAGAATGGAACACTGCCCCCTTCTATAGCCCCTCTTCCCATCTTTCCTAAGAAAACAAATGACAGGTCCCCTTAGCATATTTTTTTTTTTAGGCAATGACTCTTCTCCAAGAGATTTACAGCAGCAGTCTTGTAAGAGATTTGTTGCAGGTAGTCCTCCACCTGTAGTCTTACGTTCTGACTATGGGACTCATAACTCTGCTGGAATGAAATGACAGGAGATTGTAATAGCTCATCATGCATTATGAGGGTAGAGTCTCTACAGGAAGGACTCTGCTTGGTTTTGTATGTCTCCTTTGGGTAACAAAACTTTTTCCAAAGGCTGCAATAAATTCCATGGTTTTGATTTTGATTGCTACCATGGCATCATTGCATGCCTGATCCCCACCTCCACACACACAACAGGACCATCCTAGGTATTTTAAAGAATATTTTTTGAAAAGTGGATTGTTTGGCGGCTTGGGTACTGGATATGGAACATTTCAGCTTCAAGTTACTTGCATGACTCTGGCTCAGGCTGGTAATGATGTAAATGTGTGACAGGTTGTTTTGCCTGCATGTCTATTCCTAAAGTTCTTCATGCACAGATGATCTGACATTAGAATGAAATCCAACTGCTATTAAATAGGACAAAACCCCTATGCTTTAATATACAAAGAATATCAATTTTACTTTCATGATGGCATGAATGTACTACCATATATAAAAAGCAGTACCTAAACAAAATGTTTAGAAAGTCATCTTCCTAACACACTAAAATGAGTCCTGAACATATTTGATAGCCTCCTACAGACAGGATCGCCACTGTACACCTCTATCCTCTCACCAGAAAGTTACATCTCTGAGAGTATAATGGACCAAAATTTTGTTTCATGACTGAAGAAAGAAAATTTCACCTCCCTGATTCATTCAAAAAACCCTATGCTCTTTCTCTTTCCTTGGAGTCTCCAGTTTTAAATTGAAACAGACCTAATATGACTCAAATTTGTGGGGCTCCAGTACAAAGTATAATCACAATAAGTTTTCTGACTTTTTCAGAGAGTTTACTGAATTGACCTGTTCTTCTGTGGTCAGACGTGTAGCAAGAAGTAAATCCTAGCCTTAAATGGTGAGAGCTCAGACTTATTGAGCACTGTGCATCTTTTCTTAGTCAGCAATCAAAAAGTCTGCAAGAATCCTACTATTCTAATCCCAAAGAAGGATGCCTTGAATGTTTTTACTTTGACTGACAAAAATTCACAACTTACAGGATTTTCAGTATACAAGATGGAGTTTGTAACATACAGCTTCAGTTCTCTGCTTTGTTACAGGTGCCCTGTGTGATTTGACACAAGCCTCTATGCTGTAGTTCCACAGCACTTAAAAAAAAAAAAAAATGTTGAATGACATGGTTTAACTTTTCAGAAAGATGATCAGTTTCACGTGGGTACTGAGATGTATAGTACCAGAGGAATCTGTAAGTCAATGGGCTTTATCCCCTGCTCATGGAGACAGGCTGACAGCCTATTTGGCATGTGTTTGCTGCAATTCCTTTTCATGATGCGCTTCCATTAGCATTCTGCTCAAATCAGCAGAATCACTCCTAATCCTGCATTGATACATGGGTATGAGAACTAAGTCCATTCACTGGGCACATTACAGAGCAACTAAGCGTGGTTCTGTTTTTAAATAAATTTTAAAAACCATAAACTCAAAACAACCAAAAAAGCCAAACTCAAATAAAAACAACCTCAGGAATATGGAGGCTAAGCACCCCAGGTGGGATTTTTAAAAATTCAGAGTGGTTGCCATGCACATATAGATGTGGATTTATTGGTAGGTGGAAGAAGCCAGTAGAATGACAATAAGGAGAGTTTGTCAATTAGAAGTAGGCAAACACAGACTGCAACAACACCTTGCTGGTACAATATTCAATTTTTAGTCTGCACAATACATTTCTTCCTATTTCATTAATGGCAAGGCCAAGTTTTGACTACCTCTTGGTTGAGCATTTAGTTCAGAACTGAGCCTGTTCAAAAATCCCCTCCCAAAATTCACACTTAAGAACATATCCAAAAGGCCAGAATTTTATCTAATAAGATTTTAAAGGTATTTAATTTAATAATATGGAACAAAATATATGATTATTTTGTACTTCGTAAAATCCTTAAGTTATTAAACATGGCTGAGTAAGGTCAAGATCCTGCACCTAGTGAGAAATAAAAAGGTGACTATTACCATACAATTAATCCTTTCTTTTCAGAATAGAAGCAGTTTCAATGTAACTGGTTGCGGTGTGTTAAATTGCTTGCTCCATTATCCCCCATATTAATGGCTGTGCCGAAGTTGTACCCTCCTACCCGTGTAGAATACTGTTTGTTCCTCCTACCCCTGTTGTCAATCCACCCTGGTGCCTGCCCCCTGTTCCAGCAATTTCCCTGTCAATCCTCCCTTATGCCAACCCCCTGCTTGTACCTCTCCTCTGGAAATCGCCTAAACTACGATGCCCCATTGGCCCATGTGACTTGTTCTCCTCCCATGTGTTCCCTCATTGGTTAATATGAAGTGAAACCCTGCCTTGTACTCCTCCCCTTCTCTTACCCTATTGGTTGGAGACTTGTACCCACCCATCAAACCTCCGCTGTATAAAAAACCCTGCACAGCCTTTTTTACTGTAGTTTGTCCTTGGAGTTCGCTCTCGGAAAAGTGCCTTGAGCCTGTACAAAAGACCTCCTCCTAACCTTTGCCTCCACCATGCACCTGACCACCAAACCAGGCTGTAGAGCAACTGCTCTAAGCTGCACCTCTGGTCATCTTGTTCCTGAGGTGCATTCCACTCTTGGTATGGTGCCGTGGGAGAGCTAGCCAGCTCCAGCACCGTGTCAAGAACCTGTAATTTTCTCAAGTACTAAAAGCACTTCTGTCATCCTGACTCTCTGTTGCTGTCTGTATTTCTCAATATTAGATGGTACTTAAAACACTACTACCTGTCATTTTGAGTCTAGCAATGAAATGAAAATACAGATAAAGCTCTTGGCCAGGGCAGAAGGGCAGACACAAATCTGTTATGGAAAAATAGGTAGATTCTAACTAACAGTAAATAGGGGCAGATTTGCTGTTCAGCAGTGTGTAATGTAACCATGCCTTACACCCTTTTACATTCAGTATCAGAAAGTTTTCCAAAAGCACAATTCAAAAAATGCACTTAGACATAAGCTTCACAAGACATAAGTTCAACTTCTGTGTTACTGAAGTAAGATTCAGCAAGTCTTATTTTAGTTCCCTCAAGGAATGATAATCTAAATAAATACAAAAACTCATTCAATTATGAACATGCCAGGAATTTTTAATTTCTCCTCTCCTTTGTGTGACTGACCAGAAAAAGTACAGTAAAATTAGGGAGAGCCAGGCAACTACTGCTGCTGCTAATACTGCATCCCTACTGGAAAAAGTAACTAATCTCCTTAGTCCAGGGGCAGAGATTCTGATGATTATTTCTAACACTTTTATCTGTTTGAGTAATTTCTACAGCTGTCACATACCTGCCCTAAACCCCAGTTAACCTGTGCTACAGCTGGTATGTTTTTACAAGCTTTTTCATAAAGGCTCCCCTAGGCAATGAAGGACTGGCATTTTTTTAATCACTGTAAAGTTACTATTGCCTCCCTGAAGCTGCACAAAGCTTTTCATTATTACCTGGAAAGCTGGGGTTTTTAAGAGTCCATAAATTTGGGCAGCAGACAGTGTGTTTTAATGCATTACTCTCTTCTGATAATCATGCTGACCATGTTTAGTCAACATGCAAAAAAGTAGGAGGCAGAATTTAATTTCCATGACAACGTTTTGAAGTCCTAAATAAAACTATTGAAACGAAAGTCCTAAATGAATAGACTGTTCAAAAAATTGATTTTGGTCTGTTTAAGAGACTGAGTAAATAATACCTATCGCACATACCTAATCCTTTTTATACCTAAGCAAATGGAAAAGAGAAACACTGGGACAGAAGTCAGTTTTTTAAATGGGAAAATAGAGGAACAGACACTGATGGCTCCAAAGTCATACAAGAATTGGCTACAAATTTCTTGTTATCAATGACTGTGTCAATAAAATAAATCTTTCCTTCTAGAAAGTGTTCCTGCAAAACAATTCTTTGATGGCCCTAAATCTTTGAACACCATAGAAATATTTGGATAGGATGAGGTGGAACAATGAAGATAATAGCAATATATATATAACATAAATTTTTACCATAAATGGTAAAACACTATTTTAACCAGATACTATAAAATCTGGAAACTTTGATGTTACTGATGAGTCACCAACCTTGGAGGTATTTAAAGGATATGCAGATGTGGCACTAAAGGACGTGGTTCAGCAGTGGACTTGGCAGTGCTGGGTTGTGGTTGGACTCAATGGCCTTAGAAGTCTTTTCCAACTAAAATGATTCCATGATTCTACTTGCCATTAAACTGACAAGAGCTAAAAAACCCAGTGTGATTCACAACTCACCCACATGTCAGTTTCTGGGTTTTTTTGGATGCCTAACAAAACTCCTTCTCTAGTCACAAGGTCTCTTTTGCCTCATTCTGCCTGTCAAAGGATTATTTTATATTTAAGTTATTGCAACGCTATTTCTAATCATAGATATTCTACTATATTGATAGAATAGTAGATAACTCTGCTACTGAGTTAAGATTCAGAAAAAAAAATTACACCGCTTCATATGTTTAGGTTGTGTACAAACATAACTGCTGGGCCAGTAAACATGCCTTAAAAGGGACTGAGGTTAGCTAATGTGACACTCGACTACAAGAGGGACAGGATGGAGGATCTGGGAAACTACAGGTCATGTCAGCATGACCTCAGTGCCCAGGAAGGCTGTGGAACAAATCTTGAGTGCAATCACACAGAATGTGCAGGACAATCAGGGGATCAGGCCCAGACAGCATTGTGTTAGGAAAGTCATATCCTCATTGACCAACATGATCTTCTTCTATGACAAAGTGATCTGCTTAGTGCATGAGGGAAAGGCTGTGGGTATTATCTGTCTGGACCTGAGCAAAGCCTTTGACTCTTATCTGCCACAGTATTCTCCTAGGGAGACTGGCTGCTCATAGCTTGGATGTGTGTGCTGTTTGACAGATACAAAACTGTCTGGATGGCTGAGCCCAAAGAGTGGAAGTGAATGGTGCCACATTCAGTTGGTAACTGGCCATTGGTGGTATTCCCCTGGGCTCAGTACTGGGGCCTATGTAATATATTTATCAATGACTTGGATGAGGGGATCGAGTCCCCCTTTAGTCACTGTGCAGGTGACACCAAATTGAGTAGGAATGTTGACATGCTGAAGGTAGGGAGGTTCTGCAGAAGGATCTGGACATGCTGGATTGGAGGGCCAAGGCCAGTGATCAACAAGGCCAAGTGCCAGAACCTGACCTTGGATTGCAACAACCCCAGGCAGTGCTAAAGGCTGAGGAAAATGTGGCTGAAAGCTGCATGGTGGGAGAGGGCTGGGGGATGCTGAACATGAACAGAGCCTGAATGTGATCCAGCAGCATGCCCATGTGGACAAGAAAGCCAATGGCATCCTGACCTGTACCAGCAGTAGTGTGGCCAGCACAACCATGGATCATTCCCTTTTACTCAGCACAGGTGACTTGACTCAGCATTGGTGACAAGCTCCGGGCCTTGCAGAAGGACACTCAGATGCTGGAGTGTGTCCAGAGAAGGGCAGTGGAGTTGGTGAAGGGTCTGGAGCCCAAGTCTTACAAGGAGTGGCTGAAGGGAGCTGGGGTTGTTTAGCCTGGAGGAAAGGAGGCTTAGGGGGGCCCTTATCACTCTTTACAACCGCCTGAAAGGAGGGTGCACCCCAGTGGGGGTCGGCCTCTTCTCGCAAGTAACAAGAATTCGCCTCAGGATGCACCAAGGGATGTTTATATCGCATACCACAAAACATTCTTCCGCTGCTCAGGCATCAGAAGAGGCTGCCCAAGAAATTGGTTGAGACAGTATCCCTGGAAGCGTTAAAAGAAGTGTAGAAATGGTGCTTGATTCTACTACAAATTCTTGGCTGCAAATGCATATGTACTACGAGGTCATACGAGCAGCTGTTTTCTTCCTCTTAGCGGGCGTGTTCTCACACTCTTGGGAAGTCCCGCTGAGCAGAGCTTAGTTTCCACACTCAGCTGCCCTCACCCCGGCCCGCACCTTGCCTTGGGGCGAGAGGTGAGGGAAGGATGAGGGCTGAGCTCACCCACCTCCAGAGGCACGGCACTCCCGCCGCCATTACTGCACCGGAAGCGGCTGGGAGGGCGAGGGGCGGGGCATGGGCGGGGCCGCCCGCCGGGCAGGTACCCCCCGCGCCGCAGTGCACTGGCCACGCCCCCTGGAGGCCCCGCCCCTCCATGCCCCCATGCCCCGCCCTCCCTCCGAGCCCCGCCCCTTCCCCGAGCTGGGGGAGGAGGATGAGGGGGCGCCGCGGCGGCGTTTGTGGTGCAGCCGCGCTTGTCTGACCGGGCCCCGCCGTCCCCGCCGCTTCACCGGCGCTCCCTCCGTGCCGCCCTCCGTGCGCCCCGCACCGCACCGCCGCCCGGGGCGGGGGAGTCGCGGTGAGTGGATGCCTAGCGGGCGCCGCCGGGGCAGAGACCCGCGGACGCCATGGGCTGCTGCAGCTCCGCCGCGCAGGTGAGTGGCCCGTGTCCCCCTCCCTTTTCCGACCCCGCCGCCCTCCGCTGCTGGGCCTGCCCGCCCTGTGACTGTCCCCCCCCGGCCCACAGGGCAGGTCTGCCCCTGTCGCTGTCCTGTGGCTGCGCAGCCGCTTGTCCCCTCCACAGCCGCGCTTTGTGGCGCCCGTGTATCCCCTTGTGGCCCTCGCAGCACAGCTTCCCTCGGGTTCAGCACCGCTTTGCTGCCTCCCACTACGGAGCCCCGCTTTCCTGTGGCAGTGCATCCCCTCGCTACACCTGTAGCGCCGTTCTCCCGTGGCTGCGCACTCTCCTGCGTCCCAGTCTGTAATCGCACTCTCACGGCTGGGAGCCCATTGCTTTCCCTCCCCACTTCACGCTCCTCCACCGACAGCTCTGCCCTCTCCAGACTGCGACCACCTTGCTTTCCACTCCCGTAGCCTTACTGTTTTCCTGGATGAGTACAACCCCCTGAGAGCCACTCGCCCCAAGCCTTCATCCACATGAACTGTGCCCCTTTTTGCTCCCTCTGTAGCTTTTCCCACTCGTGGCTGTGCACCCCCGTGTTCACCCCCCGCCAAGAGCCTTGCTCCTAGCCGTGCTACGCACTTCTACCTTCTGCATACTGTTCTGTGTGCAGCTTCTCCTGTGGGTCATCTCCACCTTGCCCTTTCTTCCCCAGCCCTCCTCTGGCTTTACAATCAGTGGCATACCCTGCTCTACTCCCTGCTATGGCTGCAGCTGCAGACCTCCAGTTGTCACCTGCCATCCTCGTAGTGCCTTGCACCACTGTCCTGTGATCCCCACCCCACCTCTCCCCCGCCGTGCCTCAGAACATACGCTGGATAGCTCTGCATATCCTGCCCTTCCCTGCAGCATGTTCTTTGGGGTCCCTACTGCCCCACCCGAGAGAGAGCAGCTATTCCATGGAAGAAAAGTCATCAGGCCCAGGGCATTCCTCAAGTCCACTGCCTCTGGAAAGGGAGACAATCCTAATTCTTCCTCGTTCTATGGCCAAGGGTTCAGGTGCCTCCCTACATCCATTTCCCTGCGTGTGATTGGTCCTGTGCACATCTCTTGTTTCCGAGGTCGGTTTTTCTTTCTTCCCCCTCCCCCTTCGCTCTGCTTTGCCCTTACTGACTCCTTTTTTTCCCCTAGAGTGGTGCTGCCAGGCAAGGCACAATCGGGAGCTCCACCCAACGCTCCAGTTTGCGGCTCTGCTTCCCATTTTAACTTTGCCTTTGAACAACACGGCCAAAGCTATGCTGTTTTTTTGCGTGGCTCTTTTCTGAAGGCTGTAGTATGAACGATCACGACTGATGCCTTGGCTGTGCTTTACTCGCTTGTACATGTTAGTTTCCTTTGGCTGTATTACTTGCAGTGGCTGAGTCCAGCTTCCAGCAGACTGCTTATGTGGGAAAGTCCGTCTCTGCTGTCCCAGATGACTCATCACAGAGATGAGTTTTTGTAGCTCATCCGTTCAGGCAGACTTTTATTTTTATGTAAGAGCTCTGTCCTTCCAATGCAGAACACTGCGGAGAGCTGTCCAGTTGCAGTAGGAAACATCCTTTCTGTATAGCAAATATGCTGCAAAGAGGAAGGTGTTTAGCTTTATGGTGCATAAACAAATGGTTTGAATTAAGAGAGTGGGTTATGTGCTAAATGTTAGGGACAGATTTTAGAATTGATCAGTGACTGCAGTCGACTGGCAGAAGATATTGGGAAGGCTGTACTGTTTGAGGTTTGCTTTAAAAAACCAACATGTTAGATAAACATCTGTCAGGAGTGGCTTAAGGAAATCTGATACAGACTGGGAGCACTGAGAGTGAAGTTGATCTTCTGAAGTAATGTTCTGAAGTATTTTTTAACCTAATTTGCTGTGATTCTTGTCCAAACTGCTTTTCTTAAGTGTTTTGTAGGCCCTTTCTAGCTCTTCTGTATGAATTTGAATTGCAGTTCACTGTTCTTTTCTTAAGGGAAAATACAGGCTTATTTGTGGGTAATGTTAGAGGATGAGTTGGTTTGCATATCTGGCCTGTTCATGGGTTTCAGCTGACTGATTTTGGGTTTTGTTGAAATTTGCGTTCTGCTGCCAGGTTGTATAATATTAGTAGTATTCTACTAAACTTTTCATTTACCTTCCTTATGTGTGGCAAGATACACTACAGCAATTGAGCTTTGTACCCCATATACATATGACTAAAGTATAAAGAATGTCGTTTGTTTAATTTCCTAACTATAAGCAGTGGTATGCCTCCTCAGGAAATCCAAATTCAGCTAGTTGATGAATGTTTTATCAGCAGTTCTGTCTGGTATACGGATTACAGAAATCTTGCTACATACCGTACAGCTCTACATGAGGGCATAATGTCTGTCCTGTCATCTCTTTCATCATTAAAAATAAATGTGTTCTTCATCTACCATGGTTTTTACATTTCCCCCTCTTACATTTTTCCTGGGCAGGGGTCCATCAGACATTCCTTCACATTTCCTCACCTACTTTTTGCTTCTCCCTTTGTAGCTTCAAATTGGTCTTTGACATAATCACTCCTCTTACCATGAGCAACCTCATTCCTTATGACTTTGTTTTTCAAGTAGATTTCCCATTCAGTTTGTTTTTCAGCTCTCTAGGCTATTTGATCTTCATCTGCTAATCCCCATTCCTGTTTCTGACAGAAATGATTTCTTCTGTTTTGATTCTGCCAACCATCTTATCTGATTTTTACATCTCCAGGTCCCTTTCTCATGACTGCCACCTTCTCCTCTCGTTTCTAATAAAGCATCTACCTGTGACTGATTGTTGATCTGGATAGATTGCTTTGTAGTTTTATTCATAGCTTTTATTTCATACTCAGTTGTCCATTTTCCCCCCAGGATATGTTTCCCAGTTCCTTTGCTTTGCAGGCTGTCTACAGGCCTCTATTCATGCCTTTTCCTATGCCTCTTTTGCAGCAGAATCTGAAAGTTTCCAGAGAAAAACTGATTAGAATTGGCGTGTTTACCTTTATTCAGCATTATTGATTGCTACTTACAGAGATGTATTCTTGTGTTTGTTTTCTGCTTTTTCTGCCTTTTTAATTACCCAAAGCCCCAGTCATTCAGTTTTTCTGTTTTAATTTCAAATTTCAGGGTTTTACCTCCTGCTGCCATCTTATTCCCTTCCTAATTTTATTCTGAGCTGCTATTCTCCATCCTTAAAAATAACAGCATTCCAGTCTGTTTCCTTTCTTTTCCAAGTTTCTGAACAGAGGAATATATGATTGTTGTCACACATTCTTTCCTCTTTCTTCATACTAAATTAATTCCAGTCCTGACTCTGTGTTGTGCTGAAATTGTCTTCAATTAATATATCTATAGGCTTCTTCTGCCCAAGTTGCAAGGATTCCACATCTTTCTTACCCTCCTTCATCTCTGTTGCTTTCAATAGCATACGTAGTCCTCTACCACATGTTGTCTTTCCTCCCTGGGTTGTTTTTAATGACACAGAATTTTCTGAGTTGGAAGGAACACAAGAAGAATCATTGAATCCAACTCTTCAGTGAATGGTCCATACAGGGATAGTACTATTGTTTCACAATTATTCACTGCCTTCTACTCTCTGATTATTGTTTATTTGCCACTACTTCTGCCTGTGGTTATGCTTCCAGCCTTTTCCTCCCTTTGTTAACTTCCCATTTTACCAATTTTTCAGCTTTATCTTTTAAGAGTCGTGTTGAATTAAACTTAATGCAACCAAACCAGATTTTCTTCCAGATGAGCTAATTCTTTCCGTTGCTCCACTGCTGTTTTGCCTGTTGAGGCGATTAGAACTGGAGTACTTCTATCCCAGTTTTTTTCTTATTTCCATTTTGGTTTTCCTTGTGTGCACAAGGTTTTCACTTCCTCTGGTGTAACATCGTCTGTGATCACCAAAATTTCTTTATCATCACAACTAGAATTCTTCTTTACTTCTTGTTCCTTTTCAGTGTTACCTGTTGTTTCTCCTTGGTGTTAGAAGGGTGTCATGATCTTTTTTGCGTTAGGGGCTTGTGCCATTCTGTACATATTTAGAATTACTAAGCTGTCGTTTTTTGTGCTTTGCTGTCTCTTTGCTATCACCATCTTGAACCTTGAGCTTGTAGAGAAACGCTTGTGCGATGACAGCTGCATCTTAGGTGTCTTAAAGCAGTTTTGTTTACTTATTATTGGTTATCATGAACAGATCTTCTTAACATTTCTATGGATTGTAGTTTAGCTGTAGTGTGCTATCCTATGTGACATGAAAACCTGTAAAGGAAGGGACAAATACTGAGGTGGGATTTCTATCCCCTGTCTGGTATTGCTGTTACTTGTCAGTACCTTCATGTTGTTTCAGCCTACTGTCCTATCTTGTCCATATCTTTATCATGAGACAGATGTTTTCACAAGATGGGTGCTTCTGTCTGGATGCATCTCTTTTGTCATGGATCTGCTGTGCAATAAAGCACAAGCAAATACCAAGTTTCTTTTTAGGTTTTGTTGGAGAAAACTCTAGTTTGAGTTTGTGGGGGTTTTTTGGTATTTTTTGCTGTTTTGGAAATGATCTTTTCTTCCTAAATTTAACTACCTTTTGAGCAAATGGTGCTGAAATTCCGAGTTGTTAAAATAATTGCATTTTTTTCAAAGCTTTAATTTTACTGAGGAGGAAAAATGGAGTAGAGTGCTGGTATTCTCTTCCCTTGCTTTTCATTCTTCTCCTTCTCTGGTGATATTTTCTTCTATGTCACAGCATCAATCCGTTTTAAAACTGGATTTTCAAGAAGTAACTGTTGGAGTTCATCACTTCTGTATTGCCACAACTGTTAGGTTGTGCTGTAAATTTGTTTGTTTGAACTAATCTGTACAGGTTTTCTGTTTGTTTGTTTTTAAGCAAGAAAACTTATTTTACTGTATAACTCAAATTGCTCCACTGATATAGTTTATAGCACAGTTCTGTAAAGTTTGCATTGTTACATCAGAGGGGACAGAAATTCATAGATATTGAAAGGGAATGAGGTATGTGGCCTTAAACTGCTTTCTCATGGAACAGTTGTAAAACGTAATCTGTTCCCCCTTCTTGCTGTTCTACTATGGAAGTAGCTGATTGTAGTTAAAAGGTGTTTGCTTTGGCAACATATTATGGGAAACAAGGCAATTTATTGAAGTCGTGGTGTTTCTGTTGCAGTTGGGAAATACTGTGTGTGTTACACTTACAGCTTTTTACATTAGTGTCAAATAAATTTTTACATTATCTATGATATGTGTGAGAGAAGCTTGAAATATTTCAGGAAACTGCAGGCATGACTGGTAAAAACTAAGTGCATGTTATTCTTGGTGGTTTTAGTGGTGGCCTTGGTTTTTGAAAGACCTTAAGAACTTCCTGTTATAAGAGATGAAGACAGATCATCCCTTAACTTTCCCTTGAGCGTCTGCTATCAAAACAACACTGAATAAATCTGGGGTTCCTCATCTTTTGAAAAAACTGGTTGTTCTGATGGAATGTCTCTTCTGACCATTATGGGCAATACAGATTACTAATTGTACATCAGCCATGTATCTTCAGTTGTCAGAGGTTCTCACATTCAGATGAGTTTAAGGGACATGAAAACATGCCTGTTTCATTTTGGGCATGGGTAATGTCATGGAGGAAGGCCAGATAAATAATGGTGTTGAGGAAGGGAAACTGAATGAGTTGTGAATTCTCCTTCCAGGAGATAGGAAGCTTGCTTTCTATCACATTGATAGTAGATGAGGTTTCTGTTTTAGCCTCTGGTAAGAAGATATAGTATGAAGGATGAAGTGTACAATCACGATCCAAGAATGTGCTAATAATAAGGCATCTCATGGAATTACTTCTGTATTTCTGGTCTGTAAGCTCTGTTAGTTTCCTGTGAAGCATGAGATGTCCTTTTATAAATGCTGTCACAAGCAGCTGCTCAACCTGTGCAAATAATTCCTTTTGCTCTTAATATAGAAATATTTCAACTGCGTAGTTACTTGTGAGTACTCTATAAAATTCATTCAGTTTTTCCTACTGAGGACTAGTTGGTATGAGGTTCAGACTACCCTTCAGTTGTATCACTTCTTAAAATTTTTAGGTATCAAGTTCCTTTACTTTGCGAGGTAATTTAAACATCAACATTTTAAGAGCTTCAGGAAGTGATAGTTTGTACTGGGAACAAATATGGGACAAAAAATTTTAACAAAAATTTTTTTTTGATTAAATGAGTGAAGTTTTGGAGAAGACTGATTATCTTGCATTATTAATAGTGAATGCTAAATCCAAAGCTTGTGTTATTGTAATCTATTGGGCATCAAGACTTCTGTCAGCTGTCAGAGTTTTAGGTTAATAATTGTGAGGGTATATTAAGTATAACCCAACTGATGGCTTTTATTTGTCAATATGAAGAAGTGAGAGTGTTTGTTAAGTAGTGAAGTTGTCAACTGTCTTTACACTGCTTACTCTGAAGGCAAGCTTTGGCAGTAACTCTGCATGACTTTTCTGCGTTTGGGCTGACTATAATTTTTGTTATTATGAAACTTAGCTCAATGGTTTCTTTTGTGAAAAGTAGAACTTGCAAACCAGTTTAACTGGAACTGCGTCTTTGATATTTTGTATTTGCATCTTTCCCCCTTTGACACAGCTTTTGGAAAATTGTGTAAATTTTATGCTTGCCTTCTAAAAATGGTTATGCAGGTAGGCTCCTTCTACTTGTTGACTAAACTGATTGCTAATTTTTACCTTTGTTTTATGAAACTGTACTGAAAGCTGGGTTATAATTTTTAGCGCAAGAGTGTGTGTTGGTGAATATTTAATAGGGTTCTTTTAGGTAATTCAACAACTTTGATGTTTCCCAGACTTACGCAGTACATAAATGTCATTGCATTCATTGACCTGCTTTTGCTAAGCCTCTTCTCTATTTTTTTTTTTAAATTTTTTTATTATGTGTTTGTTTTGGTTTGGTTTTTTCTTTTAAATCTTCTAGGTAATCAATTTGCTAATGTGGAACAGAAGTGTATAGTATGATAACAGCCTCAAGAGCATCTGTATGTGTATTTAAGAAGTGGGAAGTGTCAACTTTATTTTGAAGTTCAGCTTTACAGTCAAAAAAATTTAGTTTTCTCTGCTCTAATATGATTTCAACATTCAGTATGCAGTGCACTGTAAGAATAGAAGATGATTGCTGCTACATTGGAAAGCTGATTCCATACTGCATTTTTACATGTTAGTTTCTAGCAGCTGCTATTTTTATCAGTTGTGTTGCTAGATTATGGTGGAGAGAATCATGAGCAGAACATGGTGACTTGTATCTTATAATATATATTGTGCCTGCTCTTAATTAACGTAGTTAAGCAGCTGTCTACAGCAATGAGCACTGGCATGTTTTGGTTTGGTTTTAAATTGAAACCACTCTTGCTGCTCTCCAGATACATTATTTGACTGAGGAAGAGATCTCTGAATGTTGTATGCATATCTACAGAAACAAAACAGGAAACCCATTTGAGTGCTTTGTTCAAGGTCACAATAACCACGTCCTGCAAATGCTTTGTCAGACTTCGCATAGTTTGCACTGAAAAACTGCGTAATTATTGCCTAGTTATAAGGAAGTATGCTTATGTAATAGGCTAAGGGCTTGACATATTATTTCCTTTTCCATTCTCCTCCCACTTTTTCTTACATAAATCAGATAGAGCTTTCTTAGTATTAGTTCCTGTTAATCTAATATACTTTCAGTGTCCTCAAGCGCTGCCCTCTTATTGTAATCCTGAGTGCTTTTTTTCTTGTTATACCAGACTTTTTAACTTGTAAATCAGGAGTTTGTGTTTAATCAGCTGTGATTTTTACTTGGCAAACACGTTTGAATATAGGATGCATTTTGAAGGAATATGTATCTAATTACTATGAATATCACTGCAAGTGGCAATGCTGTTAGTTCTCACAGCAGTGCTGAGCAGGCCATGAGCTCCTAATGAGCTGTGATGTCTTTGGTCTTGCATTTACATGGAGACAGTGCAAAGAGCAGGGGCAGCATTTTCTATAGAATGTCCTCCACATCTCATGTGGAGACCCATAACTGCAGAGCTCTACCCAGGGATTCCTGAGGAGTTTTTTTGGTGCCTCTCAATGTCCTGTTAAAAAGTTAACCTTTAAAAGTCAAATGTATTTTTAATTGCATGTTTTACTAGTCCTAAGTTAGGAAATATTTTGCCCAATATTTGCCAAAAACAATTTGGGATTTGCAGTCTGTAGAAGTAACAAAATTTGAAATTCTGTGAAACAGGTTGATGAACAAGTAGAAAATTCAAATGTAGTGCAGTGACTTGGTATATGCAGAATGTCTTCAGAAGTGAAGAAATGTTTTGATTTTTGTTTTTGTGGCTTTTGGGGAGGGTTGTAGCTTTTTGGGGGCTTTTGTGGTTTGTTTCCATTTTGTTGCTTTGGGTTTTTATTATTGTTATTGTTTTGGACTTGTTTGCATGACTGATTTTTTATTAATGATTAAGAACCATGGAAGTACCAAAATTGCATTGAAACAGATTATTTTAAGCCCCTGAAAAATACTACTGTGATATTTGTAAAATATTGTTATTTATTGCTCATTTGAAATAAAGGTATAATGTATAATGAAGAAAAGAAACAATAACTAAATACTTTTGAGACTTAAAAACAGGGCTTTTGTCTGCAGATGGCCTGATCGCTAAACTTCAAAACTGCAGCAGGTGTGCTGATCATGTCAGCTTTATTTAATCAGCTGTGTTATGTTTCAAGATAAATATTTAAATTGTTGATTGAGGTGGAGGTATGTAATCAAGGAGTTTTGAAGCAATGTTTAATATGAGTTGACTGTAAAGATGAATGGAAGATGATCTACAACACAACATATGCTACATTCAAGAGAGAAGTCCCCATCTATGAGTTTTCAGGGTAAACGTACTTTTAGTACGCCATTAGCAATACTGATGTGATAATACTTACGTGATCTCAATTTTGTTTACCTTATGTTAAAAGCTTATAAATACTATTGGTGCAATCAGAGAACATTAGTGAAATAGAAGAAGTAGACATATTGAATGGGTGGTATTCTTAATATCTGAAGAGAAGCAAAGTATAAATTCATTACCTTTTGGTGGATAAGCAGTATTACACCATGAAAAAACTTTCCCTAGCATTATTTCTGAATTTCTTACTTACAAAGGGCAGGTGCATCTTTTCAGTGGACAGGGTATTGGAGAACAAGTGGTGAAATGTGAATTCATTAGGAAAATAAAGATGTGGGTTCCCATATGTGAAACAGCTCTAGGTCCAAGACGTGACTAGTGTCTCTTTGCAGTAAATTTGAAAAACACTCTTTTTTTGTAATGAGATTGAGGCGGAAATTCCACAAAAAATGTACATTGGACACCACTGTGAGTTCCATGTCCTATTATGCAGTCTCTTTTGGAGTTGCCTCAAGGTGTTCTGGTTTCTTTCTAGAGATGACTGGGACATGCTGCAGTGACAGGCTCTTTTGTCCCTGTAACTGGGAGGTACTGTTTCAGTTTTCTAAGCCTGCGGCAACTCAAGCTTCTGCCTCCCACAGGAATGCAACCATTAGCAAGCTCTCTGAGGTTGGAGCAATACTGTTCTTCCCCAGAGATAGATCCAAGCCAAGTCTACACTAACGATTATTTAGTGTGTTTATTGGAGGTATTATAATTGATACAAGGTACTTCATTCTTCCAGGGAACTCGTATAATTTAGGAGTAAAAGTTTGCACTAAGTGGTACGTGTTTCTACTCTAGTAGTAGTGGATCTGTACCAGTAATATGCTGTTTAAAAAACAAGTTTTGTTGTGAACCTAAGAGATTGTCTGAGCTCATGGTAGAGTGCTGTAAGGTTAATTAAAAAAAGCTAATTAGTGCTTTGTCTGAACACCTTATAGGTCATGCACAGGAAGACTCTAGGTAATGGTGAACGTTTTAACTAAGTTAGCTGTGTACAGTGTTCTTAGACTTCTTGGTGGAGTAAGATAAGGATTTTCTGTAAAAACGTAGCATAGTTGGTAATATCATGAACTGAAAATAGATTTCATTCTTCAAGACTTTGTTCTGCCCACTTAAACAGTGGATTCACCACATGAAAGTTGTATAGAGAGAACTAGTTCACTTGAGTTTTACTTTTGTTTTCAGAAGTGTACTTGTATGGGGAATTGAGTGTGTAGGCTTGGCATCAGGACGTTCTTTCTCTTTAGGCTCTAGGATTGAGCTCTGTTCAGAGGTAGAAGAAGTTGAATTAGGACAATATGGGGCTGCTGCTAGTTGTTCTTTTAAACAGCTGCATAGCATAGGAAAGCATACCATGTCTTGGATAGAAAAATGCCCTATCTTTTAAACCTGGAGAATTACTCTCTGGCATTGGAAACAGTTTGCTAAACTAGTAAATTATGGCTCATCCTATTTGTAGGTGGAATGCTTCACAGTAAAGGTCAGCATGTGATTGGTACTGGTTTTTAGCTTGCAAAGATATCAAATGTATAAAATACCATTTCCTTAAATGGCCGTTAGGGAAAAC
>CM031878.1:42848196-42923808 GCA_018697195.1 Certhia americana | reverse complement strand
CTGGTACACAGACTTAGGACTGTTTTTTTGTTCGGTGTGGGTATGTTTCAATAGCATTTGAAGGTGCAGGATTAAACTTGGCTTGCAGGACAAGCCTGGATGACTTCCTGGGCTTCACCTTCTTAACCTGGCGTGCCCATTTCCCAAGGAGAAATGCCTGTACATGTCAGTTGGTGGTATGAACAGTATTGCAAATGGACCCTCCAATTTCGAAGGGTTGAACTTGCATCACAGGTGTAAAATTTATGTATTCTATATTCACAGTGTTATCAGAATAATGCAATTTATAGGCCCAGGTGAATCTCCAGTACTTTATCAGAACCAGTCTGTCTTCTAGGAAAGGTGGATGTTGCAGGACTCCAGTGCTTTCCACAAAAGAGGCCAGTCAGAATGAAAATCCTTTTTTGCCTCTAAAGGCCGTTTATTAATGCTGTGTGCACACTGTAGCTGTTTGACTTCTATGAAGATAGTTAGCTACACAATTATTTCTGAATTCTAACTTAAATAAATAAAGAGCAGTTACATGTAGTTACCCTTCTGTATTGAACTACGGTTGTATGTATTCTGAGTCAGGATGTTACATCAAGGTGATCAAACAACAGAGAGTTTAAAGGAGATGTAGTTGGATTAATATGGTTCCTGGGATAGGGTTTTGTAACAAATTACTTTAACATCAGTGAGCGAATGAAGCTTAACCATGTGAATGAAGTTGTGACTTTATTCTTACAAGCTTTTTGTGTTCATAAGCAAATTGTAATAGTCCTGTACTCTCCAGCTGCTAACTTACACTCACTAGCTCAAGTGGAGCCTAGAGTTTAACCTCTAGGCTCTGACATGCAACTCCTTTTCATCCAGTGGTTGTAACTCATGCTAGTTATCCACTGGGTTGTCTTTAGTGCAGCCCACCTGCCTCACTAGCACTTGAATTTTCTTCTTCTTGAAGCATATTTCTTTCTGCTTCCTGTACCATCATGATACAGCAACATCAGCAGTTCATGGTAGATTCCATCTTTATCCTTATCTTGTTCACATCTTTGCTACTTACCCACAGCTTGATTATCAGTATATGTGCTGCAAATGTTCTTTATTAGGCTTCTTGCTTCAGTTTCATCATTCCCAAATTTTACATTGCATGAGACTTTTTCTGTTCAAGAAAAATTCTCTGTTGCTCTCTGCATCTGAATTCTCCCGTTGAAATGCTGTGGGTTTTTCATCTTTTAATGCTCTTATCTGGGTTTCACTCTGTTTATGGCACATGAGTGCTTGTATGGCAGCGTCCAGTACTGCTCTTACAGTTAACAGTGAAAGTGGTTTTGGCTATGTTGGTTCTGGCAATTCCTCTACAGAAGTATATTGCAGTATGCAGAGGAGACCTACTCTTTGGTTCTGCAAAGGTATATTTTGGAAGTGGCAGCAAGAAAGAAATCTGGAAGAGAGATTTCTGGTTTTGTTTCAGAGTGATTGGATGCAATGAGTACCAAGTAAATAACCTCTTTTTATTTTGTATTTGCCTGCAAGTACTTTTAGTCTTGAGAATGTGGATCTCTGAATTCAACTAGGAAAAACCAGTAATTAATGTCCTGACATTCTTCCCACTTCCTCTTCGGCAAGAGAACTCTTAATTGTAGATGTCCAGCTTTCTGGGTGTGTTAGTACTAAAACACGATTGTTAAACTGTGGCACCCCAGTGTTCTAATTTGGTTTTGAGTGTGCTAAGTCTTGTGAAGGGTGGACAGATGCAAACTTCTAAACACACACATTTGAATTCTTGAGTAAATAACTCATAAAACTAGCACAGAAAAGCTGTTACGAGCAGGAAATGTTCCTGGCCTGCAAGTTTGTCTTAGAGAGAGACTGGTTTGCCAGCCTTTCACTTCTGACTGGTAGTGCTCCAGATTCCCTGTGCTTTCATGATGGTACATGCTTTGTTAATGGCAAGAATATCCTTAGAGAACATAGTGTAAATTATGAAGCCTTTGTTTTAAGGGAACGCTTGAAATGGATCAAATAATTTCCTTTTTTTTTTTCTCTAGCTGTCTTGCATAAGCAAATATTGCAGGCTCCTAATCTGTCTGGAAGAGAAGCTAAAATGAGCAGAATTGCTGATTTAAGATTTCAGGCAAAGCTTGTCTGCTAAAATGTTATGGTGTTTCAGTCACAATGGAGACAAAGTATAGCTTACAGACTGGAGAACAAACAACATTTGTTAGACCTTATGTTGACCATGGATTAACAATTTATGTTGCCAAAGCATGAAAATCAGTCTGAGTAAATGCCTAAGAGTGTAGAGTAGACAGGGACCAATCACTGGGGAGACACAGACACCAACATCAAAGACAAGGATAAAGAATTGTGAAGCTATGGAAGAGGATTCATTGGGAATCCAGAATACAAGGAAGCAACTGGGAAAAAAATAGTAGATAGATAGTGCTTGGTTTTAGTGAGGTCTGAGGACAAGTAAGATTGGCCAGGCTACAGAAGAGGGGTATTGTTTTAAACATACATAATTTCATACCTTGTTACCATGCTAGTTGGTTAAATTGTAAATTAGTAAGTAGTAAGTCTTTTCTTTAGCAGAGTAAGAACCATAGACAGAGAATTAATTCATCTGTTTTAACTTTCTGACTTACAGCATATGCTATGTTACGGCATTTGAAGTTTCTTTTTGACATATAATTGCAGTCCTGTTAGTAAGTAAAATGGATTACTTATGGTAACTGTTACTTATGGTAACTGTGACTAGTCGGACAACTGAAATCCTTGCCAGAGCTATTCTAGAGGCTTTAAAAAATCCTATTAAAAGATTTTGTATGCAGATGGTAGAGGAAAAAATAAAAACCCAAAACAAACAACAAAACGAAGCTCTGCAGTGCCTTTTTGCTGCTCCCTCTTTTGCCGAGGGCAGTTTTTTCTTAAGACAGCAGCTGCAGCTGAAATTCATCTCAGCTGTTTGTAAATAAAAGTAAATTTCTAAAGAATCTAGAGTTCTTGGAGTGAATTTAGGAATAGGAAGCACGAAGCCCTACATATTTTATGTGATTATGATTATGCTAATTATAACAACATAAATGTCACAATCTTGTTGTAAATGTTAAGTTCAAAGAGTGTGTTAGTTTTAAGTGTGAACTGCCAGGATCAGAAGATTCGGTTTTGTTGAATGTGGGTTGTAGAGTGCATAATGGGACCTTTTAGCACCTCTCACTGCTGATTATTGAGTAAAATATAAAGAAGTTTGACTGTTCAGAATCTACAATGAATATGCAATTTGAATTATAACAGTATTTCTCAGTATTATCTCAGTATATTTTTCATATCTGTAATTGGTACTTTCTTAATAAAATTGCAAAATGAGCATGGAATTCCCTAATGCAGAGTTGGACTACTTAGAAAACTGCATTTTCTGAAGTGTGCTGCATGCAGGATTTAATTTGTTTACCCAGTTTTTAGCTTTCTTATGGTAGTATTTTAAAAAGTTGCTTTATGCTTGTGAATTAAAAAAAGTCAAGAATACAAAAAAACCCACCTTGCTAATATCATGTAGATTACATGCTTTAGGGGTTTTTTTTTACCTTAAAAACATGCAAAATACATACTGGAGATGAAAGCTGTTGACGTTTCATCCAGCCATTCTGTTTTAAATCAGTACCTACATTTGCTACGTTGTCAGCAAAATCTTGAAGATTCTTCAGAGTCTTAAGAGAAAAAAAAAATTTGTAATTTGAATAGGTTATACCCTTTGCTCTGTCTCAAGAGAGAACAGTTGTAGTCTTCTTGTATCAGTCTTCTTTTCTTCATCAAGGATTAAAACAGTTTTTGGTCTCAGTCGATATATCTGAAGATTCAGTATTTGGGAGCCTGTTGAAAAAAACCTTGTCTGTGTCACTGTATTTTTAAAAGTAGATGTAATCGGTATTTTTGTTATAAAAAATTTTGATTTGCTGGTTTTGTATTACAGGTAGTGATTATTCTTTTCTTGCCTAAATGACTGTTTATAAGACTCTTAATTATTTTATAAATATATACATACTTGAGAATTTTTTTACCTCATGAACAGCAAACTATCTGAATTGCTTAGAACTACCTCCATCATTGAGTATTTCAACATTTAATTATACAACATTCCTTTCTGGCACCATAGCAATATAGATAAAGGATTTCTTCACTGAAGAAATTTCTTCACCTTTTAGCAGGTAGAAGATGGTTCCTTAAACGGCAATTTATTTCCTTCTTTCTACATGCATAGTTCTTGTTCAGTCTGCCAGTAGTGTTTGAAAACTTGGGGGTTTTTGAAAAGTTTGATCCTTTATCCTTCATGGAAAGCAGATTACTGAAAGATAGCTACAGAAGACTGCAATAGGAGATATTGTCAATTTCATGCCATTAATTTCTGTTGTCTGTTAATAAAATTAAGACAAGTAACCTGTTTTGTGGATAAATATTTGTAAATTTCTGGATAAATTAACTGTTTCCTGGGTAAATAACTATTTGGTGATATAGCTCCAATAGCTCCACTTCTTTTGGAATCTTGCATGAACCTTACTCTTCAAGTCTTTAAACCAAGCTTCTTTAACTATCTTGGCATTTAAAGATGGCTTCTGCTGTAGGTAAATTACCTATAGAATAATTTTCTACCTTTTACTATTATAAACAGGTAATTAAAGTGTTGTTAACCTCATCTCTCTCTTCTTACACAAGAGTTCCAAGCGAGAGTGGAAACCTCTGGAAGACCACAGCTGCACAGATGTACCATGGCTGCTCTTATTCATACTTTTCTGTGTAGGAATGGTGAGTAAAACTCAGAGGATTTTGTAAATGTTACATAGTTGAAGAGTGCATTCATAAGAAAGGAATTTTAGAACCTCTCAGTAACTTCATCACTGATCAGTTGCAAAGATGAGGATATATTTGCATGGGAACCATCAGCTGTTGAATAGAAATTGGTTATATGTACCTATCAGAGGCCTTTGGGATCCATAATTTATTGTTGGTGCCAGTTCTTGCTCCAGCTTTTCTTCCCCTGAAACCGCAGTCTCAGTGGTGATTTTTCAGCATGGCAAATTTTGACTTGGCTCATGTTCCTTATGGTACTCTGCATGTCCCAGAAATGATAGCTGGGAGTCTGGTAAGCAATTCTGTGAATCACTGTAAACTTTTTTGTGAGAAACAAAGATTCTGACTAACAAAGACTTAACTGTGTTTTTATTTATTTGTTATTTTATTTATTTTTGTTGTATACTTAGTAGAAGCAGCTATTGTTAACAACCATATTGCTAATGATAAGATCTTCCTTTCAAAGTTTCAGCAGTTCTGTCCTCTGTGATGAAACCATCACCTTTTTCAAGTCAGCCTTACAACACTCTACACTTCTCATTTAGAGACCAAAACACTACAAGCTGCAGATTAATGTCGAAGTACACTTCTTTCCATGTTTTGTTTCATGGATGTACATTTGCTACTTCTTTTAAATAGAGTGTGTCTGTTGCTGTCTTGTACTGCTGTGTTGCAAGCAGGTGTCCTTAGAGGGACTTACGTGCTCTCACGGTCTCTGGTATTTGGAATAATCCCACTGAAATTTTCTTCTGCTTTCCCCAGGGTGTTTTTCAATGGTTAGGCTTCAAATGTAAAAATTACAATGATTATTTAAAATCATATGAATTATGGTGTTACTGTACTGTGAATATCTTAAAATTGAAAAAAACACAGCATTTCCTGAAACAAGTAGCTGTCTTTTGCATTTGTGTTTTTTCTGGTTTTGTTTATATTCCCTTATTATTTGGTTATACTTATTGTTACCCCAATTATAATTAGCTTTCTGTGCATGAGTGTCCCACATTTTCCTATCTAAGCAATCCAGTATGCAGAACAATCATCCAACTGGGTGACACAGTTACCGTTATAGAAGACTTAACTTGCAGAATCAATCACCCACATTTTCACTGTTCCATGCCAACATCATTACCTGTTGTCATAATTTCATCTGATCCTGCGACTGCCATCTGTTGCTCCATGCACTTGTCTCAGCTGCTTATTCCACTTCCACTTCTCAAATCTTAGCCTTCTCACATGTAGAGTCAGTTCCTTGGTGGTAGTGGATTGAGCTGATGGTTTCTCCCTGTCAGTGGTTGCTAATGAAGCTTTTGGGCCAGTCTCTTTTTTGCACAATCATTGCCTTAATCTTGGTTTTACTTGTGAAATATCTCTGAAAGTTCCCAGCAAAACCTGCCTACTTAGGGTATTTTCCACATTACTTGGTTGAAACCATCTTGTTTTGCATCTGTTTCTTTCCTGCATTTAAAACCAACATCTGAGACCATAGTGGTCTTGACCTGGTCACTTGCTTTAGGAGGATTTCCTTGAAAGAAACTTGTGTTAGATAGGCCTCTTCATTCTCATCTTTGAAAGTACTGAATTTAAAGGAAAGAAAAAAAATCTGAAATCAAGAAAATCTGGATTGTGTGGAATTGTCTGAGATACATAGCAATCCTCAATATTGTTGAATTGAATCAAAATCCTTGATATTGATATTGTTGAAATACAACTCCATCTCTGCTTGTAGCTCTCCTTCACTGCCTGCTCTTACCCACTTGCTGACTTGTCCCTTTTGCTTCATGCCCACTTGCTGACAATATGAATTTCAAATAAACCACATACAGGAGTCTTAACTGTGCTTGTATAATATCCAGTCTTAGACATCTGAATCCTCTTTTCGCTTGTATTAAGTTTTATTATTGCACAACAGTTCTCTGTGATAATCCTTGTCTCTTCCAGCCTGAAAGAATTTTTAGACAACTTCTACTTAGAAATAAATTAATAAACCTGACTTTTCCCTGTTGTCAAACAGAGTATTGCTAAACTGGGATTTTTTTATTCCTCCAGGGTTTTATCTGTGGCTTTTCAATAGCTACAGGAGCAGCTGCAAGGCTGCTTTCAGGATATGACAGTTATGGAAATATTTGTGGACAGAAAAATGTCAAGGTGGAGGGAATAGTCAACAGTGGTCTGGACCTCACACATAAGAAGTAAGTATGTGATACAATTTTTGCATTCTGTAAAACCAGGAAAGGCAAAACCTTGCTTTGAGAGTGGTTTTAAATAGAATGGGAGAAGGGAAATGCTAACTCATTCCTACTTGTCCTTTGACACTTTTCTCACTTAGAGGATAGCAATCTTTTCAGCATCCGTTTCATGTAGGATATCATTGTATGCTGCTTAAAAGTCTTGTATGTTAGAGTTTTAGGTATGACAAGTATTCTCAGATTTAGGAGCAGGCTTTGATATTAATGTTTGCTTTTGATGTTGTAGGCTCGGTTTCTCTCACTAGGTGTAAGAGGAGATAAGATCTATATGGCACATTAGAATAAGACTTTAAAATTTGAACTGTAGGCGGAATATACGTATGTGACTTGTGGAGAAAATGTCCAAAACTTTAGAGGTGCACACAGATTTGATTAAGCAGTCTTGTTGAAATTTGTACCCAAATTCAGGTAGTTCCTGTCTGTTTTACAAGAAGACATCACACTGCTGTAGTAGTATTGGAGCAGTGGCAAAAATTCTGCTCTGACAGTTTGAAGACATGTGAATGTCTGTTGAGGTCTGTCCTGTCATTCAGACAGGCTCAGAGTCCTTCTGTACAGCTTGGGTGACTTTAGAAAGTAAAGTCTAGAAAGTAAAGTCACTGTTCAGCTAAGTACAGTGATATTAACTGACCAAAAAAGAAAAAAAGTGGTTTTTTCACTGTCGATTACTTCAAGGAGCTAAACAGTTACTAATTTCTGAGTATGATAGCCTTTTGCTTCATACTTTCAGACTTACAGAAAATTGATGATTTTCATAAGTTATTTTGAAAGCATGTTTTCCTGAGATATGCTTATTTTGAGTTGCTGATCTAAAGACTTCTAAATACCTCATTTAAAATTCAATGTAGATAGATATCGGTGTTACCAAAAGACTTGCGATAAGTAAAATGTCTGGAACTTTTTTCAGATATCTTTTATCTTTATCTTCAATCTTACAAAAATGTCTTAAATCTAATCCCACATTTCAAGAAGGTTGAAAGGCTTAAATCTTATGTAGCATAATTTTCCTATTTTTTTACAGAAATGTTTTAGCACTTTCTAAAGCCATGTGTATACAATACAAAATGGTGATTCTAGTGTCCTGAGAAAAAAATGCAAATCTTAAAATCATAATTTCAAGTTTGCCTGTAGAAAGAAATGGTGTCTGAGTTCATGTGAAGTTGGAGAAATTCAGACACCTTATTGAAATGTAATGATTAATATTGTGGTGGTCTTCTACATGTGACATGTCAGAGCATCATGTGGGGAAACATCTACCACTAAGTAAATTCCTCTTGTGCAGGCTCAAGAGATAGCAGATAAAAAGAGACTGTTCTTAACACAGCTAGTTGAGAGCCTGTTGTTTGTCAAGAAGTCTTAATGAGGTTCAAAAGAATGATGTTTTTCTAACAAAGATGTTGCGGCTTGAGACGTGATCTAAGTAAATTAATAGATACTTACATATGAGTTGTAGTCATCTCTATTTGGTTGAGAGAAAACCCTCTGCTAAGGCAGATGATTCTTTAACCTTTCATATAAAGTGCCTGGTATAGTTAGGGTATCCAGTTCTGGAAGAGATTGGTTCTTACGTGAGTGATCCTTCCCTTTCTCACACCCCATAGCTTCTTTTGAAAAATTGCCAAGCAGATTTAAAAAGCTATCTGCTTTGCATCTGTCTCTAGCAGATGGAGTTCCTACAGTGTCTGAATTGGAGTTCATGGGAGTATTTAATGCTATTTTTATAGGAGCACTTTGCAGACAGACTGTAAAAATAAACTCTTCTTCCTGCCTGTACATTTCAGTTTGTATAGAGAAAGAAAAGACTTTTAAGATCCACAAATGGGGCTCTGGAAACATAAAGTTATTCTCATTTTGTTTTGCTTGCAGGATAATTTCATTTTCATTTCCTAGTCCAAGGGCTAAAAAGCTAAATCATCTGTAAAAATAACATTTTCTTCCTTGTATATGACAGCAACCCATAGGCACTGTCACGTGGAAGTGAAATTGATGTGGTCTGTGTGGATATGAAAATCTGGGTGGTAAAGAGTGAATGGCAGAGTTCTCACAGGGATATGATTTGCTCTGTGTGTATCAGATATGCTAAAACCAGTGAGGTAAAATATGGGGAAGGAGGTTTTACAACCTGGTCTCATGAACAAAGAATGGATCAGGCATCCATTCATTTTTACAAAGTAACCACAACCCACTTTAGTAGTCTGCTTTCTAGAGTAGAGACGTAGTAGAGACATAGAATTATATTCTAGATCTGACAGTGAATTCTGATCAAACCTATCTGCTTCAAGTAAGCTCCTTGCTTTACAAGTTATAAGGCGTTAAAAAATTACCTTTATTTGCAAATAAATGATAATCACAGCAGCCAAATGTAAGTCTCTGAAATGCTAGTTCAGTCTGTTTTTTAATCACCAATATGTTGTTATTTGGACAGAATTCAGTCTGTGCTGCCTACTCAAGTAGTAGGAGATGTTCATATGGCACATTCTTTCTGAGCAGAAGCCTTTGACCCCAGGGAGTGCTTGAAGTTTAGATAATGGGAAAACCCCAGGGATGGTTTGCAGCATGTACACAGAGAATTTGGTTGAGTGAAACTGTATATGCCCTACTGTTGAAGAAATTTTTGACACTAGATTCGCATCTCCATTAGATGGCACAGATCAATTATGCTATCTGCTAGATATATGCTATATGCCTTAAAAAAAAGAGAACCTGAGCAAAGAAATACCTGGGCAATTACTTCCCTTGCTATCTAAATTCCGTATCCCTTACACGATAGCCTGACTAACATCACTACTAGGGCCTGAAGTGGTCTTGCTTTTCATTGGTTTGCTGTTGTGTTGCCAAGTGGTTGTCATGTGGTCTTCATACCCTCTTAGGCTGGTTTTTGTGGGGGTTTCTGTATTCCGTGTTGCAGTATGGTCATTACAGCTCCTATATCATGCTCTGTGTTAATTCTTTGGTAGTGTTTAAAATGCCAACTTTGTCTCAATGTTACTAATGTTCAGATTAACTCTTGGTTTCACCTTGTTGCTCTACAGCTACCAGAAAGGATGGGGGAATCAATCTTTTCTCCCAGGTGACAAGGGGCAGGATGAGAGGAAATGGTCTCACACTGTGCAAGGAGAGGTTTAGGTTGGACATTATGACAAATTTTTTTGCCAAAAAGGTTATCAAGCCCAGAGAAGTGGTTGAGTCACCATATGGAGGTATTTAAAAGATGTGTAGATTTGGCACTTAGGGTCATAGTTTAGTGGTGGACTTGGCAGTGCATTTGCAGTTAGAGTAGATGATGTGAAGGGTCTTTCTCAACAAAAATGATTCTATCATTCTAATTCTACCTTCTTTTAGTTTAAAGCCATTCTTCCTTGTCCTTTCACTATTTGTCTGTGTGAAAAGTCACTTTATCTTTTACAGAAGCCCCCTGTATGTACTGGTAAGCTGACAAAAGGTGTCTCCACAGCTATCTCTTCTCCAGGATGATCAGCCCCAATTCTTGTAGCACATCTTCATCTGCTCCAGCCCTCTCATCATTTTCATGGGTCTACTCTGCACTTGTTGTAAAGGGTTCATTTCCGGTACTGGGCATCACAGAGTTGGTGCAGTATACCAGCTGGGGGCCCCTGGGGGCAGAGTAAAACTTGCCTTGCTAGTTGCGCTTCTTTTTATGAAGCTCTGGATACAGCTGGCTTTCTGGGCTGCAGGTTTACATTGCCAGGTCATGTCCAATTTTTCATGTACCGGTACCTCCAAATCCTTCTCTACAGGGCTGATACTTCATAAAGGTACATAAATATGCGTATGTGGTGAGTCTACTGTATTGATTTTCAAATAGCAGACATTTTCACTTGTAGCATTGAAGCACATCTAACAATATGATTTCCTGGTTAATGTCTTAGTATTGCTGGTATGTTATTTCCTCATTAGAAAATTAGTCTATTCCTGATTGCAAATAACTGAAATTGCAGCACAAAGCATGTAATGACATTCTTCTAGAGAGGAACAAAACCTGTCCTGTCCACAACACAGTATGAAATTTTCTGCAGTAAAATCACTTGCTTTCTACATGTAAGCTTTATAAACAAACAAACAAAAAAAAAACCCCAAACATTTTTCTTCTGGGATCCTGGTTCCTAGAATTTTGGTCCTTTTTTTCACTGCAATGAAGCAAAAATAGTCTTATCATACTTGTGTCTTCCAAGGCCACAGATTGAAGCCATAAATTTGATAGCCTGGAGTTTTCTATCCAGCTCCCTTACTGCTGTCAGAACTGTCTCTGTACCATACAATGCAGTGTTTTAATTACATGTGCTGTTTAAGGCTATGCCCACTTCTGTCAAAACTGCATATGATGCTGTTGTAATTGTATCATATTTCTAAATTTCCAGGTTTGAGTTAGAATTGTAGCATTTATTTTACAAAACATTCTGGCGATTAAAATGACAGCTTTACCCTTCAATTGAAATCGCTGTAGAAGTGGGATGAGTTCTAGCTTTCTAATGGTGACATTGCTGATTTGGTTTCCTTAGGGATATTCAGAGGACTCTCCTGTGCAGGAACTGGGGTCCAGTCCTACAGCTCACAGAACCCAGGCTGAGATGTGGAGGGACAGTAACGTTGACTGGTTATGCTGGCAGTGACAAGGTGCTGCCTTCAATGGTGGTGCTCACAAGCACAGCCAGCCATGTCCCTTCCTCTTCACAGGCTGACAGTGGCAGAAGGTCACTAGTGCAGGCTCATGCCTGATGCTTTCCAGGTTGACAAGCTCACATTTGTGGATTCTCTAAGTGCCAGCACAGCCCGTTATGGGTTCCCCCTCAGCAGTTGATCTTGTTTAGTGCTAAGTGTAAAACACTCACACACTCATTCCACAAGGACCCCAGACCCACAGTTTCCCCCAAATAACACCTCAGACCCTCTGCCCACCCAACACTTCTCATCTAGAGCTCCCTACTCGCCATCTGGTATGGCTTAGAGTTTTCTAGTGAGTTATACCAGGAGCTGGACTCAGTGATCCTTGTTGGTCCCTTCCAGCTCAGGATTTTCTATGACTCTATAATTTTTTTCATGGTGCTATAGTCCTGTAGTCTGTTCTGGAGAAGGTACAGGTGCTCAGCGCCATCAACAGCCCGCACCACAAGGGCTGTGATCACCTGTGCTGAGTCTTATCACCTCTGTAGCTGCTTTTTTTGTGGGCACACCTTGTTCCCACCCCAGTAGCTCATTGCCAGGACCCCTCCTTGCCACTGGCACTGAGACACTACTCACTTTGGTAGCTGATATCGCAGTCCTGTGGCACCCAAACCCCTGATCTGATTCCAGCTGCTGGCACCAAATCCCTCACACCCATGTCAGTCCCCGGAGTAGCTGACACTTAATCCCTGCTGCACATGGTCTTGAAGCATCCATGCACATGGGATAGAGACTAGAATTATTCAGAGAGAGAGTTAAAAGTAATAGGACTAGATAGCCTGCAGTGATCAGGTACTGAGGTCAGATAATGTCAGATAATGACCGACATCAACTTGCGTGTAACTGTTCCGTTTTACCACCCCTGTCTGCTACCCTGTCTAGTGCACGTTCTCTCTCAGCTGCCCTCCTACATTCTGCACTTAGGAGTTTGCATCCCTGTCAATCTTAAAGTCCCTGTCTGCAGTTTGATAGCCCTTCAATTACTGTCATTGACTGGGTTTGTTTCTGATTGTTTTTATTAACATTTAGTGGACAAAATTTTATGTCTGAGTTTCTCCCTCCTTTTTCTTTGCTCAGCTTAGCAAGGTCCTTAGTCACCTAGTCTTACTGAAAAATCACCAGTTTCATAATCCATGTATGCTTACCAATTAGTGAGATTGACCAGGTTTGCTCACATCCTAGCTTCCCTTGCCATGCTAGTCAGGTTTGACTCTGTAGGTTGTGCTTTGTAGGTCCTATGGCCAAATACCTGCAAAGAAGTAGACACTCTCCTCGTATATTGTATGGCATTACAACTGGAGTAATTAAATTAAATTAATTCAATTAAAATCTAATTTAAACAATTAAAACAGCTATTGTATATCTTGATACCTAATCAAGAGTATTTTCTTTGAAATAAGGGAAAACCGTGGCTTGCATGCATGAATGCAGCTACTTTTACTGTGTCTGCATGACAGAATTTTCATGTTTAAACTTGTTTCTCAGACTTCAGTGGTCTGTCTATGAAGTCCCAAGATGTATAGTGTTAGTAGTAAGTAAAAAAGAGATAGGAATGGATGATTTCACCAAGATGTTGACAAAGAAAAGAATGTTTTAAGAATGCAATCTGTTACCATGTTACAATTGATTTGGACATGAGTTTTGATGGACTTCCAAGACTGTACCCTAGTAATCATTCCTGTAGACTGACGCTGGGTAATAGAACTGTAGATAGCAATTAGCATATAGACTTGAAGGTATTCTGGGAGGACCTCAGTGCTTTCTAGGAGAGAAAGGGATTTTAACTGGTTACAATGAATTCGCATCATGAGGTCTGCAAAAATAGAAATGGTGATTTGTGGCAGGTTTCTGATGTTTTCATATGATGATGTTAGGTAACGTGAAGAGAATATTTCAATGCGTTGTACATCACCAGAATTGTAAGGATTTAAGAATTGTTTAACTTTCAAAGAGAAAAGCATCTCTATTATACCATCAGTGGAAATTCTGTAGGGTTAGTGTTTGTCATAAAGTGCATATAGCCAGAAGATGTTAGTTGAAAATCTATAACATGTACTTCATGCATTGGATTTTTGAATACATTCATTGTGAAAAGTTAGCAAGTAGAATATCTTTAAAGTGCTGCACTTAAACATTAGATAATTCTACTTGATATATCTGAAGGAATTTTATTTCTAAGTAATTACTAAAAGTAATCTGTTCAGTCATGGCATGGAAAATCAATCTGTGCTAAAAAGCTGTTCTTAATTACTTGTATTACGTGTATTCGTTAATATAGCCATGGACCTTCTCTTGGTGCAGAATAAGTGACTTTATTTGGTATGTTGAATCTTTTTGGAAAAAATATGGAATTCTCTAAGTCAAGTTTAAGGTTGGGGTAAAGGTTTGTGAATGTTTGGACTCATATCTGTGAAGAGGCATGGTAGGACTACTGCTCTTTTTATGAGTAGCACCACTTGAATGGATCTTGAATCAGGTAGAGTTAAACATCCTTTCTGTGTGATCCAGAGGTGTATAAATACCCATACATTTGTTGTGCATATGTTGAGTACATAAATTCTTTTGATCCACAGTTAGAATAATATCAAATTTCTTATGTTTCTGGGTAGACCGAATTGTTCAGTCTTGATTGAATCCTGTAGTTTGAAGTGTTCAGAGTAATTGTTAAGTAAAATAGAAGTAATTTATCTTTTTTCTTTCCATAGGTATGTATTCTTCTTGGATCCATGCAACATTGATTTAGTACACCAGAAGATTAAGTCTATTGCCTTGTGTGTGTCAGCTTGCCCAAGGAAAGAACTGAAAACTCTGGCTGATATACAGAAATTTGCAGAAACTAATGGTATGAAAAAAATAGGTTTGATTTTGTTTATATTTTCGTAGACTCAGAAAAAAGACTCATGCATTAGCTGAGCTAAAAAATGAAATATGTATTAAGAAATATGAATAGAAACCATGTCCTCTTTTCATAAAGTTAAAACATTACTGTATCTTACAGTATGATAGTGTTCCACTGTGTCTTGGGCGGTTTGTAAAGTGTGTTTTTAAAATAGCGGTACAAAGTGTAAAAAGTGTTTGAGGGAGTGTCATGACTATATGATATGTTTTCAGCTCTAAGGAAATATTCTGACATTGCTGCTTAATAGTAGTATTGCTGAAATGTTCTCGTGTACAGGGGGTTAGTGAGAGCCATGCTACTGTTTAATGGCTATACATATGAAAATATTGCTTTTCCAAGCAAAACACCAAAAAATTTTATTTGGTGCAGTTCATTTTTTGGTTTTGGTTTGTTTTCTTATGCTTTTCTTTAAAAAAGAAGTGTAAAGGAAATTAATTGCATTAGCAAAGGAAATATTATGTCTTGTCTTCCTTAAGAGCACTGCTTTTTCTCTGTAGTAGTAATACTGACATTACTATCTCAGTTCCTGTTTTAGCAGTCAGTGGAATAAAATGCATAAGAACATGGACATACAAAATAAAGTTAAAATATAAAATTAATTTGAGGAAATTTCAGCATTTTTTAGCTATTCAAGTAGAAACATTTTCCTAATGTGTGGGAACAGTTCTAAAATTATCTTTTAAAATGGTGCAGTAATAGTTCTTTGCAAGGTACTTGACTAAAAATGAGTCAGTCTGGCTGACCCAGTTCATAGCAGTGGAATGGATAACTTTTCATCAAAGAAACTGAAATGTTTACTTCTGTACTAGCACTCGTTATGTGAGTACTCTTGTTTGAAAGCAGAGTGAAAGTACCCAGTGGCTCTGCGGCACTATTAGTGCCCTTGGTCTCCCACTGCACTTGCACACCTGTGGTATCTGATACCTGAATTGGGAAGCTGAACTATTGTGAGGCATCACAGCTTTCATGGAGCTGCACAAACACATTCCTCGTGTGATCTGTGTGCCATTGTCACTTAAAAGTGAAAATAGTCAATATCTACAATTGCATTCTTTGCTCCTTCTCTGAGCATGCTGTGTTTTGCCAGTTCTTTGTTAGTATGTAAGTGAAGGTCATTTGTGATGGAGTTTAAGTACCTCTTGAAGCAATGGAATTCAGCCGTGTCTTTCTTTATCACCAACATTGTTTCTGTCAAAAGTCAAATCTCTTATTAATTGTACCTGACATATATTCAGTATAACTGTCTTTTAAAGTACAAAAAAACTACTCTTCCCAAAACATGCTATGCTATGTCTTGTCCTCATGATTCTTTGTTCTATTTTCCTTAGAGCTCTAAAGCTGATTTTTTCTTAGAATTAATATGACAGGCAACATTTTTTAGTTTCCAGAAGCGTGGTCGAAGTTACGAAACCTGGTGCTGGAGCAGAACAAAATCACTAATGAGTTCAATTCCTAATTTTCATTATATATTTGGCTTGTGAAAGACTGGTATTACACGTAGCTGAGCTTTCCTTTTGTAGATGAAGTCTGTGCATGATTGAAATCACATTGTTCAGAGAAATATTGTCATCCTCATGGTTATATTTCTGCTTAAATTTTCACAAGCCTATGGAAGTTCCAAAAAATGATGTTTTGCAGCAAATGAACAGCTTAATTGTTGATTATCTTAACAGTTGTGTATATATAGTAAAAGTTCAAGTGTGATTCAGCCTTTTAGCAGAGCAGGAACAGTGAACTAGTACCAAAACTATAATGGTCAGTAAGCAGACTAATTTTTCTGAGATCCACTTTGTACCTATGATAGCGGATTTAAATTAATTAATCCTAGGATTAGGTTTGGCAGTCTGTTTTAAGTGACCATTAACTCCACTGTAAAAATAGTAATAGTAATAATGAAATCTGAGGACCTTGAACATGACTGCAAAGAGCTTAATTTCAATTTCTGCGTTTGTGATGATACACAGTTAGAAAATGGAGTTCAGCTGTCAAGTTCTGAAGAAGGAGGGCAAGTTACGTTTAGTTTTGTGAAATTGGTACTGAGTTTTCTTATGCTCACGACTTCTAACGTTCAAAACCAAAACCATCTCATCATGTTTTAAATTTTTAGATAAAGAATGTAGTCAATTCTTAATTTTTCTCTGTTGAGCCTTTCTGAAAGCTTTAACCATTCCTGTTTTCTGAAAATAGCAATTGTCTGGAGACAGACTGTGTAGGTTGTTACGTGTACTTTATTGTAGAGATAGCCATTTTCACCTGGCTCGTATGCCATTCCTGAGATTAACTTACTTGTCCATGCACCTTGAAATTCTTAAAGGAATTTCTGCTTAAGAACCCTTCCTCAACCCAAAGAAATCACCTGTTGTGCCTCAGTTGCCCATCAAGAGCTGGTGTGGTAGGTTCACATAAATGTGTTTTTTAATCTAAACATTTTTATCAAGAGCTGTAACATGTAAAATATACTAAAATGTCTTTGTATTACTAGTGATTTTATCAATACCACATATGAATTTGCAGCTAGCTTAGAATTTATGGTATTTTTACTAAAGCGAGGCATGCACTTGATTGCCTCAACACAAAAGGACAGAACTTCCAATCCCAATGATGCAGAGCTCATATGTTGTGCAGTTCTGCAAGCAAGATTATAAATAAGCATTTAGAGCAGGGAAGCTGCTTGCTTGAGGCAAGAAGACCATTTCATCATAAAGCAACCTTTTAGCTTTCTGAATCGGTAATTATGCCCTTGCTCTTTTGCTGTGATCTGGGAAAAGGAGCTGATTTTGTGAATAGCACAGAACCATTTCAGGGCAGTAACTTCACTCCCACCCCTACCTCACTTGCCCTCTCACAGTCAAGTCCTGCATTTGCAGTACCTTCCCACCAAGGAAGAGAAGCTCATCCCTTGTACAGCCAAGCTGATTTTAAGAAAACAAGAAAGTACATACCTTTAGTCTCTTCAAAATAATTGAAAACTAAACAAAGTAATAAAATAATTCCATAATAAAACAAAATAATTCCAGAAAACTGGAACCATCTGGGACCTTTTACAAGAGGAGGAAAAAGGAAAAGAGAAAGTAGGGCACTTGACCACTCAGATCTTTGACCTGTACATAGGTGCAAGCTGTAAAATACAGAAATATTCTGGAGGAGCTCCAGGAACTGACAACAGGAAGGTGCAGTGTTACCTGAGAAGTGTTGAAATGCTGTTCTCAAACAGCCATGCTAGTACTTGAGTTTGTAGAGTTATTGGTTGGACACAACTGAGAATGTTACATGTTGTGAACTGACTGCTGTTGCTCTCCCCAGGATTTTCTCACCCAGTAGAACACCTCAGGCACAGAGTACTTGTGATTTAATGTTTTTGTGAGTCTTGGCCCTTAAAAAAGTACATATTTTGAGTAGTGTGACTGAAAGTTGTTTTTTCCAGAAACCGAAGTGATGCTTCAAAACTTAATATCCATGAAATACTGCAGTGATATTTTCAAGGACTTGATAAAGCATTTTGAAATATCCTTGAAGATATAATTAATCTATGACTGTGCCAAATGAATAATGAAATACCATTATTAAAGAGAAACAGTAGACAGGTGGCTGTAATTTCTGTTGTGTTTAATTCAGTGATAACTATAATCTCTACTCGGTGTGAAAACTACTGTTCCTATTCACTGTTAAAATAACTGGATGCATATTTAATGAAATTTTTATTTTTCAGCATCTTGGCAGGAATCTCTGTTGTCAGAATTCTGTAGCTAGACCAGGCTGGTTGTCGTCTGGGTGGACATAGAGCCAGAGGGAATGCTTCATTAAGTTTGCTATATAGACTGACCTGGAAGAGATCAATAAAGGAAATCAGTCTGCTAAGTCAGAGCAGGTGATATCTCAGCTATTAGAAGGAACCACAGGGAAAACAAAAAGGATTTTTCTTTTGTTCTGAAAATAATGACATTTTCATGTGCAGTAAAGTACGTCTTTGCTGTTCCCATTGGCACTTGCTTTAGAAATAGCTGTTATATGGGTCACTGTGAGCATCTGACATTTTTTATCTGTTCCTGTTCCCCTGCCTTTGTTTTTAGTGAAAGTATGCTGTCTAAAATTTAATCCTTCGCTCATGATTTTCTTGAAGTATAATGTACTGTGTTAGTTACAGATACCTTATGCTTAAAGCAATTCTGCACCTGCTGGTTTTGGAAACCTGGGTATGTTAATTTTGGGTGTCGTTTTTTTCTTGGCTAAAGTAGAAGTATCTTATAAGCAGTTTGGAGATACAGAGTCATCTACTGAATCTCTATCTTATTGCCAGAACTGTCCATCAGGTTTGTGTTGTATTGGAAATGTATCCTCTAGTTAGAATGAAACTGTTTCCTCCACAGAAAGTGACAGCATGTGGAGCCCTCCAATAATGCTGTGTGGTGTTATTGATTACATTAATAAACCATTTGGAAAGGGGAAGATACAGTGAGGTTACAAATACTGTTGTGACTACTGAATTATTTAGAATCATATGGAAAAAAACTCTCCTATCAACCTTCACTATTGCATTGGAATAAAATATCAAATCAAAAGGAATGCCCCCAGAATGAAGGGGTGGGATCCTATTGTTATGCATTTGGTGTTTTAATTTAAAGTTAAATTAGTGTTTTTATTTAAAATGATACTTGAGGAAGATATTGTGAAACTGCTAAGGATCATGAGAGGATTAGGTTGGAGACAACAGCATTGTCTGAAAGCATAATGTGTATGAATTTTGAAGAGGGACTACCTTTTGTGTAAACTCGTGCTATGGTGGCATCATTAAAGGCTGTGTTCTGGTCCTTTCTTTATTTTTTTTTTTTTTAACTTGTACAGAAACACATATGTGTATTCTCAGCATGTATTCGCATACTGTACTATATGTTTATACTGAGAAGGGAAACAAGGATTATCATAATAAAAGGACCAGTTATTTTCTCAGTCTGTAAAAGAGAAAACTATCAGGAAGAGTAGGTCATTAAAAGCAGGAATATCGTAGAGAAGGTTGAAAAACTACTGCTCCTTCGTCTCATAAACTGAGTAATGTGAAACTAGAGATCAAAATTGAAATCACTGAGCATCAAAGAGACAGATTTTTCTGAACACAAGTTATGGTTTATTTACAAAACTTATTGTCATGAGGATGTTTTAAAAACACAAGAGAAACTCTCAGAATAATTCTCTTAGAATAGAAGATCCAGACTCTGTTTGGATATTTAATTAGCACTAAAAAATATCCTTAAGTTCTAAGTTGTGCAGAGCTAAAGATACAGTAGGAGAAGCATCTGCTACTTGACTTGATGGATTCTTAATTTGATTCTAGAGTAGCTGGTTTTATTTAGCACTTGAAGACATACGAGTGGAGGAATAGGTAAATTAGTATTTTTCAACTCTCTGTACTATTACTAAGAATAGGAGAAAGTGAAGAATATTGTCTTTCTTTATTACAACCCAAAATACATATATATATAGATATATAAATTCTGAATCTAGGATTTTCTTTTTTATACTCTTAGTTGTAACAGCATGTTGTAATATCTGCTGTAATATCAGTAGTTCTCTTTGTGGTTTTCAATTCTAGAGATCTAACTAGTGGGGTTTTTGTATCTTTCTTGGAGTATTCTTGCAGGCATTGGAGAATGCTTACTTTCACTTCAGTCTCATATTTATTAATGAAAGCACCAATAATTTCTGCTGTCCTTTGATGCTCATTGTTTTAAGGAAGTGGTGGTATGTCTCTGCAGCAACTAGAAGTAAAGATACCTAAAAACCTTTCTTTTCTTCCTTCAAAGCACACACTGTTCTCCTGGAAGGCAGCAGTAGGTACATGTAGAGAATGAAGCTTTGCTTTTCTGAGAACAATTCTGTCATATTAATTTGAGAAGTCCTGACTGCAAAGTGGTCTGTCCTAAGCCTTTTTGCTCATCTCAGGGCATCACGATTTTGCTAGGGCACAGAAATCAGATTTTGCTGTCAAGGTTCAGCTCTATCCTTACTTGGTCTTCTAGCTGTACTCATTCCTATTCCATGTAAAAGACATAGCTGCAATGTTTAGCTATTTTTATGCAATCGTCTGGTACTTCCACTTCAGCTGATACTTTAGACCACATTAAAATCTCTGGCTAGGAAATGGAGTTCTTGTTTTCTCAGTCATTTCCAGCTGTGATGCTTATATATGCATAACTAAATGATACTTCACTCCTAAATGAAGCATCAAATGTATCTGCTTTTGGAATGTTCTTATTGTTCTAAAATAGGTAAATAAATAGGAAATTTATACAGTCCTAAACTTTTGTGCTTAGTGCTTTTGTTTTGAGTAGAACCACTTCCTTTAGTTGTAGATAGGTTATAATTATTATTGTCAGGCCTAGCAATCAGAGAATAAAGAATGTCTGGTCAACATGATGTGGTTTGTTTGATGAGTGATCCGAACCTTTTTCCTTTTGACAGGAGTCTGTGATGAGAGGATCATATTATTACTTACCATAGGCATGCTTTTTTCTGGGGTCATGCAGCATTGTTCTCTTTACTGACAGAACTCAGCAAAGGGTAGTAGCTACCACCTTCTGTGGAAGTTGTATTTGGCATCCTACCAGTTCTATGGTTTTTTTGCTCTGGAATTTGCAGCAGCCAGATACATGAGGCAGTGTTTTAAGCTCCCACTTCTCTATGCTGTGTTACTAGTCCGTAATATGCTAAGGTAATGTCCAGTTGTTGGAAGTGTACCAAGCTGTCTCATTGCATGAAGCTTTGAATGGGTAGTATGATTCAGATTAACAGTTTAGAGCTGATAGAGTTCGACAGATAGATTTCAGTTCTCGGTGAAAAATGTAGAAAAGTGTTAAGAATTTTATCCTTGTGAGAGTCTGGGAGCCTTGTCCTTCCTGAACTCCACCTCTGTCAGTATCAATATCATACTCTAGCCTTTGTTGCATGGGTGGTTGGTCAAGCGTAATCATCTGTGAGTCACGCATTCGCAATGTTAACTAGGTTTAATTGGTGAACTTAGTCATAAAACACCCAGAACTCAGGAGGAAGTAGGCTTGGGCTGAAAGTCCATAGGTGAGGAATTGTGATTTTAACAGTCGAATTTCTGCTAACATTTCTGCATCTGTGAGTTTTATTCCTGTGTCAGAAAACTTAATGAACTAAT
Source organism: Certhia americana (assembly GCA_018697195.1). Classification (NCBI taxonomy): domain Eukaryota; kingdom Metazoa; phylum Chordata; class Aves; order Passeriformes; family Certhiidae; genus Certhia; species Certhia americana. The sequence continues at coordinate 42,901,991 of CM031878.1, read as the reverse complement.
AGGATGTTACTTGTAAAGGAGACAATGAAATGAGATACTGAGTTTTCAAACTAGAAGCTCTGTTTCATCATAGGGCTTTTTAAAAGTCAATTATCAATCACTATAGAATATGCGGAGTTGGGGAGACCCACAAGGGACCATGCATTCCACCTTCTGTCCCTGCACAGGATACCCTAGAAATCACACCATGTACACGACAGTATTGCCAAAACACTACTTGAGCTCTCTCAGGCTGGTGCTGTGACCGCTTCCCTGGGGAGCCTGTTCCAGTGCCGGACCACCCTCTGGGTGAAGAACCTTTTCACAATACCTAACCTAAACCTCCCCTGACACAACTTCAGGCTGTTCCCTCAAATCTTGTTACTGGTCACTGCAGAGAATTCAGTGCCTGCCGCTGCTTTTCCCCTCACAAGAAGGCTGCAGACTGTCATGAAGTCTCTCCTCAGTCTCTTCCAGGCTGAACTGACCAAGTGATCTCAGCCACTCCTCAAACAGCTTGTATACTCAAGCCCTTTCATCATCTTAGGTGCCCTCCTTTGGCCACTCTTCAAGAGCTTAATTTTTTTTATATTGTGGCACCCAAAACTGCTCCCAGCACTCAAGGTGAGGCTGCCCCAGAGCAGAGCAGGACAATCCCCTCCCCTGCCTGGTGATGCTTTGCCTGATGCACCCCAGGACAGGGCTGGCCCTCCTGGCTACCAGGGCACTGCTCGCTAATATTCAATTGCCCTTGACAGTGATCCCCAGGTCTCTTTCTGCAGCACTGTTCTCCAGGGTCTCATTCCCCAGTCTGTCCATACATCGAGAGTTTCCCTGTCCCGGGTGCAGAATCCAGTACTTGTCTGTGGTAAACTTCATATAGCTGGTAATTACCCAGCCCTGTCATTTGTTGACTCTTCTCTGCAAGGCTTCTATCTTCGAGGGAGTGAATTGCTCCTCCCAATTTTGTATTACCAACAAACTTACTTCGGGCCTTTGAGTCTTGTGTCCAAGTTAATGTTAAACAACATAGGGCTAAGAATGGAGCCCTGTGGAACCCCACCAGTGACAGGTCCCCAGTCTGATGTCACCCCATTCACTGTGGCTCTTTGTGCCTGTGAACCAGCTGCTCACCCACCACATGATGTGTTCATCCAGGCAGCTGCTGACATTTTTCTCCAGAAGGGTCCTGAGAGAGACAATACTTAAAGCTTTACAAAATCAGAGAAGATCACATCAACTGGCTTCCATTGATCAATGGTGTAGATCCCTGTCCTAGACAGTAGTCATGTTGCACATGCAGGACTTCCCTCTCATGAAGCTGTGCTGGCTGTGACGATGGCTGCAGTGTTATTCACTTGTTTTTCAGAAGTCCCTGAATAATCTTCATAACTTTTCCAGGCACTGAAGTGGGATTGAAGTGAGGCCTGTAATTTCCAGGGTCATACTTCTTCCCCTTGAACATTGACACAGCCTTAGCCAGCTTCTAGTCAACTGGGAACTCCCCAGATAGCTGAGACTGTTCAAAAATAATTGAGAGAGGCCTGGTAGTGACATCAAGCAACTATTTGAGTATTCTTGCATGAATCCCATCATAAAGCCGCATAGATGCATGAGGGTCCAGATGGAGCAGCAGATCCCACACAAATTTGGGGTCAGCTGGGAGTTTATCATTCTCCCAGCCATGGTGTTCTAGCTCTGGGTACTGGGACCTTCTAAGCCCATCACCATTGTGAAAGACACACGCAAACAAATCATTAAACGTGCTACATAAGTGCATAATACACGCACAGTCTGAGACTCAGAATGGAAATTCATACAAATTATTTTACCAAAACTATTTTGTAGTCTCTCAGGCTGTGCTTTGCCGTGTATATATGAGAAGGGGTATGTGGAGCTGCTTAGAGCTCTTTGTGACTTAAAAGAACATAATTCTAAATGCCTAAGGTCACTGTGCTACTCCTGGTACTGAAGCTATCCCTGTTGTCTCTGCATAGTTCTGTATTTTTCTGCTTAAATCCTTGACTCTGAATATGAGTTTCTGTTTCTAGATCTGAAAGTCCTTGTTCTAGTTGCTGTTAATAAGTGTTGATAGATGGGTAGACATTGCTGAGCTCCCAGAATGGAATCCAAAACCCCTGGTATGCTTTCCACTACTGTAAGTCAGGGAATATAAATGTCATTGATATCCTCTGTGGACTGTTCCTCTTACTGGATGACTTAGGGAATCTTACTATTTCTCAGGCTCTAAACTCTTGATAGTAATGCTGCTTTAGCAGGGGTTTGTTGGCTTACAGCAAAGCTAATACAGGAAGGATAGCTGTACTGGAGCTCTGGGCTCTAAAAGGATTTTTACTCACCACCTTTTGGACTTCCCTGTTTACTGCTGTGGAAAGCAGGGTGTTATGTCTTCTGTGCATTGTGTCTTCTGAGAACACAAGACCTTCAAGAATTTGCCTTCTCCTTTAGGAAGCATCTTTGATGTAAAAGTCCTGAATTTCTACAGCCGCTTTATATAGAAACTTGGGCTAAATGTAGCTGTTTTCTGTGAGCACTAGAGGTAATGGCTCTTTGGTTCCTTACTAATCCAAACCTTGGAAAAACAGAAAGGAGATTAGAAAAGAAGTTCCTATAGCTCGGTTGGAAGTTTGTCTTTTGAGGTACTTTGCTCCAGTTATGGTTTCAGTGTATTCTAATGGTTGGAGCAGTTCTATCCATTGAAAAGAAGCCATGGAACAGAAACCATGGTATGTCTCTATGACACCACTTTGTGTGAAACAACCAAATACAGAATTGTGGGACCAAAGTGTGTACACCAGTCAGACACAATACTGTGTTCTCACCAATAGCCCAAGCACTGATGCTCTGAATAGTTTAGAAAGTATCTTTCTTAACATTGCAATATATTTGGATCTGAAGTCAAGTCCTCGTAGGACAGTTTGATGTCAGTTGCCTAATGGTTTGTCTAGAAGAAATACATACTTTGCTGTAGGAAGCAAAAGGTATATTATTCCAGTGATCTTTTAGTTTGTTTTCTTTATTCTGCTTGTACTGATTTTGAAACGTTTATGAATGATAATAATTTAGGCATGAAAGTAGTGTATTTGGTAAACTAATTACACCTCAGCAAGGCAGATGACTCAAATGTTTCCTTCAATTTTTTCAGGCCTTACCAGCTTAAACAAACAGATTAACTGTGCTAGTCTCTACTAACCCAGAGCAATGAATATAGAATGGAAGGTCTGACAATGAAGTACATTTTCCTCTCACTTTAGAAAATGAAAACTTCTATTTAGTGATGCACACAGACGCTTTTGTTAAGAAATCAGTTTTAAATTTAATGTAAAGTTACATTATTCAAGCACACACTTGAGTTCCAAAGCTCTCCTACACAGTATTAAAGAAATAAGAAGATTTTCAAAATATGAATAAATAAATATTTATGGGAGTAGTTAGTTACTGGGAAAAAATTATTTTAATTATTTGGGACAAAAGGACAAATAATCTCATGGGCATTATTTCAGCCATGGGACTGGTATTTTCTTTAAATACAGTTAATATCCTTTGTTTGACAAGCTCCATGAAAGTATTTTTCTACTTGGCTGTGACTAAAGAAGTGTGCCCTGAGGTAGGCATCTGAAGGGGAAAAGATACTGAGTAGCCCAAAAGCAGTTCCCAGGCAAGATGTGGTAGTGGCAGCCTGAGTTGTCAGGCATGACAGGAGGGAATATACTGTTGGCTTGCAGAGGAACCTGCAAGATGTCTGCAGTTTGCTCTACAGCCAGGACTGTATTGGGTTACTCTGCAGATCTTACTTGAATGGCTTGTGACCTGTATGCACATCAGGGCCTGGTATTTGATTTTGCTTCATTTACGTTTGTGATCCTTACAGGTCTTCAGATGCACAGTTGTACAAAGAGTTTACTCTCCATCTCTTAAATCCTATCTCTTTTCTCTCCTGCCTGAACTGCTGGAAGTCAAAAGGGAGCATGGGCATCCACAGACCAGCCCTGTCCCTTAGGCTTGTTTAGATGTGGGGGCATTTGCATAAGGTACTTTAACTGTAGGTCACTTGGCAGAATGGCCAAGCTGGCCCCAAACAGTGCGTATCTTGAATCTATTTACACTTGTCCTCATAACACATATCTCACTTCTTCCTATAGTGCTCCTTGTTCTTGCCATAGAATCTCAACCACAGACTCATTTAGGCTGGAAAGCATCCTTAAGGTCATTAAGTCTACCACTTAGCCATTCACCTAATCACCACATCTCCAGGGATGGGGACTGAACTCTTCCCTAGGCAGCCTGTTCCAATGCTTGACAACCTTCTTGATGGAAAAATTGCTCTTAATACCCAATCTAAACTTCCCCTGCTACATCTTTGATACCATGTTCTCTTGCTGTGTGTATCGTTACTTGTGAAAAGAGGCCAGCCCCCACCTGGCTACAGCCTCCTTTGAGACAGTTACAGAGACCAGTAAGGTCACCCGTGAGCCTCCTTTTCTCCAGGCTAAATAACCCCAGTTTGTCAGCCATTCCTCATAAGATTTACGTTCCAGACCCTTCAACAACTTCATTGCCCTTTTCTGGACATGCTTCAGTACCTGAGTGTCTTTGTTGCAGTGAGGCATCAGAACTGGACACAGCATCTAAGGGGTGGCCAAGTACAGGGCAACAATCCCTGCCCTGCTCCTGCTGGTCATGCTATTGCTGATACAGGCCAGGACGACATTGGCCTTCTTGGCCACCTGGGCATAGTTGGCTTTTGTTCAGCTGCTGTCAACCATCTTTATAACTTATCTTTTGACATATATTCAAAGCAAAATAAATGTAAATATCTGCAATCTTTTTTTCCCCTTCTGTTTGTGAGATAAACCAGTAACACTCTACTGCTGGCCCTCCAACAGATGGAGTTGTTAGTAAATGAACATGACCCAGAAGTTTTCATATCTACAAGAAGAGATCAAAAATTTTTGCAGCAGTATAGAACCTTTTGTCCAAAATGGACAAATTATTTTAGGTATTTCATTTACAACTAAGGAATGTTGTTTTGTCTGATACCTGTTTACCTCATGCCACGTTTTCCACATAAGCAAGCAGAGGCATGAAGACTCACATTAGCTGTATAATTGAAAATGCATTTCAGATATTTCACCTTGTAACTTCTCGTTGTAGGAAATTTGATTTTCTTCAATAGTGCATTTGGTGGCTTGGACTGGCTTCTAAAAAGCTACTTTGTACAAGTGGTGCTTAAATAGTGTTCCAGAGACTGCATTAGAGAGCAGCTGAGGCAGCTAAGTAGGCTCTCTGCTCTTTCAGTCTGTGAATAGAAGAGCTCTCTTCATAGAAGTAGGAATGTAGCAATGACCAGTAAAATTTCTGCAAATAATGGTCTACAAATTCTACAAATAATAGTTCTGTTTGGTGTGATGCAGGCCAAGATAAAGCTGTTTGTCAAAATTCTTAGCTTATTTTGAGTAATAGTGTATATGTATTATCCAGATCCAGTTTGCAGAACTCTCTTCAACAAACTAGTCCTGAAGAGGAGACTTTAATAATGGAAAAAATTGAATATTTTATTGATGATCAAGATTAAGATAAGTCCTTATTAAGATAAATCCTTAGTGTACTGCGTATGGAGAAAAGGACACTAAAAGCTATGTATTAAAAGCCCTTGCACTTGAAAGTAAGTCATCTATTAGGAAACAAGCTTGGAAGAAATTCATCTTTGGATAGACAGCTTATATCATTGAAGGCTTCCTTACCTCTGCAATTCCTGGCATACCAGGACTCTAATCTGATTTGGAGATTGCTGATTTCCTAGAAGCATTGGGTCAGATGTTCAGTGTCTTCATTATAGATAAATTGAAAGCAATCTCTCCTAGGTAAGGCATTTCTATTAGGCAAGTGTCAGGTACAAAGGAAAACTTAATTTATGTTTGAATTTTGTTGTAGGCAACTTGATCTTTACTGTGCAGTACCAATTTGTTTATGGAGAGACTTCAGATTTTTAGAAGCTTTTTGGATATGTAATACAGAGCTTCTGTATAACTTCTCAGCCAACTTTCTAGCTTTATCAGTTTGGGTTCTTTTTCCTCCCCCTGAAATCTATAGACCAGTTGTATTTTGAATACACACAAAACCCCCCAAAACCCTGCAAACCCAGGAATATTTTCTTTGTGTTACGAATGTTGTTTTGTGCAATGTTCATGCATTAAAAATGATGAAGAAAAACATGGAGGAGTAGCAGGGGAAGGGGACTTTACAATATTTTGTGTCCTTCTCTCTTACAGCACATTGTGAATTGGTCTTTTCCATTCAAATACCCAAACTTTTGAAAACGCAAAGCTTGATGGAGAGTGTCATTGTATTCTACTGACAACTGTGTTGGACTTGATTCAGCACATAACAGGAGGAACTGTAGCAAAGCTTTGTGGTAATGACATGAGGAGGTGCAGAATCAACACCTGTGTCAGTTTTAATGCTGTTTGTAAAGAATACAAATGTTTGAATTTTGTTTGTTTTTCATACCAGTATTTTTTTTTTAACTTTTCAACAGGATCCACTCTGTGTAGCTATGAACTACAGCCATCAGAATATACTACAGACCCAAGGGCTGCCAAGTTATGTCCTAAATATCCTGTTCCAGAGAGGTAATATGATCAAGTTGTCTGATTTGGGGTGGAGGGAGCAGAGATTTGTTTTGATCATGACAGTTCTTTAGAAAATACCAACACATGTTCACTCTTACTAGGTAGATATTTTAATCTATATTGTATTTCGAAATTATATATTACCTATTTCTAAATATATATTCTGTATATTTCTAAATTATGTATATTTCTAAACTTCTGTTTTTTAAAATGTAGTGAAAATAACAGTTAAAGAAAAACCAAAATTATCCATGTATACTGAAAGTGTTTACCTGATATCTTCAAATTCTCTTGTCACATGTGACTGACACTGTTCTAAGTATCAGCTGTTTTACTGCCTTTCACCCTGTCTATAGCCAGCTGCCTCTCAGCAATGCAGATCTGAGACAGTCATGGAACATTTTTAATCTTTGGGAGGAAAAATTATGTAGGGATGCACAGCTCTCTGCAGCATTTGCTTCTTATACCTTACCTCAGCTAGTCAGATAGATACAAATTGCTTCATTTTTACTCTTCCAGTCTGCAAATAACTAATACAAGGATAGTCAAGTACCAAAAGAGGGCTGTATTTTGTTAACAGATCATTTTGAGGTTTATTGTTTTAAGTGTTATATTAGACAGCTGTTGGTGAAATAGGATTGGAAGGTTCATAGCTTCATAAACTCTTCTAGCTATGCTGCCTGGACCTGTGGAGCTGAGCACTGCTGTGAAGTGATCTGTTAGCTGTTGTGCATTGCCGTCTGTTAATAATTGCACTAACTTGAGAAGAACCACGTTGTGTTTTCTCAAAATTTAGCTTCTCAGATATACTCAGTAGTGGGAGGTAAACGGAGAGTCTTTTCTTATGCATAGTTTTTCTGTTATGTTTTTTGTAAATGTTATATTTGTGTCAGTTCTGCAAACTCTGATGTTAAGTCTTTCTTGAATACATGGTAGCCTTTCCACTGAATCTATTTTTATATTATAGTGACAGTTAGTATCAGCTGGAATATTAGCTTTTTTTTTTTTTTTACTTTTCTCCATATAGATTTATATTCCATGCAGCTAGCCAGCTGTTACAGCAGTAATACAAAAACAAATGAAAACTTCAGTGCCAAATTGCATACTGAAAAGGTTTGTTAGTCCTAATTTTTTGCTAGACTTACACTGACTTCTCATTGTGTGTTCCTGTGTCATTCAGTCTTTAGACTGAATGTAAGAAAACAGAAGGATAGAAAAATGTGTCAGCTTTAATGATGCTAGGTAAATTCCTCATAAAAACTATCTCGTATTATTTTAAAAAAGCTATTGTGTAGGTGGAGTATTTCCCCTTTTTGATATGGTATTACTAAAATGTATGATACGTTTGAGCATTTTTGAGATTGAAAAGTCTGAAGTTAATGCCATAAGGCAAAAAAGGCCAACATTATATCTGTTAACCACCGTTTTTCAGGTTTTAATAGTTAAATTATTTGAGTAAGTGTAATTTGAAAGAGAAATGGAATCCTGTTGAAACAACCAAATAAAAATAACCCAACATCTTGTGGACTAAGGCATTCAGGAAGAACTTACCTAACAGTCACATTTGATTGTCATGGTTTAACCCCATCCAGCAGCCCAGACACCCACAGCCACTCACTCATATCTGCACCAGCAGGACTGGGGAGAGAACTGGAAGGGTAAAGGTAGAAAGCTTGTGGGTTGATATAAACATGTTTTAATAGGGGAAGGAAAGCTGCACACACAAGCAAAGCAAAACAAAGAAGTAGTTCATCACTTCCCATGGGTAGGCAGGTGCTCAGCCATCTCCAGGAGACCAGGGCCCTATCACATGCAACAGTTATTTGGGAAGACAAACACCATCACTTCAAATGTGCCCTCCTTCCTCTTCTTTCCCCCTTTTTATATCCTGTGTATGGTGCCATGTGGTCTGGAATATCCGTTTGGTCATTTGGGGTCACCTGTCCTGTCTGTGTCTCATTCCAACCTCCCATGCACCCCCAATGTCTTGCCAGCATGGCCGTATGAAAAGCAGAAAAGGCCTTGGCTCTCTGTGTAAGCCCTGCTTAGTAATAACAAAAACATCTCTATATTATTGTCCCTGTGTTCAACACAAATCCAAAACAAGCTCCATACCAGCCACCATGAAGAAAATTAACCCTACCCCAGCTGAAACAAGTGCAATCTGTCAAGGATTATGAACCCTCTGATTAGTTCCATGGGATGGAGGTAGGATATGGTGTGAAGATTGTCCCTTCATGTTTTCTGTTACATGACCAGGCTTCTTCACTGCCTTCAGCTGAGGCTGTCAATGGACTCCTACCATCCATCTTCAAGGTGCTATGTCCAACTTTAACAGAGCAGTACAGTCTAGCTGTGCAGTTAGCAATGTGTGTTTCTTCCATACCCAGCCTATACCAGCTCCTGTAGACATGGCTGCATGTTTAGAGGACCCTGGAGGAAAACCTGTCCAGTCCCTTGCTGCGTTTATCTATAAACCAGCTGTGCTGAGCTGTGCCGAGGGACTGCCCTGTAGAGGTTATAAAGAGCAGCTAGCTGTGGCATTCCAATCAGACTCACCCTCCCCTCACTCAGATTGCTGTACTACCACTGTACATACACGGGGTTAGTAGCGAGAGGAAAAAACCCTTTGAAATTTATTATTGGAGTAATCAGATGGATCTCTTAACCTCATTGGAATAATGCTTTAAAAGTGCAGCTTCTGAGACCATCATCTGCTGGCTTGAACTTTTTTTATTCTTGTTTATGATTAAGCGTCATGTTGATATTCTTAGAAATTTGTAATTCCTTTTCAGTAAGTAATATACCAAGATAGAATCAAGAGTTTATATAAAATAGCACAGGTCATGGAGACTAGATCTATTATTGTGTTTTTTATTAGGACACTTTAACTCACCTATTCATTCAGTCAGAACCACTGGAGAAGAAGCAGATCTCAAAGGTGGATTCTCAGGAGTCCCATTTACTCAAGAAAGCTTGTAGGAACCACTAACCTATTTTTTTTTATTAATTAAAACAAACTTAGCAATTAATTACTGCACATGAAAATAGGTAACTTAAAATAGATAGTGAAATTGCTTTAGCTTAAGGGATATTAAATGACTAATATAAACTCAGATGCAAAAAGCATGTTTTTTTCCGCTGGGATATATTTTGGAAGAATAGTTTAATCTCATTAGTTCCCTTTTCAAAGTGAACATTTTTGTATTTGGATGCAGGAATAACATTCTTTTGCCTACTCCCACCTCAAAATTTGGGCTTTGATACTGATAGGGACAACCTATAAATGCTCTAGGCTTTCTGTAAAGTTGTAGCAGTTAACAATTCAAAAAACCTCTCAAATTTCAGTCTTTTTCAGTAATATGGCATATAATGAGCAGCAGTATTCCAAAATAGGTTATGTTCTAAGAGGCTAAGAGGATACATGGGCTGCCTTTTAAGTAGGACAGCCATCGTTATGGGTTTAATTTGTTTTTTAACAACTGTGACTAATGTACAATTACTTTGCTGTGTTCAACTGCTGTATTCATTACTACCCAAAAGTAGGCCATCAATATGAGCATCTCCAAATGCATTTACCTACTCAGCAACGTAATCCTAGAACCATGAAGTTTGCACTCATCAGTGATTTTAAACAAAAACCTAGGATCTAATAATTACCTAGAAATGGGAGGTGATCATAATTTCTCCCAATTTCTTTACAGAATAGTTACACATCAATGGTTTTCAACATGTCATCCTTTTTCCCCAGAAAAACAATGGATGGGAAATGTGTGCATAAGGCAGCTGATATATTCACTGCGTGTTTAAAATGGTGGTAAGAATTTTAGAAAGACATGGCCTGAAAGTTATTGAGGACAGAAAATTGTTGATTTATAGATCATTGCTGAAATGGGGAAACTGCAGGTTATGTTCATTGCTGCAACAGTCTACTGAAATCTTTCAAATAAGGAAGATTGGGCAGGTGGAAACTATAGAAAAGATGTTTTTTTCATTGAATCCTGTTACAGGAAGGAGCATGTAATTCATGTCTGAAATGTAATTGGGAATTGATCAAATGATGTAATAGACTACTTTGATATCTGACATAGTTTATGAGCAAGACTGCTACTAAATGGGAGACATTTAGAAAACAAAATTACCCATTTATAAAGGAAAGTTTTTGCTCTCTTGTATCTTTCTCTGAAAGACTTGATGGCAGGTTTTCGTAGCATTCTGCAAAGTTAAGCATATAGTCTCAGTAGTTTTTTGTGAGGGTGTTTCCAAAACGGTTCAAAGCAATGCAGACATCCTGGTTTGTTTTGCATAATTTTAACAAAGTTAATAAAGATAAACACTGTGATTTGTAATACACAATACAAGAACAAGCTTAGTATGAGGAAAGACTAGGAATAAATACATTCATTTTGCTTGGCAGCAGTTGTGAATGCTGATGTCCTTTAGCACAAAATAAATACTCTTAAGAAGAGTATTGTTATTCTGCAATATTTTTGCTGCAAATATGGACCAGTATTCCATTCTAACATGAGTGAAAGGCATTGTTTCAGCTGCTGGTTTACCACCTGACACTTGAAAGATAGACATTTAAGTGGAAATAGGAACATATACTTTCTGTGCTTTGTCATTTAAGGGTGGGAGGGTAATAATACTGTATTGGAATGTATACTCCAGCCTCACAGGATTATTTGTAAGAACTGCATCACTTTCCATTATGATCATCCTCATTTCAGCAGCACTTGTGCATTCAACACATGGTTTCTGGTTATGATGTTATAAGGGTGGAATGATTGCATCTATTCACCTTTCATTTGTGTGTTGATGTGGCATTTATATTAAGTAGGAGTAATTTTTTTTTCTGATTTTTTTTTCTTGTGTCACCAGTGCACCTATTCCATTCTTCCATCGCTGTGCTCCTGTGAACATTTCCTGCTATGCCAAGTTTGCAGAGGCCCTGATCACCTTTGTCAGTGACAGTAGTGTCTTACACAGGCTGATTAGTGGAGTTATGACCAGCAAAGAAATTATAATGGGACTTTGCTTGTTATCACTAGGTAATTGTTTTTCTCATTACTAGCTATTTCTTAGTGTACTCCATTAGGAATTGTTAACACACTAACCACAATATGAGTAAAAATCATATATAATAGCAATAATCCCTTAGAAAATTATTCAGAATGCTTTTTAAACATTTTCTTTGAGAGATGGGTAACTTATTTATAAGTAATACACATATGCATTCCTGGTTTTGTTTCTCTTACACTGATTAGAGATAGAGTACGCATGGCTGTTAATTAGCGAACACTAGTTTTGATATAGTTAAGAGAGCATCCTCTTTTTCTTAATTGTCATTATAGTATTCCCATTTCCCATTTATAGTAGTCATCTTTTACCAACTCAAGCCCAAATAAACCCTTTCCAAAAAAAAAAAGGACAGGTTGAGAAATGCACAAATAGCACACTTCTGTTGGATGTAGGAGATTTCGTTTGTTTCATTTAACCTACTTGCAGAAAGATATGAGAACTTTAAGAGTGAAAACAACAAAATTAGGTGCCCATTTGTTGCATTGTATGTTATTCCTTCCCCTTCCTTCAAAATTAAAAGTTTCAGGTCTTTGGAAATCTCAGCCTTTTCTGAACAGCTGGAAATTCCCAACAGTACAGAGGTGTTGAATTGTTTCTATAGCTGTGAGATGCCACCAGGCTGCAAGTGATACTTTGTGCTAGACTGAAGAGCTGTTTTAGCAAAATCATCTTGTTTGAGGTGGATTGTTGCCCACTAACATAATTTGTTTTCTTAGTGAGTCTATTTTACTCACGCAAAGTATAAAATCTGAAATCTTAAAATGGGAGGATCAAGATATTAGCTATGCATATGAGCAATGTATTGTTCAGAAAAAAACACTGCAAAGCTGTATCAGGTGTAGGGGTCCTTTGTTTTCATTTTGCCATGCTGTTTAAAAAAAGGAAGGGAAGGAAGGGAAAAAGAAATGAAAAAGAAGAGGTGCTAGATACCATTAACCCCCCTACACAAACACACACACACACAAAAGACCACTGTGTATGTTTTCAACTGTAACTAGAAAGCTGTTTATTTTAACGTCTTGACAGATTCATTATTTGGTAATAATGGTAGAAAACTGTTTGGAATCTGAAAGCTAGTGGCTGATTCGTAGTGCAACTGTTCCGTTATGAGTCTGAAGTTAGTACAGAATTTGCATACAGTTAATTTAAAAAATAGTTTCTGCAATTCCATAGTTGAACAGAAATTATTTATTTTAAAACATTGGGTTAGACTGTGATTCAAAAAGTCAGGTTCCAGTGGCTTGCATGTAATTGCTGAACACAAATGTGTATGTGTTAAAATATGAGTGTGTACTTGTACACACCACTCACTTAGTCTTAGCTGATTGTATAGTTTTTTACTTGTGTCTGGCATGACGTTTTGGAATACACAGATACCATATTAACTGCACTTGTTTGACATACTTATTTGAGTGCAGACTCGGCTCTGGTCCTCAGGAGGTGTGCTCATGTTACCAGACTCAAAGTACTGTCATGTCTTGCTCTCTGTTTCATCATTGTCTAAGTACATCTCTTGTCTGTATGCATGCATTATGTCTTGTTTTTAGTGTATTGTGTGAATGTATTTATGTTCTCTTTGATTTAATCAAAATTATCAAAATAGAAGTTGTAGAGGTGCCTTATTTTCTTAACTATCTAGTCAGTGAGTTTGTAAGCCTCAAAAAAGAAATCTGTTTGTAAAAATTCTCTTGGAAGGCAGTTAGTGCAGTGGGAAAATTAAGAAGACTGTCTATTTGAAGTAATTAGTCTGCTTATTTTACTTGTCTTCTTTTGCAGTGTTGTCCATGATTTTGATGGTTATAATAAGGTACATTTCAAGAGTACTTGTCTGGATTTTAACAATTCTTGTCATTCTGGGATCACTTGGTAAGTCTTGTTTGTCTCCCAGTTTGAGTGCTCTATTCTAATCCTTGTGCTCCGTGCCCTCAGCCCACCTACATCTCTCACAGATCTTGGGTCATGCATTTCTCTTCAGCATTTTTTTTTTTTTTTTTGAGTCTCTTTCAAGATGCACATCAAAAATGCCACCTTAGTAACTGCAACTCTCTCTCAGAAAGAACATTTCTCCTTGAATATTTGCACACCCTGCTTGGCAGGCAGCCTTCATGTCAGCTTAGCTTGCTAGAGCCCACAGGTGTCAGTACAGGAGATTCCTCACAGCATTTATAGCACAATCCTAAATGTTGCCTTCTTCTTAACCTGCTTTCCAAACAGGTCAGCAGCTAAGCATGTGTGTGTCTGATGGCACTCCCACACCATGGCTGGTGCATGAAGAAATCAAAGGGCAGCTATTGTTTATGCAGCTGAATATATTTATTCTTCAGCCATGTTCATCAGCCCTTCAGTTCTTTGGGTAGCTCTTTAAGACCTGTTCTTGAAGAGAGGAAGTAAAAGTGCTTGTCTAGGAATTCTAATAAAATCCTTGTATTTCCGTATGACTCAGGAAGACCTGTATGACCTAGATCATGTGTGAAATGCAACCAGCCGTGCTGTACTGGAAATGACCAAAGGTTGTCTCTTCCAAAATGATGTAGCTTGTGAGAAAATAGCCCTATTGTATTTCATTAGCTTTTAAATTCATAAAACTAAAGTTTTCTACACTTGTTACTGAGTAGCTAAGCCAAAATGTCTGGGAAGATGACAGGGAAGTAAAGGAAAGAAAAGGAAAGATAAAAAATAAAATAATTATATTAGGAAGCACTAGTGATTTAATTCTTGCAATTCATGACTGCAATGGATGGAAAAAGTCAGCAGACCATCTATATTTTTTCAGGATTATTTTGGTTTTCTAATTAATGGCCTCACAATCTAAGACCAGGGAAAAGGAAAAATACAGATTTTATTTTTTTTTTTCATTCTTTTTAGAAGCTAAGCAACCATATTGATTGAAAGATTTGAATGACTTATCTTACTGGCATCTGTTACTATGCTCTAAAATGTTTAATCCATTACATTGCTTGAATAAAAACCTGTCTTTTATGACACACACTGCTTATTCTGTCTTGACTGTTTGTTTAGGAGATGTCCAAAAAGCATCATTAATTTTGGATCTGAACAGAGTATGTTCAGCAAAAATATGTGATCACAGAATCATAGAATGGGTAAGGTTGGAAGGGACCACAGAGGCTCATCTGGTCCAACCTCCCTACTAAGCTTATGCATTTGATTTAGAAATACCAGCAAAACAGAGAAGGACACTTAAAAGAGAAAAAAAAACGTACTAGAGAGGAGAGGTTATCTCCCTGAAGGGCTGGAGACCTGTGTTCAAGAAAATTTCTACCTTGGAAAGGTAGCTAGAATAGGAGAATGTTTTTCTGGCCATAAGGCTAGGATTAACATGACAGGAGTGAGAAGATAGTACCTCACATTGTGTTTGCCTCCTGTGCCTTGTACTAATGTTTTTTCCAGTATCTGAGATGTTGTCTGAAGCATTAAGGTGCTGTTTCCAGCATCAGGCTGATGCTTGTTTTATTGATCAGTGTTCCCAGGAACAGTAGACTCCTCTTTTTGTTGTTCTTGTTATTTCACATCCTAATCCAAAGGTCCGTCTCTGTTCCCCCACCTAAATTCTTACTCCCTGTATTATTATACACACATATGCATACAGAAGTATTTATTCTACCTTTGTTCTACCTTTTGTTCTTTTATTACCTGTCTCATGGGAGCTGTGCTGTTCATTGTTTGGGCTCCCCATGAAGTAGTCCTTCAATGCAGTTTGCTCTAAAAAACAGAATCAAGATTCTGCAAGTCTTTTAAGTGGTCATAGTACAATGAGACTGTGAAAAGAGTATTCACTTGTGAAGCGGGCAACAGATGAGAACTAAGTACCTTTCCCTCAAGTCCCTGTTGGGTTGAGCATCAGTGCTCTTGAGTATTCAGTACCAGACTAGACTTAAAAGGAAAGAACTGTTTTATTTCTCTGGGTCAAGGTAGTAGGTATCACACAGAAGATGGATAATTCATTAGTCCTTTTTGTTTTCTCACTGACCCATAGGTGGTACAGGAGTCCTGTGGTGGCTCTATGCTAAACAACGAATATCTGCCGGTGCTCTTGACACCCAAATAGCCAAAGACAATCTTCAGGCTCTCTTGATCTATGCCATTGCAGCTACAGTCTTCACGGTATGCTTTGCTAATGATTGTGTTAGTTTCTTGCTCTTGTCGTCCTGTTGGTCTCTAAAATTTTTTATTCAGGTGAAAGCGTTGTACTGCGTACATTTTGGAACAGTTTATTTCTGCCACAATTTCTGTTTGAAGTGATTTTGTTTCATTATGTTATTTTTTTAACTTTCAGGAATTATTCTCTAACACCTGGTTATGAGTCAGGGGAGACTTTCTAGGAACTGTTCTCTAATATCTGATTTTGAGTCAGGAGAAACTTTCTAATCCTGCAGCTACTTTCATCTACTGTAAAATATCCACAGGGACTTCCAAGCATAGGTATGACATTGGACTGCCAATCCAAAGAGATTTTTCTTAGTTTCTCAGTTCAGAGGTACTTAGTCATTTCAGTGTATTTAAAAGTCCTTAACCTACTTCTAAAAGAAGTTGTTCTCAAACCATTGTGTACTGAAATACTAACACCAGTTGAACCAATTTGTCTTCTTTGGACCTTTGCTGTTCTTTTCAGAGTCATTGAATTTACTACTAGAAACTGACAATATTTGACTAACCTCTCCTAGATTGTTACTTCCTATGTTATTATACACACGTATACATACATCCTATAAGACCACCATGCCATGGTGAGATACAAATTTTAAATTACCTTTCTTAAAGGTAATTAAAGATTAAAACTTGCTGATTTCACTGCTTTTTAAAATATAATTGAGGATAGAACCTGGTCTTATCTCATCAGCTTAAGGCCGATGATGATTTCAAATACATAATTATGAGAATAGAATTCCCCAGAAGTATAATCTGGAAAATAATTTATCACCAGCAGAAGCTGATAGAGGTTTTACGTTTTGATCTTGTGATCTTATTGACACAGTGTGAGTTAATTTAATGTATTTGAATATCCTAGCTGTGCAGAAGAGTAGCTTAGTTCTGTTTCAGTACTCTAAAACGTGATTTGGAAACTTCCCCTTCTAGGTTATCTTGTTCTTGATCATGTTAATTATGCGCAAAAGAGTAGCTCTCACCATTGCCTTGTTTCACGTGGCTGGCAAGGTCTTCATTCACCTGCCGCTGTTAGTCTTCCAGCCATTTTGGACGTTCTTTGTGCTTATCCTCTTCTGGACATACTGGATCACAGTCCTGCTTTTTCTTGGGACTACAGGTAAGCAGTCACTTACTTTAAATAAATTTCACGTAATTTTTGTATGATTTCAAGCAGAGTTGACTAAAAAGCCTGTGGGAATCTCAAAGAAAAAAGCCAACTTGTACTTCTATTCCTGTCTGCTTCACTGGCTTCACAACACTTGTTTCAAGAAGGTTATTGTGCATTTGAGTCTTCATTCCCAGCATGGTACTTTTTGTGTTAGGCTGGATTTTTGATTTGATGCAAGCTGGCTTGCTGCAAACCATGAGACTCTATTAATAAAACTGCTATAGCAGTTTTTCAAATAATTCCCTCTAATACTGCACACAGAAGTTAAAGACAGTGTAATCTTGAAGTCACCAAGTATTGTAAGTAGTACTCACACAGATGAGTACCCAGTAACGGAAGGGCATTGCACACAATTGCTGTCTCCCACAATGTAAATATTGTGATTTTAGTTTTTATTTGTTTGTAACTTAGATGTCCAGTATCATTCCAGAATCATTAGGGAGATTTTTCTGCTGTTTCTAAACTGTATTCTGAGAGCAGTCAAGGTACTCCTAATTGCTGCCTGCTCTTCAGTACATAGAAGGTGAAAGCTTTGTTTGTATTCAGGGTCTGACAAGAGCTTCTAGAATTAATCAGTCTTATAGGTCCAAATCTTAGTTACTTCAGCAAGAAAAGCCCCACAGCAGATGCTTTTTTAAAAAGTCTGTTATTTTGCAATAGATTGTAGGCAACAGAGACTGTCATTCATTATTAAATGTCATAAAATTTTGAAATGTGTTGTTCTACTGACCCAAAAGTAGCAGTGTGTCTTGGTTTGAATGACACGTGTCCGCTAAGGAAGGCAGGTGCCTCCCTTGAAATGGAGACTGTAAAACCCCCTCCCTCTGAATTATAATAATTTTGAAATTAACGAGCTCTCAGGCAGGGATTTGGGAATAGGAAAAACAGTTCTTTATTAGGAGAACTAAAATTTAAAAAAACCCATGCAGTATTACAAAAAACCAAACCCACTGATGGAGTCAGGGTACAACCTGACACCCTGTGTATCAGGGTGTTAGTGGCAATCCAGTTAAATAGTGGCTGCAGTCCTAGTAGCAGATTTGGCTCAGTTGAAGCAATGATCTAGTAGAAAGGTATAGTTTTCTGCTGAAGGTCCAGTGGTGGTAGATGGGCCTGTTCTGCCACTGATAATCCAGTGGAAAAGGCTGCTTAGTGTTCCAGCTCCCAGATTTTTATCCAGGTAGGAATGCTTGGCCTCCTGGCTGGAACATTTCCCAATGGGATGATGTAATTCTATCAGTGAGACTCAATGGCCCATTAGCAGAAGGTATCTCCCTGGAGGGAGGATGGGTTATGGAACAGATAAAGGAAACTGCCCCAGCTGTGTTTTTTAACAGTCAGCCAGTTGGTTACCCCACACCCACCCACCCCCACCCAGTTTCAACAGATGGTGATAGAATGCATACTTCTGGTTACATCTTCAACTGCAACCCAAGACACAGTGTTTCAAGTCAAAAAGCTATTTCACAGTAATACAAGATAAATATTTTTCATATGAAAAGAACTCATATTTCCTGAGTTCTTAGCAAGGGTTGGAGGCAATAGAATTCATGGGCTCTTGTTCTCATCCATTACTAATGGAATTCTTTGTTTTCATTGCATGCTGTGCTATGTGCAGGAAATGGTCACCATTGAAAGTTTCAGCCCTGTGCTTCGCTTTCTGAGTCGACTCAGAACAGACTACTGCACAGGCAGTAGATTTCTAGCAGAATGTAGTCTGATATTACAGTTAACTGACAGAACCCTTCAACCCACTGTGATTCGGCAAAAACTAATTTATCTTTTTAGCTTTTATGTACTCAGTATCATCATTGTTATCAGTTAAGCAAACTGTTTGTGCAAATAAGGCTAAATCCTTGTTCACTGAAACCAGAATTATTTCAATAGTTAACGTATTCACAAGAAAACCTTAATTTTATATGTAAGTATAAAAACATAACTAAGAATGCAGAAAAAAAACATACTATCAGTGCTAAGTCAAAACAATGATTTTCAAGGTAAGCATTTTATACACACAAATTTCCTTGCAGTGTTTTTCTGAATCTCATCAGCTGTTCATGTAACTGTGGTATAAAATGAAACATCTCAATGTGCATTAACACATTGAAATAGAGCCTATCTTAGGAGTGTTCTGACATTCTGTCAGTCTCTGTACATGATATTGCGTTTCATATTAGACAAGGAGTCAATGAATTTTTGAATATATGAAGTCATATATTTAGAATTTCTATGGCTGTTCTGTATGTCTGTTAATAGCTTTAAAGCTATAAAAGCTTACCACAGGGAAAACAAAAGTGATTGTTAATGTTGACATCTAGATGTAAAGAGCTGATACTGATTCCTGCCATATGAAAAATCTTGATAAAGCAGCGAACTCAAATTAGGAATGACTGAAGCAGACTTTCATAATGTTTAACTAAATGAAATTTTGCTATGAGATGGTGGTTAGTTGTGGAAATTGTTTAGTGGATTTTTTTCAAATACCATTATAGTTTTTGTCTCAAAAGCTCTATCTTTCTTAAGAACAGTCTTCCTAAATGTGGCATTTAAAACTGTGAGTAGAAACTAGAGGGGTTTCTGCTGTAAATAGTTATGAACTGCTAATGCCAAATTATGAGTTGATGATTGATATGAGTTTGATGATATGATTGATATGCTACTCAAGCTATGATATGAGTTCATTATGAGTTGATGTAAGCATCAGTGTAAGCATTTTCTTTTTTACCCTCATTTATTTCTAGGTAGTCCTGTCCCAAATGAGGAAGGATTCGTTGAATTTCGGATGGCAGGTCCTTTGAAATACATGTGGTGGTACCACGTAGTGGGACTCATCTGGATCAGCGAGTTTATCCTAGCATGTCAGCAGATGACAGTAGCAGGGGCTGTTGTGACATACTATTTTACAAGGTAAGGATAACTTAAATTTATCACGAGTAGCTTACACACTGACTTAGCAGAAATAATGAGCAACAGGGTTTCTGGGAGAATATTTTTTCCCTTGTGAAAGTTGGGGAACAGTTAAATTGCCTTGACTCTTTTTAAGTCATGTAAAGTCCTGAACTATTTGTTTTGGCATTTATAGATAGTGTTCTTGACATATAAGACTTGAAGTCTTAATTGCCTTGTAACCTGTGCACATTCTACAGACATGGGTGATTGTTTACAAAGTAGGATGCATCTGGAAGGTCATATGTTTTGCTAATAATGAATGCTGGTAAGACTTGTAGAGGTTAAAAAAAAAAAAAAAAAGAAAGCAATTGATTATTATTTTAATTGCAAAACAGTGCCCTTTAAATTACTTACAGTGCTTCACTAATCTTCCTTAATCTTTCTTTCACAGGATTACTTAAGATCTTATTAGATTCATCATTTACGCATACATTCTGACAAGATCATATATAAATAAAAATTCATGTAAAATTTTAAAGCTCCATATTTCATTGCTGTATTTATGAACTAAATTGTGTATCAGTTTTTTGAATAATGTATGTAGATGTTTTTTAAGTGCATGATTCAGATCACTGATGTTTAATTACTTTGTCTTTTTGATTGAGGCTGAAATGTAGTTACCTGAACTACATTTGACTCCTTTTCTGCCCTACTCTTCAAAGCAGTATCAAAGCAAGGAATCAATTTACTGTGCTGTCAGAAATTTTGTTATTTTATTAATGATGAAGCTATCCAGTATACTAATGATACACATCTACGAAGTTATAGCAAGATGTTACAGGGATGTAATCTTGTGAATAATTAAACTAGATTGAGTATGGAATGAGGAAAATACAGAGGATGGAGAATAACTGCATTGAAATAGATTGCTTAGTGTGTATTTGAGTTTATGTATTTCCTGTCACCTGAGGGTGAAAAATTTTTATTTTATCCATACCCTGTAATTCCATAACGGCAATTTTATTTTAAGTTAATAAATACTCACTTCTCTCTACTGTTATCTTCTTTTTTGCATTTTAAGGTACAATCATAATTTGAAAAGTGATTTGTAAAAATAGAAAAGGCATTAATTTGCACTTACCCTTTACTTAGCATATGAGCAGCCTTCCAAATCAAATGAGATGTTATCCATGGAGTAATGTTTTATATGTGTTCACTGCTCATTCGCCTTACCCAGATGGATTCCTTCCAATTCAGGCAATAACAGGTCTCAAAGTGTTTTGCATTACTGACTCTGTCCTGAAAATGAGGAAGTGTTTGGATTGCCTGGGCATAAGACTCAAGCAATTTATATGATTGTGCCTAATAGGGAGTAAAATACAGGATAAACCTATTTTAAACATTAACGTCTCAGAATATAAAGATATTAGTTTCATGGATTGAAGGCTCTTTTGTTATCTTCTCTGATTGAAATTCTCATCTCTCCCAAGCTGGGGGAAGCCTTTATTTTTGGAATGTTAGCACATGTCTCTTACATGCTTATTAGCATACTCTAATTTATAATAAAGAGGAAGAAGAGCATTCTTTAAATGTTTAATTAGTGTTATTCTTTGAGAGAGACGTGTAAGTGAGTTTCTTGGTAGAAAAGAAAAATGGCTTGAAACCATGCACATGAGTATTTATCTGATCAAATTAAAAATATTATAGCTGCATTGCATTAAATAACTTGTTTTAAGGCTCAACCCTTGGTACCTTGAGGATATAATAGCTAAATTAGAAATGCAAAAAATCTGAGCAAAGAGTTTACCTGATCAGTTAGTAATATCCTCTCTAGTCTACACAAATATCCCCAAAAGAACAAGAGAGAAGGCAAGTTTATCAGTAGGCTAACTAAAAAAAGATTAGCACAGTTTTTTACTGTTTTGAAAGGATTTGAATTGCAGATCATCCAATGCAACTTTGTGCCAGTTGTTAATAGTGGTAATGAAGCCAACTGCTAGCAAGAGTACCTGTCACCAATGAGTGTTTTTGGTTGCTCAGAGAATCACCAGTCAAGCTATTGGCAAAAGCAGGTTAATATAGAGGTTAAAGTGTGACAGAGTTCATGGACATGATTTACTCTACTACTTAGAAGACAATTAAAGCACACTTTAAAAAGGAGAAGTAGGACTAAAATAAATTAATCTAAAACTAAACGTAAAATTATTTATGTGGAAGCTGGGGATGGAAAAAGGTTAAGGATGGGAAAGGATAAGGATAAAAAAGAATGAGGGAGACTCTCTCATTGAATCACAAGGTTAAGAGTGGGCCCTCTTGCCACTCTTAGCCCCAGACTGGGCCAACAGATTAGGCCTAAAGAATAAAACAGCAATTAAACTTAATATCTCTTTATCAATGGTGTAATTCAATGAATTTAGCAAAAGAGTCTATGGAATTTAATATGAACACAACAGTAACTCAGTTATTTTGTCCTGACTTACTTGCCAATCTAACATGCATAGTACATTTGCTGCAGCACGTTCACACTCATATGTGTAGGTACAAGATCTAGACCCATAAAAATTCCTCTCAAGTTCAGTGAAGTGCTAAGGTCAGATGCTTCTGAACCTGCTCAACAGGGAGAGGGTTGAGGCTTGAGGAGTGGGGTGTTAGCACAGGCTCTGTCATCTGCTTTTGACATTGGTCCTCTGAGAATCACAAATTGAGTGTTCAGTGACTCAGGGAGGTTCCACTCAGAGGGAGGTGCTGGTCATAGCCCACTGTGGTCCAGGAGTTTACGGGGTTGCATGAGAATTGGCTTCAGTCATAGTAATTTTCCATCCTGTCCACAATTCAGGTCTGTAACTTTCTTCGAAAGTTCAATAACAGAAATATTGTTCTACCTAGGCTGATATTTGAGCACAAAAAATAAGTTTACAAGGCTGTTGATTTAAAAAAAAAGAACTCATTAGGAGCAAACCATGTTTCTGATAAGTTCAAGGAGCCAAGCCCAGGTGCTCTTTGTCAAGATGGGCCTAACAAGCACTTCTGAGATCACAATGCAGCCCAAGGCAGGAAGGACAAACAAAGTGGATGCACCACCACTCTACTCATACATGTTGCAAATCAATTTAAACGCAGAAGAGCAAAGAAAACTAAATCTCTGTAAACAATTTGATCAAACTCAGAAATAAATATACTCCAAAATTTGATCAAAATCAAATGAGCTTAGATGTTGGTGCCAAAAAAATTTTGATATATTTTATTTGGTAGTAAAGGAGGCAAAGGGAAAGAAAAAGAAAGATGTAGAAAAAGAGCTGAGAGAGGAACAGGGAGAAGGACAGGGGTTTGGAAGAACCCATCCCTCCAAGCATCTCAACAAGGTCTCGTGACTTCCCTCCATCTGGTCTTGGCGGTGAGGGTCCCTCGCATCCCAAAAAGTATAGAATACAGTGGATTAATATATGTTTGGACCAATTGAGAATACCTAGAGAGGGAAGGTTTGACACTGTCCCTTGCAACACTGTGGATCTGTTGCATCATGTTGCAGTGCCTTGGTGCAGGATCTGGAGGCCCCTTGCGGGAGGGACTTTCAGTGGGCCAAGACACCCCCTCCGCTGTCATTCACATGGATGTCCTGTAGATGGGACTTTCCCAGGTGAAGAGGTGACTGCAGCTTGGTGGTTCTGCACAGCAGAGTATTGGTGTTCACTGCCTCTAACCAGGCTTTTTCACCATACCCAAAACTTCTTCCTTCAGCCACCCTTTGATGTGAGGGTCTGTTTGAGCCTGGCAGCTGATAGGTCTGGGACTGTGATCTCCAAGCTGAATGCGTGGGGCTTAAAGGATCTGTGAATGTATTCTTTTTCCCCAGCCCAAAATCCAGTCACTTTATCATATCTCCGTCAACTTGCATTCCAGGACCTCAATCAGAAGGCTCACTCAGGGTGTGGTGGTCTTTCATGCAGCTTTTGTCATACAGGTTTGCTGTAATAGTCCTTCATAAAAATGCCTAAGCCATAAACTGCAACGTTTCAGTCTCTGACAGTATGACATAGATTCCTTATCCTAGTCCTGCATTAGAGACAAATATAGAGTTACACAGATTGTCAGGGTGGAGTGAGCAATATATCCTGAGAGCTAATATGAGGATAGTATATTCCTTTTGCACATTATTTTATTGAGAATTTGTAGCACTTCTAGATGATATCGCACAAATACTGATCATTCTGCTTCATTTTTTTTCTCTTTTCAACAGGCAGAAAAGAAATCTGCCATTTACTCCTATTCTGGCGTCTGTTAATCGCCTTGTTTGTTACCACCTAGGAACGGTAGCAAAGGGATCTTTCATTATCACATTAGTGAAGATACCACGAATGATTCTTATGTATATTCACACACAACTCAAAGGAAAGGTAAAAGAAATAGATTCCATTTTCTTACCAAAACTCAAGGCCAGATCTGTTTACCTGTTTATTTAGTCATTGTGGGAGGTTGGAAGTCTTGTTATGTAATAGATCAGGGGTAAGAAAAAATTCTTTACTATGAGGGTGGTGAGGCACTAGAACAGGCTACCCAGAGAAATTGTGGATATCCCATCCCTGGAAGTGTTCTGGGTCATGTTGGATGAGGTTTTGAGCTATCTGGTCTAGTGAAAGGTGTCCCTGCGTGTGGTGTTGGGAGTTCCTTCCAACCCAAACCATTCTCTATGAATATTCAGAGTACGAATATTTAGACTTTACTGGACCCATGGGACTGATACAGATTGCTTAAGTTAGCAGGCTAAATATCAGTAACTGAAACACAAGGGAATATTGTTTCCATAAAAACACTGTATGGATGTTTTCCCGCATTCTGTTCTTTTCTAGGAAAATGCTTGTGCTCGCTGCATGCTTAAAGCCTGCATTTGCTGCCTTTGGTGTCTAGAAAAGTGCCTGACATATTTAAATCAGGTAAGTTTTTCCCTATTTAAGTTTTCTGTAAGGGCAAATCAGGTAAGATTTTCCGTATTTGAGTTTTATGTAAGAGCTGGTATTAGTATATATATTCCTAGAGTGCAGTCTGGGATGCTGACACAATGCATTGTACTTGGGAACTGAACTTCAATGACAGTGCTTCAGTCTGGCCTCTATTACTGAAATTACACTGCAAATCACTACGTTGACCTTTGGAATATAAACAAAAACTAAAAAATAGCCCATATTCCTCTTTGTGAACGTGGTTTCTCAGCTTTATAACAGTGTTTTGTGGTTGGAGACCATCTTATTACCCCTTATGTCTACTCAGTCAAACTGCATCTGAGTTTCAAAATATTTTTGCCGTGAAAAGAGAATGAAGCTTTTCTATGTGTTATGTTTAAGATTCTCACAATGTAAAAACTATATGCAACATCGAATTGTCATCATCATTTACAAAGGGGAAAAAAAGGGTTGCAAAGTGCAAGACACTAGCTGGTCCTTGTAAAAGACCCCTTGTAAAAGTGGGTATATGGACCATAAATATCACAAAAATAAATATCAGATACATAAATATCTTATATTATAAATTATCTCTTTCACTGTTGTTAATTTTTTTTTTGCTTCTGGAAATGGAGAATATAAAATCATTTAACACCCCAGTGTAGTCCTTGAAAACTGTCCTTGCTAACCTTGAATGCAGTCTAGTTAAGTATTTAGAAATTATCTTGGTTGACTTGTTTGACACTCAGATTCTTTTATATTTCCAGATTTTTTTTTTGAACTACTTAATTTCTGTAGCTATGCTACTGTTCACCTCCTCCTGCCGAGAAATTGCAAATTCTGTTTAATGAGTTTTTTTGAACAAACTTGTTAATGCATAAATTATGAGCAAGAGATGAGAAGAATAGTAATTCTTTACCTCATATAATCTTCTGTCAGCTGTTTCATATTGCTTGATTCAACAACTCCCAAGGGAATTTTTGTTCATTAAAATCATATGATGAATGTGTTTTACTCAGAAGCTGTATATTCCCCCTCACCTTCCCTACCCTCCATCTGGAATACCTGATCATTCTATGAATAAATCTTCTATCTCCTTTTCTCAGAATGCATATACAGCCACAGCTATCAACAGCACCAATTTCTGCACCTCAGCAAAGGATGCCTTTGTTATCCTAGTGGAAAATGCTTTGCGAGTGGCTGCCATAAACACAGTTGGGGATTTTATGCTGTTTCTAGGAAAGGTATGTCTGCTGCATACAGCTGTTAGAGACCTATGTAGAAGCAATCTTCCTTTAGCAATGGCTTGAACCCTAATTCAAAATGCCTTCAAAATTCTGTTTCTTAGTGTGCACTTTATCACACCTATCTGCATTGTTTTAGGAAGGGACCATCCAGAATAGGGAGCGTAAACAGATGATCCACTAAAATTTAGCAAAAGGGACTAGAAAGGAATAGCCAAAGTTTATGGCACTTTTTGCTTTATTTTTTTAGGGAGTCAAGAGGAAAATTATCAGGAAATTTTAAAGTTTTGATTTTGTGGTTAGGACATAAAACTATAAGGAGAGGAAACTTTTGTTTGAGATTCTGTTTAGCATGGGCTCTTTAGGTTTATGTTGAAAATTTGACACATTATTGATCACCTTTCGTGACAAAATCAGACTGGAAGAGTATAGAAGCCTGCTATGAAGAACTGCCGTCTTAAGCAACTAAGTTACTTCTACTCTGAGAACAAAAAGGAGACTACAATAATTTCTGCAATCAGTCAGCATTTTGCGTTTCCAGCTAATGGAGATACGCTGTATGGAAACGTAATCCAGTGAATTGTTTCTATCCTTTGAAGTGCTGTAATTTACTGAAACAGTTAATACCAGTCTACTTAAATCATCTGTGCCTAAATGTCTGGACACTGACTGGACTGATCCGTATTCTTTATTGCCTTCCTCTACTTCTGTAGAAATTGGAAGTACAGTGGGTTGAACTTTGAATCCAGTAATTTAGTAAGATGTGAGAATGATTAAGTGCATGAGGGAGATATAGGTGCTTGGAAGAGCCTGAAATTATATAACTAAGTTTTGATGAGGAATCTGATAAGTGTTAGGAAACAAGCTCTGAAAAGATGTCTCGGGTTATTAGAAAAATGTTCAGGTGATAGAAATGTTCAAATGAACAATGCATATAAAAATTAGTGTCAGCTAAAATAATGCTACACTATCAGCATCTTCTCTACCAGTTTGATGTGGTGTTTTCGTAAAAGCTGACCTATTTTATAATTGTATTTAGTTGCAGTTCATAATAATACATTCAGAAATGTTCAAAAAGTTCACCAATTTCGTCTTTTTGTTTTGCCAAGACGAAACAGGTACCTAGTGGAATATCTGTTAGGGTCTCACACATAGCATAGTTCTGTAGAGACTATTCCATGAAGTGCCTCACATGAATTCTGATCTACTTCCTCCTGTATGGAGAGGAAATAGATATTAAACAAGCTTGGAAGTTGTTTCCACTAGCAAAATTAACATACCATTCTCCTAATACCTAACTCCTCCCTCCACCCCAAATAAAAAAATCCAGCTGCACTTCAGTTGATGCATTGCATTTGGTTTTGGGGTTTTTATAATTGACAGGATAAAGTTCTTTTTTTTGCAGGAATGTTGAATAGTGCTAGAACAATGGCAGCAGTCATAACTGCATAAACTGCATAAATGCAGTTTTCTCTGAAAAAAGAGTCTTTTTGCTGAAGGATGTGTAACAATTGACTTGAACCTCCTGAAAAATGAATTAAGTGTTATTTATTCCCAGGGACGTGGGGAATCCAGGAGGTAGAGATCTTGTTACCTACCATCTGTAACCTCTAGTTCTAACCCTGGCAGACCGAGAAGCATATATTGCCTTAAAGCAAACAAACCAAACAAAAAATATCAAAAGGTTTCTGCCATTAGAGTTGTCTCTCATTTTCTTCTTCAGGTCCTGATTGTCTGCAGCACAGGTTTGGCTGGCATTATGTTGCTGAATTACCAACGAGATTACACCATCTGGGTGCTTCCACTCATCATTGTCTGCCTCTTTGCATTCCTGGTTGCTCACTGCTTCCTTTCCATTTATGAAATGGTTGTTGATGTCCTTTTCTTATGTTTTGCCATCGATACAAAATACAATGATGGGAGCCCTGGCAGGGAATTCTACATGGATAAAGTTCTCATGGTAAGTTTTCCTTTACTCTCAAGGTCTAAGGATCTGGTACCATAAAATAGGTATTTTTTACAATGGAATGAATACAGTAGCTGAGTTCAATGTGAGGGTTTTGTGATTTTTTTTTTTTAAATGTTCTTTTTTACCTTGACATTTTGCTCATGGCTTGATCAGGAAATATTAAATGGTGTCATCTGATAAGCATCAAATAAGTAATGATGTTTCCTTCCCATGGTGTTGGCTTCTGTTTGCTAGCTGTTAGATGAGCAGTGATCTTGCAGAATCATACTCTTGTATATCAAGTCTTGTAAATGACACAGTGCAGAATAGAAAGAAGTAAAACAAGGGGAGAAAACTTGGTTTTTATACTGCCCAAGAAGGACCTCTCTTTGGATATGAGAGAGAAAAAGTATCAGAGTATTCTACTTCATGCAGTGTTGTTGAAAACACAGTGGTGCTTTCGTATAGACATCAACCAGAATATTACTCTGTCAAATAGAAATACCAGGCTTTATGTTCTATTCTGGACCCTACATGCTTTGTCAAGGCCTTTTGCAAGGCCAATTGATTTTGTCCATTTTTACTCCGTTTTCACTATAATTAGAAACCAAGATGTAAAAATTCTTCTTCTCAAGTCCCTCACTTCGTTGTTGCGTAGGAAATTTAGTGACAGGTGTAGAATATGTCTCTGTAAAATGTACCCTCATGTGTAGGCTAGGGGAGGATTCTCATGACTTCTTAGCATAATTTATTTTCATTATTGTGGGAAAACCATGCCAAGAATTTTGCTAAATTTTTTGTAAACCTCTGTGGAATCTAGAGTATATAATAAATCAGCTGATGATTAGTTGCTTTTTAAAAGAATAAGAGTAAAATGCTGCAAGTTCTTTCAGAAGAAAGCACTGATAAATTGTAAAAGCATTGTGGGTTTCTTTAGTCAGCAGTCAATATCACAAAACCCCAGCAACTAAAGTTTACTGATGTTTTCTGCAGAATGCTTGCCTTTAAGAGAAAAAAATTGCTTCAGATTTTGTAGCACATTTTCTAATCTTCATGAAAAGGAGATTGTGATTTGGTGAAAAACACAAGAGGTTGAATTGAGGACTGTTAGGGAAATCACCCAAACCTTGCAAGTAATTATCTCCAAGTCCTTTTGTTTAATGGAGTTCTAACATTATGCAAAGGATACAAATGAGATTCTGGTTTGTTTGAGGTTTTTGTTGTTGTGGGTTTTTTGTGGGTTGTTTTTTTTGTGGTGAAGTTCTTTTTGGTGGGTTTTTTGTTTGGTTTTGTTGTTTGGGTTTGTTTGTTTGTTTGTGGGTTTTTTTGAAAATCAGCCTTTTACCTTCTTTCTCCTTAAAGGAGAGCGTTTCTGCCTGGTAAATGTGGGTGTTGTAATTGCACACAAGGCATACATCTGTCTGGCTTCCAGAATTAAGTGAGGAAGACCTTTTGTGGTTATTTGGCAGGCTTTTTTGATACCTTGTGGTTAAGTCTAAGCAAGAGAAGTGGGGGATGCAAATTGCCTAGATATCTTGAGCAGTTACATCTTGAAGTTCTGTCTTGAGATTTTATGTTTGGAGTCTGCTGTATGAAAGCACTTGTCATTTCATTACTGTTTTTTCAGGAGTTTGTGGAGAACAGTAGGAAATCTATGAAAGAAGCTGGCCGGGGAGGTGGAGCTGAGGGCAGAGAGCTAAAACCAATGGTAGGTGCAGATGAGGAGGTGGCGATCCTCCAAGAGTTTCACTTTTACTTCTTCTCCCTCTTTGTCTTTACTGACTGCACTTCTTCAGGAGAAGTTTTTGTTCTCTGTATCACTCAAGATGTTCTGCTTTTTCTGTTTGTGAGCTTGCCTATCACCTGGATGGCAGAGTTTTTGTCACAGCTGAGACCATCTCCTGTAAAAGTAAGATGAAAGGAACTGTCTGATATGAAACAAATGTAGTATTATTTCATTAGGATTAGTGGTTCATGGCATGTGGTATATGCAGACAGCCCCAGCTGCTGAATAGTCTAAAAATAAGATGGCTCTGAGATTCATTGGGCTTATCTCAGCCCTGAGATGAACAATTTTTGCTCATCTTACATTCACTGCAAAAGCCTGAAATGAAGAAAACCACTGCGTGCATCCATTGTTGCAAAGTAAGACCAGGTATTTAAAGCCCTCACCAAATTATCTTACACAGTGCCAAGGAACTGTATACAGTGATTCCTTTCAACCTGCTCAAATGACATTTCTCCCAGTTGTTTGTTTTATTGCCAACTACTTATGTTGCTTGTCTGTTGTGTGCTCTTTCCATCTCACACTGTCAGATGCACAGACAGTGAACAATGCATCGTTAATGCTTCTGCAGCCTGTTTTACCTACGGTGTGTCTGTTAGGAGGACATTGCATGTCTGAGTAGCCTGGAATAAGAACACTATACATGGTACAGATAACAGATAGGAGGATAAGTTTATAAGGTGGAGAACAGAGGGTGTATAACAGAGAGCCAGGCTGGGCAAGGTATGACTTGTCATCGTACATTATCTATACTTTGTGAAATAGAGTATTTTTCCATCATCACTTTCTCAGAGTGTTTGGGGGTCTTACTCATTTCCATACCATGGGGATCATTTCTTAACTGAATGAAATCTAAATAAGTGTATGCTAACAGAAGAATTTCTTTTTTCAACAATGTATGTGAAGCCATGTTGCATGAGCATTTTTTGACTAAGCTGGAATGGGTTCCTGCTATAGACTGGGTAGATGTGTAGCTTTGCGTGTTTTGCTATTTCATTATGGCATACCAGTTTCTAGATTTGCTTATGCCTAAATGCTGCTGTGTTTATACATACAAAAAACGAATTATATGCTCATTTACTGTTTTCTTCTGGGAGTAATTCTAGCTGGTCAAGCAGACACTAACATTGGGATTTTCAGTGCAAGCTAATTGCTATAAATGCAAATGTGCCATGAAAATGATAGAGAATTGGGTGTGCAAACTCTCTATTCATATGGACAAAAAATTCAGTTCAGAATTTTATGTTAAACTCCATTTCAAATAATTGGTTTACCTTAAGTGGTTTTCCACTTAAGCTGTTGTCAGAACTGGCACAGACTACTTACTTACAGTTTTATACTTGACTGCCTAAAGCTTGGATGTTAACTTTTTTCACCCCCACCCCTTGTGAAAGTGCAAACCAAGTATTTGCAAACCAAGGGTAGTCTTATTCTTACAGAAAATTTTTGTAGGCTCTTAGCCTGGTACTGGCTGAAAGTCCTCATGGGATGGCTGGAGAAGATGCTGAGTACTTGAGGCTCAGAGTAGAAGTTACCTGCTGAATTACTCCCAGTTCTGCTGGTCATGTGATTGTCTTGTTTGGAACTGTTTGGGCCTTGTGGTTTTCCATTTTTGGGCATTCAGCTCCAGTTGGTTTGATTTTGAAATGCTAGGACCTCACTTCTTGATGACAATGGGACACAGTAGTTAAATTTCTGATGCTTTTCCCCAAAGTACTGATAGAGGGCCTCAGTTATATCTAAATTAGGATCATTCGTAAGTCGTATTATGCAACAGTAGTGCCCATAGTCCCAAAATGGCATGTCTGAAAATTAGATCAATATTACTTTTTTTTTCTCCTTTTAAATACAGTATTTACTGATTTGCTTCAGTTTCTTTGAAATGCAGATATTTCTTAGATATGACAATTATTTCTTAAAGTGAAATGCCCTAAGTGCAGTTGTATTTAAAGTAGGTATTAGTAGCAGAGATGAGGAAACACTTTAAGGAGATCTGTTCTTGTATCAGGGCTCAAGAAAAAACCCCACCTTTTCACACATCTTTCTTTAGGGCTTCCAGTGACCCCTTTGACTCAGTTTCTCTTTGTCCTTTGGCACCTGTCTAAGACTGTACTATATGACTTTGTTTTCTAGGCCTCTGGAGCAAGTTCATCTTGAAACTAGCCAGCCATATTGGAACCCATTGACATTCCAAAACAGTATATATATACATATATACATACATACATATATATATATATATATATAAATAAACAGCCAAAATCAGAGAAAAGGAACAGGGATTTAAAATTTTTTTAACAATTATTTTTGTGAAACATGTACTCTTTTCATACGGGTGGCTTTTACAAGCAGCTTTATCATTGTTCCATTTCTTAAATTATTTGTTGTCATAGATATGTTGATTCTTATCTGCTTGATATTTTAAAATCTGGAGGAAGTATCATTGTAAAGGTAATCTGAAATCATGAGTGGGTTTAAGAGACAGATTTCACATGACACTGATAATCTGCTAAGAGTTTTGCTTGTTTAATTTCTTTCAAATTTGCATTAAATTCAGGACAGTGACATGTACAGAAAACCTTAAAATCAAGAAAAGTCTCAAATGTATTTTTTCAAGAGGTGGTTTCAGCAAAAATTCATTCAGTTCAAATGTGTTTGTAAGCAGTTATTTTACTTTACAGCCCTGGCAGGGCACAGTTTTGTTTACCAGTATCAGATATCACAATAACCAACTCCTCAGGTATTTAGGTGTGTGGGAGCCCTTGCATCTCCTATTAAACAGTACCTACAAAATGGGGACAGATAATTTTTATATGCAATTAACTTCCTGCTTACCCTACTTTTACCCATCATACCCATTGCCCTCTGTCCTCCCCTTGAGTTCCGTAGCTTCCTTCACACTTCAGCAGTGTTCCTTTGAAGGGTATGGATTCTCCACATGGGCAAGTGAAATAACAGATTGTTAAAGCTCAGTCTTAGCCATACTCATGATTAATTCATGACTAGATACAAAGATGCTGAGGATGGGAAGAGAAATGAATTGTACTCCTGCACATAAAATCGTACTGTGTGCTCCATTTCATCTAATGAGAGAGCTCTGGGAGGTGGAAGGGATCATTCCTTGCCTGTTGTTTGATCCGTATTTGTACATATTGTAGTGGGTGACTAAAGCCAGAAAGGGCAGAGAAGCATTCCCTTGGAAGTGTAGCTGTCAGGATAGTTATCTGAAGTTATTAAATAATGACAAGAGAACATGCTTTTTTATTATTATTAGATACATAAATATCTTTTCAGTCTGGAAGCTCACCAGATATGAATGCTAATATTCAATTATTCAGCATAGTGAAATGGTAAATGCTTAACTGTATTTGCTAAGAGTTAATGATCTGTCTATGCGATATATTCCTTTTATTAGCATTTTTTTAAGAAAACTATTTTTGTTATTGTAAATTTAATATTTCAGAGCAGAATTTTTAAACTTATTGCACTAAATATAAGCTGTCTACAAATAATGATGCCTCAATGGTTCAATCACTCCATTTCAGAAAATCTTTTGAAAGAGTAAGAGCCTTTCTACAGAAGCTTTATGATGGAGTAGAGAGGTATGTCTAGGTAAAGACATGCACAATTCGTGTAATCAAGGTTTAGTAAGTAAGCAGTTAATTGTGCTTCCTTTCAGACTATCAGACTTTTAAATTGCTGCTGAAGGTTTAAAAAATGATTTAGTATCATTGAACTAATTAGTGCTCTTACCTTTTTGGCAATAGTAATATGTTTCACTTTTGCTTCTAGATGTCATTTGATAACTTAAATTTGCTACTTTTTTTTCTTTTTCTGTAAGCCAGTTAAAACAATTTACACTTTTCATATCACAGATCCCAAACTATTTGAAAGGTACAAAAATCAAGATACATTTAGAAAGCATAGCTGTTTGTGAGGCAAAGAGAACTACCCAGTCCTGAAAGCACTTACTCATTTAAGTGAAACATATCTGTAACTCTTACTAGCACCAGGAGTGCTCTCTAAGTATGGACATTTAACGTACACATCTGTAAAAGTGCTGACTGGACTAGAGATTCAGTTTAAGAATTCAAACTGGAGCACAGGTGAGGCCTCTCCGTGCAAGTAGAGGTCAGACTTGCTCAGATGAAACACTGGAACAGCCTTACTTTTGTAAGGAGATGTTTGTGCAGTTCCAGTGTCTAAGATAACATGGTACTCAACACCAGTATTTGTATAGATCAGAGGGGTTTAGCACCACAAATTTAATAACTGGCTTAGATGAATCCTAGCAACTGGTTTTCAAGGCTAAAAGACTTATCAAGTATCCAGTTGCTTCCAGAGAATATAGTTTTCAGCTTGTTTGGAGGTTATTGGAAGTGCTTAATCAAAGAAGCCTTGTATTCTGCTCATTTTGATAAAAACTTCTGCCTTTACTGGTTCCACAAGTTTGTGTTCTTCGCTCACTGGAAGTCCTGAGTGGGAACTGTTCTCTGTAATTGCAACTAGGACTGCAGATGGTAACAAATTTTGTATTTTTGTATGACTTGACTGTGCACCATTTTTTATAGCAGTTTATCCTGTCTTAAAAATAAATTTGTTTATTTACATGGTGTTTAAAAATACAGGCAACACTTTTCTATGGGTAGTTGTAATGTTTAAGTGAAAAATCTATATCATTACGAAGTTCTTAATAAAAACATGTGCACCATTCTTTAGTGTATATCCAGCATGCAGAGCTTTTCAGTCCTGCCAAAAAGGCATTCCATTCACACACAGGCTTTCCAGTGGCCCTTTAAAGCTTTCAAATGTCCTTTGAAGTTCATTTGCAACCAAACTACAAGCTGCCCTCTTCCAGCTTTGTCTTGTGCTCAGAGATAAGCAGAAGGCAGAATTCTGAAAAAAACTTTTCAGGACAAATTTAGACTGCTTCCCTTTCCTAGTGAGGGTAGTGAAGTAGGAGGACATTTTGGCATGTAAATCCCATACATAAATTTTGGCAGTGGGGGTGCTGGGATTTGCCAGCTGTGATGGATTAAATACTTTTTTTGACTGTTGGTTATTAAAGCCAGTGTATGGTCTGCTTTGTGGGAAGCAGTCTAGACTAAGTAGAGAGTGATGCTGCACTGAGAATAACAATGCAGGAGGAGCAGACAAGACAACTAAAACAGAGAAATCATCTCAGAAAGTCCATTGAATTGAGTAGTGCTCAAGGACTGGAGATTTAGGCTGGACAATTTGGGTTTAAAAACAATTGTTGGGATTACTGTTTCTCAGCATTTGGTTTCTGCATCATAGCCTCTGACCAGCTAGGTTTCAAACAGAAAAAAGCATACCATTCCTTAAATTGTTAAATTTTTTTCCACATTATTTTTTTGTTTGGAAGTTGAACAGCAGCATGTCATCTTTACTGCTTCTTCCAGCCCTGGAGGATGTTTCTATTTGTTGTTCTCTTGGGTCTCATTGCCATATTGCTCTTTGAGTAAAAGAGTGGCAAGTTGCAGTGTCAGCTCCACTTTGTCCCTTGATCTTACCACATTGCTTTTTTCCTTCCTGAGGCAATGATTCAGGATATCACCTGGACTGAGTAAGAGGGAGAGTAGGTGCTAAACTAAAGTTCTGGGGTTGGATTTTTTTTTTTTTTTTTTTTTTTTTTTTTTTTTTTTTTTTTTTTTTTTGTCTTGTGTTACTCCAGCATGTGGTTAGAAGTGCAGCCAATCACTTCTAGAGTTTCACTGCTGCTCCACAGCTAGACTTAACCTTAGGATGGTCTGCTTAAATTTGCATCTTCAGCTTTCCAGTAGCTCCCAGCTGCCAGAACCAGGATGGGCGTCTAGATGTAGCATTAGATTGGCATAGTGTATGAAGGACTTGCATCAGGAAAATTTGTCCTAGAAGGGAGAACAGTGGAAAATACAGTTAAATGTTGTGGTGGGTTGACCATGGTTGTCACATATACTGCTACTCTGTTGATTGCTCAGTCCCTGCAGCAGGATGGAGAGAGCAGTGATATAAGTGCAGTTCATTAAGCAGATAAGGGGAAAAAAAAGAAGCAAAGGCAATCATTTACCAGCAGACCAATGCCCAGCCAGTCTCCAAGCAGCAGCTGCTTTTGAACTACACCCACCCCAGTTTGATTGCTGAGTGTTACATTATATGGTGTAGAATATTTCTTCAGTCTGTTCACGTCAGCTGCCCTGGTTGTGTGCCCTCTCTTCCTTTTGCCCAACCCCAAACAACTGCTGGGATTGTAGAGTGAAAAATAGAGAAGGCCTTGACCCTGCACAAGCACTGCTCAGCAGCAGGTAAAGCTTTGTGTTAGCAACACAGTTTTGGTTTCAGATCTAAAGCACAGCACCTTGCAGGTAGCTGAGAAGAAAATTAACTCCATCCAGCCTAACCCAGTACACAGGTCCACTTACCCAATAATTAATTCAAGACTTACTCCCTGCATTTCTGTACAGCATCTTCTCAGGGTGGTTACTTCTTTCTGAAAGGGCTTTTTTTGCAGCAGGCAATTAGCCTGCTCCACAGTGCTCCCTTTCATGGAGGGAGCAGGGGATGTTAGCTCTTACTCTTTCAGCACATAATGGGGATATAAAGCAAAAATGAGCCCTTTCTGTATCAGTGTTCTGGCAATTGAGCAGCCAGTGTTGGAGACAATATACTTAATGTGCCCTCAGGGCATGTACTTTAGTGGTTTGCTCTGAGTGGTTATGATGTATTCTATGAATGTATGTTATAGAGTCAAAATAAAATGCATGTAGCAGACATATACTCATCACCATCTAGTGAGCATTTAGTTGAGAGTGCATATTACATGCTATATTGAATATGGCACAGTCGTTTTAAGAAACAGTCTTAAGATTCATAAGTAGATACCTTACAGCATTCCTGTGTTTAAAGTCATGGCTTCGCCTGTGCAGATACCGTTTACTAAATCCAAATATGACTAGCCCATTGTTTCTTGAACAGCTTGTGTCACATTATCAACACAGAAATTCTATTTCATCTTAGTGAAAAAAAGTAAAAAACAACAAAACAACTCTTGTGTTTCCCAACACAAAACCCAACATGCTTATTTGAAGCATTTCTTGCACTCCTTTGTTGGGATGATGAAAGTTTACTCTAAAGTTTACTTCCATTTTCAAATGCTCTTCCAGTGATTTCATCTCTGCTGTTATTTCCATCATGTAACAAGATTATGGAGACTAGTAAATCTCTGTTTCTAGTGTTCCATAGCAAATACTTTTCTCAAGGTATTTTTTTTCTGTTATATTTAAAGAGATGAGAAAAGAGGTGAAACTCATCTCTTGTGGTGTATAAAAGGCAAAATTTCTGGTCTGGGATGGAGCTGTGATGAGTCTTGCAATCTGATACAATTAAGCCCAAAGCTCCTCAGAGACCAGGATTATGAAAATATTTCTAAGGAGAAGTGGTAGCACGAATTGATCTGAAAATACCTATTTGGAGGCTAAATAATCTGGCATTCATTTGCTGTCAAAATGTCATCTGTTAAAAAGGAACTAGCAGAAAACCTGCAAATGCCCATCAGATTCCACTCCCCTGTCTCACTGAAGTCAAGTGATCATATTTGAATGTGATGAGCAGAATTTGGTGTTTTAAGAGTTTGGTACTTTTCTACAGAAACATGGGACTCCCCTTAGAACCAAAGTTCCAAGGATTCAGAGTAGAAGTACCAGCTGACTTTAACAGAACTAGCCTAATTTTGGTAATGTTAAAGACAGCTATGGCCTATCTAAGTATGTGATTTATAAGTACATACCTAACAACATTCCTGTTTTATGCTGGTAGCATACCATTCCTCAAGTACCACCTCTCCTCTCTGGGTTAAGTGGGAATAGGGGCAGCGCATTTCCAAAAGGTTTGGTGAAATTAGGAAGCTGACTAGTTATGAAACCCAGCAGAAGTTGTGCCTGACTGGAGTTCCTGCTATAATCACGTTTTTTAACTCTCAAATATCGTGTGTCCTCCATATTAGTATTAGTTGGGTCCCTTCCTGCTGCTCAGACTGAAACAGGAGAATATCTCTCATTTGAAAAACAATGCCACAATTTCATAGTGTCTCCTAGGGGACTGAGGGAAGAGAAAACAGAAAGGTGATTTTGCTTCTAATGTACACCAGAAAGCAGCTGCCAGAAGTTAGATGGAGCCATGGAGATAGAAAATATTCTGCAGGATCTTCACAGTGGTTAAGAAAATTCACATTCCAATTCAGACATCTCACAGCAACATCTCCTGTGTCCCACTTTAATTTTACTCTGGAGCTCTTCAGAGCAAAATGAAGGTGGGATACTGTACCTATAGAAAAGAATTATTTCTGTATAATGAATTGTATTGCTGATTACAGAAACTACCCTAAGGAAAAAGGAAAATCTTCTGAATATATTTTAAAGGCTTGACAGTACTTGCATTGTAATAGTCCATCAAAGCTTCATCTGGAAACAAATTTTTCATCCTCCTTTACTTATACTGTAACAGGGCAATCAAACCCCTGGACTGGCTTAGTGATTTACATTGAATCAAGATCATCTAACAAGTGCTCCTTTTTCCAGTGGAATGCCACCTCCTTTGAGAATGGGAAAAGTAAATGTGACACTGTTTATTGTTGTCTTGAGAACTTAAACTATTTTATACTGCAAGCTGTGAATGCAGGAAGAGAAAAGATTAACAGTGCTGATCTAATCTTAGATTTTCTGTGTAAACTGACATTGTGCCAGGATACTGATGCAAAATTGTATTTTAGTCTAAGAAATGTATAGATTTTTTAATGTATCAAAATAAAGTTTTCCTTTTAAGTAAGAAAGAAATTTCTGTATCTTCCATGCAATGTGTGTAAGCCATGCTCTTACTAGCAATACAATCTCATGCTCCTGAGAAGCAAGCCAAATTTTTGCTGAAGTCTTACTTTGTTCTGTGCCTGGTCTTTAGCTGAGAAGCTGCAGTAACACCGGACATACATTCCTGGTGCCAAGAAAAGCATTTTGATGCTAATGTTTTCTGAGATGGGCATGTGAATGAGGTAGAGCAAAGGCAGGATATTTTTGCTCTTTCACTGATCCTCAGTGATCCTCTCACATCTGCTCTTCAGCTTCTCTCCAGTGTGCTGGAAACACAGCCCATTTAGGCTAACAATTTCACCCATCACCACACTCCTTAGCCTCTCTGATAGGCTACAGGGTATGCTGAAGATCAGTCACATACTGAAGCATTTGGAAAGTTCTTCACTGTGAAAGGAGAGGTTGTGGTCACACAAGCAAGGAGTCCTTGCTCATACCCAGGAAGCAGGACTCTCAGGGCTCATAAGGCTGTCTGGAGTGTACTGGCTCATATGATGCTTTGCCTTACCAGGACAGTTGTGGGGCAATGAACTGTAGGGAGGCATGAAGGAGATCTTGTTATGCATTATGAGCCATGCAAGCTGCATATCCCAGCACAGCACCTCTTGCAGTACCATTTACTTGTTCTTCAAGGACCTGTACTCACTTCTTACTCTGCACACTGTTCTAACAGCTTGGATGTCTAAAGATGGATGGTGAGTAGAAGTAATAACAGAGGCACATACAGTCACAATGATTTCTTCCCCTCTCCTCTCTGTCCCATAGGCACAGCATATTTCTGCTTTTTGCTGCCATTTTTTTTTAACACTAAATACACTAATGCACTAATAAGCTAAGCTGAACCATGTCTTTTGCTTCTGCTTTTGTTCTTTTCTGCAAACTATTTCAGCACTGTATTTGCATAAGATGTTTTATTTTGTCTGGAAACTACTGCTACTTCTAAAATTGACTGATGCTGTTGTGGCTGATCAGTCAGTACCATCAGGAGGAAAAGGACTGAACAACCCATCAGCAGGATCTCTGCGCACAGGCAGGATCCATGCTGTGGATCCAAAGTGTTCTGCTGCGTGTCAGTGTTCTGCAGTTCCACTGAAGGTATGTCCCCTTGGCTTGGAGTGTCTATTTCATGGTTTAATAACAGTGAAGCTGCATAGCTACATGGATTTAGTTGCATGGAGCAAAAGGTATCCAGAGATATCAGGGGCAGGAGGAACAAAACAAAAATATAGTGGTTGTATAAATCCTGTGTGTTATCCACTGTGTTTTCCTGTGTCACAACTGCAGAACAGAAGCTCTTTAGCTTTCTTTACCCTCTCTAGCAGTGAGGGACTGAAGCACTGTCTGCAGAGATCAATGCTCTGAAACAAGAGTTTCATGTTTTCCAGGAGAAAAAAACCTAGGCACCTAAAGGTGGGCTGCAGAAGGCTAGTGAGAGAAGCGTATATAGGGAGAACAGAATGGGACGTGGGACTTGGAGGGGAAATTTCAGGTTACTGTGGTGGAGTGTGAAAGAAAACCCTATTCTGCTGTTAGCAGGGATCTGGAGACATAGGACTGGACATGCAGAAGCAGGATGTTTCCTTCAACTGCACAGCAGTTCCCACTGCCAAGACATTTTTCATGCAATGGGCATGTACTTCTGACCACTAAGCCTTGGGACTCAGCACCTGGCATTGGCAATTGCAGAACAGCACAGGCAGATAACTTCGCAGATCCCCACTCTCTGAAAAGCCCTGCTGTCCCACTAGAGATGAAGGGGCAGTCAGCTTGCTAGCAACACAACACATGTCCTTGGCTGCTGAAGGAGTCTGCCTGCCATGTGTAGATGATGGGACCCTCTGTAAGCATCATTTGGTGTGCAGCAAATGGGCTCCTTCTCCGAGCCAGGGAGCCCAGATCCTGTGCTGCTGGAGTCTGGCATGGCTCCTGCTTTCCACTGTGGGCCACTAACCCAGTTTTAGTCACTGGTATTTAGATGTTTAATGAAGATTAGCAAGTGCCCAGGGAGTGATTATTTAGAATTTCTAATTACTGTTTAAGCTATGAATGTGTGAAATGGATGTAGCTTGCACTCCTGCATGCAGAAACCCTAAAAAGACTCTTTTTCTGACACCTACTGCCCTAATCTTCAGCTAGTGCTTATTCGTTTACTTAGATACACTAAAGATAAAGTGGAAGAAAATCCAGCACCAGAGCAGATTTTCTGAGACCCTTTCCAGAGCAGTCAAAGCTAGAAATAAGGCGTATGACAGAAGCTATTGAATTGTTATATCTCCCTGCCTCAGCTGACAGTAATCAAGTGGGAGACAAATGGGTGAGCAGGTATTTCACACTGCAGTCCTCTGAAGAAGAAATCAGAGACCTGAACCCTGTGCCCGAGGAAAAAGAAAGTCTGCCACAGTTCCAGAAATAGTGATGTCTCCTGTTTTTAATTACTTTTCTGATAGCTATTACTTGTATTCTAGTTTTAAATATTAAGTCCTGAATACAAACCTTGGAGAAAAAAACTTAGTAGGAATTGGCAGTGTCAGGTGGAGCAGGGTGGTGTGGCAACTTCTCCAGATGGCAGGACCTGCCATGTCCCCCCATCTTTGCTTCCAGGTAGGAGAGAGATGGCTCAACACCTGGGACCAACACACTGCTGCTCCATCAAATGCCTCCTCTGTTGCCTGGAGCTTTTCACTTTCTGTCTCTGTACCTCTTTTTTCTCGAAGATGGGTGTGCCGTGAAGGCTGAGTACATTAAAGATCAGTCAGTACTCGGATACTGCAGGAGGACAGATGAATGAAATAGGGGCAGGTAAGGCTATGGGTGAAACTGGGATCCAGAAATGCCTCTGCATGTGCAAGAGGCATTGAATTGGGCGGAGTTTGCATCCTATGCAAGAGAAATTATACAGACACTCCAGACTCATTCCTCTTCAGATAGTTAAAATATCTGGGAACTCAATATCCCCCTAGAAAATCCTCTCAAGTCCTTTAGTGAGTCTTGGTAGTTCACTGTGCTTGCTTTCTGCAAGACAAAAAATCCACTTGTTGGCATGCCAGGTGTCTTTCCAATCTCTCAAAAT
Source organism: Certhia americana (assembly GCA_018697195.1). Lineage (NCBI taxonomy): Eukaryota > Metazoa > Chordata > Aves > Passeriformes > Certhiidae > Certhia > Certhia americana. Next base: position 42,860,210 of record CM031878.1, on the reverse strand, counting down.
TGCAAAAACTGCCCCTCATAACAACAACAAACCTAACTTTCAACTTAATGTTGAACATTGCCGAATGAAGGGATTTCAAAGCATGAGTTTGCTGCCTGTTCTGAAAGAACTCTGCCTGGGTAGGAGGTCTGCAGATGAGTTCTTCCTTCTTATGGGCATAGAAGCCCTACTATCTCCAGGCAAGAAGCATCACAGCTTGCTTTTGAAAGCTGTGGTTTTGTGCCTGCATTTTGGGACAACTCAAGAACAAGAGAACCTCGGAACAGTCTGTATTGCATTGCAGCAGCAGACCAGCCTGTCAGAAGAGCATGTGAGGTTCATGCTGTTTATGACAAAGATGAAGCTTGACAGCTTTATAAAAATATAATTTGCTCCCAAAAAAAACAAGCATAAGTGCTTGCAGGTCTGAATTTCCCAGAATATGAACAGCTTGAAAAGTTATTAAGCTTCTTAAAGAAATAATAAGGAATCAAAGCTTGAATGAAGAGTGTAGGAGAACTATACAGAAGTCTGAATTTCTGTTCACTTCATTGGGTTCATGGGCCAGGGCCCTCCACCTCTCCATAATCACCATTTGAACTTCAAGAGTAGCACATAACAAGGCAAGTAAAAAGCATACATTGAGGTTTTGAACCATGGCATAAAATGAACTCTCCTTTGAAATAAACGAAACATTTGATAGGTGGCCACAAACTGGGGTTGGGCTCCAAAAGCCATGACACAGTGAATAAAATGGGGGAAGGAGGGAATGGACCTGCCAACCCAGAGACATAACATCACTTAGGTAAGTCCCAGCAATGGCAAAACCTTTTTTGTTGTCCAGAATGGTGTGGAGCAGCCCTGTATTTGCACCTTGTAGCTCTGCCCATCCCCACTGAGGTCCTGCAGATATTTTCCAGCTAACCTTTCTGGAGGAATCAGGCTAGAAAAGCAGTAAATAGGGAAAAAAAACCAATGGAAAAGCTAATATGGGAAGGGCAATAAATAGTAAATGAGGTGCCAAAACTCTGAGACCCTCCTCAGAAGTGGGCTGCTGGAAAGTTCAGCAGGGATCCCTCTGAGCATTATCTGTGCCATGCTTACTGTAGGGATGGCAGTGGAATGTTTCTTTGCAGGGTATTTCTGCTTACCTTTACCAATTACAATTACTGTAATGAACTATTACTGGGGGAAAAAAAATGCATTGCTTTGGCTAGAATTAAGCATTTACATGGAGGTGTTTTGAAAAGTCATATGAAGACAAATTAGCCCTTGCTGTCTGAGCATCATTGGATTGCAGCAGAAGGAGCTTTTGGAGAGACCCTCCCATGAGTATCTTACTTTTGCAAGGGGGAAAAACTGTCCTTGCTGCCTGTTCTGATATTAAAAATGTTAAGAATGTCTGGTAAGAAATTATACAGTTCTTCAGGCCAGGACACAGAGCACTTTGGTGTAATAGTAGTAGAACATCAGGCATGGGGTATTGAGTATCTCACATATGTCCATATATACCTATGGTGTGCTTGTGCAGGTGGAAGCTATTAAAAATCATTAGCACTTCTTACTGAGGTAGTTCACACTCTTTGAGAAAAAAGAGCAGCTGCTCCTGAGTCAAAGGGTTAATTTTTTTGTATCACAAAACGTAGACAAATACAAAATTTTTGTTTTCAATCTTCCAGATGAGTCCTGCCAACTCGTTCAGCCTAAGGGCAGAGCTCAGTACAAGGCATAGGCAGCATCATAAGCCTAAACAGCAATAGCTTCATCTGCTATTCTGTTCCTTTGCAGTCACAATAATGAAATCCAGGGGGAATTAAAAGTATCCTGGCTTCAGAGCCCATCAGCCAACCATTGTAATGTGGCTGTGAAATACAGAGCCACAGACTAGCAAGCACAATTAGCTAATAAGATTGGTGTTCCATCATAAGCCCATTTTAAACAAGCTGCTGATAGAGTAATTTTGACACCAAAATAGCATCACAGGAAATGCACAGGAAACTCATTGTGCCTTTTATTAAGCAACACTAAGAAGCCATCAACTGATTTTGACTGGGGGCTGTCAGCAGGAGCAATCTCTCTGCTCAGACCTGTGCTGATGAGAAAATGTTCCATGTCCCCTTCCCCCAAGCAGGGCCAGAAGGGCATGGTTAGACATGCCAGCTGTGAAGATTTTAGGCTGCCCACAGCTTCCCCTCACAGACCTCAGCTGGGAGAAACATCACGGCTGTTCATCAGTACACTGGCTGTGCCATATCCTCCATAAATAGATCAGCTCGACTCAGAATGTGCGTGAGCCGTATTTATTCCTGTGAGGCACTGGGCCTGTTCCTACCCCTGTGCCTTAAGATCAGGAGACCAAACGGGCCATGCTCGACTGTTTGAGTGAGTTCCTAGAAAATGGAGGTAGCTTGGGCTGCTGGATCTTACCAGCAGCTCAGAGCTCATTAATGAATGCAATTTAATGCCCTTTAATGCCCTGACAATGTACAACTGCTTCCCACAACTTGCAGGGATGCACTCTGGGTTTGGAAGCTCCCCAGCAATGGTGCTCTCTGACAGTTCCAACAGGAGACTGAGTGCCATTCTTTGAAAGGAAAAGGCAGCATTTTTTCCCCACTAAATTTTCCTGTGAGAACAAGCTGTTTTCTTTTATATCTAATCTAGTTTTTTAAAAAAAAACAGCAAAGGGCAGTTCATCTCCTTAGAGCCCATGTCAGGAAATCTTTCACCACAAAAATAGTCCCAGTGCAATGAAGTCTCCAGTCTTCAAAGGCACCTCTTGGGCCAGCTCCACCTCTGGAAAACCTTGTTCTGAGATGAGATGTGGTGCTGCAGGTTGGTGGCATGGTTTCCAGTGACCCTTCCTGAGACCTGTTCTCTCAGTGCCCCCCTCTGCCTTTTGAGCCTGTCCCAAGGGTAGGTGTACAATGAGTCAGGATTGCTGTGACCTCTTGCCTAAAGGACTATTGCCAGCTTGATGACCTTCTGACAGATGTTAACCCTTTGTGCCCCTCCTCCAAGGCAGGGCTGACCTGTGTCCACATTTGTCTCCACAGCGTGTGGTGCACACGCCTCACATGATTTCTGTACTGGACATAGCCAGCCTATGAGTGCTGCCAGAAATGTGAACAGATGAGAAGCTCACCTCACAACTGGCCCAGCCTAGAGTCAGGAGATGGTGCACAAAGCACTGGCATTGACTGTATGTACCTGACCTCCCCTAGCTCCTGTCCTTGCCTCCTCCTGCTGGCTTATCAGACTGCAACCCAAGGTAATGCACCAGAGGTTATTGCTCTCCAGGAGGTAGCAGAAAATTAGCATTTGGGGCAAAGGTGATCTGCTGCCTTTGAGTTTCAGTTACGGTAAGTGTAGGACAGGATTAGGACACCCTTTTGTGCTCCCCAGCTTCTTGTGCTGAAGGAGAGTTATGGCTCATCAAGCCCAGGAAGTGCTGTGGGTTTTTTTCCTGCTGTGAGTCTTGTGCTGTGCAGCCAGAAGTCACAGCAACATCTGAGAAGTTAAAAGAGTCAGATCCTTCATCCATTACTGTTCCCTGAAGTGGTAAGACAAATAAATGCAACACTGCCTTCACAGAAGTGCAGAAATGTGACTTTCAACCCTTTTATAACTCTTTTTTTTCCTTGAGGATCACATCCCTGAATCACCTTTTTTAACCTCACCTCAATCACTGCAGTCCTATTCTTTTCTGTTTGAAAAGACAGTTGATCTTCATGCAACACACGAAACTCATTCTGTGCTTCTGTTGTCCATATGTTCAGCCACTTCCCTTCTACCTGCGTATCTTATATCCCTTCTCTTCATGCACCCCAACATTGCCCAGCTGTGCCTCCATTCAATTCTCTGCTGTTCTGTGTGATTTTCCATAATCAAGCCCTTGGCCCCCGCCTCAAGTTCCATGTATAATCCAAACCTCTTCAGCTCCCAGACCTTGCCTCCATACTTCTCTTCCAGCTCTACTGGAAGTGTCCCACAGTCATGGTTATGCACTAACTCTTGCTTCTGCCATCTGGGACAAAGATCCCCATCTTTTCTTCTCTCCCTCTCTGTTCTTTATCTAGCTAGACATCAAATTTGAATGTCTCACAGTTTAAACATCCTCAAGGACTGAAAATGGAAACTATGCATTCTGCAGCTCTAGCTTGCCCCAGTAATTTCAGTGAAGGTAAGCAAGTGGACAACAGCTTCTAATCTCTGCCCTGCCTTTTAAAGGATCAGTCAATGGCCATGTAGTTCTGCTGCTATTTTAAACTTTGATCCCCTTGCTTTGTCCCTAATGCTAGCAACAAGACATAGGTATGTTGCTACTGCTTGCATGTGCACGCTACAGTTTCTCTGGCTGTGTAGGTATAGTGCTTGGTAAACCAGGGGTTTGACTCCAATATAAAATGTGGAATTTCAACTGCACTTGGCTCTGCCCCCCCAGTTCCTTACACTATAAGTAGAATAGAGTGCAGATATGCACAATCAAGTATTTTTATCCATGTCATCCTAAAATGATTTGAACAGGGACCCAAAGGACTTAATGGATGGTGTGTTTTAGTTGATTCTTCAAGAAGAATTTAAGTGGAATTGCTAGTTGCAGAGTCCCTCGTTGGCACAAGCAACAAACACATAAATGCAATCTGTCTGCATTTCACTCATTCATAGATAAGATAGATAGATTCAGATCTAAAAAACTTACAGCTTTGCTTTAGAATGTGTTTTGTGTTGGGTCCAATTATAATTGAAACACTTTGATTTATTTGATATGCTCACTTTGAGAAGACATAAGGTAGTTAGGCACTCCACACTGGCTCTAGTAACACAGGGAGACTGACATTGGTTTCTGCAGGATTTCACTGTACTTTTCAAATAAAAACCTAAAGCGCCCTACAGTGGCTAGTGCTTTCAGTATGTGACATTCTTAAATTAAAATTTCCTTCAGTTAGTGACATTAGCAGAGCATAGTGTCATGTGTTGATATGCACTTGTCCTCCAGGAGGCCACAGCTGGCAGGTGGCACACCCCCATGACCCTGGGCACACAGGCCAACATACATGCAGCTTCTTCTAATGGCAGGTGTGACCCTGCAGCCATCTTATGGTGTCCTCTTCTGCACGGACCCTCAGCATCCCCAGGTGGGTGAGGGCTTTGGAGCTCAGGGCCAGAGATGTGCCTGCAGGAGGGACACTAGAGCATGGAGGGGACCAGGAAGTGCAGCAATGAGTGCTGCTGGTCACCCAGGTCTTGGGTACTTGTGGGGATGTGCCAGAAGCCCTGAGACAATGCAGGTCACAGCAAAACTAGCAAAAATGCTTGCGAATTTGCCACCTCCATCACTCTGCCTTCACTATGTTTCTTTGAACCTTTTACAAAGCATTTCAAATGTTCCCAACAACTTTAGTAAAACTCTACTTGCCTGAGCAAAACTGCAACTACTTCAAAAGAAGACATGCCTGCAGGAGGGTTCAGTAAAAAATGCTATCAATTATAAAAACTCGTTAGTGATCAGAAAACCACCCATTTGACCAGCTGGCCAGCAAATGACAGGCTTTTCAAGCCAGGCACGTCCAAATCACAGTAGCAGGAGTCACGAGTTCCTGTGAGGGAAGGTGTACACAGTGCACAGATGCTTTCTTGAGCACTATGAGAATCTGATTTGCATTCTGGGTCTCTGGCAATAGCTACACCTTCTAGGGGAGCATGCTGTGAAGCTTCTTCACTGATCAGGGCGGCCACCATGGGCATGGGAAATCTCCATCTAGTTGCAGCATGGTTCATTCTCCCCCAGAAAGCAGGCAGATTCCATAAGGAAGTAGAAAAGGACTGGCTGCATCTCCTTTCCAGGAAGGGATGTTCCACTGTAGTTGTAGCTGGCTGTCCTAGCGAGGAAGGTGTGGGGCTGTCAGCAGCTGCTTCTCAGGCTTTCATACTACTCACATCTCCCAAAAGGAGAGCCAGGATTGCTGTTGAAAGGAATAAGATGTTGTGTCTTTACAAACAGACTGTGTGAATCTACTTGTAGACAGGTCAAGGAACTTTTAGATAAGGGAGTAACAGGAGAAACTATCAGTTTCAGGAAATGTTACTAATTGACATGGACTGCTGCTCAAACAATGTGCTAAATTCCTGAACTGAGAGAAGACGACTTAATAGAACATGAATATCATTTAATATACAAAAAGGGTTTCCATATTAAGAGGGATATAGAGTAGGTGAATCTGGAAGTTTGTACATTGCAGGTGCCTCAGCCACTGGGGAAAAGAAGAGGGTGATGCAGCTAGCAAATTAAGAAAAAAAAGCTGCATCCTCCAGCAATTTGAGAGACCCCATTGGGAAATGCCCCATGGCCTTTCCCTTAGTTCATGAATAAAGTTACAGGAGTCCTCTGTCTGCTTTCTGGACATAAACCTCTGATGATGTGAATTTTTCTGCACACTATCCCTGCCACAGCCTCCAGCTCCATTGTGCCTAGTTTATAGTCTCTGCATGCACAAGAGCGTCCTCCTCTGCCTAGTTTTCAGATGCCAGCACCCCTGTTCAGTGTTAACTAGAGGGTAAAAATGGCAGGCCATGGACTATGTTTGGCGCTACAGCAATCCTTCTAGGCACTGATCACAGGCAGGTGTCTCATCACTCTCCCCGAGACAGGCAGACTGATGAAGACACAGTGCCATCAGCTGGGCACTTGCCGCCACCTGCCTAGAGTCCCGCCACTTTCGTGCCAAAAGGCAAGGGTTTCATAAAGCCACGCCTTTTGGTGACTACACCTTTTTCTGAAAGACAACAGTGCGTGCAGAGTGTATGCCTGTCATAGGTGAGGAGGGCAAGCCAGTCTACAGTGCAAAAGCAGGATTAGAAGGTGTTGAGTCCATTAAGAGGACAGCAGCTAATTCTTGCTAAGAAGCAGCTTTAGGGAGCCTTTTGTCTTCCATTCTGCAGCGTGCTGTCCACCAACAAACACTTCCTTGCTGCATGAGGTATGGCATCAGCAGTGCCCCTGGCACTGTGCCATGGAGCAGCAGCCGTGTGCCTGGAGACAAAAGCCTTTGCCTGCAATTTGATTTGGGGACCTTTTATAATGAAAGGGAAGGCGCAGGCAGCAAGCTGGATGAACAGTATTCCTTAAGCTTTTACAGCTGGGGGATTGCAACTGACTGTATAGCCCAGCAAAGTGCATACACCCCTGGAATCCTCATTAATTATGCTCCTTCCCTTCTACACTGTAACTGGTCTTTCCACTGGAGTATGCCACCACATCTCTCCCTAGAGGTGAGGGCTCGTATTTCTTCCTCCCCACTCACCTCCTGCCCCCTCACTCCCCACTAAAAGAACCCAGGCAGCAGTAGAGCCTTTCCACAGGTGTGTTTGCTTTTGTGCCGTGTGAAAACTCTCCCTTTTTCTGCTCTTTCCCTTGCTGCTGCCTCTGATCCTCCCCAGTTTATCTCCTCATTCTGCCTGTCTTCTTTCTGGTCCTAGCTGGCTGCAGGGCTTCTCAAAATATGGTTTTAAGATATGAAGTGACTTTTGGACTGTGTGGCTCTTGTCCAATCCTTCATAGGCAGTGGCTGAGAAAATGTACTTATTCACTGTTTTTGACATGGTCAAAGCTTATTCCAATGGACACTTCGGCATGAGAGGAGCAACTCCAGAAAATGACAAAATGATGTGGTTTGAAGAATTCAGCCTTCATCTTCCTAGAGGGACGGCTCCTGAGCAATATAGGGTTTTTTTTTATTTAATAGATCTTCTATTTATTTCCAGCAGCTCTCATGAACTCCCTTGACTCTATTTGAGTGGCATATAGGGGTTTATTCTAGCTATACCGATATATGCTGTGTTCTGAAGAATTCGCTCTGTCAGAGACAGGGAAGGAGCAGGAGGTGTATGGGTGGGGCAGAGAATTAAATTCAGAGTAGTTAAGCAAAATTAAAGGCCAAATTCTAATCAGCTCTGCCCTTTTGAAACTTACCTCACCCAACAGAAACAGCCAGTATCAGGGGAACAAAATTCACAGTGGGGCAGCATCCCAAAGATGCCACAAGCCTGCTGATGCATTTTAATACCAGTACTCTGCTCAAAGCTCCTCTAACTCCATAAAGCTGCACTCTAGCCCAGCAGCTGTTTTGTGACACTGTATCTGTGTCAAACGCCATCATTGTGAAATTATAGTTTCCTTTCAACACTGCGGTATTGGATTTTTTTTCTTTAATTTTTGTACTTTCTTTTTAGAACTTGGATTAGTGAGCTCTGTGATTAAGCAAAGTAAACACAAATACACAATACTTAGATAAAGAATGCCTGGGGTTGGAAGGGACCTCAGAGAACCTCCGGCAGGACAGCACAGCCTCACGTGTGATTGCAGCTGTTGTGATCCCACATGACACCCAGGGTGTGGGCACAGGCTCCCCGCTGCGGAACACCCGAGCTCGAGCCAGCAGCCCCAGAGCAGCGCCCTCGCAGCCCGTCCCCGCTCCGGCTGCCGGCTCCGACTGCGCATCCCCATCGGGCATCCTGGACAGCTTGTGCCGGCGGCGGGAGCCTGCATCCCCGCGCCGCCCCGGGGGGAAGGCGGACCTGCCCCCCTGTCGCAGCATGTGGGATGTATCAAGATTGCCTTAAGTCAGGATGTGCTTTGGTGTGAGATCTTTGTATACTTTCGAGGCTAATCAGCAAGAGAGGAGACCGAATCAGTGGAACTGGGAGCGGCTAGCATCGCCTAGTCCAGGACATCCGGGAACTAACGAGATTTGAAGCTGTAGTAAATCAGGGTATTGAATGTATGTCTGTTGTATACATCGATAACTTGGCAATATACTCAAGGTCTGTATATCCTATAGCTGAACTATGTGCAGTATAATACTTAAAATCACGCTTGTAGAACAAAAAAGCCCTGACCAGGTGAATACCCTCCCCTTGAGCATGCGTAGAAGTTATCTGGGTATGTAATGTATGGAAATTTCCGAACTAATCCTGATAGCGGGGCTGTACTTGGAAGTCACTCACTCCAACTTGTGCGTGTAAATAATACAGCGGAAAGTCCGGCAGGGCGCGCTCCATCTCTGGAATACCACTAGGCTTGCTCAGCTCTGGAATAAGCAACCAATACCTCTCTTGAGAATATTTTCTAATTACTGACTTGTGGAGAGGAATCCGATTTTGTGGAGAGCGCTCCCGCGGCTGGGGAGTAAGGAGGGGGAAATGCATTCTCAGATTTTAGAAGCAAGCATAGGAAAACCCACAAACTCACATCTTCCCGTCTGCTACAGATCAGGATTGTTGTCTTTCCTTTTGTCTTTCTTTGCAGCTTGCTGCGAAAAGCATGGTTATTGAAAGCTCCTGGCATTTTCTTTTTTTTCCTGTTAAAAAGAGTTCATAACAACTGTCTTGTTTTGCTTCTGAGTAGGTGACTGTGTAAAACTACGACCCTTTGGCTGCCATCCTGCCTGTTCCCCTTCACGTCTCCTTCCAGCACAGCACGCATTTAAGAACGGTGTTTTTCAAGGTCTTAATTCAGATTGGTGGATTCCACTCTCTTGCAACCATAACTTAAACCAGGAATTTATCAATGCCAGCCACAAGATTAGTCTGGTTCTTGGCTTTATAGGCAAATTATGGAAAACCCACCCACAGGGGACAAATGGTGAGAGGATAAACCACGTTGGATGTCTTAACCAGTGCAAGGTGTTTCCCCCCAAATTTACTGCTGAAAATTTCCCCCCGAAGAAAAATCTGAGGTGCTTGTAATCATCTCCTCCAAAAGGCCTCTGATCCCAGTATCACACCATATCCTTCTGCTTAGAAAGGAGATGTTCTACTGGCCCTGTTAATATCACCACTGGGTAAAATGTTCTTGGGACCCTAAGGACATGATCAATATCTTATCTTAAGCCAGTTTTACTGTTTTTTTCCCCCTGATTCTCCTTGCCCTGCCACCAGGGTGGTTTAGGCTGGGTATTAGAAAAAAGTTCTTTATCCAGAGGGTGGATGGGCACTGGAACAGGCTCCCCAGGGAAGTGGTCACAGCACCAGCCTGACAGAGCTCAAGAAGTGTTAGGACAACACTCTCAGGCACAGGGTGTGATTCTTGGGGTGTTTTGTGCAGGGCCAGGAGCTGAACTCAATCATTGTGGTTCCCTTCCAACTCAGGATATTCTCAGATCCTTTTGAAACTTTTAAGAGTCATAAATGTCCTGTATATCTAATCTAACCTTGCCTTCTGTCATTGTGAAGCCATTTCCCTGTATTCTGTCCCTACATGCCCATGTAAAAATTTTTTCTCCATCTTTCTTGTAGGTTCCCTGTAGGTACTGGAAAGCTGCTCTAAGTTCTCCCTGGAGCCTTCTCCAAGCTCAAAAAGCTCAGTTCTCTCATTCTTTCTTCATAGGAGAGATATTTCATCCCTCTCACCAGTTTGGTGGCACTCCTCTGGACTTCTTGTTGAAGAAGTCTGTGTAATGAATGTGATGCTTAGTGCTTGCACTGGGTTTGTGGGGTTTTTTGTTTAAATTATGAAGAGGTACCTGGTAACTGCAGCAATAGCCTGGTTAGCCAGTGTGGCTTCTATTAAGGTTGGGTTCAGACCCCTGGTACTCTGAGAGGTCAGCTGAGGAACCAGGGACCACTGCTCTACAATACGGAATTTTGACTTTAGGTGGGAAATTAATTTTCAAAACCAGAAATATGTCTGTTCAAAGAGAGTTTGAAAAGTAGCTCCAAAGTAGAACTTCCCCTTAGAATGCATCTTCAGAGGTGATGTACTTGGCAGTGAAAGTTATCAGTGACAAGGCTTTTCACTACCTTTAAAAAAAACTGAACAAGCCTGTCTCCTTCCAAGGACCCAAGGGCAACACATGTTCCAAGAGCTGATGGCAACACTGCTCTTTATTTCTGTCTCACTTCCAATTACTTGTTTCCCAGCAGTCCAATGGCATCTGTCCTTAGCAGTACAGCTGGCCAGACATCCTTCTTAATGGACTAACATAACAAAAGCCTCAGTCAGGGTATAACTGTGTATTTTGGAGATGAAGAACTTAATGGTATCAAACAACAGCTCCGCATGTTAAATTAATGCGAAAGATAAATCAACGACTTTTGTAGTTTAAGTGTTTTTAATGGATGTATATATGTATAATCTTTTCATATAAAGGGATTCACCAAGGTTTGTTCCTTTTAAATTTTTTGTTATTTTTGGTTTTAGAGTTTTATATTCAACTTCCCATTGCATTGTGCTGGCAAGTAAGACGGGCAGTGGTGGCACAAGGACTGTAGCAGTGGATCTGTAAGTGTAGGTTCTGGTTAACCTACAATCAGATCCTGCAGCCTCATATGGGTATTTCTTAGCCTTAGCCTAGATTGTGATCATGATCCTAAACCTTCCTTTTAGGAGTATCCTGACTGACTCACTTTCTGACTGAAATCTGAATCTCTTCAAAACAGACATTAAAAATAATCACATTTAAAAAAAAAAAAAATCTATCCTGTTGGAAGAGTAAAATGACCTATCATCTTATTACTGGCTTATCATAAACACCATCCAGTGCTCACATAATAAAGAACTACATAAATAAATGTAGTTTATGCTTATATATAAATACAAATAGTAGATAAAGTGTGTAAGCAGGCATAGCAAGCCAATGTCAATCCTTGCAACAAAAACCTAAGAAAGATACTCACATGCATGCCATAGATCTGTACAACTCATAAGAATTTGAATCCATAAACTCCCTGTCATCTGTCCTGCATACGCTGCCTGGGAAGACAGGGCTAAACCTTGAAAACGAAAGGATCAATTAAAACAATAAAAGTAACCTCCCACCCTAGCAACGGACGGCATTCCCTGAACAGAACACAGGAATGTTGAATTCTACACCGCCTTTTTTTTCCCATGCTCGACGAGAACAGCTCCCTGTGCAGGACGCTGGGGCCCAGCCGTGCCCGCCCGCCCGCGACTGCCCTGGGCCAGCGGCACACTGTGGGGCGGGCAGAGCTGCCTGCTGCTGTTCCCAGCAGGACATCCAGGTGCACAGTGGGGC
>CM031878.1:42725963-42848186 GCA_018697195.1 Certhia americana | reverse complement strand
TGTTCCCGGCAGGACATCCAGGCTGCTGTGGGGCGGGCAGGGCTGCCCGCTGCTGTTCCCGGCAGGACATCCAGGTGCGCTGCGGGGCTGCGAGATCGGGGTGCCAGCATCGCAGCGCTACCCGCACAGCCCCATGCAGGGCTGGCCAGCATCACACGGCTCCATCACTGGGGCCACAATACCCCAGGTTCCCTAAAACAGTACACGAGGAAGCGGTGACCAACCATGCTGACTGATCTACCCCCGCGCCCGGGTAGCCCAGAACCACACTTTCCATCCAAATCCTTTAAAGACGCATAGCAAGCTGAGGCCGGTTGTGCCCACACTTGTCTGTGCAGACCGCGGTGCTGTTTCTTCCCCTTCTCCTGGTTCATTTCAGCTGCTATCAGTAAAAAATCCCTCATACATCTCCAAGCAAAAGCAAGTCACTAGTTTTAAGAGGAGCCTCTTCTTCGCATGAGGGCAAGTTGAGACTTCAGGGCAGCCTTTGTTGGCTCTTCATACTTGATTAATTCGTATTTACACTGCTTTGCTTCATTTGAATGGAGCTTGTTGTGAGTTATTTCTAATGTATTTTCAGAAGTGTAGCCCTGGCCTGCCAACATGGACAAGAATTACACAGGCTGTGGTTCCATTACAGATGTTTGTTTACTATTGTCGTAGTAAACAGCTAGTTACAATGTGATGCTTATCAAATCTGCTTTTTGCTCTCTGTGTGTTGCCATGAAAGCAGAGCCTGCCTACTGGAGGTTTTGGCGAACACCCCCGGTGCAGGTTGCTCGGTGTGCAAAGTGCGAGCGCAGGCTGTGCCCTGGGTGGTAGGATGCCAGCTGGGGATGGGGGAGGACTCTTCGTCTAACGAAGGGCACTGATGAGGGGGGAATCGTCCCGAGCCAGTGGACACAAAGAGACTCCAGACGGCTCGAGCCGTCCTTATGCCGCTGCAGCATGATTGAAAATGCTCCAAATGACGAGAGGTCTGGGAATGCTCTGCGGTATACCTGCGGCCGAGCCGGTGAGAGGAACTGGTCTGACCGGGAGAGTGTGACAGTGTGCAGGGAGCCAAGCGGGACAGCCATCGGGTCACTGGAACCACCCGCTGCCAAGTGGCTTCGGTCCCAGCTGCGACAGTCCTCGTTCACCTGGGATCTTCGAAGGGCAGAGGAGCCAAAGCGTGCTTGTTGAGATTTCCTGAGTAGATCCACTATCAGTCCTAAGGGTGGATCCGATCCCCTCCGCTGGGGCAGCATTTGTTCAAATTCGGTGGCATTCCTGCGGGGCAGTGTGGGTGAGTTTGTGGTTGAAGTCCCTCCGAAGGTGCCCGTAGAAACGGGGAAGTGTTTTTCTGTCCAGCGCTTTATGCCAGGAGCCGCAGGAGGATCGGCCGCTCTCACCTGGGGCTTGGCGGAGCGATGTCATGCCGAGAACTACCGATCACATCCATTCTCTTTCCTGCGGCCGTGAGCGCCGGGCGATTCCCGTCTCCCAGTGTTTATTTATCGGTGCGTCCACAGCGCTGGGGGCTGTGATGGAGGGGAGCTTACTACCATACATTCTATCAGTACTAATTAATGAATATTTGCACGTGTGTAAATACCTTTTAAAGGAGGTAAAATCAATTCTAAAAAATCAAAATAAAACCTCAAAATAATAATAAAATAAAAAACAAAATTAAAAAATAAGTCCCTCCTCTGGGGAGGGAGGGGGGGAGGGGGGGAGGGGGGGGGGGGAGGGAGGGGGAGGTGTGGAAAGACGTCTTGAGAAAAAATTCATCCCAAACAAAAAAGACGACAAAAATAAGAAATTCCCATGTGGATAAAAGATAAAATTGGTCTTGAAGGTTTCCAGCAGATCACATGTAGGCACTTTCTAGTATGACTTGGAACCGTGGTTAATTTGGTTTGTGAAAAACAGACACGCTGAAAGTCATTCTTCTTTAACCTCCGACTTGACTCTAGAAGAAATGCAGAGGCCCAGTGACAATGACACAAAGAACTGGCATTCCTTGTGGCTCCAAGATAGTATTTTTCACTTGATTTTGGCTGACTTAATTTCTTGTTTGCAGAAAGGCATTAGGAAGAATTTTCTAAGAGTATTATTTAATTTTTGCGTTAGTTTCACTCTGTAATGTTGAGGAGTTCTTGTATTTCTTTTGGGCCTTTTGGTTGTGGGTTTGGGTTTTTTTCCCTCCTTGTTTTTCTTGTACAGAAAAGCTATATATTAGCTTATATTTCTGCATAGAAAAACCTGAGTTTATTAAAGTAACATTGAGGAATCATTTAAATGGAAAATCTCAAGAACCTGTATTTGTAATACATTTTAAATAATTAATAGCTTTTCACTAAACTTCTAATGTTATTATTGCAAGGTAGTTACCCAGAAAAATTCCTGGTAGGTATTCAGTTTGAAACAGTAGTGTTTGGTAGTGGTGGAAGGCTATTGCCACCTGGCAGCTACTCATTGTCTGTATGAAAAGACTGGGTCTTCTAAGTGTGCTTTGTATCACAAGTGTGGCCAAATGAGAGTACAAACTGGCAAACTTAATAGCAGACTGAGCTCAGGAGCCAAAACCTAAATGATCTGGGAACTGGGGAAATGGGAGCAGCTGTGTGAAGAAGAAATGCGGCATGCTACAGATCAAGAGAGAAAACAGCTAAACCATGGCTTGTTCAGCATGAGAATAAAATAAAGTGTTTGCTACATTGAAAACATTGTATAAGTGGTAACAATGCCTGAGAACATTCTGTTTTGAACTTTTCCCTCAAGGTAAGCCAGATTTTAAATAAGGTTAATTTATGTCCCCTTCTGCTCCCAGACACTGACTACTGTGTGCAGACCAATGTGCTCATGAATTGGCACTTGAAAAACTGCTGTGCAGCAATTGCTTCCAAAGCATTATTTTACATTTATCACTGATACAAATTATTTTTGTCTAGTCCACCAGTATCTTAAATTAGCTGAATATTTTACTCCTTTAGATCATAATAATGATTCTGCTTTTAAACTGCATAAATTATTAGATTAATAATGTCCTAGGCATTAATAAAATATAAAACATGCAGTCAGAAACATAACCAAAATACTGCACAAACACTGCATATAGACTACAGTTCAATGACAGTTAATTATATGATGTAATATTTGCTTACAATATTTTATGTAATGCTCAATTTCAGATTTTTTGTGGAAAATAAACGTTCCATGTCAAAACACAGTTGTAGCATTTAGTGGTCATTATTTTCCACAACTTACACCAGAATTAACACAGATACATTGTTTGCAAAAATTCATTAATTCTGGCACAAAATTTCTTCCTTTGCTTACCAGCTGCTATATTGCTGAAACAGAGCTCTCACAAAAACTGGACTGAAATGACTGTAAGTTCCAGATTTTTCTGGAATTGAACACATAGACTCTTTTAAAAGGTGCAATAAATTCTTGCAGGAAGAAGCAGATCAGAGAATACAACATGTGCACACCCACTGGACATACTTTCCCTCCCTTCATAGATCCGATTGTATTTAAAAATTAAACAGCTTCACGCTTATGTGAGGGAAAAACGGTCTGCAGTGTATTCTACTGTGTATTTCCCTGGATTTGCATGATCTTTCATCCAGATGGATAAAATAAGTGTTGTATTAACCTAGTTCTTGCCCCATTTGGAGCCCATTCTGCTTAACCACCCAGAGGTGTTTGATTAGCTATTTCCCAAGGATGAGACTTACTTTCTCTTGGTTTTCAGTCTGTGCTGTCACTACTAGTGCTAATACTGCCACTACTGTCCTAATACATTGAAACACTACTACTACTACTACTACTAATAATAATAATAATGACAAATACTACCTTCACCTAGGGTACATTGACACCTCCCATGAGATGCAAGGTTTCTGAATATGGAGTGAGATTTTAAAAGAGGAATATTTATTATGTAATCCATATAAATTTACTAATCTCCAGAATCATTAAGTCCAACTCCCTGTTCCATGCAGGCCTATCTAAACCATACGAATAAAGGCATAATACAGATATTTTTCTAATTACTTGCTGCAAATTAATTGAACTAAAACAACCTAATCTACTGAAAGAAATTACTTCAATAATACTGAGGAACAACGAAAGCACTTTGAAATCATGTTTCAGAAGGTGTGTGGACATGAGATGTAATAAAGGACCTTGCAGGTAAGAAGACAAGTTTCAGAGGACTGTCAGTCTGTTCAGTCATTTCAAACACCACAAGGTTGAAGCATTTCTGAACATTACTCATACTGGCTGCCTTCTCTAGTACTTTCATGCACAGATTTCTATAAAACAGCAGTAGCCTGATTTTTAATCACAGGATGGTTGAGGCTGGAAGGCTCTGGATGTCTTCTGGTCCAATTCTTCAAGTCCAGCAGAAACACACAGAGCCAGCTACCCAGATGGGTTTTGATTATCTCCAAAGAGGGAGACTCAACACCACTGAGCAACTTGCACAAATGTTTGGTCACCCTCAGATAAAACAACCCTGAACATTTTCCTGGTGTTGCTCTTGTTAATATTAGCATACTAATGTTCAGAGGAACCTCCTGTTTTTCAGTATGTGCCCATTGCCTCTTGTTCTGTCACTGGGCACTTCTGATAGTATCACAGCTCCACTTTCTGTACACATTGCATTCAGGTATTTGTACACAGTGAGGTGATTTCTCTTGAGTTTTTCTTCCCTAGACTGAAAAAGATTCATGAAGATCTTCATGCTAACCTGAACTCTCCCCAGTAGCCAAAATACATGTGTATTTATAATATGCATGTGCTCACAATTAGATGTAACATTACAGGTGTGGCATTAACAGTGCTGAGGAAAGGGGAAGGAGAACCTTCCTTGGCCTGCTGGGAAGACTCCCCCTAACACAGCCGAGGACATAATTATTTTCTAATAATAAGGATAATAATATTATTATATTATTAATAGAGAGCTCCAGGAAGCCCAGAGAAAAGCCTGGTCATTGAACTGGTTTTATTGTCACTATGAAGATATATTACAATGTGCTGTCTGCCCATTATTTTCTCCATTCTTACCCACTGTTTTCCTCCATAGTCAATTCTTTTCCAACATTTAGTCTTCAGAGAAAGTTAAAGTGAAGAAGGGCACAAGACAACAATTCTGCTCCTGGCTTCACAATTAAAGGCCCGCAGTTTATTCATCTTCATATATGAACAAATTATGTCACACTTTACATAAAAGTGTTTATCCTTAATGTTTTCAAAATGCCTTAGAAAAGAAATTATGTCTCTTTTGTTTACAGTTCAGTTCAAAATTGTACTTTAGTTTCTGATTTAAGGAACAAAAGATATGCTAATAAGTTCCTCTCCATCAATGATGGAGCTACCCAGTATGTTTGTTTAAGGCAACGGTACTTTTTTTTTTACCAGTACAAATGTCTTAATAAACTAGGGAACCAGTAAGATGCAAAACATGTAGGGAACTAAATGCAATGAGGAAGGAATTATACCTACACAAGAGGAAAATAATTAATCAACAACTTTGTGAATAGAAAGCTGCATTGGGTAGAGTGGTCAAATCCAAGGACATTACTTCTAAAGTCAGCACATACAAACCAAGGCTATTTATTCTCCAGCAGGCTGCATAAAGCAAGCTCCCACTGAGGTTACCCTGGGAATGAAGCACAATGACCGAGATGATTTGACCTGCACAAAACCTGGTTCTTCCTGCAAGTCTAAGAGCTTCCAGAATAGTGTAGAGCACAGAGAGAAATTCAGCTATGTTTGCATTCCTCCATGAAGATACAACCAAAAAAGCTGACAGGTAATTTTAATTACCTCCAGCAGCAACAGTGCATACCACCCACCTAATTAAGCATGGCAGCTGGCTCTGGAAGTGCCAGTCTCTTCCTACTAATGATGAAGTTTTCAAACCTGAGTGCTTTGAGTTGCACCTTTATCAGATGTACAGGCAACAGTGAAGTAAAAGCCCTCAAAAAGGACTTAATTTGCACTTAATCCCTTCACTCTCTCCTGGGCCTGCAAAGGCAGAGAATGAGCACACACTTTTGTGAACAGCAGAACCTGCTCCAGCATGGAATTCTCTCTGGATAAGAGCTCTCAATGCCCAAGCAGTGAACCAAACTATACTTTCAAGGTTAGGAGAGCTGGGCATTGTGAAATACTTTCACACACCAATAGGAACTCTTAGACTGCTGAGGAACTGTGAAAGAAATGTTCAAAGTAATTTCAAAATTTTATCTCAGATGTGCCCTATACAAGCAGTGTATAGCTTGTTGTGGTGTTACTTGAGAACATTTTACTGTACTTCAAAGAAAGCAGTCATCCAGCTATGATCAGCATTCACAGGAGACCACATTTCACACAGCACAGGGATTGGTTGCATATGTTGTTCTCGCAAGCTGTATGTGTTGGTGAAATAAATATCAGATATATACTTTAGTTACTTTTTAATTTCTTTTAAAGTGAAGACATACCAGATTACTTCTTTTGGTCTCTCCCCACCCTATATATTTTGTATTTTTGTTCAAAAACAGGAGGAATATTATCTCAGGACTAAAAGTAATCTCCTCTGTATGCATCAATAAGGTCTAGGTGACCTGCCAAAACTGAAGATATGTAAGGTTATTGTGGTAAGAATAGAAACAGATTGCAGAGTCGGGTATTTTTCCATACACTTTCATTGGCTTCACAGTTCAAAGCCTTCAGTCACCTCCCAGTGTTAATCTTTTTTCATGTTTTTTCTTTCTCCTTTGGTACTTTCCGCAATGGTATCAGACTTTGGCATCTTGTCTGTTTTTTTGCATTGTTTCTTTTTTGTATCAGCAAATACCCAGTTCAAAACAGTATCAGTAATATCTCTTCATCTGTTATTTCAAATTTTATGACTTTATTTTTGTTTTGGAGCAAGACATACATTCATATTTGAAAATTATATTACTTAAGAAACTTAATTTTTGTAAAGGAATTCTGTCATGGACTGTACAAAAGCCTTAAACAAATTATGATAATTGAAACCTACTGTTTAAACCACAGTCAAATCACCATTACAGAAATTAATGCCAAATATTATAATAAGAATTTTTAGTACTGAAAACCTTCTAAATATGTAATTTAGTCATGTCACAGATGAGTGTGAAACAATGGTTCCACTCTCAAATAAGAAGGCTCTTAAAGAAACTGAGGGACTGAATATTTCATATGCAGACCACAATAATTCTAGCAATAGGGAAAATGTCCTATAAAAGGCAAAAAAAATCCTTCACACATTAACAATTTCAACAAATAAATAGGGAGGGAACAAATTTCTCTCTTCAAGGCCTGGATGCCTTTTAGGTGTGAGGATACCAGGACTTTAATCTGCTAATAATGCTGAGTCTCTTTTTGAGTTATGAAGAAGAAAGGTGATACTTATATGCTTTCACCATGCCAGGAGCACAAAAAATCACCTCTGGAAAGAAGTTCTGAAGTAATTTTGTTAATATCTGAATATATGAACTACAGCAGTATTTATATCAGTGTCTATACGGACCACAAGTGATTCAGTCTATGAGCTTAATGCTGCCTTGTGTTAACCTTATGCATCAGAAGGACAGAAATAGATAGCCACAATTTGAATGTAAGCAAATTATTTGGCAAAGACGTGTCTTGCTAATTCTTTCAAGAAACTTCTAAATTTAACATTTCTAAGATTTAAAGCTTGTTCTTGCCACTGGTCACTTTTACCTATGTAACAGCCCTGTGCTGGTCAGGTTCTGTGGTCTGTCCCACTAAGCACCTGAATACATTTCCTACCATCAGTCTTCCTGCCCAGGTTAGTGTCATGCACAGAACAGTCCTGCAGCCTCCAGAAAAACCTTGCATTTGGACGGATGTGCAGCCCCACAAATTCATTATTCTACTCTTCCCTGGGCATGATTTAACATGCACATCAACCATCACTGCCTATGAATAAATCTGTTCTTTTTTGAGTTTAAAAACAAATTAAATATTCAAAATGCTCTCTGGGAGATGAACTCAGAGAGAGAATATTACATAAGGGAGGGAAGGTGTTAAAAGAAAAACCAGCCCTCCCACTTACTCCTCTAGAAGATACTGAAGTAGAAGTTTCTTAATATCCAGACACAGATATCAGGAGTCTTGACAGCTAAACAGCACAGGCACCTGAAAACCTTGCACACCCAGAAACCTGAGAAGTTTTTCACCTGTGGAGATACTAGGCACTGCAGGAGATCCAAGCCTCAACTGCCAGAAAACAGGCTAATGCTAAAGAAGTTCAAGGACAACTGGAGGGTTGCATGGCATTCTAATCCCCATTCTGTGTGCTGATTTCAAAACATTCTAATGGTTTTTGTGGCCCTGCTAATTTTTTCTGGCATTGCCAGTGTTCCCTCAGGCCGAAAAACAATTGTTTTTCTGTTTTCTTTGCTTGGGCTTGATTGACTGTGAAATTTTTACACATGTCAAAAAAAGTTTGACTTCTTCCAAAGCTTTCTACAAGTAGGATTTTAATTAAAAGAACAGTTACAGAAATCAAACAAGGATTATGTTACTGTTGACATATTGTACAGATTGTGCAATTTTAAGTCAAAAGCACCACAAATACAGGTGTTTTCAAAAGCTTGAAAGAAAAATTGTATCTTAAAAGCAGCAAAATATATTTATACTGAGAGGAAAAAACCTAAAAGGTTCCTTTGCATTTTGTAAAAAAAAAAAAAAGTTATTTTGAAGAGTACCAATAAGGTACATTTTACCACATGCATCATTGTTAAACTTTGACAGTCAAAGGAAGCTGTTGGGAATATATTATATGTCCCTCACACGCAGCAGAGATGAATAAGAGTGAACAAATTTCAGTCCAAGTATTCTGACCTGTTAGTACTCAAATATACTGATATAGCACAAATAAAAGATTTAAAAGTTTGAAGATGAAGGATCTTCCCTTAATTGCAGATAGGGTAATCCCAAACATACATAAAGAAAGAATTTTCAAAATAAAGTGTTTGATATTTCTTTACTTTACTAAAGTCTCTATTTGGGGATCATATTTATACTATCCTTAGAGGTCCTACAGACACAACAAAATTTTGAAATTCCTCAAGTCAAAGAGAACGGTTAATGTGAGTTTTAAACTGATCCATGTTTCTTGCTAGGCAGACTTAACACTTCAAAAGTTAAAAAATATGGGGATATTTAAAATATTAGAGTGTTTATGATTATGTTTATCCAATTTAATGCTGGCTACTATTTGCTTTGGTGTTTGTTTTTGCAACTTTTTTGTTGCCTCTGTTTGGAGTATTTACTTGAATTTTATCAAATTTAATGTAATTCATGAAAGATTTCTTTTAAAAGCCTTGAAAGAATATATCTAAATTAAACCATGTTGGCATTCTGTATTGTAAATAACTACACACAGAGTTATTTTTAAACTAGATCACCCTGAAATGTGCAGTAATGAGTAAAGCAAAGTGTTTACAAAGTCATTCATAGCCTTCTAAATGGGAGAAATCTGATAGCAACATTGCTCCTATTACTTTTTTTACTACACAGATAGTAGATATTGTCATACTCATTCATCCTCCTCATAAGAATTAAAAAGTTTCCACAAAACATTTTCTGAATGCAACACTGTCATCAAATTTGGAAAGTCTTCCAAAATAACAATTTAAAAAAATTTATTATTCTTGACCATTATAAAAATGACATTTTTATTTAGGGCCCATTTCATAACAGATACTGATTTTGCCTTTGATATTTTCTGCATCGTAGAGCTTACACATTTTTACATATGGGGACTGTTGTAAGTCTTGAAATGAAAGTGCTGAAGAAATCAAGATTATGCTCCAAAACAATTTCCAGCATAGAGTGTTTCTTCCTTTAAGGCACATAATATCCTACAGTCCTGACTTTAAATTATAAACAGAATTGCAAGGATTAGCAGTAAAAAACGCTATAAAAACTACTGACAAAAACTACTATTATGTGCTTGTACGAAACAAATTATATAGAGATCTTGCTCTGTGTATATGCATATTTTCTATTTACTTTCTACGTCCTGTTAGTTGGACAGCTATATTGCCTTGACACATAGATATGCACAATACTTACTCATTTTATGTAGATTACAGTAAAGGGAATTCTTGAACTTCAGTGCTTTTACCTCTGGACATAAAGAAAAAGAAATCCAAAACCGTAGCATGGATCTACTTACCTGAATAAGAGAATCAGGAAAACAAGAAAATAGTAATGAGGAAACCCACCAATATCAATATCAATATCAATATCAATATCAATATCAATATCAATATCAATATCAATATCAATATCAATTAATTAGGATTCTTGCCATATTGAGCCAAAACTTTTAAATATATGGTAATGACAAGGACACAATAAAAATGAATGAAGTTAGATTTTCGTAACACAAGTACCACCTCCGTTAAAAAAACCCTAATCATTTTATGGTTTGCCTTGAAGCCTGACATATTTTTCAGAAAGAAGAGCAACAGCAGTATGGCAGAGAGGTAAAGGGCTTTCAGGGACAGAGAAACTTAGCATTACAGTGTTGCTCGTGAGAAACATGGTAGGGATGATAATATGTGACTTATTCCACTTCTGAGTGTTACAGACAGTAAATTAGCATTTGGAGATTTCTGGTTGGGAGGAGGAAGGGAAAATAATTTTATTTAGCAATAAATCTATATTATCTTCTGCCAGACCTGTCAAATGGCTATTCTACACCCGCAGCAGTGTTTCACAATTTTAACTGACAGTACCCTAGAAATATGCTTTGTGTAGAAAAACTGTTTAAAAATAACTGAACTGTTCATTGTGGAACCTTTAATAGAGAAGCATGTTAAATGGCATGTTAAATCCTTACCTAGGTTATATTTAGAGATACCTCACACACAATTTTTCTGGTTTTGAAACTTCAAGGAGATGATTCTGGACTTTTTACTAAAAATTACTATGGAAACCTTCTTCAAAATATTTCACTAACCACTAGTTTATGAATATGGCAATTGCAAAGCAGACAAATGAAATAATTTTGTTGTTGAATTAGCACAAACAAAGATGGAGTAACCAAATTGTGAATACATTCAAGACTCCTTTAGAAAAGTATTTTAGCAACTTCCAGACACAAACTTTTTCATGTTGCAAAACAAGAGTCCAAAATGAATAATAAGGCACTAAAACCCGTCAGAAAAATTGATGCAAACGAGTACTTTATTTCTGATATACAGGCATAGTAAAGACTCCTGAACTTTAATTTCAGGCAAACAAATAGTCAGTGTGAAAGTTGGAATAACTCTCAGGCCTTATGGAGTAACCATGGCATATTGTTTACTTTCTTACCACAACTGCCCTTCCTTGAGTTCTCACAGTGCAAAGAGCCTGTACACTGTGTTTGGGAAGCAATGTAATGCTGAGGACCAGGGCACAGGAAAGCAGACAGGATGTGCAGCACATCATTGGCCTCTGTCCTTCCTACTGCACCTTTCCCCTTGCTTTTTCTTCATTCTTTCTTAACCCCGTTGTCAGAAGATATCTGAAAAAGAAAAAAAAAAAGAAAAAAAGGAAAAAAAAACATTACTCCCCCTTAGCTCTTGTTGTTTTAACAGGTGAGAGGTCTTCACTGAGCTACTTACAGGAAAGAACTCATGATAGAAGAGACTTATTGCCGCACCTGAGCCTGTGCTCAGGTCTAGGCAGAATTCTGTAGTCACTGCCATCAGAAAAGTGAAACTCGTCTGCACTTTGTGTTTTTTCTTGCTCCAGCTGGGCAATTGTCTGCTTTGATTATTACACAAGCTAGTCAGGCAAAAACTTTCCTGCCTTGGCATAATGTTGCAATGGCAAAAGCAGCTTGTAAGGTGATTTCCTCAGGCTGTTAGTTCTCATTTATCATGGTTTGCAAACAGATGGAAATGTAGGAAGACATATTAACACAAATTATTCCAGTGAGACTATTTTGGCTGGTCATTTTTGTACATCCTTCCACAATCAGCTGACCTTGAGAAATCTTCCAGAATTCCTTTTGCTTTCAGTGGAAAGTGGAGCTCACTACCTTATGTTAAAGCCATTTTCAATGCTGTTGACACAGTGGTACCTGAACAAACAGTATTCTAGTGGAAAGAAGATGAAATGGAATTATCTTTACATTTGTTAATATTTCACTGACCTCTAACACTCATGTTGCAGGTGATCTGTTAACGCCATTGAGACAAGACTATGAAGCTGCAAATAGCCAATAGGCCAATTGTTATTAGGTGGTTAAGGGACTAGTGTCAACACAGGCTACTAATGTAGATTTCAGCAAGTCATTTATAAAAAAAAAGTGGCCCCTGCACACAGGGATATATCCTTAAAAATTTCTTTTCAACGCAATTTCTTTTTCTTGGCATGAAATCATTTTGCAACAAGATCATTCACATAGATATAAGAAATTATTCAACTCCATCCAGATGAAGTTTTTGGCAAGAAAGTCCCTTCCAGAAATGAAAGCATAGTTATTTACTTACATAATGCTGACTTTCAAAGTGCCTACACTTGCCTTGTGGTTACCATGTTCTTTTTTCTTTTATTACCAGACTAGTATTTGAAGATACCTACATACTTACCTCCTCATTTTTAAGGTATCTACTTAATAACACAGACACACCCCAGGCAGTTAGAAATTAAGAAAATGGCCAATTTGTCTGAAGTGTTCATGGCTTAAATCTTACAAACACCATAAAATGACACATACAAAAGGTATTTTCTTTGCATGTAGTAGAGTCTATATCACATAAATGTAAAGTTAATGATATTGAATTATGTGATTTGAGTCACTTTATTTGTTCCTCATTAACATTTTTCCTACATTTGTTCCCTGTTAGCCTTATGAGGTTTATCAGTCAAGGTGATTGAATATGACAAATTTCATCTTCAGTTCATATGACAAGCTACCTGAATGAACATAAAAGAGTGGTTTTTTTTCCCCAGAAACACTTCTTAGAAAACTGCTAATAATATGAGGCTCCACCAGCTTCTTAGAACCTGCAGGAATCAAGTAACAGATAGTGACAGAAATTTGCCCTAACGGCCCTGGCCAGCAATCCCTTGGGATACTCTCCCCTCACCCAAGACTCTAAAGGTTCTAAGTTCAGGGCTGGGAACCACAATTACCTGAACTGAGCTGTGGATGGACACGGTCATATCGTTGTCTCTAGTCCTACCTCTGGCTTCATCTCCTACCCTAGACCTGATCCATTACCATGCCTTGTCTGGGACTGCTGGCAGCTCTGATACTGAAATACCCCAGGACCCAGTGTGTTCAGGTTCAGCCAGACTGCCCTCTGGTCAAGGGAGGGTGCTTTTGCCTCTGTTAGGGGCATCCTCAGCACCCATTTCATTCCTCAGGCTGTTGAGTAGTTCTGCTGCTGCTATTTGGTAACTCTGACTGTGTATAATGGAGCCACAGGGATAGGGAAAGGGGGTTTTCTCTCCGTCATTTCTCAAAGTAAGCTGCCTTGTGAAGGGGGAAAGGGAAAAAAAGAGCATGTCAAACATTGCTTCAAGCAAGCAAAATTTGTATATGCCAGAAACAGTTATTAGCTATGTTATTAGCTCAACAACACACCAACTTAATCCAGCAAACACTTTGATTGACAATCACATTGAAAAGGATAGAAGACAGCACCGTAGAAGGTGCTTGAGTCTCTTGCACCACAAGATGACTGTGGTTTCAGGATTCAGGATATCAATGCTGATATACATGTGCAGAGAAGTACAACTACCTATAACTCTCAAGTACTTTAAATTCTTTTCTCCCTCTCCTGTTGTAAGTTGCTTCTTGGGCTTTCAAGAGAGTCATTTTCTCCCTTCATTTCCATACCACAGAAAAGGAACATGTGAGAAGAAAGCTAAGAAAATGAGTAAAGTTTTTGCTACTGAATTTAAAGAAGTCCATATTTAGCATATAGCCCAGTTATACCAGGTGGCAAAGTATTTCTGAAAATGTTGTTCCATATAGAAGACCTAAGTTCTTAAAACATACACACAGTATCAGAAATGGTAGGACAAGTACAGGGAAGTACTTGTAGCAAGGAGGTCACAGGAATGAACTGTATAATAGCAGCTAACATTGATAATACAATTGTCATGGTCATCAGATAAAATTTCAAATGCAATCAAAGTACAAAGCAACGAAAGCACAAATAAGGGGCAGATGTTCTCCGGCATAGTTTAACTGTGTTGCAAACATGAACGTTCAGAAGGCAGAGGCAAGTTGAAAACTATCTTATGTATGCCTGAAGGCAAAGAAAGCAAACACCCTGTTCTAATCCTTTGAAAGATGAGTACAGTAGCCCTTTCACCTAGAAATTCAACATGGTAATGAAAACATTGAATACTTCCAGCTGGTACTTACTGAAAACACCCTGATCTGAAAGATGCTTATTTAAAAAAACTTCTTTTAAATTAAAATTTGTCTCCCTAGCACAACCCCACAAAGCAGAGGCAAACAATGGGTATGGTAGGCATCTAGCTCATTTATGATTTCTTAGAGACAGTTATATATTGTTGAAGTTTTGCTCATGATTTTCATGCCTCATCTGCTCCATACTGTTTTGACACAAGCCAATATGCCAGAAAATTTCCCTGACAATCACTGGAAGATTTCTTCTTGATTCTTATGTCATCCTACTCCAAGCCAGCTAAGACTGTATAAAAGAATGCTTTTGTTATTTGACATGAATCAGTAAAATGAATTGATATACTGTACTCTGCAGTGGTAGTTGAGAATAATTTTAAAAATAACAAAGAAGTTAAGGTATCGAAGTGACAAAAAGTGTTGAGGTATTTTCAAATCACCCATAATATAAATCTAGTTAAACTAGTCATAAACGAAGTATCTATTTAAAGGATGTGACTTCATACTGGGGAGAAGTCTGTTTCCTTCTCTGTTTCAGTTCATATCCTGTCTGGAGTTTCTCCATGCTTTCAAATCTTCTTGGTTGCCTTACACCTGAGATGGCACCAGAATATCCTTTATAAAGGATTTGTACTCAGATTCTACTTTCCATCTGGCTCTTATTTAATCTTTCTGTATGAATGATGACCTATTCTTTAGAGCCATGTAAAGCATGCATCCCTTTGGCAGGCCAGTGTCATGTTTTACACCTGATAGCAAGGCAGGAGCTGTGGAATGAGTAAAATCAAAATCAAAAACTGGTTTGAGTTGATCAGACTACAATGTGAATTTTTTTCTATATATTTCATCTTAAATGTATACTTGCAGTATGCTCAATTCATACCACTTCTGGATGACAGTGGGATTGAACCCCAACTCTTATCTTTTCAGGACCAAAAGACTCACTGTTGTGAACTCATTCCATCAGCAGTCCATAAAGTCATTCTAGGAGTGAGAAAATCTGAATATTTCAGTATGCTTCTTTGGAAGCTTTGGAAGCTTCTATAAGGTGCTAAAGCATATGGCTCCTTGTACAAATAATTTTTCATGAATTCAGGCAAAACTAAAAATTTACCTGTAGAAGCTAAATAAGATTCAAATTAAAGTGTTTTGATTTGTTTTGTTTTGTTTTAAATTATCTATTACATTAATAGTAAAGATTTCTGTTAAAAAAATTTCATCTACCAGAGATGATATTTTTCTAAATCTTTTAAAGGCTGCCACAAGTTTGTATTGTTGATATGCTGTAGTGAATGGCTTGAGACAAGGCATTTTATGTAATGTAAGTATTTCAAATGAATGTGCTCACACAACTACAGAATAAACAAGCATTCCAAAATACTATAAAAAGTAATTTTCTTTTCCTATGGATTTGAATCCTAAGTGCTTTCCTATGATGAAAAATTTCCATAATGTCTGGTCTGTTCCAAGACAACTACTTTAGATTTTACCTCCTCAGCTCTCTGTAATAAATGTAGTATGACTACAACATTTATTCCCCAAAATTCCATGGGATTATTAGTCAAGACTTAAGTTTTGTGTGGCTGTTTCAGCATTATGACTTGCTTACTGGCCACTCAGACATCAAACTCTGGTTTGTTTATTACTTGTTTAATTTTGGTTTTAAGATCTTTAGACACATGTTTCACAGCTAACCTGTGGAAATTGATAGACATAATTACTTAGATATTATTGGTTTATTTTAATGGGAATGGAATTGAAGAGTGAGACGTGAAGATATGGAAATTGCATTTTCAAGGTTTTTATATTTAATCTTCTGGATTATATTTTAAAATAGAATATATCTTTTTAAATATATGTATTTTGAAATATAAAAACCGGAATAATTTAATAGTGGAGGACAATCCACAAGACAATATTTAAAATATGGTGTTATTATCTTCCTCTTCCATATTACAGCATTCTGACACTCTAAAAAGTCAGGATTCCTTAAACCATTTACTTTTTTTTCTGTGGGAATTTCTATTTAATCTCTTTCTGATGTAAATATCAAAACTTCTGTCTCTGATGAAAAAAAGTCACTACTTAAAAATTGCTTAAATAAGAAATTAGAAAAGAGCTGACACTTCAGAATTTATGTTATTATTTCCCTCAAGGGGACCCAAAAACTCCATACATCAAAAACCCCTTATTTACAATAGATTTCCCTCCTGTTCCCCAAATTGATACTTATGTCACTAAAAGCAAATTCCCACAGGCATATTAACCAGGTTCAGAATTAATAAAATGTATGTACAGCACCCATATTGTGTTATCTGGGTATTAAAAGGCACAATGCATCAAAATGGTGACATCAAAACTACAGATTTTTTACACTATGGAAGTATTTCTGTAATCAGAGCATCTTTTCTTGCAATATTGAGATTTTGGTACAGGAAAATGCTTTATCTTAACCACATTAAGAAAAAAAAACTTCTCACATTTGAGTTCCCCCAGTAGAAAATTTAACTCCTTTATATTTCACTATTGGGCCATAGCATACTCTCAGATGTCTTCTGTTGAAATGAAATTGAGAATAATTACAGTGTACTAAATAATTCAGGGCTCAGTGGTTAGTCTGTGGTACGAGTTTATATGTCCTACATAATGTCAAAAGTAAATTAGAGTCCAGCTCATGACATTTAACAAAAACCTGATAACAGGAAACTTCTTGCTATACTTTTGGGGTTCTATTTACTTTAAAACTAATATCACTACATTTCAAATACAAGAACTTTCTAGAGATTTTTTTGAGTTAATCTTTAGAATAGTTCTAATTAAGATTTTTGGCACAATGTGGATGCACTACTTGCAAGTATGTGCTATGTCAGTAATTTTATTCTCATAATAAGATACATTTTTTTTCCCAGACTATTTTTTCCAACAACTTATTTAATCCGTATGGCAGCTCATGTTCTCTTAACTGTTCGTATGTTACACTCAACAACCCATGCATGCAGATAATTGCATCTTCACTGCTGATATTGACTAGTTAACAAGGAAAAAAAAATTTGGATAATTCAAGTTCTATGCTGTTTAAAAAATTAACAAATGTGCATGTATTTCTATCAGATTAAGAAACAAAACTATAGAGAGCAAAAATATTGAAGGTGAATTTAACTAATTCCTAACCCACCTCCTAACTTTAGATGCTAGACCAGCTACCACTTCACTTAGCATGGAATAGAAGCTGCAGATCCTCGTGGCTTAA
Organism: Certhia americana; assembly: GCA_018697195.1. Classification (NCBI taxonomy): domain Eukaryota; kingdom Metazoa; phylum Chordata; class Aves; order Passeriformes; family Certhiidae; genus Certhia; species Certhia americana. The sequence continues at coordinate 42,830,520 of CM031878.1, read as the reverse complement.
TCTATAGTTGCCTGTGTAACCATCAAACCAAGGGACTAAGAGGGCCTTAAGGTGTAAGCTTAGGCATGTGGCTTGACTAAATAGTCCAGATTGGGGACATTGTAAGAGTTTAATCCAATATCCCAAAGGAATTCTGGCAAAGGCAGGGTTTGAATACAATTCCAGCATGGCTTCACCTGAGTTACATGACTTTTCCATTGCCTATTGATATTTCTTGGCTTGTCATATCCATTTTTATAACAGGCCAGAAAATTGCTGGAAAATTACTCATGCACTAGAGAATTTTCCCATATCACTTCAGGAAGATATAAGAAGTAAGTTATTGCTCATGTTTACAAGAACTTGGATACCAAGTAGAGAGGATTGATATAATTTCTTAGATTGATAGAATTAAAAGGAAAAGGGGAAATTCAGAGACCACAAGCCTACAATTTTGCTTTGAAACTGCATATTTCAGAATGCCAGAGTCTTTATGTTAAGGTCTAGTTTATAATTTCAGTTTCTTGGGGATTAACAGCACTGATAACATCTAAGCTATAAAAGTCTTCCTCTGTTCTCGTGATGTGTGGCAACATACTAATCATTAGTCACTTTAGTAAATGCAATGTTGCCTGGCTGATTTTTAGCACACAGCACAGTACATTTAAAATACGTCTCTCTTATCCATAGCCCATTCTGTATTCATCTTACTTTGTATTCTATAAATTACCTATTGCTTTTCCTCTCACTCATCCATATGCCCAGAGCTTTCAATTGACCTTACCTGCCACACCTTGTTTTCTTTCTGCCTTCTTAAAAGCAAACTTTGCAAACAAGAGCATCTCAACCTCTATCTTCTTTGAAATCAACATGTAATAATAATTACTTACTTAGCATGCTAGTAAGCATGCATTTTCCTTACTAGTCACAGCCTTTCCCTTTATTCATTATTTATGCACATTTCTGTAGCAGTTAACAACTGCTCCAAACTCCAAACTGCAGTCAGTCAAATAATTACAGTGGGATTTTGAATGCTAAGCACAAGTTAATGCAGCATTTAATCTACCTGTTACTTACTTTGAAGAAACTTTAAATGCTAGCCCTTTAAGTTATCTCCACCTAAGAAAAGTAAGGTAGAACTCTGCATTCTCACAGAATGTCTTTCTGGAAGAAGGGATTCACACCTAAATATTATATTATATAAATGTATAATATATATACATATATATACATATATATACACATGTATACACATACATATATTAAATATATATATGTACATACAAAATTATATATATAATTATATATAATATAAATAATATTATATAATAAATAATTATATATAATATATATTTATATAAAAATATATATATTTATATAAAAATATATATATTTATAAAAATATATTTATATTTATATAAATAATAAATAATATATCTCACCTAAACCCCTAAATATTTATTTCTTCCTGTAAATATACACCTAGCTAGGACAGAACACGTACACATGCACTTTCCAAGTAAGGAACACTACAGTATCAATAAAAACCTGTCAGCCTACTGACACTACCATCTTTAAAGAGGTATGAAATCTACTCATAATCTAGTTTTGCATTATTTGATTTGAATTTGTTTGCAGTGCATGTCCAGTCAGCGTTCGTGTAACAGACCGGTGTCTGTACATTCTTAATCTAATCAGGCTTCGATCTTAGTGGTAAACCAGAAAAAAACAGTACTAGAGAGAGTTGGGAACACCACTCAAGTGCCTGTTCTCCCCCACTCCTGCGGGGCCAAGCCTAAGGGCGGGGCCGAGCTCCGGGGACCGGCGTGTCCCCGGCTCCGCGGGGCGGGGCGGGACCGGCCGGCGGGAGCCACCTGCCCCCGGCACCTCCCAGTGCCCTCCCCGGGACCGCGCCCGGAGCTCGCTGAGCCGCCGCCTCGGCCCGGGGCGAGGCTTCCTGCGCTGGGCCGCCTTCCCCGGCAGCCAACCGCGGGCTGCGGCCGTCGGGCGGCGGTGAGCGGGAGATCGCGCCTTATGCAACCGGCTCAGGGAGCGGCCGCCGCCGCCTCGCCGGCAGCAGCAACCCGGCGCTGTCCGTGAGTCCCGGGGCTGAGGGGGGAGAAGGTGTCCGGTCTGAGCCGTGCGCGGGCAGCGCAGCCACTCCCGCACCGCTCCCGCCGGGCCGTCCCGCAGGTGCGGCGAGGCTGAGGCGGGCGGGGGCTTTGGCCGTGCCGTGCCGTGCCGTGCCGTGCCGAACCGTGCCGTGCCGTGCCGTGCCGTGCCGTGGCTGAAGCGGGCACCGTCGGAGCTGCCCGTGTCCCGTGCTCCTGAGCGGTGTTGGCCGGGGCGTCCCGCTGTGGAGGAGGAGAGGGCGGGAAGAGCCTCAGCCCGTGCCGGCCCTCGCCTCCGCGCTCTGCCCGGCCGTGTGCCCGGCGGCCCGGCTGCGGGGAGATGCATGCCTGGGACGACCTGTACCCGCTCCCAGTGCCGCCCTCCTGGGTACCGGGGGCTGCTGTCGGGATTCTTTCCTTGCACTTCATCCAGAAACTCCTCTTCCCCTACTTCTGGGCTGACCTGAGATACCTGCTCAAAGTGTTCACCTATGGGCTGAGAATGGAGATGTACCGTCTGCGAGGGAGGGTTGTCACCGTCCTGGACAAGTTTGTGAAGCTGGCGGAGAAGCAGCCTGACAAACCGTTCCTCATCTACGAAGGGACTGTTCACACCTACAGGGATGTGGACCGGAGGAGTAACAGGATAGCACAGGTCTTCCTGCAGCACGAGGCTCTGAAGAAGGGAGACACGGTGGCCTTGCTGATGGGGAACGAGCCAGACTTCATCCACGTGTGGTTCGGACTGGCCAAGTTGGGCTGTGTGGTGGCGTTCCTCAACTTCAATGTCCGCATCAGATCTCTCCTGCACTGTGTCAGTAGCTGTGAGCCCAAGATACTGGTTGTGGGAGCAGGTAGGGTATACTCCTCATTCCTACATCCAAAGCTTTTAATTGTCACATCTCCCACATATCTGGCCCTCCAGATCATTTATCGGAAACCTGATTTACAGATGTTCACAGAATGAAAGAAACACGGGGCTGGAGGGAGCTTCAAGATGTTATAAAGCTTCAGCCTCTCAGGCAGAATCAATAGTATCTGTGCTTTGTGAACAACCATTTAACCTTTTCTTCAAAAATGTGTGCTGCAGGAGGGTTTTCAACATCTAAGTACAGCCTGTTCCAAGTGTTTAATTGCTTCAGTAGAAGCTTAAAGTGTCTCTAAAAACATTTAAATTACCTATTAAGACTAATTTTCCATTACTTCTCAAAAAGTCAAATTCAATCTTATTTAAGTCATATACTGTATTCTCTTGTACTATCCCACTCTCTTTCTACTGATCGAAATCACTGCAAAAGTGGAAGGTCTAAGCTTGGACTGTACAGCCTCTGCTGTTCAACTGTTTGCAGAGGTTGTTCTGCAACCTCTGCAAACAAAAATAAACAAAAATAAACAAAAACAAAATAAAAGTTTCAGGAGAAGGGTACATAGGAAGTTGGTTCATAACAACAAAATTACTGTTGGTGTTGGATTGTAGCAAGAAATTGCTGTGTTTGAATAGGGATGGTAGTGTGTATGGTGCAACTTTCTGGAGTGTTAAATTTTTATAAATGCTTCAAAATAATTTAAAATCTTGTTGCATGTATCCTGGGCATTGTATGTTCAAATTTGGCTTAATTTGATAGATGTATAAACTGAAGACAAATGCAAAACATTAAACTTGTCATAGCTTTTATGATCAAGTGAAAGTGAACCTGCAAGGCTCAAAGACCGCACAGAAGCTTGACACTTGAGTGGAAGAAAATATATCAAAATACTGCATATTGGTGTTGTCTCACCTCTCTAAAACTATTGTTTCAATATACTCCTTTGCCATTTCTTTGTTGCACCCTTCTTGCTTTTCTATTGTTACACAAATTGTGGGGTTTTACACCCCTGATACCTAAATGATAGAATTTTCTTCCATCTGTTCTCTGCTGCTACAAAGTTGTGTTTTCAAAAACACACTTAAGATTTTTCCCTTGCACATTTTAAAATTATAAATCTTGTCATTCTAATTCTGTATGGTTTGCTAGTTTAAGATGTTTGGTAATTAAAACAAGCCAATGAAACAAAACCCAATTTAAATATAATCCAAATACATGATAATAGGCTTCTGAACTGACAGCTTTTCATTTTGCTTTCTTACTTAATTTTATAAAAATCTTGTTTAGCTCCTTGTTATGAATATGTACTTTTGAGTGTATGGCTTGAGGAAGGGAATTAATGTTCAGGAACTTCCTGCTTATTGACTGTGGTGAGGGAGAAACTTGGATCAAAGCTTGTATCTAGAGAAGGTTTTCTTTAAATTAGAGGTAACTAATGGATGAAAAAAGCATTTACAGAGCAGGGCCAGGAAATGTGTTTCTCCACTCTTGATTTGCTACCAGCAGCTGATAGTAAGAGCATCTGTGTTAAACTAGGTTCTCTGGGAGTCTGTTTCTGCTCACAAGGGAAGAGTTTTGTGCAGACAGCTCGTACAACAGAAGTACCAAAAAATTAGTCTCTCAGCTGGTATTTTACATTTTGGGCTTCTTACTTTGTTAATGGCTTTTAATCTCTGCTTTCTGTCAGTCCCGTGAGCCTTCTCAGTATTTTTCTTCAAAACTTAGAGTCTCTTTTTCATCTTTAACTGTGAAAGAAGTTAAAGTTTCTAGGTCCTCAGCTATTGACCACATCTTACAGGAGCCTCTCCAAAGGAGTCCATATACAGCAACTGAAAGTTTATATACAGACCAGTGACTGTTAGACCTAACTCATATCACTCTTGAAAGAAACATATTGTACCTGGTTAGTATAGAAAATAATTTCCCCCTAATGTTTTTAAGAATTGCAGAGCAATGTTTAACACCGGCGTCACACAATCAGTTTATTACACAACAGGTCTATTAAACAACTTTCCATCCAGTGTTAATGTGAGTATCAAGGGATTCTTCCTCATCAATAGACATGAGTTGTTCATTTCCCTCTTGTGGCACCATTTTCACGGAAGTGTGGATAGTTTCAACATGGTTGGGGTTTTTTTAAATGTGTTTACACAAAACCGAAAGAACTTGTGGTCTAATATCTATCATTTTCATAGACAGGCATTGTGTCTGGCAATTAAGACTTTTTTTAATCAGAGAATAGTGTGTAATGTCAGTATTTCCAGATAGTAAGATTATTTTGAAAAATATGCAGGTTTTTCACCCTCCACAAAGAAATGCAGGTTAATTTAGCAATTCCATTTCTTGCAATAGTTACAAACTATTTGTTTGTTACAAAAGTAGTTACAAACTAGTGTTTTGGAAAACGTTTGGTCTTATTCATAGGCTGCAGCACAGCAGAAGTTATTCCCTTAACAATTTGACTGCCTACACTCAGCAAGACCAAATTTGCTCTTGAAATTCTTGTAATTCTAATGTGTGCAACAGCATGTTAGAATAGGAACCTGCATACAGGTTCTGCTGTTATGTTTTACCATATATCTAGTGAATATTAAGGTTTAATTTATCCTTAAAGGAACCTTCCCCCTTCAGCTGCTATCTGAAACAATTCCCACTGATGATTGTTTATAGCTAAATCTTCCCTTCTTATAATGGCGATGTAGCCTCCCTTTGAATGAGATGGTTGCATCTTGAAGTTCTTTTGTACCTCATTTTCAAACACATTTTTATTTTTTACAAATGTGATACCTCCATACGATTAGGCTTGGTACTATCTTTGGTTGCATTTTCTTCCGTACCTTGTTCCATTTTTCATAGTGCCTCTTGTAAGATCACTCTTATGTGCCATTTTACTCCTCACTTTTGTTGTGTGCCTGCACATTCTTCAGGAATTGTGGTACAGTTACCCCATCCCCCATCCAGTTAGTATTATCTTGTCTTTACTTCAGCACATGGAATCAGACTTTTTTCTGAACTGACAATTCTCTTATACTTGGATTGCTTTTTCTAACTGTAGTTCAGAGGGTTTCAGCAGTATTTAAGTTTTGTCGGTTTGATTTTGCCTTAATGTATTCTATAAACTCAGCAACTGAATGTTTTATTCTAAGCCCCAGATATGTGTTCAAGGTTTCTTCCTCTTGTTGGTTTCTTATATTAAATGGCTATCTCTAAAAGTCTGATTTTTTTTTCTATGACACTGATGCTCTTTTAATTCATTTAGTGCAATCAAGTAAATTTTTTGTCTTGTCATCCAGGGTGTGGTTAAAAGGCAAATACAGATTCTATTTGTCAATATTTAGTCTTTTTGTTCCTTTACAGTAATTCCAGTAATTTGCTTTTGTGTCAGAGAGAGAGAGTTTTTTACTTTAACAACTCTCATTTGTCTGCTGTGTTCCCAGAGTATTTTAGCTCTTGCTTTTATTTGTTACTTAAGTTTCTCACACTTCCATTCCCAGAAACATTTTCTCCCACAGCTCCCATTTTGGGGAATGTTTCTGGAAAGAGACTCACAAGCTAGAGTTTCAAACTGCATTTTTAATAAAACGGTAGTTAACTAACTTGTAAGTCAAGGAAGAACTTGTAAAAGAGAAAGAAACAGCATGCAATTCTCTTTCAAAAGGTGTTCATTATTACTACATTTGTTACCAGACTGTGTGCCACCCTTAAATGTTTAAAAGCTGCTGGTTAAATAGAGGAGGTAAGGTACTGCTTAAAATGAAGATGGCTTTGAAGGTATTATGTCCTTTTATGTCCTTCCCATGTGGAATAGTTCTATTGATTGAAGTCTTGGTTGAAGAAGGGGTTATATTGCATCTGTTGTATCATTGTATCTACAGCATATTCTAACTAAAGTGTAACAGCAATTCCACTAAACAACACATACAGTTCAGTGACCCACCAGGAATGAACAAATGGAATTTATTTGCCAGGGCATCTCTAGTCTGTTGCTGCTGGGAGGATTGCAGCCCAGAGTAGGACATCCCAGATTCCCATCACGCCTTCCGATGCAAGGATTCAGCTGTTAGAGGATTGCTTTCAAAACTCAGTGAGGTTGATTCATATCAGTCCTGATAACAAAGGCTATTAAGGGAGTGTACATGCTGCAGGGACACGTGTGGGCAGCCTGCTCTATGTGGCTCTGCTTGAGCAGGGACATTGGACCGAGGTGACCCCTGGAGGCCCCTTCTATTCACAGCCATCTTGTGATTTTGCAGTTCTGTACAGAGGTTTGTCTCCCAGCTGTATTGTATTTTCCTGGTCAGGATTCTTTACTCTTGATGCACTTTCTGCTTAGTATATTCTGAGATAGACAGAAGCATGTCTACATGCCAGTGAAAGAGAGTAAGCAAAGTACTTTTTGGTATTTGTAAATTAAAGTCATTTGATGTTGCATAAAAGTAGAAGTCTCATCTGTCATGTTAGTCACTGAGTGAAAAAAACCAAACCAGATTCTATCAAAACAACCTTTTCTTATTCATTTGGAATAAAATGCTGTTTAGACCTAAACATTTAGGTTTACGTACAAGGGGACCCTAGAAAACCTGTGGAAGACACCTGCTCTCTTAGACACCATATCTCTTTGATCACTTGTTCTTACTCTACTCTGTGTCTTGTCCCAGATGGTCTTTGAGTGGAAAAAAGAGTCTACTGTGATTTGCAAGGTGGTCTGTATTTTATTACTTTTATTGCCTTCAGTGGTTCTTCAGGATACCATTACTGGTCCTGAACCACAGCTGACTTTTCTACTATTATAACTTTGTGAGAAGCCATGCCGAGTCACTTGGGGGGGATCAAGTACAATTAACAATTATTTTCTGAGGCCAGACAGTGTGGGGAAGAGTTTGGACTTGATATAACTTCCTGAGCATATCAGCCAGGGTACACATCAAAGTTATGTAAGAACCATTTCATGGAGTTTTCTTTCTGAGTAACTTTCTGTTCAGTACAAACTGATCTCATAATCTAATGTATTCCTTTCATCAGCGTGGGACTGTGTCCTTGCCAACAGCCTGCATGATCTCTCTGCTAGAAAATAACATAAAAAACCTTTGTGCAGCTAGAAGCCTAGGACAGTAGTTCTAAACATATTTTCCTTACTTTCTCAAAAGATGTAACTGAGTTATGTATTCATGTGAATATAAAGTAAGAGTTTCACTAACTTTTGTTGAATAGTGCCTTAAAAGTAATAGGAGAAGAAAAGCAAACAAAAGTGGAAAAACAAACCCATCCTGATCGATTCCAGATATTTTTTCCCAGTAGGAGTCAAATAATTAGCAAATGGCTAACATTTGTATGCAAGCAATGTAAACAACACAGATGGAACTTTACAAATTTTTATGAGGAGACATTTCTCCCAAAACAAATAACCCAAAATCTGAATATACTTTCATAGTGTAAAAAGAAAATAAGTACTTGAGTGAAACTCCAATTTTAAATAGCTGAGTTGCTTTACTGTAATTGCTTTTCTATATGAAGTGCACATACAAGGTACCTCTATAAGTATATAAGTTATAGCTCTTCTGAGAGGGCTGTGTCTTCCTGACAGGTGGAAAAGATGATATGTAAAGACTAGACTGCCCTACACAATGTCTGGCACAGAAGTCTTCTGTTTGAGGAACAAAATATTAGTTGACCATCATTAGAATTGTTATTTGGAAATACATTAGTACAACTAAGCGTCATCTCCAAACACCCCATCTCATGTGTGTTCCAGAAGTAACTATTAGTTACTGGCACTTTGAATACAGCTGTTATAACTTAACTTTCTTTGTTCAGGAAATAATTTATTGTTTCTGCTGTTGTCTGCTATCTACTGAGAAGTTTCTTTCACAACAACTTTTAATTACAAGTTGTTCACGTATTGTTCCAAGTACTAGATTCCTGAGCACAGAAGAAAAATTATGCTGTGTAATCATTTAATTGTTCAATACTAGAAAAAAACTCCAGAGCTATTGGTTTTAAGAGTGAGTGTTTAGAGAAAAAATAAAGAGTGTGTATGTTTAATATGATGATTAATCTTAATTATTTTGGGTAAATACGTTTCAGTATACTGAAAGGGAACTGTGTCCTCATGTCATTCTTGAATCTTAAACAAGTGTGTCTGCAGGGTTGAAATTAGTGATTGCCATCTTTCTTCCTTTGATGCACAAAAAGGGGGAAAAAAAAGAAAAAGAAGAGGCAAGTCCTCTTCTTTTTGACAGATTTGCACTAGATGGAACCAGTGCCTTAATAAAGAATGGCAGAGAATGCTATATTTTCTTACTACTTTTGAAAACAGAATTAGAAACTTCAACTACTTCCAACACCTCTGTTTCTTTTGCTAGGTTCTCAGTCTGACTTGTACCTACACACGCTATCCTTAGTATATTTGAGAGTAATAGGAAGACAAAAATCAGTATAAGAAGGCAATATGTACACACTTATTCCATCACACTTGGTTTGTTAGTACATGTTAGAAATAGTACAATTGGTTTTTTTCTATATATTGCTTAAAAAATATACCATAATTCTACAATACGACAGCAAGACAGAATTAATGTGCCAATGAACTTGACATTCATGGCATCAGGTTTCCTGCAGTTTATAAAGCTGTTCTTAACATTTTTTCACTCTGTTGCTGTTTATAATGGGTCTGTACTCCAGTGATTCAAACAGGATGCTATCCATCTTCCAGATTTTTAGAATTATTTGGGTGATTCCTTCCTGAAATTGTTCTGCCATACTAGGAAGTTGGAACACAAAATTTTTAATGTTACACTACATCAGATCTATTTGCTAGATGTTCATAAAATATATAAAAACTTTTACTCTGTAGGCCTTATGTTTGTAAAACAGGTTTAGTTTATGATAGTAGGCTGTATATCTGTAATAGCAATACAAATATGTATGTTATTAATTAAAATAACTACATCAGTCTGCCATTAGGAAACCAGCTTTATGAAGGATGAAAAATCTTCAATTGTTTTGGCATAAATTTATGCATATCGTATCCATATTTAATATTTGTGAAGTGAGTTTGGAGTTGACATCAGGATTTCAAATGCTGGCTCTGGCAGTGCCTTATTGTGAGGTTCTGGGAGAGTGATGTCACTTTAGTTTATTCATTTATAAAAATGGAGATAATAAAATAAATTTACACCCATAGGAATACTTGCAAGATTAATTACTTGAACTGAGATGTATCAAAGCACTCAGGTGTAAATGAATTCAGCTGAAAGCAGTATGTTCCTGTTCTTGATATGTTTCCTGAATTAGTACTTTAATGACTGTGCAACTTCTGAGAAAGTGACGTTGTAAAAATGCTTCAAAATATAAATACCAAATGGATTATTTAAAGATTGGCCTCTCTACATACTTTCTTTGCTGTTTCTTTTTAAATTAGCCACTTGTGTGCTTTTGAAAAAAGAATAGTTTCAAGAGAAAATTGCTGTTGAGGGCATCCGAGGAAACCTATACTGTAATTACCAGTTATGTATATATCTGTCTTGCATGTATTTCTTCAAGATTTTTTTGGAATTGAAACTTAACCACACTTCATTCTGGTCTTAAAAGTGACTAAGGGTTACCTAAAATCATGTGGGCAGTAGGAATCAAGGCTCACAAGTTTGCCTTGAGAGCTAGTTGACCATTTGGCTACCTGGGATCAGCAGTATTTTTAGCACATTATATCCTAATTTTTTCAGTGGATTTTCATTCTAGTTCATTGTTATTTTATTGAATCTATGTCCATGGAGGTGACTTGCATTTCTCTTTTTATTAGAAAAAGTAAAACTTTAAGAGGAAAAATACTTTCTACTCTAGTTTTGTGAAGACATAATGGAAGTAACATTATTTCATGTTAATTTTTAAGATTTGCTTGGGACATTGGAAGAAATTCTTCCTAAACTTCAAAAAGATGTTAGTGTTTGGGTAATGTCCAAGGACTCTACGTTTCCAAGTGTGCATACCCTCTCAGACAAAATAGAAGCTGCATCTGAAGACCCTGTTCCAGTTAATCGATGCTCTGCCAACAACCTCAAGTCAGCTGTTTTATACATTTTTACTTCAGGAACAACAGGTACAGTTCTACTAAAGGGTCTCTGTTTTCTTTCATCTTTCATCTAGAAACCTGATTTTTCTGAAACTCTAATATCTCAATAGCAAAATTTCATGTTTCTCATCCGAAGCGTTACTGTAGAAAAGCACCCGTATTTCCTGTAAGTTTTTTTATCCAGTGGTTTATGGGCTTCTCTTTATATTTTTCCTGCCACGTTTTACAAATACTGTGAGAGGCTTTACCTCCTATTACTTAACAGCTAAAGTGTTTATAAAACATTGCTTTTTTGGTCTGTTTACAATCATAATAGTATTTTGTGACCACATAATGCTGCCTAGCTAAAATTATTAAAATTTTGCCTAGAATTTTAAAAAAGAATCTTGAAACACACAAATAGACATCTTTTTCTTTCATTAAGTCTTGTTTTATGCAGGTCACTGTAGAGACAGAAAATAGGATTAAGTTACTAGCCTTTTAGTTTAGAAACAGATGACTGAATTGTGCTCCAGCAGCTAAGAAGCTAAGACTTAAAAAAACCTGATCACTGACTTGAAAGGCAGCATTATGTTTTTAAGATGAGTGGATTGGCATTCTCATTCAGTTGAACACAACAATTTTAGCATCATGAAGATTGAAAATACATATGTGGTTTGAGGCTTTGTTCCTTCATATGAATAATAATTCAATTAATTTGCTTCAGGTTCTCAGGAAAAATTAGGAAATAAGAACATCAGTCTCCAATAAAAAAGTTAGGAAGTTATAAATATTATATTTTATATATATATTATATATATATAAATATATATATATATTATCAAGAGATGAGGTTTTAATTGTAAGACTACTAATAGAAATGTGATTAAGCTTGCTTGTTAAGAGTTGGGAGTTAAAATTAGCTAAAAATATATTACTAAATTATCCAGGTGGGATGATTTTGTTCTTACAATTAGAATCAGAGTATTTTTGTGAGGTCTCAAGTTTCAGTTATGTAGTATTTAAAATCTTTTTGAAACTTTGTGTGTAATAATTAATCTACGTTGAATTTCTAATATGTACTATATAACTAAAACCATAAGGTTTGTTTAGTCTAAAGAGTATGGAATAACTAATTCTGAGTAACTGAACACTTTCACGTGTTTTGATATACCAATGACCAACAATCTTAGTTTAAAGAAAGGGGTATTTTGCACAATCTGTAGTAATCTCTCTGTAAAGGCGGAAGTAAAAACTCCAGGCTGTAGAAAGCTTTTTGCCATAAGCAATATATTGGCAACATAGGCATATTCCCTTTTCTCTTTAATGTAGAAAATTGGAGTAGCCTTGAGATGTAGCTAGACTCTCCTCAGATTACACTTCCAGCTCTAGCTAAGTCTTCAAATGAACAATAGCTTTGCTAGAATAGGTGAGAAAACATGATGAACCATTACTTAATTTAGGAATTGAACAGTTCTCACTGTTCATCATCAGCCTGACTTGGACTGAAATTTGTGTGTGTTGGAGAACACATATATTATGCAAGATCACATCCCCTACTCAGATTAATAGGTACCAGAGTAGTAGCCCAAGAAGCCTGTTCATGTTGCTGAAGAGAAATGCTGTGCTGAACTTGAAGAAACTCATTCAGAAGAACCTAACTGGTGTGGTCTTTTCACTGATTTTTTTTTCTTTGTTGTTAATTTGTCATAGACTTTGTAGAATTCTAGAACAAATAGAAAGATGCATGATTCTTAGATAAGCACATGCTGTGTGATCTACTCCATGTAGATCCCATTCATTTCTTATTTACATTATAGTCACTATGACTCTTGCCTTAACAAGATCTGGTGTGATGCCTCTTTATGTTAAAAGAAGTTTGTATCTAGCGTACACTTTTTGTCCTTCTTGCTCTATATAATTTGCGAGCTGGCAAACCAATGAGTTTCTTTGTGTTTCCACTTATTTGAATGGATGTGACATCAAACTAAATAGCAAAGAGATGAGGTTACAAGCTGGCTAATCTTTATGTGTATAGAAACATGCAATATTGTATTAAACAGCCAATTGTCTATTTATGGCCATCTAAAAAGATGGTTGACAATATGGTTACAGAAGAAATAATCAACTCTTTTATGATTTTAGAGTCTTTATACATGGCTTCTCTTTAAGAAATGCTTTAATGCATTATTTTGATTTTATTAAAGGTCTTCCAAAGGCAGCAGTCATTAGTCATTTACAGATTCTTAAAGGAGCTGCTGGACTGTGGGCTTTTGGTGCTACTTCAGAAGACATCATTTATATTACTTTGCCTCTTTATCACAGTGCAGCTTCTCTTCTTGGCATTGGTGGATGCATTGAACTGGGTAAGGCTTGTTTGCTTTTGTTGTTATTAGAGAATTAATTATTATAAAAATGTATAAAACATGCTTAGGTTCACTACCCCTAGGGAAACTAATGCTTTCCTCAAATTCAATGATTAGTCTTTTTTGAAATAGCTGTGTATTTTGGGGAGAGGGGATGTTTTGTATTTACAAAGGATCTCTACAAGCTCTCTTTGTGGAGAAGAATTAGTTATTGTAATTTGCATTACAATTGTTTTTACTTAACTTTATGTTTAGGTAAAAAAGAAGTTAAGGACATATGCAGTATTTTAGCAGTGTGTATAGTGCATTAGTGTATATACAGCCTAAGTGTTGTACAGTAGAATAGAGTGCATTTGGTAAACTTAAAATATTGACAAATACATTGACTACTACAAATTGTACAAACACTCAGCTTTTTCATATATTTTTGAACTCATATGACTTTTTATCCATTTAATTTGTGTACTGTTTTGACAGTGGCAATAAATCACATGTATTGCTGAGACAATGTACGTATCCTCAAGAACTCTTTTATAAACTCTTTTTTATAAAAAGATTTATTTGGAAGTCCATGGCAAATATTTTCTGTTTCCTTATGTATCAAGTACAAGTCAGAGCAAGGCTAAGATCAGTATTATGGGTTAATTCTGTCTGAATCTGCATTGGTGAATACTTCCTTGAGAAATAATGCTTCAGAAATGCCCAAATGATTTACTAATCAGCCTGAATCTTCTGGATATTTTCAGTTAAGTACTTTTCAGTTGAACACTAGAGTTCAGGCTAAACTCTTGAAGTGTGTTACAACACCAACAGTGTTGTAAGAAGAGTCTTACTGTCTTCTTGTTTCTAAGCCCTGATCTATTGCATTACTTTCTCAGCCAGAATGCTGATTTCCTTTCCCTTCTTTGGGAACCTACCAGGTTTGAACACACATCTTAAATAGCACATAGTTCTCTGAATGAGGGTGTCCTAGTTCCTTAGATGTTCTGTTTTGTAGTTAAGCTCCCATATAGAGCAAATGCTTAATTTCATTTTCCTTACTGTTTCCATAAAGGTGCAACCTGTGTGTTAAAAAAGAAGTTCTCAGCTAGTCAGTTTTGGAGTGACTGCAGAAGGTACAATGTGACTGTCATCCAGTACATTGGGGAACTTTGCCGTTACCTTTGCAATCAGCCAGTGGTAAGTGGAACCAAAATGATGCCTATTTGTCAGTACATTTATTGTTCTATGTGTGGGTATGCGAAAGGGGAAATTAAACTGTATTGGGCATGTCCTTCTGCCCTTCCTTTTATTTGAGGTTTTGCAAATATCTGGTGATATGTAGATGCTTAATAAAAATAATGGCTTGAATCCTGAAGATATACTAAAAGTATTATAAGGAATGATTTTGAGAGTAAAAACTGATTCAGTATCATTTGGTGAAAAATGCTATTTCACAGAATTTTGCAAGATGAGTTCAAAAAAACAGGATTACTGTTCAATGCCTTTTCTGAATTTTCAGAACTTTATTTTTTGGCATATGAGTGTGTCAGAGGTCTCATGTTTTGTATGATATGTTTTAGCATTGTTTTGTTTTGTGGAATGAGCATATTCTGAGACCATCTAAATTGTATTTTTAAACATGGAAGTGGCTTGAACTAGGTTAACAGCCTTTTGTTCAAAATGAGACACTTGCCTTTTTTTCTGATGATAAAACTATTCTAGACAACAAAAATTTAGAAGGACAGAAGGAATTTTGTAAAAATGTACAGAAGTTGGATGCAATGCAACTGTTATCTCTTTGAAAAGCCTCCCTTTGCCATTATCATAATTTCGTTTTGTTATTTCAAAAAAATAATCACTGGTTTATTCACTTTCCAGTTTTATTAAAATGACTCATCTCTTTGTAAAAGGTACCAGTAACTCAAAGCATTTAATCTGAAAATTATTAACATCATCCTTAAGCATCCTTATTCTAAAATAAGAGAAAGCAAATCAGTCTTGTTTTCCAACAGAATAATAATTCACATTAATATCTTGAGTTTCTGGCCAAAGAATTGAAAAGGTCATTGGATTGCTTTTCCCTTCGGAAAGTTTTCAAAAAGTATGTTTAAGCAATGTAGTTGTGGGCCATGGATCCTACTGCACTATACATGTGGGCCTCAGTGAAGTAGAAGTTCTTGAATTAAAGGGAACATGTATGATGGCCCAGTGAAGACCACTGGCACTGATGAGAAACCAGAATAGTGATACCTTCTCTGATTTCTTTTTTTGTGTTATGTTTTGGGATTTTGTTTGGTTTAATTTTTATTTGTTTGGAAGGTTTTAATTTTACAGTAAAATAAACAAAAAATTACTAGATAACAAAAAATCAAATTATAGATAGTAAGAAAACTCAAGGCATTGGGGAGACATCGTTTTTATAAATTGTGGGTTTTTTCTTAATTGTAGGCCATCTTGATTTCCACATAGTCATTTCCTGTGTCTCCAGAACTTCACAACTTTTGCTGTGTTTGCAGTCTGAGATATTAATTGTTCCCCTTTTCTGTTCTCTTACTGTAGAGGGAGAGCATGGCTTCTTTTCCCACCCCTTTTTATCTTAAAGTACAAATTATAGATTAATATACTTTATTTCTGAAACAAACCTGCATTTTTAAATCCTTACCAAGTCACCATGAAATTAAGGCAATTTTAAATTGTGCAAATAAAGCCATATATATACCATCCTTAACTATTTATATACTGCATACAATGGTTATACAATCATTAACTATTCATTCGCTGTGTAACTATTCTATTTATTAATTTATGTGCATAATTTCTAAGAGCTGGCATGTCTAAACTCTTCTGTGAGGCTACAGGGGTCTGTTTTGTTTTGTTTTTGCTTGCTTACTAAGCCTTCTCAAGAAAAATTAAAATTATAAGACAAATCAGTTTGACAGCTAGGTACTTGAATGAAAATATTAAGTATCTGTCATGTTAAAACTGGAAGAGAAACATGTTCACACAAATAAGTGGAAGGTTTTAAAATACCTTATGCAATTTACTCTTAGTTTTCAGATAAGTAAAGTAATTTCCTAAGTTGGATTCTCTAAGTTTTGTAATGTAGAAGTACTATATATTCCAACAGCATGAGAAAAGTTCTAAAGTTCTGTCAGGATATTATGTGGGCAGTGTTAGTGAGATTAGACTGCTGCAAAGCCCTTCTAATCAACCCAGATTAAATCCATAGCAATTTGTTTCTTTAACACTAAACTTGAAATAAATGATACATTGCTTATAGTTGGAGTCCACACTGTGGCCTCATATTTCATAAATTCTGAATTGAACTTTAGGCAAGTCTCTGTGGTAGCATATAGGCTCTTGGCTGAGCTTTCCTTATTGGTTTTGTCTTTTGTTTGATCTTTCTGCCTCCCACTCACATCTGCGAAAGCTCTTGAAGGCTCTTGCAGCAGATTTTTTCTCAGGTTATTCTGTATCCAGTTTGGTTTAGTAATCTGTTGTCCAGAAAGAACATTTTTTAGAAAAGGAAGTTGTCTTTTTTTCCTTAGGTACAAGTACAAAAAAGATCTGGCATTATGTAACATTCATTGATTTTTCTGGGTTTCCAAGTGAGGACATGTCTGTCCTCTTCCAAATACTTTCTGCAGCATTTTGATTGTGAAAATGCAATGACCAGCATTGATGGCTAATGGCCATCAGTAGCTACAGAATGGATCCATCTCTAAAATAGTAACATGACTATTCCAGTGAAGAAGAATATTGAGAAAAATTGATAAATTGGTCTTGCTGGCTGACATTGCTCAAAGTCTCTACAGTTGAAAAACTACAAGAGTATGACATAGCAGAGCTCCCTGTATTGCCTCTTAGCAAGAGCCTTGGAAATACTTCTCTACTAATCCATGGATATATTTTCTTAGAGGCTTGCAACTAATTTAAAATTTAACATCTGAACTGTAAATTAAATCTTTTAAAAGCAGTTGCAGATTTCAAATTTGATGTAATGATCTCTTTAATAATGCATTGCATCCTGAAGCTTTTGGAAAATGGAATGGTAATGCAGCATCACTTTCCCTCTTTTCTGTAAAGAAAACCTGAATCCTGAAGTGTGTTACAAACAGAGGGTAGAACTCAGTGTCCTCTATCATTATGTCCTGTTTTCTAATTTCTTAAGCTCTGTTGCAGTAGGACAGTATTTGTATGATTTATGATACCTTGCATGAAAATAGGTAAACTCTCTATTATAACCAGAGTTCACTTCTGCTTCTATTTAAACTCTATGTCACAAATAATTGTTATCATTGCTTAAAATTTCCTATTTGTGTCCTGTTTTATGTCCACTTGGTATGGAAACACTGTTATCCTCTGGGACAGGTAACATTTCTTTATTTCCTTGGGGTTACCTAAGTGTATAAGACCATGCTTATCAGCTTTCAGACTTTGTTTTGTTAAGCTGAGGCAAGACGGTCTCTCTACTAGATAGAGTTTGGCCAAGGCTTCTTTGGATGGGATTAAGCTCTCTGAAGTCACTTCAGAGAAGATGCTTAGGGATTTATTTTGTTAACACTTTGTATTAGAACAATAGTCGTTTAGAAGGAGAAACCAAGGAATTCAGTGCGACTGGGATAAAGAAAAAACAGAATGAATATTTATTTCCCTGAAGTTGACTCAAGTGTTGTGGAAAGGGATGTAAAGATGGGGTTTATGTAGTTGGAAACCACTGTCTCTCACTGAGAAGCAATTTTCCTTAAAGGAAAGGAATTTAATGGTCACAGTAGCAAGGAAAAATTAGCCAGCAGGCACTTTTCTACAATGCAGGTTTTACTTGTAATCACATTCTATTTCCCGTTAAAGTTTAGCTCAGTTTATGTTCAGTACTGTAAATTGTTCTTTCTGATATCCTTAAAATGCGGAGTGGAAATTTTTCAAGTCCCTTGCAGGTTTTTGGCATAAATATTTTATTGAATACCATAAGCCAGTAATGTGACACAGTTACAACCAACCACATCTGTACCTTCCATGGGAAGGCTCCTAAGAATCTCTACATGTGATTAAAATTTAGTTTAAAGGGAGGAATTCTGCAATTTATTTATTTATTCTTCTAGTTACATAACCTTTTAAAGAAAAATCACTTGCACGTGTCATAAGAAGACATCATTCTTAATCCAAGGTGTTGCTGATTTACTGCAGTATCAACAGTGCCTAAAATTGAACAGTTTGTGTATACTGTTAGAAAATAATCCAGCACATCTGAAATTAAACCTTAGAAAAGGCCATGAGATTTGGAAGCTTGTATTTTTCTCTCTAGACTCCATCATTTGACCTTATAAAAAACAGACTATATGTCACAGCAAACAACTTTGCTTTCAACTGCCATAACTACAACAATGGTGTTATTTTTGAAAAGTGACTTTAAAACAGATTATAAACTGAACTATTTTTCTTGCTGCCTTCTGATACTTACATGTACTGGCATATCTCTCTTGGTACCCACAGATGATCCTGCAAATGTTTTCTTATTCTGCCCGCTAATAATGGTAAAGGTTTTCAGATGTTCTTTGTGGAAAATGTCTTCAGTAATGTCTTAAGAAGCATTAGTTTTTCATATCCGAAACAGCACTGAAGGCTATTTACAATGTCAGTGACTGGTTCTATCATAGTGGATCATGACTTATGAGGCCATACCACTTGATCAATTTTTCTCCTTCTAGCTTTCAGTTTTTCCAAGACTTGTCTTTTAGGTTAAACTAGTGGAGTCATGCAGAAAATGTACTTATATTAAAGCCTGGGAATCACAATCATGCTTTCACAAAGGGAAGCTTCATGTTGCTCACAAAATACTGTGTGTAATATGCACCACAACAAATAATCTGTATGCGCTTTAATTCTCTGGACTGACCTTTGAAAAGTTTTGTGTGATTTGTTTTGACTGGTGCATTCCTGGGACAATCACCAAAAATACAATTATCTACTTCACATTATTGGGTGGAACATAGACAAAAGTGACTTTTTTTTCCATGGTAGATATTTTCTGAGGAGATGGGAGCACAACTAAACAAAATATTTCCTATTAGAAGAGCTACATGAAGAAAGTTTTTTTAAGAATATAATTCTAATAGATTATCAGGAGATTAATTATTAAAAATGGGTGAGAGTGAGCTATATTAAATAGCAAGGAATCAGTTTCTGAACTAGAAAGAAGTGTCCTTTTCCTGCTTTTCCTCTCCTTTCTTATGGTTCATTTCTTCACACCCTTCCTGTTTTCTTTTATTTGTATTTTTAAAATTGGGTATCTGTTTTGCTCAAAAATCTAGTTGCAGTTTATAATTAGGCATTAATAAATAATGAATGTGGATGTGTATCTTGAAAAATGTATTATATATATAAAAGTAGGACATCTCCCATCATATAGTCTAATAAACTACTTGATGCCCCTTTTTCAAGGCTAATGTATCAATAGAGGAGCTGATGAATATGTTGTTACATAAACACCTTGTAAATACTTGAATGCAAATCCTGTGTCATTTGTGGTATCATATATTTAACAGATGTTTGCATTCTCAGGCCCTGAGATTGCTTTCAGTTTCATCAAAGCCATGATACAGAGAACAATTCATGCCCCCTTACCTTGAATTATCTTTCTCCATTTGTATTTCCCTTTTACAGAAATAATAAAAGAAGGGCAATGAACTTAATGTTCTTGTGTTCGTTTGAAGCAGCTACTCAGCACATTTTTATGTAGCTGCAATCATGAATCCTTCCTGCACCAGTTACTATACTGTTGATAGCACTCTAAGAGGCGTTTACCAACAGCTTAATCAAGTAGATACTCCAAGTAGTTTATTGAGAGCACTTAAGGAGAAAAGACTGCTGGATAAAAATCCCAGGTATGTGGTATTTAATGTGGTAAGGCAGATCTTGACTTGTCAGTTAATTAATATGCAGGAGAAACAAGCATGCAAGATGAAGACATAGTGTGTCAAACTAATTTATGATGTGTGCAGATGTTTGGTACACAGTTCAAAGATGTTGGCAGAATGAATGGAAAAAATTCCAGGTGTACAGTAAGAACTGTTCTTGCTTATTAATGCATTGATGTCAATGAAAAAGGCATTGAAAAAATGCTTTACCTTTACTGTTAGAAATAAGTGGATGTAAACTGAGCCCCCATTTTACTTCAGAATCACTCTGAAATAAGAAAATAAAATCACAGTGCGGGAAAATAAATAGACATTTTTAGAAACCTTGGAAAGATGTTGCAACATTCTGTTATTCTGAAATAATAGACTTATTAGTCAATTCAGAAAGACAAGTCGTAGTTGAACTATCAGATGACATGCAATTTGAATTGATTCGAACTTATTTATGGTAGGTGACTAGGGGAAGGCACTGAGTACTTTGTAAATGTGATATTGTGAGGAAATACAGCTTTTAATGTAGGAAGTGTTAATTTGGCACAGTTTTTTGGCAGTATGCTAAGAATATGCATGCACACAATTGCTGCATACCAACTCGTGCAGGGCAGCTGGCTGACATGCCACAGCTTGGTCAGGTGTCAAGAATGGCACAGGGATAACAGAGCTTGTCTGCTGTAAGAGAGACGTACTAGGTGACTCCTTGAATTCCTTCTACTCCTTGAATTTTATTTATTGTACAAAAGGTAAGCTAGTTGATGAAATGCCATCTGAAAATGGTGGAAAGTCAGTCTAAGCATAAAGTTTCTGCATATTTATTGTATTTCTTTTTTCATTAGGACACCCTAAGTGTTCATCACTCAACATGTTTTTGTAATCTGGTTGAATTATCATCTCTTTTCTTTCCCTTCTCTTACTTGCAGCATTTTATTTGCTGCATAACTATTCAGCCACAGTGCCCATGTATACCAACATGCCTGTCCTAAGAGTGGACTTTGGCAGTGATCTGGACAATAATGTATGTGATGATGTTTGAAGTTAAAAAGAGATGACAGATGTTAGAATGCCTAACTCTGTTTTATTTACTGTGGGTCACTTTGCATTGAAAGTTAGTTACACATAAAGCTAACATGAACTAATGTCAAATATTAGTCATAAATATATAAAAATAAACAAAATATTGCTATATTAATTTACTCACATGTAAAACTTAGGTGAGTAAAACTCACTGCTTCAAGTTTCCCTAATTTTCATAATTTTCTTCATAGTTATTAAACCTGCTGGGAGATGAAATTACATATAACTTTCATTCTTACAGTTGAAAGACTGCTAAATGCACGATCGTTTTAATGTTGTCACCAGAAGGTGAAGTATTGTACTTGTCTGTACTTCCCTGCAGTACTCTTCAGGGAATCTTGTATCAACAGACAGAAACAACTATGGTGGGGCTGACTAAATCACAAATATGGCAGTTGCAGTAATGCAGTCTAACAGTGCATCTACCTTAGTTCTGAAAAAGTGAATTACTACTCTACCTTTTAAGAAAACTGCATTCTGTGATCTGTTCTTGATAACATCATACACCTTCTTTGTATTTTTGCAAAAAAACCTGAGTGCTGAGAGCACACCTTCCTTACTTGAGATGACTTTACATTCTATTGTTGATGTTGATTAAAGGTGTTAACATTGCAAGCAAAATGGGATGATGAACCTGTCAGGACTACTCTGCATCTTTTCCACTAGAGAAACAACTTTGTGCTGTATTAATATAAAATGGCTAAAGTAATGTAAAGAATGAAATTATTGCACTTTTGTGTGGTATGGTATTTGTTCTTCTGAGGAAAAATCCCCAAACACCATAATCCGTGTAGGCTACTGTCTTCTAGTTCATCCTAGAAGATGAACTAGACTAGGAAAAAACCCTGTCTTTTCAGCAAACAGCTATCAATGCTTTTGTTTTTCTCAAATTAAAAATAGTAGAAGCAAAGTCTGATGAACTTGGTCTCTAGAGATTTTGAATGTTCCTAGCCTGATGAAAGGCTCAATTACTGTGTGTATATATATACATATGTTTGTCTCTTCTGTTCATTGTGGAACAAAGAATTTCCTTGAAAGTATCTCTTGAGCTATTTTTTATATCTTAGCAGAGGCAATATATTTAAATAATTCAGTGGCTTCAGCAAGAGATAACTGCAGTTTGGCTATGGACATGTCTGTTTCAGTTTAGCATTGAAATTGCAAGGAAAATAACTCACTTTGAAAAGTTTTATGTTGAGCTGACAGGAATATTCTAAAAATGGTGAACAGGGTTTTTTTTTTTTGGGGGGGGAGGCATTAAAAGCTTTCCTGATTAAGTTCAAAGTAAATCTGAAACATTTTAGCTTAAAAAATAAGAATATTATTGTTGTTCATTGACAATATAATGAATTTTAATATGTAATATAACAGATGTTATTATTTCAAGTATGTAAAAACTTACACTGTTGCAATGTGATATTGTGTCTGAAGTTGAAAAAACAAACCACTGTAAAAATGACATCTGTGGGCAATTTTTAGATACTTTGTTCAAGGCTATGTTCATGTCAGATTCATAATGCTATGTAATGCAGCACTTGTTAATAATGGTTTAGCATGCATTCAGTGTTGTACGTGCTTAAGTGTTCAGAAATTACTTTCACATCTAAAAAGGGAAAAGGAGGAACTGAATTCCTGTAAAAATAGAGTTGTTAGTGACTGGGGAGGCTGGTGAGTGATGTAGTTTTGAGGTGAAATTGTGGGATAATGCCTCAGATTGTAATCTGCCGACACCTATCTGCATCTAGTGAAGTAAATATGTGCTTTCCATCTTGAATGATTTCAGCAAGAGGACTTACTTTGCAGAAGGAAGACTGTAAAGATGAATGAATACGTTTTTATCTTTTCGTGAGTTACTGGTACTGAAGAGGGAAGGAAAAAACAGTGTTCTTTGTGATTTAGAGGAGATTAAAATTCCATTGTGTTCACAATTTTTTGTGACAGTAGGAAGAATTCACATCCTCATTAAAAATTTAATTTCTCCAAGACATAAACCTTGGAGGAATACTGCTATGTACTCAGCTAATGCTTACTTGTTTTTAATATCTCAATTATTTGAAAGATTCCTGTTTCACTCAGCTGACCAGAACTCTTCACAAAAATAATTTGCTGTGATTTTATGTGAGAATAAAGTGTTCAAATGGATTTTTAATAAATTTATTTATTTAATTTAAATAAATGAATGAATAAATGAATGAATTGAAATAAATAAATGAATTTATTTAATTCATACTGGTTTGATGGGGGGAGGGGAGGAACATAGTACAAAATCAGAAAATAAGTACTCTCTGTTTTCTATAATATATGTTTGGGAATGTGTACATATATAGATATATGTATGAGAAGAATATGCAGATATGTGCATTTGTATACAGAGAGGTGTTTGCATACATATATAGGAGTGTAGGTAGATAGAGGTGTATAGAGACAGTTCAGTGGCAGAGTGCTATGCAAGGTATGTGGTAAGAGGTTGTACCTATATTTATTTTGAGCTTTCTCACTTCTAGACCATTCCATATTTCAACCTGAAATGATTGAAGAGGGAGTTGTATTTTAAACTAGGTGAAATTAAAAGAAAATGAACACAAACAAATCTAAACAGTGTAGATGTTTTGCCTTTTGGTACTTCAACTTAAATATGATTGTATTTATTATTTAGATAATATGATCGTTATATTGTTTATATAATAAGATTGTATTTATTGTTTATATTAAAGGTGGTCCATGCAATCTCAATGTTTGGGAATGTATAAATAAAATTAGAACATCTTACTGAACTGGATACATACTATTGTGTTCATTGTGGTAAACATGGCACCTGAAAAAAGTAAAGAATCAAGATCAATAAGAAATAATGTATTCCAGTAACACTGAGAAAACCTTGTGAGTCTTAATATTGAAAAAAGTACAGAAGGTGACTCATATGCAATATGTGGGAAGAAACATAATTTACAAGTGTGTGAAATCTGATAGTTTCCTCATAATCAGTCTGAAGACAGAAGAAAGTTACTATTCATCTCTTCTGACTTTAATTCTGTGACAGAAATAATTTCTGTTTTTCTCTGTGCTTCCCAGTTTTTTAATTCCTCTGGAGAGAAATATACTGGGACAATAGAACTTCTAAAATATGGATGTGTTTATATAAATCATTGTAGTAATTTTTCAGGAAATAATTTGCTTGTTCAACAATCAAATACCTTGTTGGACAAGATAATAGGTTTTAGATTGCAATTTACTACTTTGCAGCTGTCCAACAGGTATGCCAGCTTTCTTTAACTTCTTGAGTGTTATTTTTTTCTTCTTTTTTTTTTTTTACTGGATGTATTCTGAAAAAGTTACATTTTTCCTGCAGTATATGCAACAATCAAATGCATATGTTTTAATTTGTTTTTCTTTTTCTTAACAGAAGGAAGGAGAAAAAAATCACAAGGTCCGACTAGCAGTTGGAAATGGAGTAAGAAATGATGTATGGAGGGAATTTTTAGACAGATTTGGTGCTGTTAAGATCTGTGAGTTCTATGGTGCTACTGAAGGAAACATTTGTTTCATGAACCACACAGGAAAAATTGGATCTGTTGGACGCACCAATTTCTTCTATAAGGTGACTATTTATTTACATTCTACTTAGTAGTAGCAGTGCTGAAAAATTGTGTTTCTTTGTTTGAGTACAGTTGTAAGTCCAAGACAAATTTTCTTACTTGGTTATTGCAAGTTAATTGACCCTCTGTAAAATCCTGGCACCCAACCTCAGCAGTAACACTGAGATTTCTCATATAGTTCACATGAGTCAAAAAGGCTTTGGCTCCCTTCCGACAGTTTTGAGTAATCTGACAGTTGTCAAGTATAGTTTGAGGTCTATACTACATTAGAGGACAAAAGAAGAAGTCGGATTTATTTTAATACTTAAAAACTACTCATCGCTGAAATAAGGCTATGAATTTCCTTTTCTGATTTACTGTTCTACAGATTATAGGTAGAGATGTGTTTATATAGTATGTTTATATTGCATATTGCTATGTAAATATTTGTCATAAATGGGAATTAATAGTAATTAATGTATTATTATAATCAGTAGCATATGGACAGATACAAATCTAATCTATTTTATATGTAGGTGCAAATAAACATTATTACCTCAAACTACATCTAGCCTATATCAGTATTTGGAAATGTCAAAGATAATACAATACATATATAATCACTGTTCAGTTACTGTGACAGAGAATACTTGGCAAGATCATTAATTTTAAAATGCTATACCCCTTTATCTGCAGTTTACTGTAGGTGTTTGCTGTGTTCTAGGTTACTGACACTAAAAAAAAACCTGTTCTGTATTTCATCAGCTTTGAAAACAGCAGTCGTGTATCTTGGGGAGGAGGATTACATGTTATTTATATCACACATTATGGCTTTCCTCTGTCCTTCTGAGTAAATGAAGAATTATTTCTGCTTGAAATTCACAGATAGACTTTTTCTTTTTGATCCCGTAGGGACAATCTTTTAAATGATTTGAAACTCCCAAACAAAGTAACGTGTGTTCTAAGCTTTAGCTAATAATATGAAAGATGCCTTGCCTTTTTGCAGGGAAACTACATACTTATCATTATGTTGTTGTTATGCCAGTTTTTACTCTTCTTGAAGTAAACAGTACCTTATGCATTGCCTAGGATTTTAAATTGAGCGATACCTATCTATATACAAGTATATCTATATACCTATCTATATATAAGAACTGATAGCAAAATATCCCAACAAAGCTTTTTAGGGAGTGATGTAAAACCATTGTTTTGAATTACAACAGAGGTATCTTCTGATGCCATATAAATAGGTTTCTAGGCAGCATGTGTTCCAGGGTCCTCAACTTCAATACTCCATCCCCACAGTACAATCACTACACAGACTGCTTTACAGTCTGGGGCCAGAGGAATGCTTCACTTCTTGTACAGGAGCTCAGACTGCAGTAAGGATTCTGGAACCACTCACAAAACACCACAAGAGCTAGAGTGTTGCTCAGAAACCACTAAGAGCTCCGTAAATTAAGCAGATGACTCCACTGATTCTCTGTCCTACATGTCTGATGCTCTGTAGCCGGCAGTGACCATCTGATGCTGTTGGATATCTCCAGAAGGGTCCAGAACTGCTACAGAAAATCAGATATTTGGAATTTATGTGGTAGTAGTAGGTGAACCAGAAACCTGACAGCTGATGTTAATTTTTGTCTCAGACTTTTCTAAGCCAAATGCCTTATGATCCTACAAGACTTTGCATGTGTTCCAAGCTTGAGTAAACTTGTTTTTCAGTATTGTAGAACTTTTGGCAGAATTTTGTCGTAAGTCATTAACCTTTTGGAAATACCATGTAAAGTCTACAGCAGATAAAGATTAAGCTTGAAACTACCTGCATGTTTATTTAATCATCTGTACTTCTAATCAAGTAGTGGGGGGATTTTGCATGCAACACTAAATATGTATTTTAGTGCCATAGAAAAGTTAATTTTTACTTATTTCAGGCATTCATTCTGGGCCTTTTTTTAATACATTTTGCAGCTTGCAGATTATTAAACAATACTTTCTGAAGTGTAACTTTTTTACTTCAGTCTAAATAACATCCCCTAGACAATTAGTGTTTTGTAAAGGAGAGCAGCACTATTTCTGATTTGTTGACTTGCGAGAGAGCTGAGGTTGGAAAGAAAATCTGTCTCCTGCTGCAAAGCAGACAGTGGCACAGACAAGGCCCAGCCACCCAATTCCTAACATTTGTTGTTTCTTCAAAGACATGCTGCAAAGCTTTTGAAATATTGTCTTGACCCGCAGGACAACATGAGATACCCTATAACATGCTTCCTAGGAATTTTCTAAACACCTATTTCTTAAACTGGAAATAGAATGAAAGAGAGCTGAGAAGGTGGGGCAAAGAGGTTTGTGTGTTCGTATATGTGATGCACTAAAAGAGAAGGAAGAAACTTGCTCTCTGCCTACAGCATAATTGCACACCTGCATAATGTTGCACACCTGGCAACAAATTAAATGCAGTGCAAAGCCATATAGATACAGGTATTGAGGGTATAGAGGGAATAATTGCAGGAAGTTTCAAAGTATAACATTTGGGGAGGGGGGGGGGGGGGAAGAAAAAAATACCACAAGAGTGCATTCTTTTGTAGGTAGTGACAATGACACAGTTTGTAAAGGTGAAATACAGATAAAAAATTACAACTTTAAGAGGCAAACTGAGCTCTCAGACTGAACAAAGTAACTTTTCTGCCAGTAACAGCTGAAGTCTGGGGGTAAATGCATGTGATAAATCTTAAGGTTCTACAGAACACATTTATTTTTATAAAAATATTGGAAGACATAAGGTAATAGGAAGAAACAGATGAATGTTGCAGCAGTTGGCAGAAGTGACTGTATTTAAGATGTTATCTAAAAGCAGTGCTCTTGTTTGCACTTGTTTCTTTTCACACTGTTCATTATGTAAGAGGGATTGGTTCATGTGCTTGAAAACCTCCCTGTAGAATATGAATAAATCTTTCAATAAAGATATTTACATAGAGTTAATGAACAGAAAAGTAGGAGGCTCTGAATAGCTTTTCAGCTGGTAAAACTTAAAATGTTTTACAAAAAGTAGAGTGTCTTGGTTAACACAGTAATATAATAAATTACTGTTTAATCTTTACATCTGACATATATAATTATCTAGCTAATGCTAATAATCAATTATGTTATACATGACATACATTGTGTGTATTTATATAAATGTGATACGGGCAAAATCTTGAAGATCCTCAATTGTGTCTATCAAATATATATATAGATCTCATTCTTATACTGAAATAAATTCTCAGAGATTTGAAGGCAGACAACAAGGGAGCTTGGGATTAATGAGATCCAAGGAAGCTTATAAGAAGAGCTAAAAATAAACCATGACATGTTCACCTGAAAAGCATTATGTAAAAAAAAAAAAAAAAATCCAAACTTTATTTGTAAACATAATTTCTCATTATTTTAAGCAAAGATACTTAAACTATCACAGGAATCCAAATCTCTTACACAAAACTGTATAAAAATTAAAAGTTAAAAATCTTTGAGCTGAGAAACATTTAGATCTTATAACAAATATTAAATAATTTCAACATATAAAACGGCTGTCATACAGCCACTCAGTATTATGCACTTCTTCATGCAGTCGTAGAATTTGTGGCAGAAGATATATTATTTAGTTTAAAAATAAACATAGTTAGTTTTAAGCAAACTTTAAGAGTCTGGAAATCTGGTTTCAAAGGGGGAATACTGATGTGTAAATGCAAGCAATGGAAGCAATGAAAGCTCCTAGGTTCATTGGCCAATGAAAATTAATGCTGTTTCTTCTCCTTTGACTAATTTTAACTAAAATAATCTGAAGTATTGGAAGTGTTTTCTAAGACATTGTATTCGTACATGTTATGATTTAGTTAATATGAAACACAGCTTAAAAGATTTGTTTTTTTGATTTTGTTTACTTTGGCTAACAAAATTGTGTGGAGGACCTATGCATCTGCTCTTAACAGCATAAACAAGGCATTTCAAGTATATTTTTAAAACTGTCTCCAAGATGTGATGACAATATGCTCCAAAATTTCTTTTTCTTACATTCAATTTTTAAAGATGCTTGAACCCAAATCTAGAACATGTAAGGCTTTATTTTAGAAACCGATATTCTCCAAGAGAATCCAAAAATACTTCATCTCTAAAACCAGTAATAAAAAGCTTGTGATCTCCACTTTCAGATAAAGGGTCTCTGAGCAATCTGTGTAAGTTGAAACTTTTGGAGTGTCAAAACTGCTTTCAAACAATATTTACATTCACATCTTTCCAATTAAAAAAAAAAATAAAGTGAGGGAAGCTGTTACTAGATAACATCTAGTCAACATAGTGGTAGACAATGTTGCACATTAATGCGCTTTCAGTTTCAGCTCGCTAAATGATGCTTTTTGTTCGGTACATTTATGTCGTGCTTCGGAGGGTAAGATGTAGATTAAAATGATGAATGTTGCATGCAGTACTCTGTGAAAATAATATGGTAATGCTTCAACAGCTCAGGTTCTTGTCCCATTAGAATTTAAATAATGAGGTGAACCAAATGTTAGTCTGTGCCCAGACTAAATACTTTGCTGCAGAGCTTTCATTTTCTAATATTTAATGTGAAAAGCAAGCTGTTTAGAATCACAGAATAATTTAGCTTGGAAAAGATTTTCATGCAGGCACAGCTGTTTGCACAGACTGTATAGTTTCACTGTGCATATTTAATACAAGGTTTGGCATTTTCTTTTAATTATGTATTTTCAAGATTATTATTTCAAAAACCTAATTGGACTACATCTCATTAATACTCTGAAGTTGTTTTGTTTTGTTTTGTTAGCAAAACAAAAATGTATATGACATAGTATAGTTATATATAGTAATAGTCTTAACAGTTTTTAGATGGTATAGTTATATATAGTAATAGTCTTAACAGTTTTTAGATGATCTCAGATACTGAGTTACAGTTTCTGAATGTTTATAACAACTTTAAAAATTCTTCATTCTTTCAGAGCTCAAAAACTGTATCTTGTCAAAATACTACTCTATATCATGTATTATTTAAAGCTATTTTAATCAGACATAAAAGCAGATTAACATTCAATTTTATACCATTTCATTATTATTTATATTACTCATTGCATTTGATCTTATGAAACCTATTAAAGCAATAAATATCAATGTAAAAAGAAAGAGAAAAAAAGTAGCTTTTAAATGTAGACAGTCAAAAAAAAAAGACTCACTCTCACTCTGTTCCTCAAGAATAATCAATCATTTTCTAATTGAGGCAAACTTTTTTGGCTTTCAAATTCCTGACTTTGGTAAATGGTTTCATCTGAGGTTAATAAAAATAGTTACTCTTCACTTATTTAAAATAGCGTCCCATTCATGAGTCATTACTTGATTTTTCCAGCTATGACCTTTTTCTTTTGATCAACTGTTAAAAATATTTTTTTGTTTCAGATTTAGGGTAGAAGTAAAACACAGTGCTGACATTGAAAGGTCTCAACCAGTTTTGTCCATATGAGATTGAAATTGTGGGATTCATTTTGTTCTTTATTCAGATTTCTTTGAGAAAAAAATATTTGATATATTTATAACAACATTCCAAATTAGGATAAAGATGCAACTCTTCAACCAAGTTACTGGCAGAAAAGGAAAGAGGTTTATGTTTTAACATCCTACCCTTTACTTCAGTCGCTCTCATACAACCCTCCTTAAGTTATACTGCATTTCGTTGGGCAGGTATATATTCGTGTTTTATAAATGTTCCCCTATTGCCAAGAATTCTCAGGAGAAGATAATTACTTAGGTTTCACTAGTTGTTAATGATTGCTGATACATTTCTTTTTGAGAAGGCAATACAGAATCCCAAGCTGGGCAAAATGTCTGTTTAGAATAATAAAGAGATGATTTGGACCATTGCAAATGCAGTTGTCCAAATAGTGTCTCATAAAGGTCCAATTTGGATTCATGTCACAGCAGAAAAATGAAGCAAAATAGTAGTCAAATGCTGTATATTTAAAAAAAAAAAAAAAAAAAAAAAAAAAGTTAAAAAAGAAAAAAGAAAGAAGGGGGGAAAAAAAAGGGTATTGCAGTTGCTAGTTTGGATAGGAGTACCTTGTCCTCTCCTTTAGTTTGCTTGGAGCCATGAGAGGCTTCAGGTACCCTTCTGCTGGTGCTCGCTTCCCACCACCATACAGCTGCCTGAGAAACCAAGAGGGAAGGACTGAGGCTAGTTGAGCAACAGTAAAACCCAACAGGAAGCAGATTTTCCTTTTTGAGTCCTTTGCCTTACCAGCTGTTTTCAGTGCCAGAAGACACCAAGAAAATGTCATATTAGCCACCACCATTAAATGTCACTTAAATACTAGAGATAATGCTTCTATTATGCTGACTCACATTGCTCTTTCACTGATGATGTGGATCCCGTAACTTACTTATAAGAAAATTAACAAAAGGACAGTACTGTGTCTTCATTTACAAAACTCTTTTGATGTTGCTTACCTCCAAGAAATGGCATAAATTTACATAGAGTATTTTCAGTTTTAAATGAAACTGCATTCTCCTTTCACAGGAGCAAGACTGGAGTACAGGTTTCCTTATGTATATTTGCTGCCACCAGATGTCACTGTGTAGATGAGTAACTGATGACTTCTTCCCTTTTCTAGCTTTTTTTCCCATTTGATTTAATCAAGTATGATTTCCAAAAAGATGAACCAATTAGAAATAAGCATGGTTGGTGTGAAAAAGTTAAGAAAGGTAAGTATGTATTTTAATAGGATATTACAGCCTATTTATTTTCATAAAAATATTTCAGAGAGTTGTTTTAAGGAGACTTGCTATTATGTTACTGCAGTTTACCAAATTAACTATTAGTCTTCGCTCTGAAAAAAAGCCACATGATTTTTGATCTCAGATAAAACAGCATTAAATGTACCAGTGCTGATATCAGAAGCATTCAGGAGATCCTTGGATTTATTCACACAAGAGTAGTGTTCAAAAATGATGCTAGGGTATTTTCTTTGAATTTATGCGTAGTGACATCTGTGTATTTTAAAGGAGGTTAACATAAGGAAATGGTTGCCTAAGAGGCAACAGGAAGGACTGGTGGATTAGAGCAAATGCTTTTTGATGAGAGATTAAGTGTTTCTGTCTAAGTGATCTGATTCAGCTTAATAATTAAAAAAAAAAACCAACCCAAAAACTAACAAAACAACAAAACACCAAAATTGCTTGATTATAGCTGTCCTAAAAATATTTATAAAAAATCATGATTTCACGATTCTTCAAAGTGTTATCGGATACTGGAGCATACATTGAACTGCGAGAAGGTAACAGCTGAAACTGAAGCAAGAAAAACTCATATTAAAGGTCAGGCAGACAGCTTTAATAGGGAGCTGAAACAGATTTTTCAAAGGAGTTATGAGATTCTCTAACAGTTGGTAATCAAATGTGATCTTCTTTTTGAAGACAATATGTCCCCAAAAGCTGAAATTTTATAGGAATTTATCTCTAAGGTTGCCAGACTGACCTGTGAAGGGAACATTAGATACTTGGTCTAATTTTTTTCCAACTACACCACTCGGTCTAATGAAAAGTATTATCGCTGTCTATAATCTTTCTCTTATTCATGTTTTTTTTCTTCAGAGCATTATGGCTGCAGTGATACTATCAGTGAACGAAATAGTTCTACTTTAAACACTACCAGTTTATGGAAAAGAAAAATGCACATCTCTTTTTTAAGGAGGCAGTCTTAAATTAAAAATTGTGCCTACTTTTGAAAGCATTTTGATATATTCTCATAATGATACTTGTCTCTGTTACAAAGTAATGGAACTCTTAAGCTATATTGTTCAGAACCTGCTCCCAAAAAGGTTATTTCATACAATTGTTCCATGTTCTGCAAGCTAATACCATGGTACTCTATATGCATAAGAGGATAATCCTTTCCCCTGATCTCCCTACATTTTGAGGAAAACAAATTGTATTAAAGTTTTTTATTTTACACCAAAAAGTAAATTGATGATGCTATATCACTTTAATGAATATTCTTAAGAAGTTACAGAATCACAGAATATTCTGAGTTGGAAAGGACCCACAGGGATCAAGTCAAAAAAACCAACCTCTTTAAGTGAACAGTCCCCACAGGGATTAAACCCACAAGCTTGGTGTTATTAACACCAGGCACCAACCGTGGTAATGTTGGTGCTCTCAGAACTTCTGAAAACAGGGACATAGTGCCTGAGCTGAGCACCTACTTTTGATTAACACTAGTTTTTCATTAGGAAGCTGATAGAGCTGACACTCATCATGGAAATTCAGTAACATGTGGGGAGTCAATTCAATATTACCTTCAATTGTGCACTCTCAGAGGATAATAAACTACAAGTGAGCTTACAATTGATAGATGACCAGTTTTCTGGGAGAAAACTGGTGAGTCACCAGGAAGAAATAAAAGTGACTGTACATTTGCGTGGACAATATTGTAAGCAGTATTAATGTCAGGTAGAGAAATGTACAATGATATTTTAGGTTTATATTCTTTCAACCTCTCTGTGTAGGTGAGGCTGGTCTTCTGATTTCCAAAGTCAATACGAAGAACCCCTTCTTTGGTTATGCTGGCAGTAAAAGACACACAGAAAAGAAATTACTCTGTGAGGTATTTAAGAAGGGAGATGTTTATTTTAATACTGGTGATCTAATGGTTCAAGACCACGACAATTTTCTATATTTTTGGGACAGGATTGGAGATACCTTCAGGTACAGTTATTGTTTATTTTTATATTTCTTAATTAAAGATATATAGAATAGAATAATGTGGTTATAGTTGTTTTCAACTGGAACTGTTCAATTTATTGCTATTGTGATGTAGTTTATAATGATTCTGAAGTGGATACAGGCTTAATTTTGTCACAAGTGTTCAATGAGTTGGAACACTTATAATCCAGTAAGTTGTAATCCTATAGAGTTGAATGGTTCATTTTCAGAATAGTTCATGGGAATTCCAGCTCTTTGAACAAGCTTTTCAATAAGCATATAACTAGTGATGGATTTGCTATGCGCAAGGAAGTAAGATACTGATGTGGAGAAAAATGTATCAAATAGCAGAGATTGGTCACATTTGATACTTTTATATACATGTAAAAAACTTGGAAACAATTGTATTGAACTTCAATGGCCCTTACAGTTTTATAATACCGGGTGAGGTTTAAATTGCAACATTTTCTTTTGGTGATCAAATACCAGTGTGACAAGTGTGGACAACTGTGAGGTAGTGTTAGTCTGAAATGAATGGAGTTTCCACTAAAGCTTTTTTAAAAGGGCAGGTGTCATGGGATTAAATTATTTTTTCACACATTTTAGATGGAAAGGGGAGAACGTTGCCACTACAGAAGTTTCTGATGTCATTGTAATGTTGGACTTCATACAAGAAGCAAATGTGTATGGTGTGTCCGTGCCAGGTAAAAGCTTGAGTTATACATATTGCTTCTCCCAGGCTCATTGTTAACCCTCATAACTCTTTCTATTTCATGTTTTAAATATATGAATCATGTTTGATTGAGTCATCTATTTAATACCCAGCTAAAATGTAAATGCCAATAATGAAAATACCACTCAATTGTGAATGAGATAGTGAATCATACATTTTTTATTTGTATGCAATCAGTTTTCTTGAAAATCTACTGTGCATGCATTTGTGATAGCTACATAACCTATATTAAAATATAAAGATTTAGAAAATTCACATCTGTGAAAAATCTAGGCATGCATCAAAATAAAATGTCAACATGGTAATTCTAAGGTAACTCTTAAGCAAAATATGTGAAAATATTTTTCTGTCTTATTTCACTTAGCATCATGAAATAACTGTTAACAGTAAAGTTACAAAGCCAAGAAGAAAGTGAAGAAGAATACAAAAAGAAAACTAAATTTGTAAGGAAGAGAATACATTAATTTCTTTTTAATAGGTTTTTTTGTTATTTTTCATGAGATCATATAGGCTTGATTCTCATTCATGCTAAATCTTTTTTTAAAATATATGCCTGGTCTTGCTGGGATAAAAATCAGTTTCTATATAGGAGACTATTTGATGCTGTGCTTTGCTTTGGTGGCTGAAAACAGTGTTGATAACTTAACAGTGCTTGGCTACCACTGACCAGAGATTTCACAGTACCAAGGCTTTCTCCATGCATGAGAGTTCTGGGGACAGGAAGAACTTAGGAGCAGATGTAGGTGGTACAGTGGTCTGAAACTGCCCAAAGCAATAGCCCTGTCATACAATAGCCATGCTTATTAAAGCTTATTCTCATGCTTATTCTTCTCCTCCAGTTATTAAAGCTGGAGGAGAAGAAGCGGATGAGAGGTTTGTGGTTGTGGTGCTTGTCTCCCCAAAAAATGCTGCATACTCTGAGTGAGTCCCTGCCCTTCCGGAAGTAGCTGGACATCTACCTGATGATGGGAAATATTGAATGATATCTGAGTTTTGCTTTGCTTGTACATGTATCTTTTGCTTTCCCTATGAAACTGCCATTACCTTAATACTTGAGCCTTGCTTTCATTCACTTCCCATCCCATGGCAGAAGGGATTGAGCACAAAGCTGGCTGGATGTTTGGTTGTTGGCAAAGATAAACACACCATAAAAAGATGAAGCAGTTTAAAATGAGAAAAAGTGTCACTTATCTATATTTTAAAGCCATAAAACAAGAAACATCATAGAAGACTGTCTGAAAATCAGATAGAAAAGCATGGGAGATGCAAACTTCCCATAGAACACTTAACTGTTTACCTACTCAGTTAGTCTGACTGTCTTGATAATTGCACTTAAGGATAATTCGTGTAATAAGCAAATAAAATTCCTTACAGATTTTGTAGCATTAGCAAAAAATTAATCCAAAACAAAGGTAAAGTTGGCAGTACATCTCTGTTGTTAGCTGATGGTTAAAGTGTTTAGTTACTTTTGGTAGCTGAAGTTCATTGCTTTTACCTTTTTCCCATTTTGTTCTTTCCCAAACACCCACAGTGCTCTCCTTTTCCAGACTAAACAGTAAGAATTTTTAATTGTTCTCTCTGTTAATTCAGATCTACAGTTTTGAGAAAAGATACTGGCAAGAGAAAGAGACTAAAACAGAAATGAAGACATAATTGGCTACTCCAGGAAGGAGGCTCTTCACTCTTGTTTTTGAGAGCGGAACATTGTTGATGTTTATCCACATTTATTGACTATATTGAGCACAGAACTCCATTTAGTCTTATCCGCCACATTCATTTACAGCATTATTGCTTAATTGATCACTTGAGTGATTTCCAAGTACATTTAATGCCACATAAAATACGATTGAGATCTTGCAGCTTTACTGAAACTCAGAATATGATATATGACTGTTGGTTTGTTAATGCTCTAGGGTGTTTTTTGTGAGGCTTATCATTACAATGTCAACTTTATTCATGTTACAAAATTCTTATCTCACTTCCTTTCGTGCAGGTCATGAAGGAAAAGCAGGAATGGCTTCTCTTATTTTAAAGCACAATGCATCATTAGACTTGGAGCAAATGTACAAGCAAGTAGTGACCTATCTACCAAGTTATGCTTGTCCCCTTTTCTTAAGAGTCCAGGTAAGCTGCATTATTGCACTGTGTATTCAAACATCTCAGTTAAACACAGAAATAACTAAATGAATAACAAAAAGTGATTGTTCATGTATCGCTAGATTAGTTTTAGACCTGGTCCTATTTGCTGTCTTCATTAATGGAGTGCTGGAAACGGGATTACACAAAAAGTCAATGAATTTGCAGATTATATTTAAATGAGAGAAATTATACAAATGAGCAAGGACAGAGATCATACGAAAGGATTTGGGGAGATTAGAAGCATAAGCATGGTGAAAGAAAAAGATTCAGATTTAAAAATGTGAACAGTTGCATCTGGAGAAAAGAATCTAAAATCCATTTTATTCAGTGAAAATGAGAGAGAAATAGAGCTAAAGCAGGAGATAGTAGCTGTGCACAATAAAATGAATGTTATTTTTTGTGTAAAAATGACATATTAAAGCGTTTGAAAAGGTACTAGGTAAATTGAAAAGATGAATAAAAAATGTGTGTTACTGTTGTCAACATGGTAATCACCGAAGTCATCCTTATTTGTGCACTGCTTTCTAGTAACTGTCCAGTTTGGGGGAAAACAACACTTGCACTCACACTGAGTCTGAAAATGTAAATATAATACAGGGGACTACTTAGAGCTAGAAAAAAATGTGAGAGTTTCAAAAGCACCCAATATTGATAATCATGACAAATGAAGTTTGATGGGCACTTTCACTTCTGGTGTTTTGCAAACGTGATAAAGACAAACAGAAAAATGTTTCTGAAGGTATTTACAAAGGAGTCCCCTAAGTTCGAGGAGCAGATGAAAAAAATAGTCATTGTTTAAAGAAGTTAAATTATGGAGGTTGGTATCTTAGACCACCTAGAGATTGCATACTGGTTCAGAATATAGAGGGGAAAGAAAAAATCTGTGAAAGACCTTGACAGTGAAATATGTGTGTATGTATCTATCAATCTATCTATCTCATAAGTCCAGGAAGATATCTTGCAGCAGCATTCTGATGTAAGCAAGCAAAATTAGACTTGAGAATGTTGCAGAAGTCAGCTTATGGAATTATGTACAGCTGTACAGGTTCACTTCTGTGCAGCTGTACAAAATAACCTTTACACTGGACAGAAGGAGTCTGAATCTTGGGTATTGCATTGATTTCAAGTACCTGCAATTTGAATTTAAATTAAAATTTAAATGCCTCCATTACAGATTGCTGTTGGTACAGCTGTCATTAACCAAGAAAGAAGATAGTGGGTGGAACTTCAAAAATATTAAAAACATATTAAGCTTGATCTGACATATAATCCTAATTTTAGAAGATGTCAGAACATTTCTTAGACCTACCAGAGCAGGCAGATAAAATCTGTAGGTACACCTGGAGCAGATAAAAGAGCTCTTTGACATTTTTGTTGAATGTAATACTTAATTTTTTGTATTCAGAGATTTTTTGCATATATAAAAAATATAAAAACAGAAGAGAAGATGATGGAGAGAGGTCGTAAAGTTGGGCTGAGTAGAGACAGTTGGAATAGAGAAGACAGTCTTATTACAGATGACTCATGCCACTTTTCCAAGGGACAACATAGTACTGGAGCAGGCTGAAAACAAAATGTATGGTTAAGATCTATCTTCCTTTGGACCTGGCTGAATATGAGTATGGCTGCTTTAGTACATGATTCTTTCAACCTGTCACCTCTTGTGAGGTGACAATTGTCATAGATACAGTAAATTTCCTGAGTTTTATCATTAAGGAGTTCTTAGTAATAGCAGGTTTTACTCAGAAGCTGAATGGTGCGTAGTTTCCTTTTTTAATGTGCACAGTGAAGAAATTGATTCTCTTGGGCATGCTGGGGCTACATACACCACACGTGACACTAAAGAGACACTGCTCAGGGATGCAGAAAGAAATGGGCTCTAGCTTTTGTCAGCCTGGTGTGGGTCTGCAGCAGCACACAAGCTCCAGTTTTTCAGCACAATGAGAATGAAATTACTTACGTCAAGTAATGCTTTGAAAAACCAAATGTGAATGTGAGCAAAAGAAAAGTAGCTTCTTTTTGAATAACGTATCTTTGTGTCTACTGCAGGAAAAAATGGAAATGACCGGAACATTCAAACAACAAAAATTTCAACTTGTGGATGAAGGTTTTAATCCATCTACAATTACTGATCCTCTTTATTTTTTAGATAATTCTAAAAAAACATATGTCTTGCTAACCAAAGAATTACATGAGCTGATCTTATCTGGGAAAATGAAGCTTTAATTAATTGACCATAGAACAGGCTATTAAGGGATGTCTATACAAGCTATTGTATCAGAAAACAATGCAATTAATGACCAGTATTTACACATAGTTATCCAGAATAATGTTTTTTATATTTGATATTTACATTCAGATATGTCTTATATCTTTACTTACTTGATATTTTTCACTAATCACTTTTTACCTCTTGAGATAAATTTCTAAGCAGATAGCCTGTAAAACATAACTGAAATCTATTTTATTTTATAACTTTGGAATAGAAATGCTGAATCTGATACTCTTTCTTAGTCATAAATGAACATAAATGATAGATGATATGACATGGTAAAAAAAAATCAACATATATTGTGCCACATGTTCTGTCTAAGGGGAGAATAAAGCCAGTAACATCTTTTTTTCCTGTAGTTTATGTACTTTTGAATGTGTGTTGTAAGAAGTAAAGGCTTGACACTGGTTGGAAGAAAAAAACTTCTGCAGAGGACTTTTCTGATGGAATAGAAGATAAAATAAACTGAAGCAGAAGAAAGTCCTCCAAACAAACCCAAATACTAATATCATTGCTGAGATTTTTTTCTGTCATAATCTGTGCTCTTTCATTTGTTAAATTGGCTGTTTGGAGTGTCAGATTCTGAAGACAAAGCAAACTTTCATGAAATGTTTAGCAGCAGATCAACAGAAGGCAGAGAAAATCTGTACACTTAATGGGGAGAATTTATATAGCATAAAGAGAATTACTGCAGCACTTTATGTCATGCATATTGAGTAACAGAGCTTCCATACTTTTAGTAATGACTGCTGGGGATCATTATTTTATGAGTATAGAATATAGCTGAAATTTTAAACCACTAGTTTCTATGGTTTAATAATTGCTTTTTCTAAGTTTTAAAATAAAGTATAAGGTTATTTAAACCAAATACCATCCTGTCTGAGTTTTATTTAAGTCTGATTGTACAAAGGCTGTTTTTCAGCCTCTTTTGATACCTTATTTGCACAGTGCCCGCTTCTAATGCAGCGTGATGCCCACTTTGATCAGCCAGAATCAGTATCAGAGAATACTGAAAGGGTGACTCTCTCCAACACTGGGCATCATAAATCTCTTTTACATCATAACAGGGGTACAAATCTAGGTTCTCATGAAATAGTAAGATGTAGCACAGTTTAAAAGTAATTTTCTTATGTCTTTCTACCTTTTTCATCGAAGAAGACATTAGAACCTGTGTTGATTTTTGAATCTTTGATTATTGCTTTAACTGATTTTCTTTAAAAACCCAAACCAAGGATGCAGTGAAAAATATGTAATTTCTCTTAAAAACTTATATTTTTGAACACAATATTCCTTATGGGGCTGCCAGTATAAATAAGGAAGTCTACAATTTTTCAATTTACAAACCAGTGAGAGCTAACCAAATACACCAACATCATGTCTTATTGTACACATTAATTTAAAGTATGTAAGGAGGAATGAAGAGAACTGTTAGATGAGGATTGAAGGAGGTCACTTTGATCTGGAATTTCCTGGGCAGTCCCGCTTTTTCTGTCTTTTTAGGCAGTGTCCAAATAGCTGGCTGTAGCTGAAAGTTGGGGCAGGGGATGTTTGCCACTTCCTGAGACAGATGGAAGAGACATTACCTAGTCAAGAACTGTAAATTTAAGAATGAGATATTTATTATAAAGTTAAATCCAACTTTGTGTGTTAGGCTGAAATTTTAAGCAAAGAATTGGTTGTTGAAATCAAAACTAC
Organism: Certhia americana; assembly: GCA_018697195.1. Lineage (NCBI taxonomy): Eukaryota > Metazoa > Chordata > Aves > Passeriformes > Certhiidae > Certhia > Certhia americana. Next base: position 42,790,031 of record CM031878.1, on the reverse strand, counting down.
TTTAACTCTTACATAGGTATATGCTGAATATAGTTCAAGACCCCTTTCATTACAGCTGTAAAAATTATATCCTTTCTATGGAAAATAATTATTTAATGATATATTTTTTTTAATATGGCATCCTGACATCCACAGTATCATGTTTAATCTTGTAGTAAAATACTAAAGAATTTAGTGAGATCAGTTGCTTGGATTTAGTAACGTATTTACCACTTCTAAAATTTATTTAGCTTTGTAATACTTGATCTTATAAATAATTAGTGAAAAGATCCTATCACCAAAATGTAACAAATGCAAGAAATGAAAGGGAAAAAAAGATATTAAAAGAGAAGACAACACTTGTCCATAAAGGAGAGAGAAACAAACCCTAAAAGCATGTTCATGAGAGCCAGCATTTGGTCGCTTCTTTTGTGAAGTATCTGAAGATGAAGCAGATTATTTCTGTGAAAGTGCTTGGGTCAGAGAAAGTAGCAGAGGAAGAGTGTGTCTGTGTGCCACCTTTCATGCTCTCTCCACTACAGGATCAGCCAACAGGTGTATGCAAACTCTTGGGTACATTTTCAGCAGCAGTGATGATGCCTTAAGTTTTAGCTCTCGTATTTTCCAGATTCTGTACTGCATTGGTGTGTGACTCTGAACTTCATATAAAGTATCAGTAAGTTCTCTTCACAGTTTAGTTAGACTAAACAATCCTTTTCCAGCTTGAAAACCAAGGACACTGTTGCAGCTTCAGGCCTAAAAATTGTAAAGAATGGTGAATTGAAGAAAGCAATCTAGGATTATGGAACTTCATAACCTGAAGCTGTAATTGGACAATTAACCCCAATATGTAAATTACTAAAACTTATAAAAGGGTGAAAACACGTGACCAGTTGTAAATTTCGGGTCCATCTGGAGTGGAGCCACAACTGGGCTCTTGTACTGCCGAAGGTGTATCCTTTGAAGCCCTTTTAATAAATACCTACATTATTCCCTTAACACTGTCTAGCCTGTTACAGGTAGCCTCTTTAAGCATCAGTTATTGGTGACCATGAAGGGACAAGCTGATTGAGGCAAAGGCCCTGCCAGCTGATGTCATCATAGAAAGCTGATCTGATTGCACTTACAAGGGCCCTAGACCTGAGTGAGGGGAAGAAGGTAAAAATATAGACTGACTCTGAATATACATTTAGAGTTGCCCATGCCTATGGAACCATCTGGAAGGAGAGAGGACTTCTGAACACTCAAGATAATCAAATCAAGCATGCTGAACAAGTACTTGCCCTCTTAGAGAACATTAAAACACCTGCACAAGTAACTCATGCATTGTAGAGGTCATGAAAAAGGGAGAACTACTCCAGAACTGGGAAATCGCTTTGCTGATAAAGTAGCAAGAGCAATTGCAGAAAAAGATATTCTCGCAGTAATTCCACAAAAATAGATTGGTTTGTCAGGGTTCACACCAAAAGATGACCAAGCAGACCACAAACTAATTAAGTTTTTTAAAGCTGAGATCACAGAAAGTGGATGGGCTTACACCAGCAAATCAGAATGTAGTCCCACCCCTGATCCTTCGGGAGCTAGCTTGGAGAGAACATGAAAAAACACATTTAGGGGTTGAAAATATTTTGAAACATCTAAAAAAGGTAGTAATAGGGAAGGGAATGACTTGCATTATACAATCAGTAGGGAGCAAATGTGAACTCTACTATAAAACCAACCCTGATAGAGGAAAAGAAGTGTTTTCCTTGAAAACAAAGGCACAAAGGAGTGACAAAGGCAGGGGATCTTCCTGGGGATTACTGGCAAATGGATTTTGCAAAGTTACCACGAAAGGAGGGACACCAGTACATTGGTGTTAGTTGACACCTTCAGTGGATGACCAGAAGCTTACCTCTGTTGCACTAACACAGCCAAGGAAGTGGTGAAAGTTGCTCAATCATATAATTCTGAGGTTTGGGGTTCTCTTGGGAATGCCATCAGATAGGGGACCACACTTCGTTGCAGCAGTGGTTAAAGTTAGTCAGATTTTGGGAATTACTTGGGATCTGCATACAACTTATAGACCCCAAGCAAGTGGTAAAGTTGAACATATGAATGGAACCCTCAAAACACAAATTAGCAAAATTTGTCAGGAAACATCCATGATGTGTTCAGGCCTTGCCTATAGCTTTACTGAGAATCTGCATACAGCCTAGGTGAAAAGGTAACATCAGTCCCTATGAAATACCGTAAGGCAGACCATTTCACATTCCACATATTCCAGGTGAAATTCACATGAAGGGGAAACTTGATTTACAGGGATATTTAATAGCTTGAAATTCCACTTTGCAGAAGCTCCAGAATTACATCATGCTACCTAGACCCATTGGACTGGACACATCTGCACATCCCTTCCAACCTGGAGACTGTGTCTCCACTGTTAAGTGGAGGGACAGTGATCCTCAACAAGTCAAGTGGAGAGAACCACTCCAAGTCCTGCTGACTACCTCCATTGCAGACAAAGTTGCTGACAAAGGACCTCTACTCCAGAGTTAAGAAAGCTTCTGCTCCTGAAACAGCTGTAAAAACAGAGACTGATGCAGATGAAAACATGCTTTAAAGGATTCCTCTTATGTGCCTAAAGAACTGTTAATAATAATCATTATTCTTCTTTGCATGATAGCTGTGGGAGACATTACTACTGTTGGATATTTACTGGGTTTAGATATTTATCTATTATTAGATATTTACCTGTTGTTAGATATTTATTATTGTTAGTTATTTACTATTGTTAGATACTTACCTATTATTAAATACCTATTATTAGTAGACATTTAGGATAGAGACTCAAAAAGGTAAAGGCCTTTTCAAGCCTCCAAATGGGGGGAATAACTGATGCCTTGAGTGGCTACCTAGTACAGAGACTAAGCAGTGTCAAAGGAATAAAATAGGTATTTATTAAAAAGCCTTCAAAGGATACACATTGGGCAGTACAAGAGCCCAGTTGTGGCTCCACTCCAGATGGACCCAAAATTTACAACTGGTCACGTGTTTTCACCCTTTTATAAGTTTTAGTAATTTACATATTGGGGTTAATTGTCCAATTACAGCTTCAGGTTATGAAGTTCCATAATCCTAGATTGCTTTCTTCAATTCACCATTCTTTACAATTTTAGGCCTGAGGCTGCAATGGTGTCCTTGGTTTTCAAGCTGGAAAAGATTTGTTTTGTCTAACTAAACGGTGAAGAGAACTTACTGATACTTTATATGAAGTTCAGAGTTAGGCACTAAGATAGTACAGAATCTGGAAAATATGAAAGCTAAAACTTAAGGCATCAGTGTGACTCTCGTAACACAGCTGCCTTGTGAGTCTACAAGTGTTTTCCAGCTGTGAGCACTGGTGAAACACAGAGTTCCAGCTTCTCCCGTGTTTTTCATAGAGTAACCAAGATAGCCTGGGCAATCTGCCTGTTTTCAAAGGCAAGTAAAATAGTTCTGTTCTATGCACTAACCCAAGAAATAGGATACCCATGACATCAGGAAAATAATACATAGGCTCTGTATTTCCTAAGGGGAAAACAGTCTATTACTCTCAATCCAGTAGTTTTCCTTCTTATAGCCAGTAGGTTGGATACCAGCAGATGCACTGAAGCATGTTCCAGCAAAATGTCACATTCCTTATGGGTACCTAAGTTCTTGAACCAGCACTGCAGTTGGGCTGAATAATGATGGTGCTCATGTCAGAAACCACAAAGGGTATTCCTTTCTGAATGAGAAAATATTTGGGCTAATTTCCTATCTTTACACAGATCAACATTTGGATTGGCTGAGGTATGAGGGCTTGAGTGTTGCTGCAAAATGCTGTCCTACTATTTGTGTGGGAAACTTAATTTCATGTAGTAGGTGGTAAAGTAGAAGATGAGGGGTAGCTGGTGTGTGAATGGATGCACTACTAACCTCATGTATTAAAAATAGAAGGGAGAGAAAGATCAAAATAAATTAAGTTAATTATTTCTGAGATTTCATGTATATATTTTTTCCTCTGCATTTAAGGAAGGTCAATGATGACAGAAATGTTTATTTAAAAAAACAACCAAACAAAAAAAGAGATTGAAAACTTAAAGTTCTGGAAGGGTAAACACATATCCACTCTATTGTCTTGGTGTATCTGGTACAGTCAGTACAGTTATAGTCTGTATTAATTTTCATTAATCTTTCTCAGGATCCCCAGAAAACAGTAAAAAACATAAGTAGACCCTGGCCTCAATTTTATTCTACTCACCCAAGAACAGATAAATAGACCTTTTAAAAAGAATTCTCTTACCTATAAGAGAATATACATATATGCCTATATACTGATACCATAAAGAATGTATTTCAATTGACATAAAAATTTCCTGCAGATGACATATAGAAAACACCATCTACTGTTGATTTTGCACCTTTTTCTTATTTTTTTAATTTTTTAGGAAAAAATAGGTAAAGGTAGGAGGAGCACTATTCCCTGCATTTTTAAAATCTAAAAATATTGGATGGCTATGGGAAAAAATACAAAAAAAGTCACTCTCCTTAAAAAACTAAAAAGAAAAAATTCCTTTATGTAGCCTGTCTCTAGCTAACAATGCAACTAGTAATTTGACGTGCATTATTCCAGCAGAATAATGACACATACTGGTATGTATGAAACTTACTAAGTCAAGACTAATTTCAAGAAAATAATGTCTTTCTGTTTAATATCTGCTATCATAAAAATTAGATGCAAAGATTCAGCAGACAGCCAAAGAAAAGTTGCACGTGAATAGCAACAATTTTAGAAATAATTTGAGTGTGATGTGTATTATTAGCAGTACTGTCAATAACTGACAGCATAATGTGGCAATTAATTTGGCCATAAAGGTAGCATCAGAAGATCGTATGATTGTGTCCTGATACTCAAGAATTAGTACCTGACACATTATACCCTTAATTAGACAAATAGATTATGTGAGTTATGCCACAATACCTTAAAATAAACTGGGTCATTAGCAGAGTGAAATGCAATTCCTATGCCACTAACAAGTCCACAAGTCCGAGAATCTTTTACTCCAGTAGACTTCATTGAGTTTCTCCAAAGGCTGCAATAAGCACAGCCCGAACCAAATGTTGAAGAATTGCTTTTGCAATACAACAAAGCAGTCCTCGTTGCTCCCTTGCTGTAGGGACTACACTGACCTATTCCCATTTGGAGCCATTCTAGCACCATGAGGTTTGCATACTTCCTGTTATTCCATAGTCCTGCATGACAAGTGGGAGGTTTTACCTATTTATAAATAGGTTATACACACCTATTTATAAATAAAAAGGGCACTTAGAATGGCAGAAAACCACTTATTATTGTGTTCCCTTTTCTTCATGGAATTGATACTGCTATGCTGACAAAAATAATGTTTCTTACAAGTATGTATGGGCAGTGTTACCTGTATAGGATGGTCCAAGTCTGGTAAAATGCTTTTTTGTGGTGGTTCTGGGTTTAGAACTCAACTAAATATCTCCATTCATTTAAAAAACAACCAACCAACCAACCAACCAACCAATCAACCAAAACCCCAAACCCCAAAATCCACATTATAGAAAATAGAGTAAAGATCATTCAATTATTTGAAATATATCTTGCAAGAAGGGAGTCAATGCCTTGATGGGAATTCTAATATGAAGAGTCCTGTTCATTCAGTGCAAACTCCTAAGTACAGATAAACAGAATTGTCAGTTTCTTACAGAGCTTTTGCTGTGGAAGGCCATATATTTGGTTTTAAAATACTTCGTAACATGTGGATTTGATCCAAAACCACACAGCCTATTTCCGTACATAGTTATTTGCCTGACAGAGTTCATTACTAATCTGTTATTGCTATGCTTTCATGCATCATTGTTAACTATATGTCACCAAAATACGTAGCAACAGGTGCCCTATGGGATGATAGACAACAGAAAAACTAACTGATGGTTTTGGGGGGTAACGACAACAAGAGTGTTATTTGTGGGTCAAGAAAAAACATCTTATAGTGATTACCACAATTTCCATTCTTGTTTTTTTATTTATTCTGCCTTTCTTGTTTATTCTTTTCTCTTTGCTAATAACAAAACATACTTGCATTCCTAATTTTTTAAAACTGGTAATAGGAAGAGAGGAAGTCACTGATGTGGAAACTAGTCATGTCACATTAGAATTTCTGTTGAATCAACAATGCATATTGACTTCAGAAATCTCAGCACAGTTTTACTCTGTGTATAAATTAAATGTTACTCACAGGGATTTAAAACAACATTGGACTTGTTATGTTCTTGGTGTCTTTGAAAGCACAGAAGTTAACCGTGTAGACTTTACCAGGCAGCAAACTTTGAAAATCTGGGTAATTACTTAAATTTTTCTCCAAACACAGGATATAATCACAGTATTTTGAAAATCTAGCTAACTATGAGATCATTAAACACTTGCCTAGGTGTCCAATCAGTTCCAAACTTTTTTTTTTTTTTCTTAAGCAATTTCTACTAGACAGCTTACAGTACTTTTCTAAATTCATGTGTCTTCTCTTCTACTAAATGCTAATAATTTTCTCCACTGGATGGGCTGCTAAATAGCAATACACTTGATCGATAGTTCTTTTTTTTATTCTTTTTAACCAGACATGCTCTTGTCACAGCTTTTGTAGTTTAGGCAGAAACACCTGTGCTATACCAGTCCTAAGTCATGAGAAACTGTGAAGTTTTCAATTTGTTCCAGACTGTACTCCTCATCTATAAAGATTCAATTTTCTGGTATGGAAAAACATGAAGATGGATCTCTGGGGAGGCATGCCTGAGCATTAGCTCACTCTGACAGCTTCTTGTCCTAAAGGTATGTGGGAATAGAATGCTACCGCAGATCTTGCTCTAGTTACATTTCAATTATAAGACTTCTCCATAACTTAAAATTCATGGACAGAAAAATAGACATGAACATAAAAATTGCCTTCTGGTAATTAACTTTTTTTTTTGTCAAGGAAAACCACCAGCTATCAGCTTTAGTGGGTGCATAAAGAGCTAATGATGTCATTCATTCAAATGTCAAAATTAAAAAGTTTATTTATTTATTTGCCAGCTTCTAAAACCAGCATGTTGTTTGCTTTTCACTTCACTAGCACTACAAAGAAATTCAATACTTCTAGAATATAAGTCTGTTGTGGTATTAAATGAATACCATGTGTGTAGCTGGAAAAAAATCTCTTCTATATCTCCATCAGCTGTGTTTCATAGTGAAAACTTTGGAAAATTTTTCCTGACTTTTTAAAACTAAAGGTTTTAAAGAAATCCTAAATTGGAAGTAAACACTATATATCCCAAATGAGACACTGCAGTTTAGGGAGTTGGAGTGGATTAAATCAATCAGATAGAGTGAGATAGAGGGAGAAAAGATTAGGTTTCAAACACCTTACAAACTTCTGGTAGAGACTTGTAATTTTCCCTGGCTAGGTAAATTTTCATTTAAAAAGTGGAATTAAGTCCTGAGAAAATTTTTTTTTAAAAAGCAAGAAACAAAACACTAGCTCTGAAAATGTGGACTGTATTCCAGATTCATGAGTTGATCCTTATTTCTGTAATAATAATCTTAATAATCTTAAAAATCTAAATTAAAATCTCACATACAAAGAGACTAAGAGACTACCGTTTTAGAGAAGTCTGGATTAAAATTCCAAAGGTATGGCACATTTTGAAAACCTAATTTTCAGAGATCTTCCACTTGTAACCCTGTAACCTTCTATTTTTACTATATTTTTCATTGTTTTAAGCATACATACATACATATATATATATGTGTGTGTATGTAGGTATATATGTATGTATGCATGTATGTATATATGAGTGTGTGTATATACATATATATACATATATATATATATATATATATATACACACACACACACATATATATATACACACACACATATACATATATATCAGTCTAGAGAAGAACAGCCTCTGGCAAGATGTTGTAGAAGCCTTCCAGTACCTGAATGAGGCTACAAAAAAGTGTGGCGAGAGACTTTTTACAAGGGCATGGAGTGATAGGACAGGGGAGAATGGCTTTAAACTGGAGAAGCATAGATTTAAATTGGATATGAAGAAGAAATATTTTACTGTGAGTGTGATGAGGCACTGGAACAGGTTGCCCACAGAAACTGTGGCTTCCCTATGCCTGGAAGTGTTCAAGGCCAGGTTGAATGAAACTCTGACCAGCCTGGTCTAGTGAGAGGAGTCCCTGGCCATGGGAGGGACTTGAACAAGATTGACTTTAAGGTTCCCTTCTAATGCAAACCATTCTGTGATTCTGTGATACTAAACAAGAGAGATCTAAGTTCCTGCTTCATTTCTAGCTATCATGCTTCAGGAGCAGAGCTGCTCATTTCACAGCTGAGTAGCTGAAGGAAATGGAGTTGCTGCAGGCATTGTTTCAGTGCCTAGCTCAAGGGCTCAAATGCTGAGTGAAATTCACAGGAAACCATGACAGAGCCTTAAAAAATGTAAGCGAAGAGTTATATGCCTGCAAATAAGATCCACCGAAGAGCTCAAAGAGCAAGAAATGCTCTAAGAGCAAGAAATGCCTAAACTGACTAGTGCAGAACAGTGAGAAGAAGATTATGTCTTAAATCCATCTCCTGCCAGCACATAGGCATTTAATTCTCATTTGCTGGGAGCACAGAGATAATTGAGCTCTCACCTAGAATTGCACAAAACCAATTTCCTTTGCAAATACAAAAAAATTCTACAGATTGCCATGAAAGATGTAGCTGTATACATTCAGCTCAGTTTCTATCCAACCAATTAATTAGAATTATACATTAAAAGGAGAAAATTATTTATTGATAACACATGAAAACTCTGCAATCAGATTTATATCTCTGCAATAAAAAAGCCATATTCTGTCACAAGATAAGAACCTTTTTTGGAGTATAAAAAAATATAACTCCATTTCCATTTTGCTAGTCACAAAAATCCAATTTTTGTGAATAGAAGCTTACATCAACCCAAATGCCTGTAATCTGCCATTAACAAAGAGGTTTTGTTCAGAAATTCACAGATCAAAAAAATATGAAGTATGATTCACCATTGTCTTAGTCTGGTTTTAGCAGATCTCTGCTGCAACGGGTAGTCCCTATGTAATTTTTCAGGTATATTCTGAACTAGCTTGAGGTAGGTTTTCTCCAGAGGTACAGACTATTTTTAAAGACTCTCCTCTTTTGCTCTATTAAAGCCTCATTTCTTTAGAGAAAAGTAAATTTTTGTGAAATATTTTTGATATCACTCACTTGGTTCAGCTAGCTCATAATATTATACACTACCTAACTAAAATGTTGATCCTATAGTCTGTTCTTTTCTTGAACCTCTCTATGTGATGTGCAGTGCAAGTTCCTCCTAGACAACTTTTGACCTAATTAAGATAATCTCTGTCTTGCTTTGATACATAAAAAATAATGTCAGAAAAGGGCTTTCTGAAAACAGTTTCCAGGACTGATTAAGGACAGTTGGGGGAATTACCAATGGCTAATTATTTACACAACCAGTGGATGACAATTACCCTCATCTTAGCTGCACTGTACATGTTTTGTTGGCAATTTCCACAGTTATGTTCAGAACCTGTATGCGCAGGCATATTCAGAATTTAAGTAGAAATCATTCTTTCTGGTGATGCCTTAAGTTTTAGCTTTCATATTTTCCAGATTCTGTACTGTCTTAGAGTCCTACTCTGAACATCATATAAAGTGTCAGTAAGGTCTCTTCACAGTTTAGTTAGACAAAACAATCCTTTTCCAGCCCAAGAATCAAGGACACCATTGCAGCTTCAGGCCCAAAAAGTGTAAACAGCAATGAATTGAAGAAAGCAATCGGGGAGGATGGGACTGAAGCTGTAATTGGACAATTAACCCCAAAATATAAATGAACCAAAACTTATGAAAGGGTGAAAACACGTGACCAGTTGTCCATTTCATGTCCATCTTGAGTGGAGCCACAGCTGGGCTTTTGTACTGCCCAAGGTGTATCCTTTGAAGGCATAGCCTTTTAATAAATACCTACTTTATTCCTTTAACACTGTCTAGCCTCTGTTCCAGGTAGCCAGTTAAGGCATCACTGCAACCCATAAATCACAGTATTTTGCTTTATGTCACCACCATCCTGTCTCTGTTTAAAAAATAAATATTCTAAGTATAGGAGCCAGCAGCACATTAAAACTGCACAGTGAAATCAACTGAAGCAATACACTAGATAGCATTGTTGCATTTAATAAAAGGCCTGTTGCATCCAATAATATATTAAAGCAAAAATGTATGACTAATTTTGATGATAATCTGTTTTAGAAACAGTTCTACATATGTATTTCTTAATCTGCAAGGGAATTAGGTATTTGCTGTGACATTAAGATTGGAGTCATTAAAAAGCAGTTATTTGAAAACACTGTTGTTTCTGAAACTGTAGGTTTTAGAAACCTTAAAGTTTTTAAACCTTTTAGAAACCTACAAGTTTTTGAACAAATAGGATTTGTTTTATAATTCACATATCTGGCAGGTGGTGGTCATTGCAGAGGCTGTGACTGCAAATTCTCACATTACACCAAGCAAAACAGATAGCTGAAAGCCATAACCTTGCATTTGGCACTAGAGTTCTGCTTTTTTTTTTTTTCCTTTTCTGAACCCCAAACCACCCACATAGTTGTTCCATTTTGACATAAATCCCTAAAGCTTATTAAGAAAAATGGAAATTATTTCAGCTGTTGAAACTCTAAGAAACACTGAGGATGCTGTTCAGTGGAACCCACTGAAACACACAGAGGAATTAATATTATCCCTGCATATTCCGTTGCATCATTCTTTGTTAATAAGACCCTATCCAAATTAATGATTTTTTAGTCTTATCTTTCAACAAATACGCATTTTAAAGCCCATAATCGAACAAATAGTCAGACAAAACCTATTCCCAGTGATAGAAATCTCTGCAAAGACAAAGAGCTTTAAGAAAAACAAAAAGCACTTTTTTTTTAATTCTTGCTTCAGTTTTTATTTGGGTGCTACAGCAATAAAGCCCAACTCCAGAAACAGCATTGCAACATTCATGCATATGTTTGCAAAACTGGTCAACTGTAAGGTAGCTTTGTTCGTATGAATATGATCTATTAATTGTGCAGGTGGTGGCAGACCTGGAGTGACGATGAGGCTATTCATCCCAGTCTCTCAGAGATACTTACAATAGATGCTAGCTAAAAATATCTGTGTTCTGGACCTCTTCTTCTATGTTCTGTTATTCCATTAAAAAAAAAAATACTTTTAAGGAAACAGGAGGCAAAGGATAATTTTTTGTTAATGCAAAATCACTCACGGATTAAGGAGTACTGGAATTAAATCTATGAATCTCCTGAGAAATGAAAACCACATTCTGCTAATGCAGAAGTTTGTTAGGCAGATGTTCCCAATGACAGTAATCAAGTTAGAAAGCTTTTCAAAGAGCTCTCGAGCTAGTAAATTACATCCTCAAAATAAAATATTTAGAACTGGGAAACTGAGGACTGGAGCGACTGATTTAAAAATAGATAAAATGCAGATAAATGCTGACAGTAAAAGAACAGACAGAAAATATTTCTTTTCTGCTTAAAAATCTCTGACAGTTTCCTCTGTCTTACATCTTATGATATTCCTCATATCAGAAGAACTACACTTTCCAATGTAGGTCAAGGCCTGCCACGGAGAAAACCATGTCTAAAGAAAATGCAAAGGCACAATATGATAGAAGCATCTTGGTGATTTGGGTAGCTATTCAGTCTGAGAAAGGAGCAGAAGGCAATAATTCTGTTGTATATAAATTCACATTACAGAGTTTAGCTGTAAATAATTGTGCTGGTTTTGGCTGGGGTATAATTTATTGTCCTCACAGTGTCAAGTATAGGGTTGTGTTTTTGATTTGTACTGAGCACAGGGTTGATAATATAGAGATGTTTTTGTTAGTGTTGAGCAGGGCTTATACAGAGACAGGGCTTTTTTTACCTTTCCATACTGCCATGATGGTGAGGAATCTGAGGTTGCATGGGAGGCTGGGAGGAGACATAGCCAGGACGGGTGATGCCAAGGGATATTTCATATCATATCCCATGTATATACACCATACCATATCATGCTCAGTATATAAAGCGAGGAATAGAAGAGGGAAGTGAAGGTTTGGAGTGATGACATTTGCCTTTCCAAGTAACTGCCATGAGTAATGGGGCCATGCTCTCTTAGAGTTTAACACCTGTCCATCCATGGGAAGCACTGAATTAATTTCTTGGTTTGCTTGTTTGTACTCCTTTTGCTTTCCCAATTTAACAGGCTTTACCTCAACTCACTGGCTTTCTCTCAACCCATGTTTTCTAGCTTTTATACTTAAAATTCCTTCCCCAGTCCTGCTGGTGTGGGAGAAGCAAGCAGCTGAATGGAGCCAGGTTGCTGGCTGAGGTGAAACCACAACAGTAATCTACTTGTATTTTAAAAGGCTAATTTGTTCACCCAATGATGTATCTGCCAAATCTAGCTTCATACTTCATGCTACACAATTACAGACCTCATGTCAAAACCTTTTTTGCACCAACAGGCTCTTCAAGCTGCTTCTCTGGAGGTCTGGCACACAGCTGTGGGAGAAGAGAGGCAAGCTGCCTTTGGTCCTTCCTGCCTCTGATAGGGAGCTGCTTCTACTCTCAGACATTTGAGTGATCTTTGATGGATGTTATGGGCATCACTGAGCCCTGACAGGTACCTTGCTGATTTCTAACATGACACCAGGCAAGAAAGGCAAGAGATCAGCATGGTACAGTAGGGAATACTGGACAAAATAAAGGGAAAGAAGCAAATGCACAGGCAGTAGAAACAAGGACAGGTAACCTGGGAAAAGTATAGGCATGAAGCTTGGTTGTGTAGGATTGGGTATGGAAGGTGAGGAAGATCAAGGCAAAGCTGGAACTGAACCTAGCAAGGAATGTAAAGAATAATAGGAGGAGCTTCTACAGGTATATTATTCAGAGAAGGAGGGTCAAAGAACCTTCACATCCCTTGATAAACAAAGCTGATAACAACTGATAACTGATGAGGTCCTCAACAATTTTTTACCTACATTTTTAATTGCAACCGTTGTTTTCACATTTCTCCAGTGCATGGACAGGGGACTGGGGGAGCAAAGTTCCTCCTCCCACAGTAAGTAAAGATCTGGTTCATGACCCCCTGAGGAATCTGAATGTACTTAAGTCTGTGGGACCCGAGGAGGTGCATCCCAGAGTCCTTAGGGAATTGTTGATGTAGTTGCCAAACCACTTTTCATGATATTTGTAAGGTCCTGGCAGTCAGGGGAAGTCCCTGGGAAACATTGTGCCCATCTAAAAGGGTGGAAAGGAGAACCCAGGCAACCAGGGATCTCCCAGCTATAGGAGTTAATGTCTACTACACCCAGCCTCACCATGTGCCTGGTAATATCCTGGTAGAGATCCTCCTAGAAGCTGTGCTAAGGCACATGGGAAAAGGGACGGATCCAAGACAGTCAGCACAGCTTCACCAAGGGCAATCCTGCCTGACCTGCCCAGTGGCCTTGAATAAGGAGTGACCATGTTAGTGGACAATGGAAGGGTTGAGATGTCATTTATCTGAACTTCTGTAAAGCCTTTGGCATGGTCTCACACCATTTCCCTATCTCTAAATTGGAGAGAGATGGATTTGACTGGTGGATTGTTCAGTGGGTAAGCAAATTGGTTGGACAACCGCATCCAGAGGGTGGTGGTCAACAGCAAAGAGTCCTGACCGACACTGGTGACAAATCCCACAGGGGTCTGTATAGGGACCAATATTATTTAATATCTCCATTAATGACACAGAAAAAGGGATCAAGTGCACCCTAAGCAAACTGGCAGATGACATCAAGCTGAGTGATGCAGCTGTGACACCTGAAGGATGAAATGTCATCCAGAGGAACGTGGACAAGAGAGAATTCCGATTGCCCACGGGAATCCCATGATTTTTAACAAGATCAAACACAAAGTGTTGCACCTGGCAAATGGCATCTCCCAGTATCATCACAGGCTGGGGATGAACAGATGGAGAACAGCCCTATGAGAAGGCCTTGGGGGTGCTGGGGGGTGAGAGGCTGGACATGACCCAGCCATGGGCACTCCCAGCCCAGAAAGACAAACGTGTCCTGGGCTGCATCCAGAGCAGTGTGGGCAGCAGGGGAGGGAGGGGATCCTGCCCCTCTGCTCTGCTCTGGTGAGAGCCCACCTGGAACCCTGCATCCAGCTCTGGGGTCCCAGCACAGGAAGGACATGGACCTGTTGGAGCAAGTCCAGAACAGGGACACCTGTGATTGGAGGGATGGAGCATTTCTCTTATCAGGAAAGGCTGAAGATGGTGATTGCTCAGCCTGGAAAAGAGAAGGCTTCAGGGTGACCTGACTGTGACCTTCCAGGACATAAAGGGGGCCTACAAGAAGTCTGGAGAGGAAATTTTTACAAGGACATGTAGAGATAGACAAGGGGGAATGGCTTTAAACTGAAAGAGAATAGGTTTAGATTAGATATTAGGAAGAAATTCTTTGCTATGAGGGTCGTGAGGCATTGGAACAGGTTGCCCAGGAAGTTGTGGGTGTCCCACTCCTGGCAGTGTTCAGGTTGGATATGGATTTGAGCAAGCTGGTCTAGTGAAAAGTGTCCCTATCCAAAGTAGAGAGTATGGGTATAGATGACCTTTAAGGTCCATTCCAAAGCAAGCCATTCTATGATTCTATGATTCTAACCCTGACCTACTGTCCTGACTTTCCTGGCTTGAGCTGAGATGTGCCTCATTGCTGGAGACTGGGTTGTTCTTAAAACTGTTCTGCTTTTCCACTCTGACTACTGCTGGACTGTGTTCTTGGTGGTCAAAGTATTGCCTCAAACTGGCTTGCTCCCATCCCCAGTGCCTGAGCAATGTTTTCCTGGTGGAACAGTCTACGTGTACAGAACAAACCCTTCACACAGGGTCAGCTATTTCTAGTATCTCAAACCAGACAGTTGAGAAGATTTTGCAGCCCATAAAAAGAGGTACATGATGAAAAATGCCATTAGGAACTATTCCTGGAGGCTTCTTTTAATTTAAATACTGCCACTGGCTGAATTTAATGTCTTCAAGGAACTGACTAAGAACTAGGTAAAACCAGAGAGGAAAAGGCCAGTTATTTCAAACTTATTTCTGCCCTCAGAGTGTAGCAGGGATGATTTCAACTCATCTTTGATAGCTGAGGAAGAGCTCAAATGTTACGATTATTAAAATATATCAAATTACTTCCTTTCTCTAATCAGTAAACTACTGCATTAATTATTGCAAAAAGGTCATACAGTTTAAAATCAGAAGCAAATTAGGTGTTAAATTAATAGAACAGTGATACTTTGAGAAAATTAATAGCATTTATGAATCCATGTACAACACTTACAAAGACACTATAATTAAATGAATTGAACTATGTCCATTTGTGTAAATGTCCCATTATACAAATGTCCTTGAGCACAGTGGGATGGGAAAGGCTACATATATACAAAACTACATCAGGTTTGTACTATTATATATTAGTTATATGAATATATATGTATATATTTATTACAGCTATTGTTCAAAAAGCAAAAGGCATGACAACTAGGCACAGAAACTAGATGTCCAAAGCATGAAGACAACAACAGAGGTGGCAACAAAACTGGAAAGGAAGCTGACCTGGCAGCCACTTGTTCATGAAGAAACACCTAATTTGCAGGAGAAAATCTTCAAAGTTTGACAAACTGTTTCCTTGGGGAACTTAGACTTTTCTTGTAGCTTCCTAGATTTTAGTCCAATCAACTAGAAAAACTGGAAAGGTCCGTAACTGCTAAGATGTGACTAGATGAAAAGATACTATGAAAAGATACTATCATGGGTAGTACACATATTCTTCCAAGTATGAATGCAAAAGATTTGTTGAGATTGTGGAAACTCTACAAATGCTCCAAACGGAACATTTCCAGATTATACACAGAATAATAATAATTAAAAAATCCCAACAAAACCAAAACAAAGTGACATCTTAGTATTTAACAGGATTACAGATCTGGAATAGTTATGCTGAATTGGAGACAAACAGCACAACCCAAAGAAGGACTTGCATAGAAAATTCTTTCAAGAGTGGCCTGTGACTAAAGCTTATTTGATCTAAACATGTGCAAGTCATCAAAGACATAAAAATAAACTGTGGATCAAGCAACAGGCACAGTACTGACAACACTCAAAACACTCTTCACTATGGAAACTGGTGTCCCATGTGAACAAACATTATTGATTCAAAGGAAAATTTAAGCAGAAACTAAATAACACCAAAACCTAATGTATAAAAAGAGTGGAAGAGCAACTGCAAGAGATGCAGATCAATTATCTCATAAAGGAAATGCTGTAAGTTTTCAGGCTTATCAACCTTTAGACAAAAAAATGGATTCTAAGATCTCTGCCACTGTCATTAGCCAGCTTGGCAGTAGGAAATTAAAAAAGCCCTTTTCTATTTGGTCTCTGACTGCCTGACAAAACATGTTTGTACATTTACATCAACGACATTGAAAGTCTTTTGGTAATAAATGTCAAAAGGAAAGTTAACTGAATTTTTTACCAACATCTAGTGTCATTCTAGTTATTCTGTACCCTGAAAATATAGAATAATATAGCAATACTTAATCTTGAAGAAACAATTGCCAGATTTTGACAACTTTGTCTGCTGTGCTTTGTGATTTAAAGGCAAAACATACTCATTAGGACTGTGCTTTAATAAAATTACCATATCACATTTAATGCTAGCAATGAAGACACGTAATTATTTATATTTGTAGAAATGTGGGGGTACCATACCTGAAAATAGGTCTAAGAAATTTTATTGTAATATATCACTGTGAAAACAGCCATATGACTATTCAGCAAGTAAGCTCTTCATATATTGTTTCTACATTTTATATTTATGTATTTTATCAATACAAAACCGGGCTGGTTTATACAAGAAAACTTGAACATGGCCGCCTCATAATAGTATAATGGTTCCCAACTTCAATCCTTTAAATTCCTACAGAAAAAACCAGCCGATTTTGGTAATTACGCTTCTATTGTGGCATCATCATTTTAATAAAGTTTGCTTTAGCAAAAGAAAGAAAAAAACACTTTAAATTCACCAGAGTGCTTTGACAACGCTACTTTTTTTCCATGAGAACCTGAATTTTCACATTTTTAGTGCTAGTGTACTGATATGGCTAACACCAAATTTCTAGCAAAAGCAATGTTTTTCTTAATTGTGTACCAGGACTGATGACACATTACATGCAATGTGAAACGCCAAAGAGATGTGCTACAAATGTGCTACAAATGTGCTATTACACACTTGTGTTATTCAAATGGAGGTAAAAGTACCGTGTTCTTTTATGAACATAACAGGGATCATTGGTCATTTTTCCTGTGTAATGCATAATACCCTTTTTGTGAAGCAAGAAATGCTATGCGGGATTTTGTAGGTGGGTTAAGCCTTATATTTGCAATGGCGTGATACCTCTGCAACTGCCACAGCAGCTGTATGATTAAGAAACACATGAAAGGCCATTGAATCCAACTTACATCCTGTTGGTGATGCTTGGAAAGTGTCCCTTCGCTAGTTTGTATCTCAGGGTGATCCCATAATAACTCATATGACCAAAGCTGGCATGGAAAAATACATTGTCTGAGATCTGCTTGCACCAGAAGTGATTTCCTCCATAGAACAACACTCTCCAAGGACAGACACCTACTCAAAAAGAAAGAAAGGGAGGAAGGAAGGTACACAAGGGAGGAAAAAAGAAAGGTGTGAAAGAAAAAAGAAAAAGAAAAAGAAAAAGAAAAAGAAAAAGAAAAAGAAAAAGAAAAAGAAAAAGAAAAGGAAAAGGAAAAAGAAAAAGAAAAAGAAAAACAAAAAGAAAAAGAAGAAAAGAAAAGGATTAAACCACCTGTGAAAAGAAAGGAAAGGAAGAAAGAAAAGAAAGAAAGATTAAACTACCTGAGAAAAGACCGATTGTAAAGTTGCAATGTAAGAGTTTGAAACATGTAAAGATCCAAGGCTGTACAATATGATACAAACAGAAATAAGACACAGACCAAGACCAACTTGCTGGCTTTATGTGTGTGCAGGGGCCTGGCAGCTGTGCTACTCTGCCTGCAAGACCTCCTATGCGGGGAGAACCAGCCCCTGCTCTGCGTCATTGACCTGAGTGGGAGCAATGCTCAGCTGCAGTAGAAAAGTCCCTCATCATCCAGGTTTTGGATGAATGTGGGTACTGCCTTGACAATTCCTTGTCATTGCACACATTTAATCCTGTTAGCAAAACTTTTTCTGTTATTTAAGTAAGCTTGAATCTGGTGAACATACTAAAATATGCTAAGCGTTCTGCATAATAACTGATTTTATTCAAATTTATTCTTTATAGACAGCAGTTGTAGAAAGGTAAGAACCTGCTATGGCCTATTTTGTTAATACAGATATATCTATCTTGCTATAATGGAAAAAGGAAATCCATTTAAAAGGCACCATTAATCCACAAAACCACTACCTATGCTATGTTTTAAAAGTACATTGAATTTTAGAACTGCACTCAATTAAAGTAAAGTATAAATTAAGAAACAGGAACCAGTTTAAGTCACAGAAAATAAATAGAATTCACTGGGTGTTCAATTTGTCACCTTTTCTTTTGGAAAACTGGAACTGATTCAAGTCAGCTAATGACTAGGCTATAAAATTGTTCATCCTGTATTCTTCTACTGTGACAGCATTAATGACTATCTGTATCAATAAATTAAATCAGCAGAACAGTAAGCATGGACAAATAATTAAAATAAGCCCTGAACTCTGGCTACTGGATATTTTTATAGCTGGCAGGTGGAATAGAGTTGTATATAATTCAGCAAACAAGACTCTTAAGTATTCACCTCATTTTTAGAGCTGAAAATTTCTTTTTTTTTTCTCAGCTAAACGTTGTCCTGATAGGACCAAGGATTTAAATCAGACCTGAATGGACAGGCTCTCCATTCTTTTGAAAGTATTTCTTAACCACACAGATGTCTTCAGGGAGACTGAATACATAAGTCTGACACTATCTCCTTTGGAAAGGAGGCAGAAATTACATACGAATTCATTGGCAATCAGAGAAGGCAGAAAAAAATGAGTATTTTAGACTTGCAATTGAATCCTTTTAAAATCTTAATATGTGTGATTTTTGCCTAGACACAGTATAACTTCAGTGTTTTTCCTGTAATGTGCAGGTGCCATTGCACATTTTTTTTTGTGGGTAGTTGATAAAACAATCACTTTATGCTGCTTTGGTCCCTAGTGAGTACACGAGTGAGTAAATAAACTGCAAAAGACTACTTATCCTTGCATTTTTAAAATCAAATCATATCAACAGTGTATTTTCTGGTGGAAAAACCCAACAAACCCACAAACTAGTGAAAACATAGCACTGTTATTTAGCATGACAGCTCCAAATTTCTGATATCAGTAAAGCTTGAGAACAATTTGCGTAAAATCACACAATGGCCTGGGCTGGAAGGGACCTTAAAGATCACCTAGCTCCCTGCTTTGCAGATGGACACCTTTCACTAGACCGGGCTGCTCAGAGCCCCATCCAGCCTGGCCTTGAACACTGCCAGGGATGGAGCACCCACAGCTTCTCCGGGCAGCCTGTTCCAGTGCCTCACCATACCCACAGCAAAGAATTGCTTCCTCATACCTAATCTAAACCTCCTCTCTTCCATTTTGAACCCACTCCCCTTCGCCATGTCACAACATGCCCTTGTAAAAAAGTCCCTCTCCATCTTTCTTGTAGGCAGAACAATGCCAATTCCCTGAGCCTTTCCTCACAGGAGAGGTGCTCCATCCTCCTAATCAACTCTGTGCGTGTTGGTGTCTAGCCAGGCAGACATGCATTAACCTTGACGGTGCTGTCACTACATTGGCATAGAGCACGAAAACATCCACTTGTGTTCAATAGAGAATATTTTCTTTCCATGCAAGTATTACACTACTCAGATCTTTTCCCCTAAGCATACTTTAATATAACAGAAGCTCTAGTAATTATGGCAAAAATACGGAAAACAATTTCAGCTGTCAGCCATTTCTGGAGAAAAAATAAATATGGTAGAGCATGAAGCTCCGAAAGAAAAAAATACGGGGCTGCGTTCTATCCTGCTCACTTCCCCTAAGCCGTGGATAGAGCTGGAAGCTCGGAACCGCGGCTAGGGCACCTCCCGCTCTTCAGAAACGGGCAATTCCCAAGGAAGCCTCATGTGAGAACTCAGCTACCAGTCCCCCATACAGATCTGGGCTGGAACACCCTCCAAAGCGACCGGGCACGTTTCAGGCTCTACCAACAGGTATTCCTCCCATTTTCCGTGGGACACGGCCGCGCCCGTCCCCGCCGCGAACGGGCCCGGTGTCCGCCCTCGCTCCGAGCCCGCCCAGCCCTGCGCACCCCGCGGCGGGCTCTGCCCCGGGGCTCGACCCTGCCAGGGCCCCGCCGGGGCTGCCACAGCGGCGGCGTCCCTCTGCCCCTCTCCGACAGACACGGGCTCTCTCCACACGGACGAAGGCAGGAGCGCCCTTGCGGGGCTGCTCTTCTCACCGTCCGCCCGAGCAGGAAAGGCACCAACCCCGTGCCCAAGAGACGCCGCGCCCGCCCGACGGAGGCACCCCAGCGGCGCTCTCAACCCCGTGGGGTTGCGGGGCAGGGCCGAGCCCCATAGCGGGGAGGAGGAGCAGGAGCAGCCGCAGCTGGGATTGGGGCCCGCCGGCACCGCCCGGCCGGCCGAGGGGGAGGAGGCGGCGGGAGGAGGAGCGGCGGGGCGGAGAGCCGGCGGGGCTCGGCACGGCGGTCCCTGAAGATGGCGGCGGCGGAGCCGGGCGCTGCTCCGGGAGGCGGGGGCTGCGCGCCGGCGGGCGGCGGCTCCGTGCCCGTCCTTTTCTGCTTCTCGGTTTTCGCGCGGCCCTCCAGCGTGCCCCACGGCGCCGGCTACGAGCTGCTGATCCAGAAGTTCCTCAGCCTGTACGGGGACCAGATAGACATGCACCGCAAGTTCGTGGTGCAGCTGTTCGCCGAGGAGTGGAGCCAGTACATCGACCTGCCGAAGGGCTTCCTGGTCAACGAGCGCTGCAAGGTGCGCCTGGTCCCGCTGCAGATCCAGGTGAGAGCCGGCGGCGCGGCCGCCACAGGTGCGTGTGAGGGCGGGCAGCCCGTCCCGGCCCCTCCGGGAGAAGCGGGGGATCCTGGAGCGGGCTGGGACCGTGGGCGCTGCCCCCACAGCCCGCGCTCACTTGTCTCTCCCTGGAAACTTTTGGTTTCCTACGCCGGGGAGGCAGGTGCGCTTTGCGCCACACGCGTGTGGTAACCGGGCTTTGCCTTCAGCTGGCCAGAACTTACTTTGCGTCATGAATGGGAAAACAAGTCGCTGAAGTAATCAGTGCTCTCCGTTAAATCAGGCGGCTGGTGCTCCCCGGCCTTAACCACAAGTAATTCTACCAGGAATTCTACCAGGTGGAAACTCACAGGGTGCCGGTAAAGTGGGCTCTGCCGGAGCTCGGTATCTTGGACTGTAGTTCGTCAGGACCTGTGTAAGCCTCCTTTGCCTAAAAAGCCCTTTACGGTATACAGGTTTATAGCTTGGTAGTGCTGTAGCCACAAACTAGGAAGCCCGACTGCCCAGACAGAGGGAGTTACAGACGCTTTCCTATGAAGATACTTTTATGCCCACTAGAGATTGCTGCAAGTTGTGCTGTAATACTTCCACTCAAAACACATTGCTTTTTCCTTTCTACAGTATCAGAGAATTCAACTTAAAAAAATGCAACAAACCAAAACAAACCCCAATGATAAACTCCATATCATTGCTGTTTTCGGTCAGAACATTTTTTAAAAAAATTTTAATTAGGAAGTTTTAGTTTGCCTAGCCGATATTTCTGAGAAGTTGGAAAAGTGCTGTAAAAGCTGAAACATTGCTTGTCTTCTCTTAATGTTTTCAGAAATGGCTAATTCATCCTGTTTGTAAACTCTGCTTAATCATAGTGTTTTGTATGCATAAACTCTCAAGGTGGCCTGTTTGCTTACACTGTACGTGAAGGATGCCCTTGGCATCTTTTATTTTATTCTTTATGTATGAAAAGAATGGTTAAGAAGAGTAAACTAATTTAATGACTTATTATCAACTCTCATCATGTACATGCATCATATTCAGTTTAAAACTTTTCTGTTTCTGTGTTGTAAACAGAATTTATGGGGGTCCAGTCAGAAAAACTGGAAAAGAACAGGCTTTCCAGCTTGCAAAAAGAGTTGGTATAGTTGTCAATTAAAGCAAGGATTTTAAAAACAGAATTTGTGTATTCTGGGTGTATAATACTGTTGCAGATCAGAATTTTGGTTCTCATCTGTGCATGCAGATCACTACTCTGCAAAGACTCCCTTGCAGATGCCTTCTGCACTGAAACTGTAAATGCAACTCAAACATTTGTAGCAGGACGTGCATCTTGGAAGAAAGGTCAGTACTGATACAAGGAAGGATACATCACTCCCAGGGTGCAAATGCGCTGGATGGCTTTGACTGCAGGGATTCAGGATGAACCGATATTTTATGCATTATTGCCTATTTGATTGCCTACTTACACCAATACTGTTGCAGTTCTGTGACAGTTGCAGCTGTTGACATGAAAAGGATGGTATTTGTGGGTTATTCCTTGATATGTTTCAGCAGCTGTGAATGAGCTGAAGACATCTCAACTGAGACATCACAGTGACGTTAGTCAACTTTCCTTAAGCCAGAGACAGGTGCTCAGAAACCACTTGTGTGAGAAACATTTGGTATGATACATAGACAGCTGTGCTTTTTAAGACCTTTAGGACTTAGTGATGGGAATATTATACTTCGTGTATATTCATTCAGACATTGCCACTATTATATGCCCTTTTTTCCTTCTCTCCTGCCTTTCTGCCCTCCCTCCCTCCCTCCCTCCCTGATGTTTTATCTGCAGTTACACAGACATCGATTTGTCAATTCTGTGTGTGGCATAGTCAGTTGAATCACTGCTTTGGGTGTATGTTTCAAAAGGGACAACTTTTGCTCATTGATGTGATTAGACTTTCATATTTAGAAACACATTTCTGGTTTAAAATTGAAATTTAGAGTTGCTAGCAACTATATCCCTAGACAATAATTTCAGTGTTTTTATATGCATGCTTTATGAAGTATATGTATGCATTTAGTTGGAGGTAGCATTTTAACCTTTAAGGCAGTTAGTGCCCATAATCTTTGGAATGTTACACTTCCATTTTGAATCCTGTGCAAGCCTGCCTTAGCAGGATGCTTTTTGATACAATAGCTCACAAAGTGTCAGCATCGAATGATGTTTGACTGGGCTGTTTCAATTTCTTGTCCTGCAGCTGAGTGGGGGCAGTAATCTCATGGAGAAATTGCTGTATGCTGCCCTTGGAAAGTCACTCCAGGAACTCAGTTCAGGGTTTGATCTGTACAGGGACATGTGCTCTCTGGTCGTTTTATGCCTTTGTCTCATCCTTATATATGTACATTAGTTTGGTTTGGGTTTCCTGACATGGAACAGTCACTTTTGCTTTTGATGTGTTAGGCATGCTGGTGGGGCGCACTATACTGTTATGTTCTGCCTGACTGCCACTCCTTAGCTCAGAGCTCCTCAGCCACAGGCATGCAGTGAAGAGGGACATTTCCTCAGGCCTCTCCCAACTGGAGGGACTGCATCTGCTTTTCATAAATTTTAAACCTTTTAAAGTCCTTTAACAGAAGACTACAATACTTACAGTTTGGGTGAGGGAATGCAGGACCATTTTAATCACCTCTAAATACTGTTAAATAGTGCTTCAAAAATTACTGTGTTTTCCTGTAGTGTTGTAGCTGCCTTTGGAGGAGAGAAGTAAGGAAAAAGACTTCAGTGATATCCAAAGAAAAGACAGCTATATGCACATTACAGCTGCATAATAGAGCAGTTCAGGCAGCTTTAAAATACATAACCAAGAGAGGCTATTTCACAGTTGCTGTCACAACTTCAACATGACTTCTCCTCTGGAGGACTTGTCCACTATATTTACAAACTGGTAAACCTTAAGATACTAAAGTTGAAAGGGTAAAATTATTGCTGACGTTATTGCATGAAACACGTCTATTTCAGGATGGTTTTTTGAGACAGGTTGGTGTCTCAGGCATATTTTTATTGAAAAAATCTGCTTGCAGAATGATATTCAACCACTGCTGAATGATAAGGTGAAATATAATTGTTAGTACACAGATTTTCGCTCTTATTGCACATATCGGATATTGCTTGGATAGTCTGGAACTCAGGAACGCAAGTCCGTTTTTTGAAGACCAGGAAAAGCCAAAGTATAAATTGCAGGGGTTTTATTTGGGGGTTTTAGGGTGAAATTATAAATTTCGATACATTAGTACATTCCTAAATAAATAATTTTTTTGAAAAATGGCATTTTCCCTTAAAGAAGGGAAAAAGGGGGCTGAAAATACTGAAAGAGGGTTGTTTTCCTCAATTCCAGGTTCCTTGTTTGTTTGTCTTTACTCTGCAGCAAGCATTTTCGTAATTTTAAGTTTTGCTGAAGACTTTTGTACTAAATTAGTTATATGAGCATCTTTTGGTTTTTTAACTAAATCTGTCCCTTTTAAATGCTGAATTACATTTAAAATGGCTGCACATTTGCTTGGCATAAGACAAATATTTGTTTCTAAATTGAAACACTTGTAAACTATTTTTGTCTTGAAATACATTAAACTGAGTTTATTAAATTTTTTTTCACTTGAAAGATAGGCAGCAAAGTACAACTGAATCTCACAGATTTCCTTTAAGAACTACAGAAGAAAAGGTGGTAGCTTCTTTTTGTTGTGTCTTTTATGCCATTCTTGAAATACCGAGGTTGCAACATCCCCAGTCTGCCCTTTTAGGAGGTAACCTTGACATGAGATTTATGAAGTCACTAGTCATGTCAAATAGGGTTATTTCTTTGCTACCAGTTTCTTGTTCATTACAAATACATGTATGTATCATGATTTCCTGGACTTTGAACATGGAATGTACAGATAAAAGGCCAGTATATGTGGATATTTTTGTAAAGCTTAACCTGTAATTATAGTACTTCATCACAGTCACATTTTTTCTGATTAATAATAATCAGCAGAGATGATATAGATGTGAAAAACCATCTCTCCCACCTAGGTCTTTTCTAGAGTAGGATTTAAAGCTGTATGTAACTCGTGACAGCATACCTTTAAATCCTGGTCTGGACAAGGTCCTAGAGATGACTTCTTTAGCTGGTTAAAAGGGCTGCATCAGGTTACGTGGCCATTTGATGTACCTATTCTGGTTGTGCTGTGGGTAACCTTCAGACAGGTCTGGGGGTCAGAAAGTACTAACTAAGAGGAAATGAAGTGCAACAAATGGAAAAGCTTATATACTGTTGAGGGGGACATTAGGTCATTTGGGTTTTGATGGGTTTTTTTTAACTTTTATGTTGAGTTCAAGTTGTTTAATGTTATTGTGGCTGAGTAGATGTTATATGCAGGGTGGATGCAGGCATGTACTCTGTGGCTCACAATCCTTGCCCAGCCTGTCTCTTTCTGCAGTGAAATTAAACAGGTGTTGATGTGCCAGCCCAAGTTTGATGTTCAAGTGTAGCTTTGCCCTCACGCCAACTCTTTGGGGTGTAGTGCTGGGTGATTTTCACTGCCAGGAAAAGTGGAGTGAAAGTGTCACATGACCCTGACACAGCATTGTAGTGCAAGGGGAGGATGGCTTTGAAAGCAAGTGAGTAGGAGGATTTATGTGGCACACTAAAGAACTAGTAGAGTAAACCTTTCCTTTATACATAGCAAGTACTTACAAGATTTTATTACGTATTTTGTAGTAGCTATTTATGTGTTAGGTATTACTTATGAAACTTAATTTCAAACTGCTTTCTGCTGCACTCTGACCTTCCCACATCTGCTCTTCCAGGTCACACTAGCAAGTGTTGACTCTGATCTTACCATCTATTTCTTTCAGTTTCCTCTTGTTCTGCCACGATTCAGACTGCAAGTTAATCAGAAATAAATATGAAAATCAATGTCTGAATTATTTGTGTTGCATTTTGTAAAAGATTTTATTTAGCAAATATACAGTTGACAAACTTTATTTTAGAGAGTATGCTGGTATGAATCTGAAGGCATTAAATCATATGAAACTGACTTGACAATAAAGAAAAGAAGATATAGTGCTTTTGATCCAGCTCCCTGTGCTTTTTGACATAAACATATGAGATTCGATGGAAGTCTGTAACAAGGATATTCCCTGGCTGGAAAGACAGTTTTCTTCTGCAAGTCATTGTCAAATCAGAATAAAATTGAATTGTGCTCTATAAGATGGCTTCCAAATCCCTGTTTTTAATTATTCCATTGTCCTTGTCCTTGACGAAAGGGCAAATACTGCTTTTGCAGAAGATCCCAGGCTGGAAGGAACTGCAAGCATCTAAAAGCAGACTTAAGGTATTTCAGGACAAGTTTTGAAGAAACAGGGTGCAGTAAGA
The DNA here is from genome assembly GCA_018697195.1 of Certhia americana. Taxonomy (NCBI): domain Eukaryota; kingdom Metazoa; phylum Chordata; class Aves; order Passeriformes; family Certhiidae; genus Certhia; species Certhia americana. The sequence continues at coordinate 42,763,411 of CM031878.1, read as the reverse complement.
TACACTTCAAAATGGAAGTAGCAATGTAGAAAAAATCAGCTAGACAGAAGATGAGGGAGAGTTCAGGGGATGATTTATTAGTTTAAAATGCATCTCAGGAGTCTAAGTATCATCAGTTATGAAAAGAGCAAATACTGTACTGGAAAATATGAAATAAACAGGGCCTGGAAGGGCTGTGAATTGGCTGATATTTGAGGCCCTGCTAGAGCAGTGAAGTAGTATGGGCAGAGAAACGGTGCTGTGATAGTAGTATTGAGTGCCTCGTTCCAGACTGCAATTTGAAAACTTCATCAGGGAGGACAATGAAAATAATTTAAGTTGTAGGAGGAAATACTAAAAGCATTAGATACATTTTAGAGTAAGGAGAGGGAGGGAAGGCATAAAGGGGAACCTAAAGGTCTGAGTCTTGAAGTCTGATAGTACAAGTTTTGCATATCCATGTGAAAGTGGATGGTAATGTTCTTGTGTTTCAAATTCACTGTGGACCTAACTGGAAGTAATGCTCTTAAATGTCAGCAAAGGAGCTGTGGATGAGAAAACACTGAAAGGTAAAGGTAACAGAGCTGTGGGATGGATTTTGTAGGAGCTCTATGGCTCGTGGATCAGACCATGTGGTTATCTGTGAAGAATTTTTTTAACTAAAGGTGAAGAATACCTTTTGTGTTTGTTTGGCCCTTCTGTAGGGGTGGACTATACGCCTTCTTGAAGACTTTCCTACTCTATTCTCTATACTCTGCTGGAGATGGCAGTCTCATCTGCTCCACTGGCAGAGGAAGATGCATACCAAGGCAGTAATTAACTTCACATAGGTTGTTTTACAGTCCATGATGGTTTGTCGTAGTTCAGACAGATCTTAAAAAAATTACTGAATTCCAGAATCTAAAATGTAAAAATCTAGAATATCAAAGATCTCTGAAATCAAGTCCAATCTGTGACTGAATGCTGCCATGTCAATTAGATCATGGCACCAAGTGCTACTTCCAGTCTTTCCTTCAATGCCTTCACTGACAGTGATTCTACCATCTCCCTGGGCAGCCCATTCTAATATCACCCTTTCTGTGATAAAATCCTTCCTAATGTCTAACCTAAACCTCCCCTGGTGCAGCTTTTAGTGATGGAAGTGATGGAAAGACTTAAAGGAGAAAATAACATTCTTTGCTTGTCATATAAATGCTAAGACAAAAGGAGGCATTTTATGAGTAGGAACCACACTTAAAAATATTGTTTATTCCAATTATTCTATTTTTTAGTGCTGAGTGTAGGAAAATTAAATGTCATGTAGTAAATGCCAGACCTGGAATGGGTCACAGTAGGTGCTCCCCGTGGTGTTGAATTCTACATTATTACTGCCTGCCAACTGCTTTTTGCATTGTTCAAGCATGCCGATGGATGGTATTCAAGAACAAGGCGGTTATTTAATTTTATGTCCAATCTTTCTTAGTCCCAGGCTTCACTCATTACCTGGCATAGAGTTGCAGTAGTGTTATTGGGGAAAAATATCTAGAAGCTGCCTTCCCCTAATTCCTTGATCTAATCAGCTGCTGCATTGCTGAATGCAGAAAATCTCCTAGGATGGGGATCTCACAACTGTGGTAACCTTTTTCAGTGCAGCTGTATCTTCCTGGTGAAAAAGATTTCCTTAATGCCTATTGTGGTGCTGTTCTGTCTTCCTGTGCTATCAGTGAGCCCAGTGTTACACAATCTTCACTGTAGTTGTTAGTGCATTTGCCTCTGTAACTGCTTGTATTAATAGTGTTGTTGTTTGGCTCACAAGAAATGAGGAACCATGTTTGTAAATGGTTGCTGCTTTGGCAGTAGTGGTGTAATGCATCTGAGAATTGAGGGAATTTCACATTTACAATTGTTAGCATACAGGTAATTTTCTCAGGAGTTTCAACACGCCATTGCATATGTTTAAGCATGGCCATTATTAAGCATGGCCTTGGGAATTGAGAACAACATCATTTTACTCTGGAGACATGTGGTGAATCAGTGAAAGTTTAGGACATAATTTTTATTGATTCCCAATGGTGAGTTGACCTTGTCTGTCCACCAGGTGCCCACCAAGCTACTCCATCACCCATCCTCAGAAGGATAGAGGGGAGAAAATATGACAAAACTCATGCATCAAGATAAGGTTAGAAAGGGAATACTTGCCAGTTACTATCATAGACAAAACAGACTTGGGGAAATTAGTTTAATATTGTGCTAATCAATAACCAAGTAAAATAAGAGCAAAAGTAAGAGCAAAAACACCTCTTCCCCATCTTTCCCTTCTCCAATTTAGCTCTGCTTCCAACTTCTCTACCTCTTCCCTTCAAGCAGCACAGAGGGATGGGGAATGGGGTTTGTCATCAGTTCATGAAACTTCACCTCTGCCACTCAGTCTTCTTACACTCTTCCTCTGCTCCAGATTGGGATCCCTTCTGTGGGATATAGTATGTCATAAACTTCCCAAATGTGCATCCTTTCCACAGGCTGGAGTCCTTCCCTAACATGATCCAATATGGGCTCCTCTCTAGAGAGCCACAGATCCTGTTAGGAGCCTGCTTCAGTGTGGCCGTTCAGAGTCACAGCCCTCTTTAAACATATTGCAGGACTTTTTCAAGGCTCTGCTGCGGGATCCTCCATGGGCTGCAGGTGGATTTCTGTTCCACTGTGGAACCCTATGGGCTGCAGACACAGCTGCCTCACCACGGTCTGCAGGGGAATCTCTGCTCCATCACCTGGGGCACCTTCTGCCCCTCCTTTTGCACTGATCTTGGTGTCTGCAGGGCTGTTTATCTCACAGTCTCACCCTTCTCTCACAGCTGCTGTTGCACAGTGGGGTTTTTTTACCCTTTCTTAAATATGTTAGCATAGAGTTGTCACCAGCATCACTGATGTAGCAGATCTGTCTTGGATTCAGCTGGCATTAGCACTCTCTTGACATGAGGCTGTTTTTGGCATCTCAGAAAAGCCACCCCTACAGCCTCCCCTCACTACCAAAACCTTGTCACGTAAACCCAATACATCCACAGTCTTCCAAAATACATTCTTTTACAGATTTTGTAATTTTGTTTCTGTTTAAAACATTACAGCCTCAGATTGCAGAAAATGAAGTGTATATAATTAATGGGTGCTTCCCAGAAGCTCTTTATTCAATTTGATTTATCTGTCTGCTGAAAAGCTCCTGAATGGATGTAATTTCTCTTGAGTTGCCTTACAACTCAATGGTAGTATGTAGCTCTTTTCTTTCCCTGTAGGTTCCATCTGAAGCCCTGTACTTTGGTTTTAGTGCAAGTAATTTATTTATACAAATACAAAGCACTCTTTCTAAGTGTAAGAAAATTTAAGTATTTGATTTATTTTTCTTATCCCCTCCCTTCTACCCCACTTGGTAGTTTGTATGAGGCAAACTCTAGGAGATTACTTTTGTCATTAAAATGTATTCAATTTGTTTTCTAATATTTACAGTCTTCTCTACTTTCATTTTAGCCTTTGGACTTCCATCAGACTTGGCTAAAAGATGTCATAGACAAATCAAATTTGCTACGCAGTGGAAGTATTGAAAATATGTGTACATACAATATTTGAAAGCAAGTGGAAGTCTGAATTTTTTTAAACTTTAATTTATCCTGAGTTCCAAGAGTTGTAGATTTAAAAATTCATTTGAAGAATGTAATTTTGCTTTTGGTCCTTTAATTTTTTTTTTTTTTTTGTTACAATTTATGCTCCTCTGCCCCCTTTAGAGTTCAGAAATTTCCAAGTGCATTGATGTGGACTTGTGCTTCCCACCTAATAAAATCTTGATTATGTATTGATGACTATACTGTATTGTTCAGTATCAGTTTGAATGTAGAAACATATCAAAATCAGGCCTGAAAAGCTTTTCCCCATTTTGACTAAAAGTAACATAAATCCATAATCTAGTAGAGGTGTCCACTGCTGTGGAAAACATTACCTTTATTTCTTGTTTCAGATTACTACTTTGGGCAACCTTACACCCTCAAGCACTGTTTTTTTCTGTTGTGACATGCAAGAGAGATTCCGACCTGCCATCAAATACTTCGGTGATATCATCAGCGTGGGTCAACGACTGGTAAGTTTGCTATTTTTTTTTTTGCAGTGAATTTTGGTCACTCATTGTAAACTATTATTTTACATACAGTCTAACTATTATTTAGTGTTAGGTATTAAAAATGTCTTTGTTATTATGTTTTTTTTAATGTTTTCCTCTCTGTCTCCTTACAGCTCCAAGGTGCACGGCTCTTGGGAATTCCGGTTATTGTCACTGAACAGTATCCCAAAGGTCTTGGCAGCACTGTGCAAGAGATTGATTTAGCAGGAGCTAAACTTGTGCTTCCCAAGACAAAATTTTCAATGGTGTTGCCAGAAGTTGAAGCAGCATTAGCAGAGATCCCTGGTGTCCGGAGTATTGTCCTCTTTGGAGTAGAAGTAGGTGTCCTGCTGTTCTGATCCTGGTTTATGGTAATGTCTGTTGGCCCTCAAAGGGGGCATCACTTTCTGTAACTGAAAAAAACCAATTTATTCCTCTACAGAATAAATTATTTTTTTGCTGTCTTTAATATTATCTCATAATAAAATTTGAGATGAAATACGTGTAAACTGCATGCACTTTTTTCAATCTTAACTGGCATTTAAAATGCATATTGAGTTCCCTAGTACTGCCAGGGGTAGAAAATATGTATTTGAACTTTAATTAGTTATGAATTCTAATTTGTGATTGTGTTACTTTCATTTTATAATAATGGTTTTTTGGTGGATTTTTTGCCTTTGATTTCTCCCCTGTAGACTCATGTCTGTATCCAGCAAACAGCATTGGAATTAATTGGTAGGGGTCTGGAAGTTCATATTGTAGCTGATGCCACCTCATCAAGAAGTATGATGGACAGAATGTTTGCTCTTGAGGTAAGTTTCTTAGTCAAGGCTTTCTTCACCTTGGGTTGGTATATTAAGCTCACTGCTTATTGTAAGCTAACAAGAAATTTCTATGGACAACGCAGTGGATACATGTAGATTTGAGAAGAGGTGAGTGCTCTGATTCTTAAAATAGTGTCAAAAATTGAGACGTACTGCCCTTTTTTTCTCCTTAAATTATGGTTTAAATGCATAACTCAGCTTGGGATGTTTGGAATTTAAAAGTGATTTTTTCATACAATACAGATTACTCTGTATAAACATAAGCATTTTGGCATATCACTTTATGCAGTGTTATCTCTACAGCAGAGTAAAAGTGCTATAAAGCTTTTGGCTTTGTTGTTCCAAAGAGTATTTATTCAGGTGTTGAAATTCTTGAAGTGCTATAAAATACAGTATGTGATCCTGTTTGAATCTTGTACGTCTGTCCCTCCTTCTGCTTTTCCTCATCAGTGCAAATTAAAGCTTAATCACAAGACCCTGATTATAGTAAAGATTCCCCTCCCCCCTGCTTTTAGGAGCTTAGTCAAAGTAAATGTTGAGAAAGTGGAGATAAATGTAACGAGAAGATTTAAAAGCACATACAGCTATGTGGTAGCAAATTCATGCAAATGATTTTTTGATGGTGTACTCCTAACTTGCCTACAGGCATCGCTGTTAAAAGTCAAAACCTGATATATACATTAAGTATTGCAATTTTTGCCTCAGGCCTTAACAATTATTTGAAGTAGAAACTAATAATAATCACAGCATGTTATACTTTTTCATAGATTTTGAGAAGACTTAATTTCTTAAAGGCTAAAGAGAAATCCCCAGCATATAGTGACTGATGAAACCCGTGACTTTGATTAAGTGGAAACCTAATGTCAACTGTCACATAGAGCATAGGGACACACACAGAGTACCAGAGTGACTGAAGTCATGGACTTCACAAATCAATGTGGTGCAGCAGCAGTAGGAGACAAAACAAATATAGAAAACCTGTAATCTGTTTGCCTTATTGTGTATGTTTTTGTACATTCATCACTTACACTGTGTCTGTAAGCGTAGAAGTTGGGACAGTGTAACAAAGGTTAAAACAGCAACTAGCTAGCTTTGCTTTACTTTCTAGTCAAAAAGGTATTGATATTAAAAGTGTGATTGCTTGAAAAAGCTGTAAATTCTTCAGTTTTAGGTAACTTTTTGGTACGTCTTTGCAATGCTGTCTCAGTAAGGAAATAAAATGTTGTGCTGTGGTCCCTTGTGTCATCAGTCATTACAATGTGATTCAGCCAACACTCGCCGTGTGGTGTTGAGCTGCAGTAACACTTTCTCTGCAGCACATACCAGCATTGTCCTCTTGTTGTACAGAGCCTCACTTAAAAATGCTACTGAAGGATGTGGGCTAGAGCAAGCAAGACATGGGCATGCTTGGGAGGAGGAGACCAGGAGAAATGGACATGTATTGGACATGTCCTTAATCCTTATCCTAACTCCTTGACTGTGGAGTTACATTTCTTAGGGAAGTGGGAAACAGACTAAAGTTTTGGGTAATCCTGCTTTAGTTTCACCATAGAGCTGAGTTCCTAGTTACATTCTTTTCATGAGTGAGTTTAACATTGGTTTTTTGTGCAAATTTATGCAGGCTGGTGAGCTGAGGTGAGTTGTATTGACCAGGGTTCCTGGACCCTTTTCCTTACCTTTCAGGGAAGATGAGTGTAACATTTGCCTTTTCACGACAACACAGCCCTTCTCTATTCACAGTGACCTTTCAAGGATAATAAAGAATGACCTTGCAGTGGTAACAGCTGGCTTCCTCAGCAACCCCAGATAACTCCCATCTGGTCCCACCTGTCCCTTCAGTTCTGCACATTTCCCATCACATAGTATGTGTTTTGATTGTGCTGGTGATGATTATGTAAATATCTGAGTGGGTGTACTAGGAAGTGCAATTTGACTTAATTGATAACAAAAGCTTTCATGTCTGCTTGGGTAACAGGTTGCCTACACTTCTGTTGTGTGCTTAAAAATGACAGCAGGCAACAACAACAACTTGTCATTAAAAAAATCCTCAGAAACAAAAAAAACTCTCAAAACTTTCATTGGTGAAATAACTCAGCCCAACAGTTCAAGGTTGTGACTATTCTGGATCTCTGCCCTGTCTGATAAAGATTTCTTATCCCAGTGCTTGACCTTGAATTGAGACAGTTTAGTCTGCTCCTGCTAGATTTCTTTTCTGTTCTTTGTCTTTTCTGCTTGCTTCTGCAGTGTGGATGCAACATACTGTCAATACTTTCCTTCTTCTCACAGACAGCCTTCTAAGAAAATTTGTGATTTTCTTGGAAATCATCCAATATACCTAGCAAATGCATCTCTAATTTCTGCTAATCTGAAATCTATAAAAATTATATCTAGTCCTAGAAAAGATATAAGGCAATGCCAGCCCCTTTTGACATGTTATGGTATGTTTTGCTTTTAAAGAGAAGATGTTCTCTCTTTTCAATTAAAATTTCACAGATGAAAATGATTTTTTAAGGGTCTAGATTTTTTTTTCATCCATACTAGCTAAAACCAAAACCTTTGTCTTCTTGGAGAGGCTCATGTTGAAAACATTGCCATAGTATTTCTTTTTAATTTTCCTATTTTTCTTCTTTTTTGAGTATGTGTGAGGTTTAACAAATACGATTATATGGACTAGGAGAGCTGAGGAAGGTAGTTGCTATTAAGAGTATTGTGAGGCTTGTGGCTATATGGGCAATCTGGGGAAGCATTGACTGCAGTAAATCCAGCCTTTGTTATGTAGACTGTAGTTACATATACTTTACTCGTTGGTTCCTTAAAGTTAAAAATTTTCACCCATCACATGCTTTGTAATTGAACAGCTAGAAAGTTTGGAGCTCTCTTTGCTGTAATGATTACAGTTGAAATCTGTATGTACGTATCTCTATTCTCTGCCACTTTTCCCTCCCTTAGCGCACTCTGGATCCCATTAGGTTTGGTGGAGCATGCAGCTGAGTAGAGGATGAGGGAGGGAAAGCTGACTCTGTGAAGAGTTTTATTGCTAAAGCATCTGTATGACGGCTGGGAAGATGATGGGGGGACATGGGTTGTTCAGCCTTTGCTGCAGGTTACTTTGTTATGTAAGCAACAACCACAGTTTTAAAAGTCCAATAACTTTACAGTAAGTCCTGTGCCTTGGCGTCACTTGGGCTACATGAATCTCAAGCCCTGTTGAGTTGCACACTTACAAGATCTAGCAGTTTTCTTTTGGTTTTGGTTTCTCTTCAGCTATACATTTTATACTGTAGCCTGTTAGAACTGACTCTGGAGTTACTGTCTGCAATGAAATATCATTTAAGAAGAGCTGCTGTTGTGCCAGTATGATTTGTAATGTCTGTAGAAGACATTTTCCTTCTTTCTCTAAAGAGATTATTGCTACAAGTGGGCTCTGTAGTCCAAAAGCTGAAGTAATGGTATATAACAATGACTGAAAGAGAAATTGTTATAATTTCTTGCTTGATGCTGTTAGGCTGGACCTCGCTATTTTATTTTTCCCCAGGCCTTTCATCTGCATGAGAGTGAAGAAAGCTGTCCCCTGGGTTATACGAGGGGAAAGGATTCTTATTAAGATGTGTGGGGCTGCTGCCTATTAAATCTGACTTGGGGAAAGAATCCAGTTCAAGCAGAAAGCCTTTTTTATAATCTAGGGCAACCTTTTGTCATAGGAAAGTCTAAACCCAGGCAGTTTTTGTCCTAGCTTTATAAATTATACCACTAAGAAATGCTGGAATGGAATTGGCAGTATTTTTTTTAATAGAAGATGTTTTTTAAAATTCTATCTATCTTTTTTAAAGTTCACTCCTTCACTTTTGCAAATATCTTATGTGATTTTCTCTCTACTCTTATTTTTCAGCGTCTTGCACGTACTGGAATTATAGTTACTACTAGCGAAGCGATACTGCTGCAGCTGGTAGCTGATAAAGAACATCCAAAATTCAAAGAAATTCAAAATCTCATTAAGGCAAGTGCCCCTGAGTCAGGGCTCCTTTCCAAAGTTTAAAGCAGGCATGGGGGAAGCAGATCTCACTGTCCTCTTTACAGAGGAAGGGAAGCTATTAAGCGCACATGTACACCTTTTGCTCAAAGTTTGGTAGGAGCATAAAAATAAAAATTGACATACTTGTGCTTGCCTTAGCAAAATTGTCTAGTTGTATGTCTGGGTGCCAGTGTATTCTGTTTAGTTACAACTGTCAGAGGTTTTTACCATAGGACCCTTTTGTTGTCAAATTTCTTCATTTAAAAAAAAAAAAATTAACAGAGGTGCCTGCTAGTCCATACAATACACTGATTGTAACAGCTCAAAAAAATGCATATTTCTGTGACACCTCTTGATTGTGTGCTTTGCAAGTGTTCTGTGATGTCCTGTTTTACTTTTGTGTTAATAGAAGATAATTACTTATTGGGTAAATGTGATGTGATACGCTTTAATGTTCTATATAAATGAGGTATTTTATTAGGGCGTAAATTAAAACTAAGATATATGACCTATATATGTGCGCTTTTGTTCTCTAGGATAAAATTTAAGCACTTTGCTTCATAGACAAGACACATAAATCAAGCAAAGCTGATGTTTGGTTGCCCTAGGTAGCTGAAGTCTGCATCATGACTTTTGATTATGCTGAAATTGACTGCCCAAGGCTGTACTTTTCCTTAAGTGTATACAAACAGAAGACTGTTGCATAATGAGTTCTTTATAAACAACTTGTCTAAACTCCTTCAGAACTTGTGAATATTACCAAAGCTTTAAATTGGAAATACTAAGGATGTTTAATAATGAAAACTTTTCAGGTTCAAGTGATAAATCCTCTAATATGTTTAGATTTATTTTGCTTTGTTTTACCCCCAGTTTAGTTAGATTGAATAATTCTATCCAATTTACTCAAGAGGGTTTCTGAAAGAAGGCTTAGCTTCTCTGGGTTTTTGTGCTTTTCTTGTGGGCTGTAGTTGGGTGGAGTTTGAATAGAATCTGGTCTAAAAACATTCTTCAGAGAAATAGCATCTTTAACATAATGATATATATTTTTTCTATCTAGAACTAATCTTTTAACATGTGATTGTTCATAAAGGCACTTCCTTCATGTTCTAGGGGATTAAACAATGTTGTATAAAGTTTACAGTGTGCCTGAGACATTTATTTTTTTAAAAGTACTAGAAGATGTCATACTAAACAGTGGTCTTTTTGGTAGAGAAGCTATTAAAGTACATGTATTGTTTTAAATTGCTTATTTTCCCCACAAGATGGCTCTAAAAGAATTGTTTCATAAATAAAAATAGTTTCAATTGTTTCATATAACCTTTATATGTTGAAAACAAATAAAGAGTTAACATTTGCTGTCTCTCTTTTGCTTGTGATATTTACTGTGGAGCAAATCCTTAAAGCTGTGTTTGCCATGGACATTATTCTGGTTTGTACAGCTGTGGAAGTTCTATGGATGTCATGGGAATTTTGTGTAAAGATCAAGGGTGGATAATGTTGAATGATTCTTGTCTTCTGCATCTAGTTACAGTGTTATTTAACACTCTAGACTATGAGAAATGAACGTTATGCTTCAAGCTGAAGGCTGGGATGCAGCTTGTGTTAAGAGCTCTTGTCCTGTATCACTGACCTACTTTTAACCTTTTTTGATATATTAATTGTGTTTCTTAGCAGTAAAAAGTTCACTTATATAAATCAATAGCTGTGCACAAAAATACTGTAAATTTCATATGAAATAATAGGTTTATTGCCTTTTTACCTTTATGTGTTGATGGTACCAAGAGACAGTAATTGAAGGAAAAACTGTAGGATTTTTTTGACAGATTTATTTTTGGAACATTATCAATTGCCTCAAAAACAAATGCATGGATTTCTAAGAGGTAATGGTATTAGTTACTAAAATTTTACCATTTTCGTAGAAAAGTAAGTTGAAGGACAGATGTCACATCTCCCTTTATGTTCCCCTTTTTCCACAAAGTGAATCATTGTGTAGCAAGATGACATTAAAAATGAAGCATAAAATACACTGATATTCTCTCTGATGATTCTTTTTTCCTTAAATTTACATTGCCTTTTTTTTCCTTTAATTTACCTTCTGTGGCATGTTAAATTTATGTCAAGATCCTTAATTTGTGGGTTTTTTCCCCATAAGCTTAAATTATAAGAATTCAGAAATACCCAGTGTTATCTTATAAAATTGGGCTCTTACATGTGAATTTAGGATGAAATACATTCCTGTTTTGTTAGATGGATGCATTATTCAGCATCAAATGGGTCATTCAGATTAGATTGTAAGAGTGTTTATTTAAAAAGAAGAGAAAAAATGCTGCCATATTTCTGTTATGTAAGGTAAGTTTACTCACAGAACATAATTTCCTTTGATTCTTCATTGCTCTCACTCGTTTATATTTTCTGTTCTCGGACAAGTGGGTGTTCCAATGCAGTAGAACGGCTAAAATTAGGAGTGTGGGCTAACGCATGCCTGTGTTACCTAGAGTAAGTACTTTGAGTTTAAAATGTTACTCTGTTTATTCACAGAATCATGGTCCTTTTAATATTTTCCATGTGCATGATAATTTTGTATGAGCTAAAAAGAGTAGGGTTTCCAGTAACCTTTGCAAGGCCTGAAAACAGTGAATGAATAAAATATCAGCTATTGTGAGCTGATGTTTTCTATTATGGCTGAAGAAATTATGTGGTGAGTCTGTTCCACCGTCATTTTTGAGCTTGCCTATCAGTAACTCTCAGCCACATGTTCACTTAAATCATGCTGCTTATTGAGTGTGTTTCCTATTAGACATAGGAAACCCTCTTAACCCCATGCCCTTCCCCCATGTTTAGTATTTTATCTAAGCAATTGCATTAACCTCTTGGGAGAGAAGAATTCAGATCAGTCATTTTCTATACTAGACTGTTTTATGTAAGAGATGAGGTCTGGATACTTTGTTGCTTTAAAAGCTTTATTTCACTTAAAAAGTATTACTGAACCTCTGGAGCCCTGAAGAATGGCAAATGATGTTAAAGATGATAAAGGTTTTTCCTTTAGTAAGGGGTGATGCTGACTAATAGTGCTCTGTAGTCCACTTTGAAGTATTTTTTACCAATTTCAGTGGTAATGGCAGAAGATGGCAGTGATTCTAGAGCCTGGGGTTTGGGTTTTTTGTTTGATTGCTGGATAAATTAGACATAAAATGTCTGAATAGGTATAGCAGATGTCCTTCAAATCTGCATTAGATTTGCAGATTAGAAAATCTACTGTGCAAATGGACTATTGCAGGAAATCCATGAAAAAAAATTCTGTTTTGATTGTCCACTGCCAGTTTCATCTTAGTAATTGGAATACTTTCATCAAGTTGTTGCTAGCCCTTTCTGTAATCTCAAGTAGTACTTCTGGGACAGCAGAGATAGCAATTGATGGTATGTGCTGCTCCTCTTAGATGCAAATTTGTGTACACATAAATACACCCCAAAGTGTGGGGTCTGGTCTTTTATTGCTCATTTGAATTGCATAACTTAGTTTTCCATATGAGATAAAAGGATATTTGCAAAGGACTGCGGTGAATGGAGGGAATTTATTAAGTATTAGCATGCTTAGGTCAGCTTAATAGACTTACAGAAACCGCTGGGGTTGGCAGCTCTCCTGCCACTGACAGCATTAGGCTTTACTTTAATGAAACCCTTTTATCTGCTCAAGAGAGAAGATTGAGCAAACAAATGAAGAGAACAGTTAATAGAGAATAGATGGTGAAGTGCAAATGCAAAATGGGAAAGAAAAAGTTTTCTAATTATTGCTAGTTTGCTTTTTTTTTTTTTTTTTTTTTTTTTAAATGGGGATATTAGGAAGCTGGAGCATTGTTAATACAGAGTTACATACCGTAATTTTCAAAAACTGAATAGGTCGCAGCGGTCATTGCCTCTGTCTTGCTGTCCCCTTTATTTTCTTCCTATACTGATTTTACCTTGTTTTCGTTATAGCTGTCCAAAAAGCGGACTCTGCTAGGCTTATTTTGGCTCTAAGTAACACAAAAAAATTGCCAGCTGGAAGGGCAGATATTCTGCTATCAAATGAAAAAGAAGGAGAAGGCGTTGGAGAAAGACTGAAGATCATCACATACTTGAGCACTAATATTTCCAGTTTCCACTATGGCATTCTGGCCTTCTGATTTTGATCCAGAATTTAAGTATTTCATTGGGTATGTTAATTGCAAAGGGACTTAAATTGAGGCATTGCAGACAGGGAAGACTTAATAACATAGGAATCTTTGCTAATGGGAATAAGCTAACTGTTCAGTATAGTGTTTAGTCAGCTTGTGGCACCAGTGTTTCCACTTTAGGTCTCTGGATAGCATAAAACACATGTATTTAAGAGTAATTTCAGCCACTATCTATTTTCTGTTTCTGTATGTATTTTTATGGTGGCATTGTTCAGTTTTCTTGTATTTCTACTCAGGCACTGAAAATCTTGGGGATTTGATGTGTTGAATAACCCTGCTGGATGTTCCTAGTAAAAATTCTTTTATCCAAGGAATGTATTGATTACTGTGTTGTCTGCTAGCAACAGTCAGCTGTGCTGGTGCTGATAAGAGTGAGCTACTTGATCCATAGGTTACAGTGGCTGGAGATGACAAGTATCAATGCCAGGACAATCCAAAGGCTCAGAGCAGGCTTTGCCAGCTCCAGGCGACAGACCTTTGCGATGCATAGTATCAGTCACTTCAGGGAAACATTGCAAGAAGCCTGTGAGAGCAAAAGAGCAGGTTTCCTCCATGGAAGCAGACGTAGTTGAGTGCTTTTATCTCTCTCCTGGGGTCACATAAAGGGGAGAAGAGGCTAAAGTCTGCTATGGAACCACTCTTCCCTCCTCAGTGATGAACATCTCATAATTATCTGAAGGTCGAACAGATGACTGAAACTGAAAGGCTGAAGAACATCAATTTTGTTATGTTATTTATTTTAATGAGTACTCAGGAGGATACTCAATCTGCAGGAGTTGAGCCTAGCAGTGAATGACAGTTCAAAGTCCCCCAAATACTGAAGATACACCAATCTCCAGTCTGTAAAATGAGATGGGGTTAGAAAATTTTCCTGAGAAGTCATGATTTGTGGATGTCGCTGTATTATATTAAATACTTCCTTCTAATCATGTATCTATGATACATGGTTTCTCCTATAAAAAGTGTCATAAGTTCATTCCAGATGGCACATTTAGTATATTTTACTAGTGGTAAAAATTGTGTTCATATTATCATATTAAAACAGTTGGGTAGCATATAGCAGGTTTACATAGTGTATTTTCTGATGGGAATAGCTAATGTGGTCTTATGAAAACACGTTTTCATGTTAAAAAACACCTGTATTTCATATTCGGCATTTGGAAAGAAGAGCACCATCATCTGCATTCCAATTTATTATTTACCTAAAATCCATGCATTCTCAGTGGAAAACTGACAAATGCTGAAGTGCTATGCTGAAGAAACCTGTTCTGAGCTTGCAAAGAGTAATAACTGAAAATATTTCTTGTAATGCATTGTGATAGAAGAAGATTAGGATGTGTAACAAAACACCCCACCTTACAGGGATTTGGAGTATAGCAATGAAAGACAGTAGTGTGAGGGTGGTTAAATTTATTTGAATGTGACACTTTTTTTCTGCTAAATAGGTTAGTTAATGTAGATAGTCTGTATTTCCACTACTCATTATCAGTAGTTTTCATTACTTGGGAAGTAATTTCTTCATAATTTTTAACTTGTGTTCCAAATAGAGTTTAGATCATGGTTTTTATCATCACCAGTATTGAATAGAAACTTCAAATTTTCTCAATGTGTGCCTTCATTGTGTCTTTACACTGACATACCAACAAGAGTCACAAAGGCCAGCCTGGTTTGAGATAGATTCAGATAGATCACCAGTCCCTTGGTGATGCTGCATCAGTGCTGCACAGCTGCACCAGGGAACTCTGAGGCAGCTCTAGTCCAGTTGCTGGTGCAAAAGTCTGTCTGTGACAGATGCCACATAAAGTGGACCAAGACATGACATCTGAGCAGCTTTTGAAATAGCTTTTGACACACCTGTTGTTCTGATGACTGAGCAGAGACAGCAATCAGGCCTTCTGAACTACATGCCTTCAGAAAAAAATTAAGGGCTGAATTCCTGCCTTTTATTGTTCTGAAAGTTCTTGTCTGTTCTCCCAGGCTAATACAGAGGACATGACTACTCTCATTGCTTTCATCCTGACATTATAGATTTGAAGAAAACACATTCTTTTCCATAATGGATCTGGTGGCAAAGTGGAATTTGGGCACAAAATTGGGCACAGCACCAGACTTTATATTATGTGATTTAAGATGATACTTCAAAACTTCTAGGATATATAGAAGAGGAAATCCCTGTAGCCAAACCTTAACATTGGCATAGGAATGGTAAGAATTTCTGCTATAATTTTCACATTATATTTTCATTTTATATCATTTCACATTAAATCTTATAGGGAATTTTGTCATTGAATGTTGGAAATCCAGGATATGCAAGTATCATCAAACAGAAGAATAATAGAATTCAAATCCAAGTTCCAGTGGTGTCTTAGGTCTTTAGTGGTGAATTATGATGACATTCACACAAAATAAGGTTCTTAGTGCAACCCCACTGTAATATCGAAAATGCCTGATACAATCCTTTCCTCCCATAAATACTTTTAATGAATATGTCTTCTCTTTTCCTCGCGTCTGTAGGGAACAATAAGAGATCATTCCTTACTGGAATAAAAGCCAACAAAGAAAAATTTCAGAGTTCAAATAAAGTGGAAACAAAACTTGTATGTGCAGAGAGACTAATTCTTCCTAGCAGGGTTTTTGTAGCCATTCAGGTCAAGCATGGGACAGCATTCTATTGCTTGTCTCACACCACAACCTGTTTCTGAATACAAATAGAAAAAATACAGTAGAAAACAATTAGAATAGTATTTTCAAATGTAATTTGGGTTCACATACATGCTAGAATGTATTGAAAACCTTCACTTTGCAGATAAGGGAAGTCACTTTTAGGTTCTTTAAAAATGTCAGTTGTTTGAAAAATGTGCGGTATTTCAAACTATTCAATATTTTACTGATCCTTCTAGGTCATCAGTATTTTAAGTGTATTATCTGTGTATGCACTCAAGTAAATGTTTATGAAAATCTTTGCCCTTTCACAAGTATATCTTTCTAATAGTAAAGGGGACTTCCTTTCAAATCATTTGTATTGTAGTCAAGAAGCACATAAGGTGTCTCCCCACTGGCCACTCATCTTCTATTGAAATTTCTGGAGATCACTCTCCTGATACTTAGTTTCTCTGAGGATTCCATTCTGGAATCCAGATTATGACACCAGTTTATTTGGGTTAAGGATTCCATTCTGGAATCCAGATTATGATACCAGTTTATTTGGGTTAATGATTTGATTAACTCTTGACTAATCCCCTTGATTGCAAAGAGATAAGCCATTTCATGAAATGCAGCAGTTTCATCATGTGTTTCTTTAAACAAGCTAAAATACTCTTTATTATTGCTCATCACAAATCCTCAAGATCTTTCACTGTTTCCACAGTTTTTTGTGAGTCAAGTTCATTTTTTCCTAGGTGAAGTAAATTATCTTTACTTTCCTGAATTATGTGTGGAGCAAACAGAAGCAATTACATTCTCACCACCGGAATGATTATTACTATTTAGCAATTGTTATTAATACCCAAAGCATTTTTTTCCTGAAAACTAGTTGCATTCTTTTTATTGTTACAGGCAACCTTGCAAAGACTCAATTATTATTCTAGTCTTTTTAAAACCTGATGGAGTAGACTCTTCTGTAGAGAGTGTTACCTATTGCTGTTCTGTTAGACAGAAAGGTCACATCTGCATTACCACACTGCATCCTTGAAAAAAGAAATCGATAGTATTCAAGGATCAGTGAAAAGGGAGCCCAGAAAGTCAGTAGGCAAGCATTACTTGTTTCCTGTATTCAGCATTAAATTAAAAGGTCCAGTTTGGCTAGATTACACAGTATTAAAATGTGGCATTTGGCCACAGTCAAGAGACAGCTTGGAAAGCTGTTCCTCACTGTTTTCCAGTTGTTAGCCATTATTTTCAAACTGAAAGGCTGGTGTCTGGCTGTGTCTTATTTTGGATGTTGTAAAAAATTGAGGAGTCCCAGGCAGAGGCCAGATATTCAGTGTGAGCATATTTTAAATGGTTGACATTTTTAAACTTGTTGGATGAAAGGCAATACTTGCTCTCTGGAAGAGCGTAGGGGAATAAATCCTAGCAAAAAGAGAAAGTCATCAGAGCTTTAAGCGTTAAAATTGCAAAAGACAAAGACATCAGCCAGAACTGGCTTCAAACAGTAAATTAAAGAAAATTACAAACCATCAGAAGAATGTGTTTTTGAAATATTCCTCCAGTGGAAATGGCAGCACAAACTCTGACTATTTTCAAATAAAATATGCATGTGTTTCCTGCATATAAAATCCTGCTAATAGATAGGAACATAAGATATATTTGCTTCTAAAAGTCAAATTTAAAATTTAAATGGTGAGCCAAACTCTGAATATTTGCCACTTCGTGGAGACAAGCACTTTGCATCTGCACAGATCACCTGAGGCTGCTGGGCCTCCTCACATAGGCATTGAGTTCATCAGTAAGTCAAGATAGCACTCAACCGGCACTATATCAGACAAATCTCCCAACAAATTAGACTTTTATGAGAAAAAAAAAAACAGTTCAAGAGCTGTCCAACTGAGTCCAAGGCCCCATATAGGCTCAATAAGTATTAAAATTATAAATATATTTTTGTTTCTGTATGGATAGGTGTTGGGGAAGATGAAACAGGAAAACCTTATAAATATGATTGCCTGACAAAAGATTTTGAGAATATGGAAACTACAAGCAAGATCGAAATGAAAGCAAGCTTTGACATATCAATACTTAGTTACTGAACAACTGGAAAACAGTAGTGTGGTTGGCTGAAGGTAATCTCCTTTGGATTAGACAATACTCTCTGCTTGCAGACAGGTCCACGGGTCAGAGAAGACCCTACTAGCTTGGCAGAAGGGGTCCAAAGAGTAGTTTTTAGGGTTAAAAATGTAGCACAGTATGGTAACATAAGGAATCTTATAGGCTGTATGTAAATGCTACAGCATTTGTATCTTGTACCAGATTGGTTAGTGAGAATTAGAATATTCAGCACAGAAGATTTATTGTAATGTAATGGGAACTTCACTCTCTCACTCTCTTACTTACTCTTACTCTTGCTCTTACTCTTACATTTACTCTTACTCTTACACTTTCTCTTACTCCCTCTCTTGGGCACTTCGCTCTCTTTGGGGCCTGCTCTGAGCTGCAGCTCCCCTGCACCCACACCCTTTGCAATAAACCACAAGTTCCAAGACCTGGCTTTAGAGATGTCTTGTCTCCGTTCGTCCTGACTGTCCTACCCCCCATCGCTCCTACAGATAGGTAAGTCATTACCTGTTTAGAAAGGTTTAATATTTTAATTACTTTTAAAAAATTTATATTTATTTTGCAGGACAGTATATCCTGCCAGATCCAAAAGCCTGGGAGAGGCAAGGCTGCTGTCCACTATGTCCAACCAGCAGTGTGGCTGGAGATGTGTTTCCAGTAGGCAGAAGCACATGGAGAGTATGTACACACCACATACCTGCCAATACGTGCATCCAGACAGACACCCAGAGTCCTCACAGACACAGACTACACTGAGGGTGACATTCCGCTCCCCTCTCCAGAGGAGTAGGACGGGGGTCAGTGAGTGACAAAATACACACATTTGTGGCTTATACCCTGTGTGACCAGCCACCACCCCTAATCCAAGTCCCCTTAGCTGCTAACACCAGGACACACAACCTGAGGTTTCAGCATCATACTGGCTGCTGCGTTGCACACATGCAAGCACACACACACACACACACTGGCTGGGACTCCTCTGTCCCCACAGCCAAGCCTCTTGTGCCCTTGCCCTCAGGGGACCCCACACCCACTTCTGTCCACTTCACCAGCCAAGCTTGTCATCCAGCATGATCCTCACTGGTGCTTGCATACCCACTCCCACTATGGCTGCTGCGCCACAGATGTAGGTGCCTGTTCACCCTCTGACTCCAGGTGCTGCATTCCGATTCCATATGTATGCACATACTTGTGCACATAAGCAGTCTACACAAGCACAGACTCATGTTAACATGGAGTTGTAAGTATGACAAAGCAAGGAAGGACTCTGGTGAGCAGCTGAGACTGCACTGCCTAGGAGCAGGGAGGGCATGGCTGACAAACTCACTAGCCAACTACTTACCTGCCACCAGCCCTTTTTGCCCCCTCTCTCCTCATTTTCCTCTTCCTGGTCTTCCCCAAATCAGCTCAACCTCTGATCCTTTTCCAAACAACTCATAGTAAATCCTATGGAACGCCAAGCTGTTCTTCCCTTGCATGAAAAATGTGTTCCCGGACCTTGGCAGCAGCCCCCCTCAGTCAGAATCATAGAATGATAGAATCATTAAAGCTGAAAAAGACATCCAAGGTCATTGAGTCCAACATTTGACCAAACACTACCATGTCAACTAGACCAATGCATTAAGTGCCTTATCTAATAGTTTCTTGAATACTTTCAGGGATGGTGACACCACCACTTCCCTGAGCATCTGATGCTTAAGTCCATTCTGATGTCTAACTACTGTTTCAGTGGAGAAATTCTTCCTGGTGTCCAACCTGAGCTTTGCCAGGTGCAGCTTGAGGCTGTGACCTCTTGTGCAGTAGCTAGTTGATTAGAGGAAGTGACTGATTCCCACCTGGCTATGATCTTCTTTCAAGTAGTTTTAAGAGTGCAAAAGTCCTCCTTGAGCCTCCTTTTCTCCAAGCTAAACACCCCAGCTCCCTCAGTCTCTCTTGATGAGCTCTTTTACTAGCTCCCTCAGTTCCCTTGGAGGAATCCATCCAGTCCCACAGAATTGTGAGGGTTAAGTGCTGCAGCAGATCACTATTGATTTCCTCCTGGGCTGCACAGGGTTTATCCTGCTCCCTGCCCCTGTTGACCAGCTCCCTGAGGGCAACTGGTCTTACTGCTAAAGATGGGGCCAAAAAGGCATTTAGCCTTTTCCCTGCGCTTTGTTACAATGTTCCACCCTGGGTCCAGTAAAGGATGGCACTCCTTTTGTTGTAAATGTTTTTATAAACACACTTTTAATTGTTTTTAACAGCAGTAACCAGATTAAGTTCTTGCTTAGCTTTTCTCTTTCTAATTTTCTCTCTACATGTCCTAAAAACACCCTTGTACTCTCCCTGAGCTGCCTGCCTGTTCATGCAGAGCTCATATGCTCTATTATTTTTCTGAGTTACTGCTAAAGTTCCCTGTTTAGCCAGCTTGGTCTTCTTCCCTGCCAGCTCATCTATTGGCACATGGGGATGGCCTGCTCCTGCAGGTTTGCATCCTAAAGCATGTCCAGCCTTCCTGGGCCCCTTTGTTATTAAGGGATGTTTCCCAGGGAAACACTCTGATCCAGTGTCCTGAACTGGCCAAAGTCCACCCTCTGTAAGTCCAAGGTCCAAGCATTTTTCCGACCCCCTTCCTTGCTTCACTGAGAATCAAAAGCTCTGTGACTGATTCCATGGTCAGAGTGCCCTGGATGGCCCCTGACCACCACATCCCCCAGGCCCTTCATTCCCTGTTTGTGACCAGCAGGTCTGGCAGGACATGCCCTGGTAGGCTCCCTTACCAGCTGTGTCTGGAAGGTACCTTCCCACACCCTCCAGGAACCTCCCAGGCTGTCTGCTCTCCACTGTGTTGAGTTTCCAGCAGGCATTTGGCAAGTTGAAGTCTCCCACAAGAACCAGTGATGATGGAACACCCACTGATAGAATATTTCCCTTCATCCTGGTTGGGTGGTTTGTGACAGACTCCCAGCAGGATCTCTGCCTGGCTGGCAATCCCTCTGACTGTCACCCACAGGCACTCAGCCTTATCCCCACTGCCCCTGAGCTCTGTGCAGCCAAAACCCTCCCCAGAGTACAGAGCCACCCCACAGCCTCTCCTCCCTCACCTGTCCCTTGTGAAGAGCCTGCAGTCACCCACTGCAGCACTCCAGTGATCCCACCACATTTCCATGGTGATAACTGCAGCCCAGCCTCTGCTGCCAATGGCTTCCATTGTTTGTTACCCATGCTGGGTGCATTGGGGCAGGTGCACTTCAGCTGGGCTGTCCATGCCACCCCAGTACTGTGTGTCACCACAGGCTCAGCTCTAGCTAGTTTGATCTAGTCCCTTTCCACCTTTAAGGCTGCTCAGTCAGTACTGTCAGCTCATGGGCTAGGATCCTTTTCCCCCCTTTTATACAGGTGAATCCCACCAATCTGCAGCAGGCCTGGTGCCATAGAAACTATCCCCTGATCAAAACATCCAGTTCCCTCAGGGACACCAATCTGTAAGAGAGAGTAAGAAGCATGGCCTGGAGGTGCTCCTGATGGCTAGTGATGGTTTTTTTCCTGGATGCAGACAGGAGCGTGACAGGTTCTGTGGCAGCCCTGGGAGAGCTGTGGCCAGGTGGTTTGTTCCTCAGAAAGCTTTCTTTTGCATTCCTGCCTGCCATCCAGCTGCTGAGCTGCTCAGGGTTCGTTCTATGGGCCTCTGATGGGCAGATGCATCCAGGATGGGGTATTATCTGGGGAGTCCCTCTCCTGCAGTTGTCACCCTCTGCTCCTTGGTGGGTGTGCATGCGAGATTTGTCATGTATCCTAACAAAATCAATTCAGTAATCAGATATTTGCGACATTCCATACATAAAGAAAGCAAGTACCAAACAAAAATCTGCTGACAAATTGTCCTTCAACTCACATGCCTGCGAACACCCCCATAGCAGTGCAGGGAAGTGATTTGTTGCATTGAAGTCTTTCATCTTTGCTTGCAAGAGAGAAAATAAGTATGACAAAAGAAGGAGGCAATGCTTCCATTCTTCCATTTTTTTCAGGGTTACTAGCTATAATAAGTCTACCATTAGTTCCTCCATACTGTCTCATTACTGGCTTTTAAGAATTGACTCTCTCTTTTTACTCATTTACTATTGTTTGAGAAGAAGAGAATAGTAATTAATAAATATTCAACCTGGGAAATAGTTGTCTGCATGACTTGTAAACTGGAAAATCTGGGCTGAGTAACCAAGGTTGATGAAAGTCTTAAAACCCTTTAAAACAAAATGACATTTGACAAAACTAGTCCCGTTGGTAACGCTAGTCCTATGTAGAAAAACAGAAATCAATTCTGTTCCCTTCAATTTTTCTTCTGTTTTCTAAGTACCTGAGATAAAAGGAAAGCAGAGATTACTTGTTTATTTCATGTGGGCTTTATAATGGAGATTTTTAATCAATACTTAAATTATTATTTTAAAATAATAATTAAATTATTAAATAATACTTAAATTTTTTTAAAACTATGTCCAAGTATTATCTTTGAAAGTAAACATGTATTTCCACAAGAGTATTAATACATTTTTTCCCATTACATTACAATGATCTGCCTCAAGGGTATTTTTTGCAGGAGTATATATATTTAAATTTTTTCATATGTAAATGGAAACATCTCATATGTCATCTTTAAAACCAGGTATCATATTTTGAGGTCTTAGATTAAAAATAATTAATTTTCAGCAGAATGGACTTCAGTTGTATTGAAGTAAGCCAATTACACTTCAAGTATACAACTTTACAACCTGCCTTTTTAAAATTATATTTCAAAATTACATGTGCTCCTGAACATTTCAAGTAAGTACTAGTGTTTCTTTTGGACATCTCATTACAAGTGTAGTTTATCCCATAGGGAAGTGTAAATTTAATTTATGCTTTACATTCATTCCAAACGTGCTTGCATACTTGACATAGGTAAAGCATATTTATTGTTGGAGTCCTGATTTGAAAACTCTGTTCAAGGCTAAGTATAAAGATACTATAAAGATACTATACTATTTTTAAATCTCCCCAGCATTCACTCAAGCACACATACATGCACTAACATGTCTTAGCTGGGGATTTTGGTGACACTTCATAGCATTTTTGTACTTCTAGAATGTCTTGGCTTCAGAAGACAGTGTCCCTCCCTGCAGGTTATGGATCATAAGGGGTTGGACTAGATGATCTTTGAAAGTATTTTCCAGTACTTTCCAAATCATCTAAACCATCTGAACCATTCTATGATTATTCATTTACCTTCATAGTTTTTTGCACAAAAACCTTGAAAATGCAACTCTCTGGTGTAGCTCACTCTTGCATGGTTGATGATCCCATTAGATTGGCTAGCTTTCAATGACAGCGCCTTGACAGCAATAACAATTATTTCTTAGCATCTTAACTTAGTGATAAGATCTTTAGTACTTTTAAACAATTTAATGTCTATTATAAATCTTTATGTTTAAATACAAATTCTGCTTTCCACATGCTGTTCAATTGGTGACATATTTGTTCTACTGTAATGTGGCATTCATTACACATGTATCATTAGGACACTTAGGTGTGCAGCCCCCATGCTAATACCTCTTCTGCTGTCTTGCAGATGATAACAGTATTTTCTGCTGCCTTTACAGAAGCACAGCTGATTGGAAAAGGTAGCAGCACAGAAAATGTGAGTCCACATCTGATTGTGGACAACAGTTCATTCTGACTCTGTTCACTAAGCAGCCATACAGGGGAGACACTTTAGAGTTAGATGTCTAGCAGCTGGAAGATAGGTATCCATCAGGCTACATGAGGTCTGCTTTGAGGCTGACCCTGTAGAAAACATGATCGGGAAGGGTATTAAACAGCAGAAGCAAAACAAGGAATGCACAGTTGCCTCTGTTGCCAGTTTCCCCAGCATACTGTAATGGAAACTCAGCAGCTAGCCAGAGGCACCGTGCGAGGAGTTAATATGGGAGACAGATGTGTTTAAATCAAAGTTTAGCAGACCAGTAGCCGTGGTATTCACAAAATACAAGTAAATATGATAATGGAGAGGGAACTCATGATCACAATGTTGTCACTCTGCTTGTTACTTTGTAAAACAGACTCTTGAACTACTTATCACACAGTTGTGTTATTCTTCCACTTACTTATGGCAACTCACCACAATTTCTTGAATTTAAGAATGATATTTCTTTTTGTCAATATATTTGGAGGTGCTTTGGGGCATTTTGGATGGATAAAAACACTAATTAATAGGTACCCAGCAAGATGTAAAACAATATTATGCTTTCAAATTCACACTAAGTGGACATAAACAACAATTTAAAGAACATTTTTTATAGTAAGGGATTGTACATGCTCTGTCTGTAGTGCACAGATTTTGATCTTAAAATTTTATGAACTTTTGATCTTCTTTTCATAATGAAGATCTAGTTTGCCCACACATCTAAAAAGTGGCTATTTTTTGCTTAAAGATGAGATAACAGAAGTTACTTCAACCAGTAGTTGATGTAATACATCAAATCCGTATATATATAGTAGACAATAAGCTATTTTTCACACACTTGCAGAAACTAAAAACAATGTGCTCAGAGCTGCATAATCAACCACAGCTTGTTGTTGAATATCAGGATTGTGATACTCAAAGGTAAACCACGTTCTGTTAATAAAAGCCACAAGGGCCTTGAAGACACTTGGTCTCAGGATATTCTTTTAAGTGCTCTCATAGGTTAATCAGTAACCATGTGAGCAGGATACTCTGGAAACAGGCACATGCAGTACTTTGGAAGGCATTAAATGCTGAAAAGGTGAAGGGATGGAGCAAAGTACAGTTAGGCAATGCTTCACAGTTAAATTTCTATTCAGCGGACAATGCTTTTGCAGGATGTGTTTAACCCTTGGTGGTATAACCAGCCCAAGCCTACAAAACATCTTATTTACAGATGAACTAGTGTGATTTGTAGGGGTTTTCATTTGGGACCTCACTTTGGGTATCTTTAAGGTGATTTCCTATTTGAAGATAAATTGGAAAATTAAAAAAAAATTGGAAATATCTACTTTTTGTTACCACCATGCTTGGTCTTCACTAGAAAATTGCTGAGGTTTTCTCTGGAAAATTTGTTACAAGGAAATATAGCCAAGAAGCTTTTAACTTATTACCTAGCAAAGAAATATCAATGAAAAACAACATATTCATTGCCAAGATGCAGTCAGAAAAAACAAGCTGGAGAAATATGAAGTACCTTAATTGATTTATGCATTTCAGAGGCCACAAAATTACTTAAATATCTACTTGTGTGCTATAATTACAACCCCATGGAGATTTTTTCTAAAGAAAAAGCTACATATAAAAAGAAGCAGCTCTTATAAAACAGTCCTGGTGTTTACTTCCTCCCTGTTTTCAGAATGTGTGTCAAAGGTCTCTGAAGGAAAGCTTTTTTTTTTTTTTTTGAATAGTGACTGAATTGATGCACTGATGCCAAGTATGCTTGCTTCTTGAGGGAACAATAAAGGTATGTGGGAAAAAATCAGGACAGATCCTTTAAGGCATGACACGTTCATTGTGTGTTGTACAGTGTGAATTTATGTATCTGGCCTCTGCTGAATGAGACCTGACTGTGTGCCTTGTACTAGCACCTACCTGCCACAAATCTGGCTTTTGCGCATCAGATCCCAGAGCACCTATTTCCTTTGTAATCACTGTCAAGGGTCAGCCATCCACATTGCAACAGTTCCTCCTTTAATTTTTTGGGAAAAAGAAGAGCCAAAACTTTATGCATACTTTCATGGTGACATTGACGGGAATAGATAGGAACCTAAGAAGGATTTTCTATCAGAGAAAAAGAAATGGTGCAAGAAGGAGCCTGGGACATCTTGTCTCTGAAAGAAGCTCAAAGATGATTGTTCTAAGCCTCCATCTAACAGTTGTTGTTAAAAGGTGATTTGAGGTACAATTTTGGTTGCAAACTTTGCTTAAAAAAATAAAGAGGCTGAAGTTATTCCCCTGTTTTAGGTGGAGACAGTGAGTACTCTTGAGTCTTGCATTTGTAGACCTTTTTTGCTGAGAAGCTCTTTCACTCAGAAATACTACATTAAGTAAGAACCTTGTCTTGCCCCTTATCTGGTATAACTTCTTGACACACTATCAGTCAAACACCTGAGTGCTTTCAGCAAGAGTTCTGATGATCTGCTTAAACCAAAGGCACATGTGACAAATAGGCAGTATTGTGAAGGACTGGTACAGATCACATGGTATTCAGTGTCTAAAGAATGGAATCTGTAAATTAAAAGTGAATTTCTGCTAAATATGAGGTAATTTAGCACAGAAAATATTTGAGCAGCAATTGTTGCTGCTTTTTATTATTAATAGTTTTCTAGTGGTAACTATTAAGGACTATTTGACACAAACTTCACACAATACCCATGACTTTGTTATTTTAATGATTTCTAGTAAACTTAATGTATAGTATTCCAATCAAGGTCAGATACTTCTTTTGTTTCTGGAGAAATATATCAAGCAGGTGGTTATTTTCTAGTATTCAGTAATAGGCTGTATTTACACTGAAATAAGAATGGCATGGTTCAGGGAAGTTTCAAGCGTCCTCCAATGAATGTACTTAACGGAGTGGGAAGTTGGGGTTTTTCAGAAAATTATCTTGAGTTCTGCTACTCTTCATCTTAAAACTGTAGAATTATAGAATATCCCAATTTGGAAGGAACCCATCAGGTTCTCCCAGTCCCACTCCTGACCCTGCATAGGACACCCCAAGCATCACAACGTGTGCCTGAGAGCACTGTCCAAATGCTTCATGAACTCTGTCAGGCTTGATGATCACTTCTTTGAGGAGCCTGTTCCAGTGTCCAACCACTCCCTGGGTGAAAAACCTTTTCCTGACATCCCACCTAAACCTCTCCAGATTCAGCTTCATGCCATTTCCTTGAGTTCTGTCACTGGTCACAAGAGTGAAGAGATTGGTGTCTGTTCCTCTGTTTCTCCCTCTGTGGATGTTGAAGACCTCAGTGAGGTCTCCCCTCAGTCTCCTCCAGGCTGAGCAGACCAAGTGACCTCAGCCACTCCTCATAAGGCTCCAGACCCTTCACCATCTTCATGGCCCTCCTTTGGACGCTCTCTAAAAAATTAGTATCTTTTTTATATTGTGGCAACCAAAACTGCCCCCAGCACTCAAGGTAAGGCAGCCCCAGTGCAGAGCAGAGTGGGACAATCCCTTCCCTTGCCTGGCTGGTGATGCTGTGCCTGATGCACCCCAGGACAGGGTTGGTCCTCCTGGCTGTAGGGCACTGCTAGCTCATGTTCAACTTACCATCAGCCAGGACCCTCAGGTACATTTCCACAGTGCTGCTCTCCAGCCTCTTGTTGGCCAGCCCGTACACATATCCAAGGCTGCACCATTCCAGATGCAGAATCCTTGTTAAACTCCATACAGGTGGTGATTTCCCATCCCTGTATTTTGTCCAGATCTCTCTGCAGGGCCTCTCTGCCCTTGTTTGGGAGAACTGACAGCTACTTCCAATTTAGTGTCATCAGCAAACTGACTTAGTATTCCTTCCAGTCCTGCATCCAGGTCATTTATGATGTTCAAGATAAGTGGGCCAAGGATGGAGCCCTGTGGAACCCCACCAGTGACAGGTCCCCAGTCTGATGTCACCCCATTCACTGTGGCTCTTTGTGCCTGACCCATGAGCCAGCTGCTCACCCACCACAAGATGTGTTTATCCAGACAGCTGCTGACATTTTCTCCAGAAGGGTCATGAGAGAGACAGTACTTAAAGTACTTACTGATTTATGAAATCAAAAAAGTTACAGCAACTGGATGGGTTTCCCTGTCCTAGAAGAAAATGACATTTGACAAGCAGGATTTTCCTCTCATGAAGTCGGGCTGGGTGCAATGACTCCATTGTCCTCCAGGCAATTTTCAATACTCCCCAGAATAATCTTTTCCATGATTTTGAAGTGGGTCTTGCAGGCCTGTATGGCCTCCTTTTTGCCCTTCTTAGAAACTGGAAAAACATTAGCCACCAGATTCTGCACAAATTCAGGGTCAACAGGAAATTAATATTTCTCACAGACATGGTCCTCCACCTCAGGGCACTGAGATCCCCCTGTTCTCTCATCTGTGTTGAGGACAGAAGCAAATATTGCACTTAACACCTCTTCCTTGTCCATGTCCCTGTTTGTTAGATGACCATCATCATCCTGAAACTGCCTGATGTAATTTCTCACTTCTTTTTGCGATTAATATATTCGAAAAAAACTCTAGTGTTTGACCTCCAAAGTTCTGGCCAGCTTAAACTCCAGTTGAACCTTGGCTGCACAAATTTTCTCTCTACAGAGATGATTTGTGGGGAAGTGAAATCCTTCCCATTATAAGCAAAGAGCAGGTTCAGGACCAGATGAACCTGAAGAGCCATCTGTTGATGAGACCTGATGAGATAAATCCCAAGGTCCTGAGGGACTGCTATTGTTTCCAAACCATCCTCCATTATATTTGAAAAGTCATGGTCGTCAAGCAAAGTCCTTGGTGAATAGAAAAGGGAAATATCACTCCATTTTTTGAAAAGAGGAGAAGGGAAGGTCTGTGGAACCACAGTCCAGTGAGCCTTCCCTCTGTGCCTCAGGAGATCAGAGAGCAGACCCTCCTAGAAAACACACCATGACACATGAAGGACAAGGAGGTCATCTGAGGCAGACAGCATGGCTTTACTATGGGCAAATTGTGCCTGACCAATCTGGTGACCTTCTACAATGGAGTGATGGCAACAGTTGACATGGAAAGACCAACAGATGTCATCTATCTAGAATTCTGTAAGGCTTTTGATATAGTCCCACATCCCATCCTCATCTCCAAACTGGAGAGACATCAACTTAATAGATGGACTTGATCACATATTTAATTCAGTGGATAAGGAATAGGCTTATTGGGTTATTACAACCAGGGAGTTGTGTCTCTATGTTCAGGTGGAAACTGGTGACAAGTGGTGTCCATCAGAGCTCTCTGCTGGGACTGGTGCTCTTCAGCATCCTCATCAGTGACACAGACAGTGGGATTGAGTGCATCCCCAGCAGGTTTGGAGATGAGCAGTGCAGCTGAAGGATGCAACAGAAGGATGGGATGCCTTCCAGAGGGTCCTGGATAAACTTGAGAATTTGACCCAAGAGAACTTCATGAAGTTTAACAAATCCAAGTGCCAGGTGCTGCACCTGAATTAGCACAATCCCAGATATAAGTACAGATGGAGAGCAGAAGTCACAGAAGCAGTCCTGTGGAGGAATTCTGAGTTCTTGTTGAAAAGCTGGACATGAGCTGGCACTGTACACTCCCAGCCCAGAATGCTAATGATATCTTGGGCTACATTGAAAGAGAAGTGATTGTCAGGTTGATGGAGGTTATTCTCCCCTTCTACTCTGCCTTGTGAGACCTCACCTGGAGTTCTGCATTTGACTCTGGAGTCCTCAGCACAAGAAAGATGTAAACCTGCTAGAGCAGGTCCAGAGGAGATCATTGAAGATGGTCAGAGGGCTGGAGCACATCTCCTAAAGACAGGCTGAGAGAGCTGGGGTTGTTCAGCCTGGAGAAGGAAGTGTTTGGGGGAGACTTTTCTTCATTGTGGCCTTCTAGTACTGTAAAGAGGCTTATAAAAAGGAAGAAGACAATGCTTTTATTATATTTGTAACCCCCAAGTCCTGCTTCACGAGTGGTAATAGACACTTGCTTTCGCCTCCCTTTTTGCTTCCTCCCAGTATACATCACCTTGTGTTTACTGACACTGTTTTTCATTCACTATGTTTTGTTGCTCACTCAATGGGTTTAGTCAGGTGTTTCTGCCATTCTTCCCTTGGCCCTTGTAATCGTAGAGTTTAAAAGTTTATTCAGCAAGTTCTTACCTTACACACATTTTCAGGTAACTTTATTCACATATTTCATGCTACTTGCTTTTTTTTCATGAATTTACTATAGTACTACATAATTTCTCCTTAAAATAAACTTTCCTTACTTTAGAAGGGTCCCATGAAAAAACACATTTTGTTGTACACCCTTATCAATTTACTCTTCTTACTACTGAATACACACAGCTGAATGGTTCTTAAAACTTGGAGAAAGACATAGCTCCTGAAAGATGAAAATAAAAAATTTCATATGAAATATGAAAATAAAAAAACCCAACTAAACCACACCCCCAAATATGCTGTTTCCCAAGATGAAAATATTACCTGGAAGATGGCTTTTTGATATAAAGTGCCTTATGAAACAACTTACGCAACACGTCTTGTTTCAGTGACAGGTTCTGGTGTAAATATTTGATTGAAAAGATATTTCTGTGGTATTCTAGAAAATGGAGGATATGCCTAATATCAAAGAATTAAAAAACAAACCCATAGCATGGAAGGTGGTGGTGGAGTAATGACAGGAGTAAAATGAACACATTTTTAAATACAGCTCTTTGGAGAGAAGTCCAGAAGTAGGGCCAGAAAGCTTTTAGATCTGATTAAAAGATTCAAAAATTAAATTGTCTAAGAAAAAAACCCCTCTTTTAAAAGCAGCTGGTAGGATTAGATTTTAAAAAACCAGGATGAGATATGATTTGCTATTTAAGAGCATAAGTGATTAATAAATTAACATACTTTATTAAACAATCTTGTTTTGACTAGGTAAACATGAGAAATCATTCAAAACACTTTTGTAAGGATGACATGTGTTTGTGGGAATTGAAATTTTTATTTATTGTGCTTTTTTATTAGAGACTGCTTTATCTTATTAAAAAAAAATGTTTGCCTGAAGTTATTGATTTGTATTAATACGAGCTGATTTCCCATTCCCTGAACTGGTAAGGAACTACTCACTAATTATCAAAGGCAACCAGCTTCTCTAGGAGCATTTAAGAAGCTAATCTTCTCAGTTTACACTGATTTCATGAGAAAGATTAGAAATTCTTTCTTATAAAGACTGTACAGATAATGGAATAGAAATCCTACCTTGTCAGAAAGCCCATGAAATATCAAGTACTTTCTCAGGAATAAGTGGAAGAGTAGGAATACGCCTCCATGTTGCCTTTCATCTTCCTCACTGCATATCACTCTCTCTGTAGATGTTTATAATTGGCAAGATTTATGTTCTGGAGGAAATGTAGAAATATCTTAACAGATGTGTACTTCTGTGCATAACATTTTCTAAAAGAAATAGAATTTAAAAAGGGTCAGTAGAGATACATATCCCTAATTCTGCGTGGCTTTGTGTGGTCTAGTTGTGGTCTTTCCACTGAAATAATAGCAGAAAATATTAGTGGAGAATATATAACATAGATAATGTGGTAACTTTTATGCAAGTTTTCCAGGTGAACACTGCTCTTTCAAGCTCATCCAATTGTTCCTCAATGGAATTCTCCTCTTTCAAAGATGTGTCCCAGAAACAGAACTGGAAATGAAAATGTCTGACGGTTGAAATCAAACCACTTACCACACCACTTGAGAGGGATGTTCAAGTCATATGTTCAGGTGCTAGGAGGGCCACCTCCTCTCCACCTCCTCAGCAACCTCCAGAATGTCCACTGAACCACAGATAGAAGGCTGTATTTCCATGTCCTTTGCCCAGCCTTTTCAAAATCCCATCTCTTTTAAAAGGTGTTAAGAATTTCTGTCATGTTGCCATTGGCCACAGTATCAGTGTGAAGATTCAGGAGTCTCCTCAAAAAGCATAATCAAATTACAATGAGCCTAAGAAGAATTAAAAAAAAATACCAACAAACTTACATAAAATTCATTAGTATTAAATAACACATGAGGTACTATCCTTTTTTCCTCTCTCTAATTATTGTAAAACAGTTGAGCAACACTTTACTGAGAACGAAACTTCATCAAACAACACTTTACTGAGAACAATACTTCATCAAACTCAGTTCATCATTTGGAGTACAATTCATGGAATAGAAATGCACTTGCAATAATTGTGGTGCTTCTTTCTGCATGAGCCAAATCTGGGTTAATGCTTCTGTGTCACCAGGCATTGGCCATACATGGTGGTCCAACTCTGGTTTTGGGGTTGTGTCACTTCTACTGACTTCTTTTGTGCTTTCCTTGGGAATAAGCAGGTTAGAGCCAACCAGCTGGATTATAACATTACTCCTTCCTCAAATAGGAATATGAAGTTAATTAGGTTGTAATTCTAGAACATTTAATCATTTATAGAATTTAAATGCTTGTGAGATTGTTGTTTTTAGGTTTTAGTTGTTCTTTTGTTTGGTTGTTTGTATTTTGGAGGTTTTTCTTTTTTTCTGTTTTAGGGTTTTTTTTCTTACTTTTCCTTTCTGCACTCAAAGTAATAAATACTCAGAAGAGAATATTTTTTTCTCCAATTGAATTTATTTTACATTGTGCAAACTTCTGCTGGACATACCTTCAGAAGTGACTATGAGATAGGACTTTATTTAGTATATATATAGGCTGTGATGGATGCCCAAACAAAATGTCAAATGCCTGAATTTCAGAAACGATTGTCTTGACTATTTGTAAGTAAAAATACTTTTACAGTTCTATATGCTGGAGGTTACTACTCTGAGAATGTCTTCTGGGAAATGGAAAATTTCAGGTCTTAAGTGAGCTTGAGGTAGGGAGGGTCACTCTGAATGGAGTGAGAAAGGCTTAGATACACACATGCATTTTTTCTACATGACTTCAATGCTCCTGAAAGCAAGAAAATAATAGCAGTGGACATGGTGCTAGCAACCACTCTGAAATCCTCCCCATGCAACTCTCCTAATGTGTCCCAGTGCTGGTTTGTGATATCCCTCATGGTTCTTGTTCTGGACCTTTCTTGAGCAGAGGCTGCCAATTGTGTAGCCTTGTGCCAAATTACATGGGTAGTTTTCAGGTATGTGCAAATTGTGCCAAAGAGAAATTAATTTGAAGAAATGAATCAGGTGTTGAGATGTTGTTAGAAATAAAATGGAACCATTTATATGCTGAGTTTATTTCTAAAGTCGCTTTGATACGCAAGTCTAAACAATCCAACTCTTGTTAAAGTGCTGGGGTTTGGGTTCTTTTCCAGACATGGAAAATGAAAACCACCCTGAACAGGCTCAGCTGAGAAGTTGGTTAGTTATTATGCATAGTAGCAGCCTTAGGAAATATTTGTAAAAAGCCAAATGTGGAACAACTGATGCAGTGGAATAAACTTTTCCAAACTTTCAAGGGCTCACTTCTTGGAGCTTGTTCTGTTCAGCACAGAAAACGACAGAGCAATTGGAGTTCTAGTGTAAGCCACATGGTGCTAGATCCCACACTAGGATGTATGTGTGGATATAAGACAGGAAATTATCTTCTTTAGGTCCAGCCACTGCCACAGAGCATCAAATCATAACAAAAATATTTTTAACATGGTAACTGAATACACTAACTAGTTTCCTGTTTCTGCTGCTTTGTAACTAGCTTTGATCAAAGGGGAAAAAAAGGCCTGTTCAACATGTTATAAGTGTTTATGAACCCTTTGGGTAGAATCTTTGAAAGTGCTTATCCATGGTCTTTCTTTGCCCCTCTGACATCAACAGGAGTGGACATAAGCCAATGCAGGTGATGCTATCCTTAACATGTTTTGTAGCAGAACTTACCTTATATGACCCCTTGTTATTCCACTCTTCTCCTCTCCACTTGGTAGCCCACCATAATTCAATTACTCTCCAAATTGGTCAGTCAGGAATATTCAATGCCTAAAGGCACTATTTTTTACTTCATCACTATGAAGATTTGATGATTTTAGGAAATGTAGGACAAATTTATTCGATTTCAGAAGCTATCCAAACATCACGGCATCATACTGACTAATACAACAAAAATACATTATTTTTGTTATCATAAGCATTAGAAAAGGGATGACTGGTTAGAGCTATCTATTGATAAAAATGATCTAGAAAGCTTACAAATGTAGTGAGGTATTTTATGAGCTTGCTAACATATCTGGATTTCAACCCAGCTGGAAGGATCACAGCAAATATTGTATTTATTTGTCTTTTCTTTTCTGCTGTCTGATTGCTTATCTTCTCACCAAAACTAATACTTAAAGGGGTAAAATAAAATAGGCACTTTAATGTTTTGGAAATGTAAAGTTTAAATGCATCTTTTTCTGTAAGCTCAGGTCTGGGCTTTTTTAATGCGTTGAGAAATCAAGAAAGAATATATTGGCAAAATTTTCCCCTTTGATCTTAAACTGAAGGCTTGGTTTCTGTTCTTGGTTATAACACAGCAAGGCTTGGCTGGTATTAATTAGTGAACTTTCACTTGTATCATACATGAGCACTATGCAATTTAGAATCTCGCACAGAGATTTTCTTGTAATTTGTGCTGAACACTAACATTATAATACATGGAGAATAAAACTAAAAAAAAAAAAAATTAAGTCGGCTTTAGAATTAGCCTAACATCTCTCTGACCTGAGGGAAATACCAAAACCTTGAACTTTTTACAGAAT
The DNA here is from genome assembly GCA_018697195.1 of Certhia americana. Taxonomy (NCBI): domain Eukaryota; kingdom Metazoa; phylum Chordata; class Aves; order Passeriformes; family Certhiidae; genus Certhia; species Certhia americana. The sequence continues at coordinate 42,729,047 of CM031878.1, read as the reverse complement.
TCTGGAAAAAGTTACAGAAGAATTTAATATTACCAAGGAATTACTAAATGCTTTTTCAGTAACAAACTAGAAAAACATGCATCACCATCCCTGGTCATAATTTTCCCAATTTTTGGCCAATTATCTCATTTAAAAATGGCTGGAGTCAGCAAAGAGTACCTGAATTCTAGGGATGTTCTGATCTGAACCTGTAATCTGGACTGAAACAAAATCATAGCTTTGAAAATAAAGGAAATGTGAAGAAGTGTAGATCATGATCCAAGCATCTTGTCTTAGACTCCTCATTGTTCTTTTGCCTGTGGACTTCACTGCTGGATGCTACTGGCTGAGTTTTTTCCAAGCAGATAGTTAAACAGGGACTTCTGTTCCTCATTATTTGAGTATTTAATGGAACTTCTTGATACACAACTTTGTTAGAGATCATTTTAGGAGAGATTTTTGGCATTTTTCAAGTGAAATTACGTACTTTTCAGTGATTGTATTATTTTCTGTATGAATTGTTAATTGCTAAGACAGATGCGGTTAGTTTTCAAACATGTCACTAACTTTAATTAACATTAGGGAATAAGAACTTTTCCTGGCATAACCCTTCAAGGTTCAGTTGTCATGACAACTACTGTGTCTGTCTTTTTAATGCACAAGAAATGCAGCTGATGATTATTTCAGCTTTTTCAAGAGACTTTTCTTTTCTGAACTACAGATACCGTAACAATTAATTCAACACTGTCTCGGCTGTTAAAAGAGTAATAAGGATATTTGTCTTAATTAATTAACTTTTGTCTTAAATTAGTTAAAATATTTTGTCTTAATTAATTAAAATTTGTCTTAATTAACTCTAAATTAAGAGTAATAACGGATATATTTGTCTCTTCTAACACAGAAGACTGTATAACAGACAACAGTGCCCTGGTCACAATATGTATTATAGGAAATAAAAGTGAAAACGGAGGACAGTAATATCACAGGCCATTCTTACTGTAAGTGACTCTTTCTGCAAATAACAAGAATTTTCAACTTACAATGCTGAAATTTTTCTGGTACAGCAGATGATGAATTAGTTAATGTTGATGGAATAGCAAAGCAAAATTATTTTTGAAAAGCTTTTCAGAATATGCTTTTCTTCCTTTTCTCTTTTCTTACTTTGCTGATGATCTAGTAGATTTAAGTGTAAACTAACCAGCAGGTGGTAGCAGTGCTTAAGATTTCTAGAACTGGTATATAAATCATGCAAGTTGCTAATACACAGAGAAAATATTTCAGAGTACAGACCACTCAGTCAATGCTTCTGCAAGTTCATGGCAAGTTTCTTCCACATTTATTGATGAGGTATGGACGTTTAGTTGACACCTTTAAGACATTTCAAAGACTATTTCATGTGCACAGTAATAGTCAGATGAGACTAATAGGTTGTGGAGGGGTTTCTGTGGTTTTTGTTTTTGTGGGGTTTTGTTGTTTTGAGTTTTTTCTGGTTTGGTTTGGGCTTTTTGGCAGGAGATAAAGTATTAGTTTAGTACTTCTTCACTCATTTCACTGCCATTTCCTCTGCGTCTGTAAAACATAGAAAGGTTTTGATGGTGTTCACATCAGAGGTTGTATTTTTTATTTCAGATTCATTCCAATTCCAGTACATTTCAGCTTTCTCCTTTTATTTTGTTTGGCTTCTTTTATTACATTCATTATAATGAGTGGAAGAATTGCACACCATGCACTCAGGTCTTTGCAATTCCTTTTGTTATTTAACATAAATAATTTCAAGTAATATGAGATCTCTGGTTGTTGTAACACACACGAACAATTTTTATAGCAGGAGAACGTTTCTGTAATAGGATAATGCTGGGTCATGGTACTTGCAGTCTCTAGTAATGCCTGAAAATTTTCTGAAAAATGCCTGAGGCAGGTGCCTGTTAATGAAAATTTTGTGATATCAACACTGTAGCAAGGTACCAGTCCTTGAGTAAGTGACCCTAATTAAAAAAGAAATTTTGATCCATACTAGGCAATCACTAAGAACAGCATGATTGTGTAGAAATTACTGATGCACATAGTCAACTGATAAGTAGAAGGAAAAAAAAAAGCATATCTCCCCAGACCTCATTTTTAAGAGGTAACAATTAATGCATTCAAACTATACTTAAGGACCTTTCAACTGCCCACATTCACATCAGTACTAAAAAGAATATACCAGGCATGAATGAGATATCAGGTCTTGTCTTTCGTATTTAAGGCATACTCACTGCTCTTCTCCAGAGTAAGCAACTCAAAATATCACAAAATGGGAGGGAAAACATGACTGAAAGGATATAATTATGACAGAAATGGAAAACAACTTATACTGTAAAATAGTTCCAGTGACCTATTTTGTGTTCTGTACTCCCTCTGATTTTAGAGGGGACAAAAAAATAGAGTTAAGCAGTAAGAAAGAGGAAAATATGTATCAGAGTCATAAGTTTGAAACAGAGAAAGACTTAATCATAACATACCCTCTAAATGCCACCATGTTAGGCTACTGCAACAGGTCAGCAGACAAAAGGGCCTTGAAACAATTACAAAATCAGAGAATCACAGAATATGCTGCTTTGGAAGGACCCTCAAGGATCACAGAGGTCACCTCTCAGCCTTGCACAGGACCATCCCCAAGAATCATAGCATGTGTCTTGAACTCCCTCAGATGGTGCTGTGATCACTTGCCTGGGGAGTCTGTTCTAGTGCCCAGTGGGTTTTCTGGGTAAAAAAAAACATTTTCTAATATCCAACCTAAACCTCCTCCAACACAGCTTCAGGCCATTCCCTGAGATCCTGTCACTGGGTGCCAGAGAGATGAGATCAGTGCCTGCCCCTCCTTTTCCCCTTGCCAGAAGTAACTGCAGTGAGGTCTCCCCTCAGTCTCCTCCAGGCTGAACAGACCAAGGGACCTCAGCCACTCCTCATATGGCTTCCCCTTTTTCATGTCTCTCCTTTGGATACTGTCTGATAACTTCATGGTTTTTTAATATTGTGGCACCCAAAACTGCCCCCAGCAGTGGAGGTGAGGCTGCCCCAGAGCAGAGCAGAGCAGAGCAGAGCAGAGCAGAGCAGAGCAGAGCA
>CM031878.1:42712122-42725953 GCA_018697195.1 Certhia americana | reverse complement strand
CAGAGCAGAGCAGAGCAGAGCAGAGCAGAGCAGAGCAGAGCAGAGCAGAGCAGAGCAGAGCAGGACAATCTCCTCCCTTGCCTGGTTGGTGATGCTGTGCCTGATGCACCCCAGGATGGGGTTGGCCCTCCAGGATTTGGCTGAGGTTGTTTGATCTCTAGTGATATACCTCTTTTATCAGTTACTAAGTTCTATCTGCACGGCATATTCACTTACTTACACACATAGGCTCTGCTTCAACAACATTGATACAGCTGCCCTGCACAGTCATTACATACAGAATAATTCATTATAAACTATCTGCAGTTATTCCGGCATTAAAATGAATTCATCATATGATTTTAGAAAGATACTTTAAATATTCCAGAACAGAATGCACATATAATGTACATTTAGTATTGTACCTGTCAGAAAACTTTGTTTGTACAGCAGCACATCACAATTCCCATCCAGGGATGTCTAGCTTCTCTCAGTGCCTTGACATGCTACCCCTCTTAAGAAGACAGAGGTCTTGTGTCCTTGGTGCTTCAGAGGTATTTGCAATGTATAAACCTGATATAGCTGCTAAGAGCAGTTCCTCTTCGCAGGGTTAACCACATTTTTGGGAATCCAAGTTTCTCTCTACCATTTACTGCTGGCAATTTATGTAAAATGTTTTATTTCTTCAGGCTGTGTTCTTTTCTATTTCTCTTTGATAAATGCTTTGTAAACAAATTCTGATTCAAGACTTTTGATTTTTGATTCAAGAAACTACCTCAATGTATGTTGCCAATAATGTTTTTTTCTTTTGTGAATTTAGTTTTGAGTGGTACTACTAAAATGTCTTTTACTGTCTTGTATCCACTAACAGCAGAAAGAATACAAAAAAAATGCTGTGGTTTGAAAAGAGAAAAACTAATAATAAGGGTAGAATTTAGTTTAGTATTTGTCTTCACATACAAGTTCATAGGTTATTCTTAAACTTGCAAATTTGGGCAATTGCTGAACTAAGTCATTCATAAATTACCATGTGTTACTTGTGCTACCTTGTTAACAATTCAGTGGCAAGTAGACAAGAAAACCTTTGCTGATTTTTTCTCATTAAGTGGGTGCAATTCAGTTGCCTAGAAGTCGCAGGGTTGCATCAGCCACCATGTCTGATTTATTTCATTGGATTTTCCACACAAGTACAGAAGGAAACACAATTTTTTTTATAGACTGTATTGTTAAGTTTCTTAATATAGTCCTCAAGTGTGCTTTTTCACATTTTTTACTTGAAATGTTTAGTCATTTGATGCTTTCTGGTTTTCAGGTTGTAAATTTCTGGAATGAGATGTAGGCTTTGACACGTGATCTTTCATTTCCATTTATTTGATCTAGAATTCTTTCATGATTTATAGATGTCTTTCCTATCAATATTTGCTTCATGAAACTCCCTATCTTGCTACTATTAACTATCTAACAAGTAATGTATTACACAGTTAATACATAATTTTCACATTCACTTTGCAGAAAGAATTATACAAATGACTAGAAGTCTTCAGTACTTGAACATGATGGTTTATTATCTCTTTCAGTTGTGCCTCATATGTACTCATAAATATATTGTACCGCCAGCTGGTAAGCAGTTCCAAGCACTCTTGTTTTCATCTTGTGTAACAGTCTTGTACTTTAGGTAGTGTTGAGAAAACCTCATCCCAGAGGACAGGCATTTGCAACAGCTGTCTTAAGTGTTAAGGCTAATTCACTGTATTTCTATAGTTCTGTGAAAATACTTAATCCTTCCCTACATTTTTTTACCTATCAGCATCCCCCACCGCAAGTGTGTTCTCAGCAGCGTGTTCTACAGTGACTAAGCAAAGTTAGAAAAGCCATGCAGACATTCCCTCTCTAGCAAAATAAGACCATCTTGTTTGAGGTTTTTTTTCACATTCCTGCCATAACTTCTTCTTCTTGAAAGGCTGAGTGAATTTCTCTGCAGTAAACATACCAGGTATTGCCAAACCACTTAGTCCATATGATAGCTGCCTTACTAAGGTAAAAGTTAGGACTCACTTGTCATTTTGAATATTGAAAAACAGTCATTCTTTCCTTTTCCTTTTTTTTTTTTTTTTTCCCTACCATTTTTCATGTATGTAAGAGATGATTTCCCTCCTGGGTGAATGGGATATTGAGATACTGAAATTCAAGGAAGATAACATGACCTGTTTATTGTGTTGGTCCATAGGAAAGGAATCCAAGGACATACAGTAACATGAAAAAATTGCAGTGTTTATCCAACTGACCTAACTTCTCACCAGACGTGGATTATCCTAAGAAAAACAAGCTGTGAATAATCAAGCGCCTTGTTTCTGTGATGTAGCACCTGGACTTGTTTAAGGAATGGATGTCATGTTTACAGACAGCCTAAGGAAGCTTATCAGATGCTGCAGGTGGTGCAGCAAGTTATGCATATCCTTTGATTTTTACATAATTGATTTGTGGATGAATTTCTTAATAAAAATATTATTTCATAACTGAGGGCAGTACAAATTATTGAGTAAAACTGAAGCAGTTGAAACACTTCTAAAATGAATCTCACAAGTTGCTTATTTACTTTTCAGAGAACAAAACTGAGAACTCTGGAAAAGGATCAATCTCCTCTCCAGTAACCACCCACACTGTCCCTCAAGCTCTGTGCTATCATGACCTGTTACTTCACTTCCTTTTGCTGGTATCACCATCTAAATATGATTTACATGTGTAAATTGGCAAAACCTCTTTCTATAGTTTAACTTTGTCATTCTGGAAAACCTCTCCACTTTCTTAGTTAGATTACTTGCAGTGACTGCAACGTGAAGTACAAATCAGCAGTAATCAGTTAGTAAGCTTGCCCTGTTTTTCCATACATCTGCTGCTGATGATTGCTGACTTTTGCAAATGCACACACTTTTCTCTATTGAAGAATGTAACTGGTAATTCCAAAGCAATGGACAATATTGATAAACAAAATTCTAAAAAATAGAAACAAGAATTCAGGAATACATGCTATATTTTGGCCTAGCAATACTTTGGTATTCCCTAATTTTTTTATTTGGTTTTGATGTTGTTTGGATTCTTTTCCTGTCAGAGCTTAAGTCTAGGGAATGTCTATGCACTTGTTGCAAAGCAATGGTACTGAAGGATTACTGGGCCAAGATTTTCATTATAATGAAAATTAGGAAATTTTAAAAAAAAATATCAGTGCATGTAGATAACAAATTATTTCAATATATTATTTACAAAATACCTTTAATTTAGTTAATTTATGGCTATGAAAATGCTGCAGGCATTTTCACGAGAGTTTCTTTCTGCTCTTTTCATTTGGGTGGAGGGATGGGGAATTCAATTTAGTTCTGCATTACTGTTTCCAGTATGTTTTTGTTTCCTACAGTAAATCAATTCCTGCAGCATATGATCTTTCCCAATGTCTTCAAATCAGTCCAGAACAGGAAACCACTCTTAATCTTACTTGATAGTAATGATCTGTTCAGCAGAAAGGTCTAATGCCTACCAGATCTATCATAGCTTTTCTCCTTCTGATGAGATTTTGCAAATAACTCAATTAAGGGACCTTGCAGATCGTCAAAACTTTCCTAAAGTCTTGATGTGACTACTGTTCAGAAGATCCCATGGAAAGGAATAATCTTTGTTCCGCTCTGGGGGAGGAACAGATCCCAGGGGATCTTGTCCATGACATTATTTTTGACCTGCCTTTGCTGATTATTTTTCACCTGCCTTTGCTGATTTAATTACATATACACAAATGAACACAGTATATAAATATATATTTACACGCATAAACATATGTGCACATATACACATATGGGTATCTATATACAAACAAATATATACAAATAAATAAATCTCTGTCTAAACACATATAAAACTCTTCTACCTGTAAGAAATTATGAGTTTACAAGGGTGATTGACTAATATAACTAGTAGTACTTTTCAGACCTTGACTTGAAACTTATAACTCTATTTTCAGATACTGTCCTCTAGCATGCTTATTCTCTCTTTCATTTTGGTTTATATCTAATAAACTTATATGGTGTTTTCCCTGATTTTCCTCCCTCAAAATCTGAGTAATGGTGGAGTAAAGTTTTAAAAACCTTCTGTGAAACTGTGCTCAAGGCAGCTATGTTGACAGTGTGCTAGTAATGATGACTGGCGTTTTGGCATTACCCAGTGCTGTTTTCTTCTGATTCATGCTTCTGTAGTTGCGTGTAATGTCATGTGCAACTTCATCAAACCTTTTCTAGACAAACCCAATCTGTGTGATAAGTGCTTTCCTTTACTCAGGAGGATATTGGGCTGTTTGAGGAAGAAAAGAGATCACCTTGTCATGATTTGGTTTTTGAAGGCGTTTGCAATTTGGCTTGTTCTCATCTTGTTTTGTTTGAAGGGTTGACATTCATTCACTTGCTTCAGGTTTTCTCACTTTTCTCTTTGGCCTCTGGGCTGTGTACGTATTCCTGGAGGTCATCTGATCCAAGCCTCCTAATTTATCCAGTACAGCAAGGACCCCTCAACAACTCATCAAGGCTACTCCCTAATTGAGTGAGGCTACCAGTTGCTCTGGTATCCCAACAGTTTATTAGTATCTCTAAGGATACTAATACACTCTACAAAAGCCCCAGAAAACCTGTTCCCTTTGCAATAATTAAGCCTGTTGTGGGAAATATTTACTTGCCAAAGACCAAAATGAATGAGAATGATCTCATTCTTCACCTGGCAAATAAAAGCTGTATGAGATACCACCTCTAGCTGTCTTCTTTTCAGTCCTCTTTTTTTTTTTTTTTTTTTTCCAGATTTAGTTTGCAATTGGAGTTTTGACAGATGTAAAAAGCTGAGTTGGAATATTTAAGCTGGGTAAAATTTAGGCTGTAATTCCAGCTGGAAGAAAACATGTTAAGATCATATTCAGAAACCCCAAACTGGTGCTACTGCTGCTGTCAGCAGCCCCACAGTTTTATCTATCTGCTTCCAAGCACTCCATCTGTCGTTGGTGGAGTACATGGAGGGCAACATCTTTTCCTCCTTTTTATTTAGAAAATAAGGTCTATCATGTGTCCTTATGGATGGTTCTGATCATCAAGCCACAGGATGTTTTTAAATAGGCTGTTTTGTCTCTAATTCTATTTTCATTTAACCATTTGACCAGGTATCTGGTCATGAATAAATGCCTTGAACAACAACTACTCAGAAGTTGTTACTCAGCTATTGTTTATATTGAATATCTGATAAAATATTTGGTATCATCAAACTAACTGCAAGTGTGTTATAATCCCCTATACTGCACAAATTAAATTCCCTTGATGAAAATAATCACAAGTTGCTCTTTTTTCTCTGTCTCTGATGGTGAGATCAGATCAGTAGTTAGGATTCCCTGACTCCAGTGAAAATCTTCAGCTGAATAACAGATGTTTTGTGCTGTTAGAAGGAAGAACTAGACCTAGTAGAGAGTGCAGGATGCTGATAGAAAGTAAAACCAGCTTGCCTTCTGAAGTTTATTGCTGCAGCATTTAAAAGTTACTCCTTCAAAAATAACATGAAAAAATTAATTTTAGAATTAAATTAAAAAATAAAGTCCTATAAAACCTGATTTCCTTGAAAAAATATATGAATTGTCCTAGCCCTTTTGCTCACTGAAGTCTATTTAGGCAGTTTAAGTACATGAAATATGCAACAAGCAGAGCACAATTTAGGATTCTGTCATCTGTGACTAAATGTCTAGACCAGGTGTCCAGTTCAGGCCAGCATCAGGCCAGCTATTACAGTATACCAACTACTCTATAACCACTTGGAGTTTGGATAGATTTCAAAAATACTAATGGTATTTGCTTTCCTAGTCTGCAAAGTGATGCGTTAGCTCTTCACCTTCTGTATGTGGACAACAAACAAGACCATTTCAGCTATAAACTTGAAGCAACCTTTGGTTACTTCTCTAAGCTGATTTATTTAACCATAAAAACATGACTGTTGGACTTGTTGTAAGTAGTAATGGCCTTCTTTTCTCTGCTGAAAATATCTTTGCCTGGGGAGAGTACATGATTAACAATTGGGATTGTTAACATTTGTCCCTGGTTCTTGAAATTATTTGTCACATTATTCCAGGTAATTAACTTTCTCATCTTTCAAAATGCATGCCAAAACTTCTAACTACTTTTTAGACTATAATACTGATACCTGTAAAACTATTTTATATAATTGAATAAGCAGTAATAAAAGTAGTGAAGACTCTTTCTAGATATGAGAATGTTCTGATGCAAATCCAAACATAACTGTATTGAAACCACCTGTGTTTTATTAATAATATTGTATACTTATATTTTCTTAAATCTGGGACAGTAATAAAAGAAGCAGTTAAATACTTTACTTGGAGTAGGTAGCCATCATGACTTCTTCCATTTTTCTTCAGCATGGAATTTTATTTGTGTCAGTGGAAGTTCCACGTGTAGTTCCAAGATTAAGGAGTGAAAGATGCCTTTTAAAAAAAATATTACTTGGAAAATGTTCATATTATTTCGAGTGCTGAGTACCCCTTCATGATTTTCACTAGCTATGGACTTACTGCTTTTTATTGAACTTATAGGAGTGCCAGTTGCAATGATTAGGGAACACTGAGCATTGTTTGTGTATCAGTTCTGTCAGAAAATGTCAGGTGAATGTTACTCCTTTAATTGGATGATTTGAAATAAAAGAATACAACATATCTTGCTTTTTCTATGATATTTGCTCTCACATATAGAGTGTTACAGAGCAACACATTCTATTCAGCTTGTATTAAAGACAACACACATAAGTATTAAGAAAAAGGCATAATAGAAAAAATGGAGATAGTATCATTAAGTAACTTCAGAGTGTAAAGGACAGACATCATAATGTCAACATCCATTTTTAAAAATATATTTATAGATAAATATAGTCAAATATGCTAAAACCCTGAGAATAATTGGCCCTGCAATGTTACTTTCTTGCTTGCAGAGATAAGGTTTCCCAAAGGTAATAAAATTACTAGTCCTTGTATTTGAATTGCCTAGAAGGGAATTCAGTGATATCAGTCTTAAAAGTGCTGAGATATAAACTGAGATTTAGTTTCCAATGCAGCCCTGGAGGCCACACACAGCTTATTCTGCACTGTCTGAGGAGTTAATTTTACTGAAATATGACAGTCTAAATGAGGGAAAGACAATTGCAACATGACCCTTCAGCCCCACTGGAGTGGCCAGTGTGCTAAGTAACGGGCCCATTTGAATGCAAGTGTTGCAAAGCTGAAAGCTTAAACATACAGTCTTTTGAGATATGGGCCTGGGACAATACTCTTGATTGAAATAACACAGTATATACAAGGAGCATTTTGGTTTATTTTGCCTTACCCAGAACAGAAATGGAATCTTCATATCAATACAGATACGATGCTTTTTTGATCTTAAACTCTCTGCAGAGTCCCAGCATCCTTCAGTCTTCTGCTTTTCAGATGAGAGCAACACCTTGGACCTTGCTGTAGCTCTGTGACTTCCCCCCAGCTGTGCAGAAAGCACTGCCAGTCAAATTTGACGTGTTGACAAAACCTAGAAACTAGCATTCAGAATTATTTTCATTTTTTTCTATCACTATAACTTTTGCTTTTAGCCAGGAAGAGAGTCAAGCAGAACTGGAGTACTGAGTTAGGTGATTAATCAGAGTGGTCCCACCAGAAAATCTTGGTAAAATGCATTTGGGTTACAGGGAATGATTAACTTCTTAATTTTAAAACTTCAAAATTGGCCGATGCAGGAGATATTATCGCAATTTCTGGATCTGGTAAGAGATGACATTGTTTATGTATGAAAACTGGGAAAAAAGGATCCAAAGAAATAACTTCTGATATTTTCTTTATGGGGGATAGTAAACGTAACTCTAAAGTTATCATAAGGATTTTGTGAAAAAGCCCTGTGTTGAGAAAAAAAATCTAGCCTCCAATCTATGTAACATGGTACTTTTTCTGCCTTACCTGTAAATTTCAGCAGAATTTTAAAAGATCCAGCTTTCAGTAACAAAATCATTACCATATAATTAGCCTAGAATATTAACTGGAATACAGAACAAATTAATTTCCTTTAAAATAATGAATTAGTGGTATTTGAGAGGTGAAAATATTGTAATATCAGGTTTTGAATTAACCAATTATTTGTTAATTAAGATGTCAGAAATGCTTAATTTGTATTGCACCACTCTATTACTTCTATGTGACAGCTAAAGGTACTTCAATGATAAATACAATACAGTACTTAATTTTCTAATTGAACATAAATTGATTATTTAATCTGTTTTGCTATAATTAAATATGGATATGTAAGAGCTATTTGTTCTAAAAATGGCATCCCATAGAAAAGCAAAAGTAATTTGGGCTATTGTGTCATTTCAAGGTGATCATACCGATGCTGTACTTGCTATAGTGTTAAAGTAGCTGTGAATTTAGGATTAACATAAATCTTGGTGCAAAAGGGACAAACTTCAATGATTTCAAAGGAATTATTCCTGTATATATTTGGCCATTTCTTAGTACCCTTTGCTCATTATGTAATACATATTAAATCCCTGTAACACCTTTGTTGCTTCTTTCCTTGTTTTTGCTGAAAGCTCTTCGGCCTGGTATGTTGAATTATGACACTAAATTTAGGTATTTAACATACTTTATTGAATGGCTTTGACAGATTTGAAAGCTCAAACCATTGGATAGATATGAAAAATGTTATTGCACTGCATTCTTCATTGGTACATAGTCTCTGTGATATTCCTACCTCCTATCAGAATGTCTGAATTTGTGCCCTGAAACTGAGTCTTTACAATAGATACAAAAATAACTGCCTATTATATATATATTATATATATTATAGGGGAATTCAGATAAATGAACAGTGATATCTCTGAAACCATAGTCTCTCTGACAATTTTATTTCCATTTTATTTTGTGTATTTAATTCTTTATTCTTTATCTGAAGGTATTTTAAAAGAATTTAGATTCTAGATAGCCTTCTAGGTTAGAAGAATTTTAGAGTTAGATTAATTCTAGAGTCTCGAGCCTCTAAAGTTCCATGAATGTAAAAAAATATATAGGAATTAATTATATTAATCCATTACTTTGTGCCATAAAAATAGCAAAGCAAACTGAATTACTACCTAAAAGCCTTTATTTTTGGAAGATAATCAAATAAGTCTTTCACAAATATTTGTTTCAGATTCAGGAACCTAAGTATTAGTTTAAAAAAAAAAAAAAAAAGGCTTTGGCCCAAGATTTACATTTGCAAGATATCTTTCTGAGCATGTGGACTTCTTGTGGTGTCACAGAGGGATTTATGTTAGAGAGAAGCTGCATGAGGCTCAGTCCTGTTCATGAATTTGCTGTGTTGGACCTATGCAGAATCCCATGGATACCATGAGAGCTCAGGGAGGCACAAAGCCAGCTATGCAGCAAAGATTTATTTGCAAGGATCAGAGTCTTAGATGGAGAACGTGTGAATTTTGTTGTATGGCTCATTAATTTTTCCAGCTTTGGGGGAAACACAATGAATAACAGAACTATTAGTTTCACAGCTCATAGATCACAGCTCCCAGAAAAGGGGAGAGCCAGGAGGCCAGAGTACTGTAATAACCCACCAAGGGCTCCCACCATCAGGAGCACAGACTTCCTCTTACATGGTGGGGAGCATCCGGCTGCACTTGCCAGCAGACATCAATTATTTCAGGAGTTTACTTTGCTACAGTACAAGGGTGTTGGATTGTATAGAATAATTTCTAGGGATTCTAATGGTTCCTTTTGCCAGTATTTATGAATGTTGGGATGTACCTTTAGACTGTTGAATATATATCCACAAATTTAAATGAATCTGAGATTTTAACAAGATATGACCTTGAGAGCAGGTGATCTTTTCCTTGGACTATAAAATTTTTAATTAGCAAGTGCAGCATTGATCCTATACTTTTCAATTACAGGATTCATTTAAAATGCTTCATGATTTAGTTGTTTCTCATGACAAAGTCAAAATAAGGACAAAGGTAACCAGGTCCATAAAAATAAAATATTCTTTTCTTTTACGCCCAGGAAAATTATTATTTCCTACCAATAGGCTTCCTCAGGAAAGAGCAGAGGAAAAGAGGAAAGAACAGCTAATCTCATTTTTTCTAGAAGTAGCACACCTGGAAAGCTCTGACCTACACTGCAAGCTCTGTCCTCCAGGACCATGGCAGAGACAGATAAAATAGTTGTTCAGAAAGGAGATTGAATAAATGGGATTATAATGGGATTATCTTTAATAGGATCTCTCAGTAGGGCAGAAAACTGTGAATGAATACTCCTATAACAAAGCAAACAAACTCCAAATTAACATTAGGTTGATGTGAGACAGGGCTTAGGTTGAGTGGAAATTAAGTTCATAATTGAGCTATTTGCCTTTCTGGAGCTTAGTTTAATGGAGGGAATTTTATAAACTTTGTCTTTGACTCTTTAAATATTAGACATTATATGAAAAAGTGGATTTCTTTAACTTTAGAGAACTTTTACTAAATATAGTTACTATGCAAGGCTTAGTAAAATGTGCATCCTTTCTCGCTTGCCCAAACCTAGAACTAGTGTAAAACGTGATTTTTTTTCATATGGTTTTATCTTCATGCAAAGCTTTCATATGGTTTTATCTTCATGCAAAGTTGAAACATTAAACTTTCAGAATGCTAATGCCAGAGAGAGTGTCAGGAGCTTTCAGTTCATTAAAGGAGCACACATTTCCTAATTGACTTCCTCTTTAAATAGAAGAGTGTAAACCTCTTTGTTCTGCTTGTTTAACTGCCTTTCTTCCTTTATAGAGATTTAATGGAGGATTATTGCTCAATTCTGCAGGTACCTAGCAGATAGTGCCTCCCAGATAAGGCCCATGATAAGGCTTGATAGAAAGGAAGGGTGCACTGCAATGCAGAAGAGGAAATCTGCAGTGTATCTAAGGCTCAGAAATAAGTATACTAGCTTGTATTAAAGGGACAGATTAGCTAAGAAAATGTTGAACTGATTAATTCAACAAAAAAATTCTAATAGACAACATATTTTATATGACAAAGAAGGATGTTAAGCCTAAACTATATTCTAATTTTAACCTAAACTTTTCGAAAAGGACTGATTAGATGTAAAATGTTGACCTGTTACACAGAAAACTATCTCTTGCTGAATAGCTATTTAGATGCCATTACTTTTGACAAGCAGTAGAAACTCTTGAGTGTGAATCAGGTTCACTGACAGAATGTGTTCAGAAGCTTCTGTCCCTAAACCAGTAATTTTACACATCCAGCATCTGTGTTACATTATATTTAATTCATACAGAATAATTCCAGTCATTTACAGTAAGAATTGAAAGCAATTTAAAACATATGTCTCATAAACTGTCCGCCATAATCTATGTAGGTTCTTTGCTACAGCACAGATGCTTATGTTCAGCATGCTAGAAAAAAGGTTTAAGCATATTTTTGTATTTAATGAAAATCATAGATTGTTTCTGTCAGTTCTTTACTTCTGTGCATCACATAGGCTGGCTTGTCATGGGGTAAGGTACCATAATGATGCATCTCTAGGTGAGCTGGACAAATAAACTCAGCTCACCCCACAAGAACTAGAAACAACTTTTGTTTATTCATGAGTGTGTCATGCATCCCAACAGCCATGAAAAGTTGTCTGTAGTTTTGTGTATATAATACATATGTGTTTATTCTTATGACACCCGTCCACGGTAATTCAGCAGAATGTGTCATAATATATAATGACTTTCTCTGATTGCATCTTCAAATATTCACCTTGTGTCCTTGCTAGTATATGTGATATGCTGTCTTTTGCTGTTACAATTTTTAATCTATAAAGCTTATTAAAAATTCTTCTTTGATTGTGAGAAGTAGAATTTTCCCCATGTTTGTAGTACAAACTGATATCACTATGACTGTGATTCTTTCTTTTTCTAGGAAAAAGAAATCTGATGAATGACGTTGGACATAAACAAATTGAAAAAGTTGAAGGAAGAGACATGAGGCATGGGATACAATGATAGTCATATGCTTTCTGGGTATTAACTAAGTTGTTCAAGTCCTCTTATTAAGTGGGCAACAGAAAACCTGATCTCAGCAGTCTAGTCTCTTGAAGAACAAAACACAATTATGTTCTTTGTCCTGGAAGTGTGGGAAAAAGTGCCAAAGTATTAAAAAGGTCAATTTAGGTTCTAAGGACTTCAGGAGCATGTGCGTGTGCATATATATTTACATATATAGAGGTATGTGTGTGTGTCATATTTTTTTATATATGTCAATAAATACAAAAATAATTATGGACTGAAGGAGAGGGCCACCTCCCTCTGAGGTGTTTTGACTTAGTTGCATCATATAGAGATTCTCCAACTACATCTGGATAACTACCATGGGACTTCATTTTGTTTCCACAATGGGATAATAAGGTTCATCTGCAACTGTGTTAGAGGTACAAGAGGATGAATGATGTGAAAAACCTCATCCTGTTTTAATAAGCAAGTCTACTTCTTTTCCTAAGCTACAACAGGACATCCACTCTGATATCTCCAGACCTTCTCTTTCAATGTTTATTCTTGCCTACTTTTCATGAAGAGGTTTTAAATGTGAGGTAAAAAAATAGTGGCATAGAAATCGTAATTTTTTTACCTTCTATTTTTTTTCAACACAGCTCAGTGTTCCACTGTATTAGAAAATCTTCTAATTTTAGAAATAAAAGCAAAAATAAACTTTGGGAAAAAGCATTTTCTTAAAAAATGTTGCAAGGAGTGTGTGCATGGAGCAGTCCTTGTCCCTCTGATTGAACTTCATGAGTAAAATTCTTGCACCACTTGAATCTGCTGTTTGCCTGTTTTATCCACTGAGACAGAATACCCTCTTCTGTTTTTCACCATCTAGTAAAATGAAAATAAAGAAGATGTTATCTCCATGAGTTTTGCAATGTCAGTGTCAGAGAAGACAGATTTTTTTCTGTCACTTTTAGTTGCAGATAAGATGCTTAGATGCCACAAACATTTAATAAGTCAATTGGTAACTAAATTTCTAATTAGTCATGCTCCTAAGACAAACACAACCAAACCTTTCTTTAAAGTAGAAGGAGCATAGGACTCACAGACATTTCATGTGAAAAAAGCTACATACAAATTAATGATTATCCTCCTGACCTTCCAGAAACATCTTTCCCACTTCTATGAGAAACCTACCAGGAAACAGGAATCTAAGTCAGTAGTCCCTAAGGTAGTTAAGCATTGGTTGCTAAAGTAAAGAACTCTTTGTTGCCTGAACATTTCCTTTGATTTAACTTGGAAACGTTGCTGGAAAATTGTTTGAGTTGGCCTTTTCCCGTCCAGTGATTTCTGTGTAGTCCACATCTAAGTAAATATGTAATCACAACAGCATAGAAAGCATAGAATGATGTTAAAATCTGACTCTCAAATAGTAAAGTATTTGGAGATTTTGATAGCCTTGCCTTTTTACAGTTGAGAGTTGTTTGAGGGAGCAAAGTAGAGAAGACAATCTATTCTGGTTCTCAGAACCCTGCAAAATATCATCTAGATGAAATCTGATTCTCAAAAAATGAGTACAAATCAAAGAATACTGCACTGAATGACATGTGAGAGAAACAACTATGAGGAATACAGTAAAAGAAAATTTCAAAGGAAATGCGCATTGGAATTCCTATAATTTGTGGAGTACATATGTACGAGTGAATACAGAAAATTTTATTATCCCTGAAATTCTGACATTCTGCACTTATTAAGAATCAAATCAGCTTATTATGAGGCAACCTACA
>CM031878.1:42681452-42711722 GCA_018697195.1 Certhia americana | reverse complement strand
CCTCTCCTCTCCTCTCCTCTCCTCTCCTCGAACTCTCCTCGAACTCTCCTCTCCTCGAACTCTCCTCTCCTCGAACTCTCCTCTCCTCGAACTCTCCTCTCCTCTCCTCGAACTCTCCTCTCCTCGAACTCTCCTCGAACTCTCCTCTCCTCTCCTCTCCTCTCCTCAAACTCTCCTCGAACTCTCCTCGAACTCTCCTCTCCTCTCCTTTTTCTTCCTCTTTCTTTTCTTGCTCTTGCATTATATCAAATCTTGCAATGAATTTCTGAGGAACAAGAAAGCTGATAATGCATGTACAGAGATTTGAATAATCAGCCAGTTCCAAGAAAAACATTGGAACAAGTAATCATTGTACTGCAGTGTTATCTGAATTCCCTTTTCCAATTTCTAAGAACAGATTTTACTCTAATGTACTATAGAGTCTATGTAAGTCTATACAAATTTGTCCTTTAAATATGTATTTTCAGGAATACAGTGTTATATCACAGATACGTACATGCACTTAATTCAACAGATCGGGCATTACATAAAGGTCAGGCCATTTTATATTGCTATTTAATATATTTTTACTGAAAATTGTTTCCAGTCTTCAGTTTTCATCTTTATTTCCTAGTGATAAAGAAGATAGTGATAAAGCCATAAGGCTTGAAGGAATTAACAATTTATGGAAGAAAAATATGCAAGTATAAAAGTCAGAATAGCAGGGAATGTGAGCAGAACTGAATTCTGAGACAAAAAACCATTTCTATCTTTATTTTGGAGTACTAATGAAGTTTCTTATCTATATATTTTACTTCACAAAGGCAAAAGTACTTCTAAATTTACTCCTTTTACTGCTGTGAGGAGTTTGTTTTGCTCTTGACTCCCATGAGCTTGAGTTGAGATCAAGACGAACAGTACTGCAAAGCATTTATTAATTGGAAAACAAATATGCTTTTGTTTACTCATCTCTTTAAATGGCTAATAGATGTTTTTCTCTAGACAATATGTAGAGGTTTGAGTGCTTCTGAATTTTTGCAATTTTCAGCTTGTAATATTCAGATAAGGTTTTCTACACTCTCTTTGTCAAGAAATGTGTGACTGACACTGATACAGCAGCCCACACATATCTGCAGTTAACTGAGAAGGTGGCAGCCTGTTGAGACAGAAGATTTCTTATAAAGAAACTATGTAAAAGTCTTAATCCTTCTTCCTGTAGAGGTCGGTTGGAGTTTTGCATTTGATTTTGTGGAAACCAAATTGGTCCCCAGTTGAATAGAAAACAATCACTCACTGTATAGTGAGAATTTATATCCTGCAAAAAAATATACATTATTAAAAGGGAATGACATAGGGGTCACTGAGCAATTTTAGTAGCCTACAGATCATTACATTTATTACTCAATTTTTTTTTCCTTTTATGCAAGAAAAACTCACAGTGACTTCAGTAAGAGTTTTTCTTACTTAAGGAGTACAGAACTGAGTACTTAGTTGAGAACGAAAGCAACATTAATGACTTCCATATGTTATTGCATAAACCTCATTCATATGTTTTTGATTTAAAATATTATAAAACAAAAAACAAAAATATTCTGTGTAACTTTTGGTGAGAAGCAGAAATGTTATAAAGACCATGGATGAGAACAATTGGATTTTAGTTAGATGTGCAGTAATTGTTTGTACCCTGCAAATAATTTCTACAAAATAGTCTCTTGTTCTTTTTGTTCAGTGTATCTGTCTTACATACTGTTTCCATTCTCTTGTCTTCGCCTTAATTATTTCCAAAAGCCCTGTGGGGATATTATGTCAGCACTTCTTGACCTCATGTGGTGAAGTTGTCAATGTTGAATTAAGCATTTTTTTAATATAACCATATCGATCCCATACACAGATATTCCCTGCAACACCCTTGATCATGCAGTGAGGTGAAAAAACACAGGAATATGCTGTAACTGAACTGCACTGAGAATGTGTGAGCTTACAAACAAATTTAAGCTTTTAAATACATCATAACTCAACATATGAGTACTGTTCAGCGCCTATTTTTACATGGAAATCTTTAAGCAGACACAGAAGTCCCTGTCCAAAGATAAGGAATTGCAAATGCAGCAAGACTAAAATTCAAAAGAGAAATAAAACCTATTGCCACTTAATCTGTAAATAATATTAGCAGCATCCTTAGATACTGAAAATGGTGAACTTTTTGTTCTACTTTTTAAAAATAAACCCCATACCTGATTATAATATAAGCTACTCCTGTAAGGATAGTTGCCTAAAATGGACTTCTACTTTGATCTTGGTATCTGGAATTTGAAATTATGTGCACTTCTAGCTCAAATTTCGCTCCATGGCCATTATTTGGGCTCCTCTGCCAGAAAGCTGTAGCCAGACAGCATGAAAACAGCTGCAATTTTTGTATTTACTGTATTCAAAATATAGCTTGTAAGTTACCTGGATATGAACCATGAAAAATAATGTAAGCCTTAGATCATAATACAAGCAGTTCATCTTTTTCTTCACATTCATTTAATGAACTGTGCTGTGTTATTCTGCTACTGATGAAGTGAGGAAGAAAGCATGAATATGGTAGTCTTCTAATGAGCTGTGTTCATAGAAGACTAGAAGTTTTCAAGCAAACATGCTGTGGCTGGAGATTTAGGTCAGTAGGTCAGGAATTACTCTTTTAGAGAAAAAAGGCTTACACTGACTGACAAGGCTGTAGAATTTAGTAGCACATGTTGAAGCACACATGTATAAAACCTGCAAATAATGCAAGCTAAAATGAA
Source organism: Certhia americana (assembly GCA_018697195.1). Lineage (NCBI taxonomy): Eukaryota > Metazoa > Chordata > Aves > Passeriformes > Certhiidae > Certhia > Certhia americana. The sequence continues at coordinate 42,708,957 of CM031878.1, read as the reverse complement.
ATAAAAGGATCAAGGAACTGGAAACATTTCCAGTCCGCTTCCTTTTAATTGCTACATTTTTAAGAGCATTGAGGAAGATGAGTCAGTAGGAAGAGAGGAATAAGCAATCATCATTTCACAATTTTATATTAGAGGCAGATGTAAAACATATAAAATATAAAAAATAATATAGAATATATAATAAATATATAATATGGAATACATGATGTATAATTTATAATATATAATATGTAAGATATAATATAAAATATATAATATGCAAGCTATTATATATCAGATACATGATACAAGATAAATATTTATATAATTGAAAATAGGAAAAAACCCCACAAAAACATTACCCCAGGAAGAAGAATCTCTCATTGAAATGTTATTGTCTTAATGTTGACAGTAAGTGAACATGGCATTCAAAATTAGAGGTGGGGGGTTGTCTTGGACAAATCTTTTTGTTGCCCTGCACTCTTGGCTCATCTAAAGTTCCAAAAAAGCCAGACCAGAAGCTTGTGCCCCATCCAGAAGGAAGAAGTCCTTACAGATTCTAGAGGCACATTCTATTGGCTGACTGTCTACAAGTTTTTGCTTCCTAAGTAGTCATCCAAATGCAACGTAAACCACTGAGTTTTTTTATAGTAATTCAGTACTTTTTGCGCCACCTAAAAATAGTAGTAGTAGTTGCTTACTATATAACTAGTTGAAAAAATGTGTATGCTCACCCTGATCCTGCCTACAATGATATAATTAGAAAATTAAGGTGAAATACTGTATACAATTTATTTCCCAGGGTAGACTGGAGGACTATTTTAAACATACATTGTGTTATTGTATTATTAATGCAAATTAATGTGAGGCTTTTCTAGCACTAGATAAAATGATAGCAATGGTCAACTATAAGGTAACTAGCTTGGATCAATACTTTAAAAAAAATTACTCTCTAGCCACTATCTCCCAGACTCTCAGCATTTGCTTTTCTTTGGGTGGCAGATCATTAATCACATAGTGTCAAGGACTAAAGAAATGTCACTTTGACAAGAAGGATTTAGTTAAAGAGTGCGCATTGTTAACAGAGGTGGTAGTAACAGCGCAGGGAGTGTAACATATACACTTGGTCTGGCTTCCAGCTGTTTGGCTTCACAGTTATTATGTGCACTGTGAAATAAATAAATCTTTCAATAATAAAGCAAAACATTTTTGAGTCCATGAGTTACTCTTTTTTAAGATGAAAGAAATGTTTTCTTTCACTATTAATTTTGAGGTACTACGTAACTTCTCTCAGGTAAATCCTAAAGAATTAAAATGACCAGTGAATTTTGAAAGTGAACTTAGAAGTTAGTTCAAGAAAATCAATGATTTTTTCCTAGATACAAACATACTATTTAAAAATTTTTAGATTTCCAGAAGTAGATATAATTTCAAGTTAGTACAGTCAATATTATTTCAGAGTCCTCTATTCTTTGGATTTGGATTTGTTTGGGTTTTTTGTTGTTTTTGTTGTTTTTGGTGGTGGTGGTGGTTTGGTTTTGGGGGCAGGGGTTGGTGGGTTCTTTTGGATATTTTTTTTTTTTTCCCCAATATTTCTGTGGGATTACATTTTTAATAGGGAGGTATTTCTACTTCTTGAGCTATTTCTTGTACTTGTGTGTAAACTCTTAAAACATAACTTAAATTCATGTTTATATCTAGGATGAACTGCACAGGTGCAGAAAAAGAGCAGAAACTGAAAATGGAGGTAGATGCAGCATAACATTTGATTTCTACTGTTTGGGTGGAAGGAAACCCTGTTCTGGCATTTTCACATCCCACTGTCTATAATACTTTTATTACTGAAACACTAGAAAGTTGAATTTTGAATGAAGTATGAGGACATTCTGAACTCAGTAATTCCTGTAAGACCCAGCACTTAATGAGTAACACTGAGGTTTGAATGTAAAATGTACAAACTGGGCAATTTGAAAGAATTTACTTTACAAAGCCTGATATGTTTAGACAGACGGGAATCCTATTTGTTGTCTTATTTCACTGCATTTTGAGACTGCTATTTTCACCATAAACACAAGAACAATACACAAGCAAGAACTTCTCTTGCTAACATCCTGATAATTTTGCCAAGAAATTTAAGAACTTTGAGATAACAGAAAATAAGCGACATTATTTAAGAGTTTAAGTATCTCTTCAGTCTGACCTGTGGGCTCCAGCTTGAGATATGAATGCAGAAAGATATAACAAAAACTAAGCAATATAAATAATTGCAGTCTTTCCTCTAGGTGTTTCATTTCAGCAAATGGCCTGTATGTTGGAAAAACATAGATACACAGTAATTATGCCTGTATAAAATACAAGGCTGTGTTTGTGTGTCTGTGTGAGTGAGTGTGTGTGTGTGTGTGTGTGTGTGTGTATGCCCTTGTATTCAGTAAAATGAACTTACTATTATGACATTATTTTTTCCATCTTTGCATCCAGATTTCATGTAGACAAAAAATGACTGTCATTTCAGAAAAAAAAAGTTCTTTTTGGGAGAATGGCCACTGTGGAGTTTGGGTTTAAACAGTGAGCCGGAGCATAGACAATAACTATGGGTTTCTCTCTGTTATTCTGTCCAATTCACTGGTATTTCTGTATTTGTCTTACAGCACTACACTTGACCTCATCCTCCTATCTGAGGTGAAGTTGTTCACCACTATCTTCTTTTTATCACTAGCATTGTATATTTTGGTTCTGTCTTGCTATTAATGGTTTTCCTGGTGGGCCTTCTGCAGTAGTCTTGTAACACTGCTAAAAGTTATTTGCTCAATTACTGTAATTTAGTCCATGTCTTAGCTTTTTATCCACACTGTATTTTAAGAAAAAGAAAAATACATTGATTATTCTGATTCTCAGTCTGGAAAAGCACATATTGAGTCCCAAGCTTGTAAGTAGCTACTTTGAAGAAAAATAACAAAAGAAGATGACAATAGAACTCCATAAAACTCAGAATTTTATTCACAGGAGTCTAATCATGGGGTTTGGATCCAAAAATTAGGAGTCTTTTGTCTTTACAGATGGTCTGAAAAACAACTCCTCATGGTCGAGGTACTCCTTTTTATTTTGGTTAGCTGTGAAAGCCACATTGCTATCACAATGCATGTGGGCACTCCAAAGTATAAATTATGTTTTACAAGTGGGATCACTTGTATAAAGTTCTAGAATGACTTGCCAAAGACCACAGAGGAAGTGTGGGGCAGAAAAAGAACAGAATGTGCATTTCCTACAACCTTGCCCAGTCCTTGAACCACTGGTTCAGCCTTCTATTTCACTGTTACTGTCATCACCATGACTTACAAGTTGTTGAATCTGCAGTCAAGCTTGAGTGTTTTAGTAATTAGAGCTGGCTAAGTTTTCTTTGCAAAAGAAAAACTTGAAGTATTGAAATAAACTTGTAAAAAAGTGGCTTTGGTCAACTGTGAACACCACTTGTATTCATTAATTATTACTAATTATGCAACTGAACGTTCTTAAAAGGATTTTTCTGAGAAAGAAAGCCAAGTGTCAGAAATTTGTAATACATAACTTTTCTACAACATACTACATCCTTCTGTGTGTGCTCTGTTTCGCATAACTGAGCTCAGAAAAAAGGAAAAACTCCCTATCTAGAATAAAATCAGTGGTGGAATAACATTGCAGATATTGGGGGAGGGCATCCTTTCACTCTAAAATTTTTAGATGTGACCATTTCACCCATTTTTCATGGATGAAAACTGATAAACTCTTTTAGATACTAAGAAATATAAAATATTGTGGTGCTCTCTAAGGAATTCTGAGAAAAAACCAAACTGACAGTGTTTAATAAATAATTCCATAAGACTAATATGCACCTCTCAAGAATTTAACTTCTTTCTTGTCTTTTAGCTAGATCAAAACAAATTAAACCATTAAACTCAGTTTATGCTGAAGAAATATCTTCTAACAGTCATGACTTAGGAGCTTTTGTTGTGAACAGAAGCATTTTTGTCATGTATTTTAAACATCTAAAATTGTTTTCTTAAAGAATAATTTTCTTAAAATAATATTTTTTGTATCTTAGAATTGCTGTATTTAAAGGGGTTTTTTTTTTTTTTTTCTTATCACTAAAGCTTACCTCACTTGTTGGCACTTTTCTTCCCACTGGAAAACTTTGACATACATATTTATTGCAGTTCACAGTTTTTTGTGTTTCAACTGTCACTAAGGTCTCCTTACACAAGTGCAGAAGTATGCAACTATGACAAATAATGGCAAGAAAACACTTACACAAACATTTCTAATGCTGCAAGAGAGTTTGATCTGGCATGAGAGATCTGGCATAAAGGTTCAAGTCATGGAGTTAAAATGGTTTCCTTATTTTTTGTTTCTGAACTCTTTTCCCTTCTTCTCAGTGATACCATGAAACAAATCTGTTACCAAGCTAAAGCATTGTGCCCCAGTGACACTGAATTTATATATACCTGTATTCCACAAACTGCTGCAACTGTGAAAGAAGCCACTCTCACTTTGTGAGACCAAACTTCATTAACATTTTAAAGAATGATACAACTAAGGTAACTAGTTTTAAAAATAATGACACATTTTTTCAGTTTACTAAAAATGCATCTTGGACTTCCTGCCAAGATAGATCTGTTGGATGTTCTTTGAAGCGTCTACAAGTTACAGTAATTTTTCATATCCTCATTGAGAGCTCAGGTCTAGGGGGAAGAAAAGTGCCGCTTTTCCGAATGGGAAGACAGATAAGACTGCCTTTGCAGCTTTTCTTTGGGGGAAAAAAATCAAGGTCACTCACTTTAATCAGCTGTGACAAATCAAGTATGGGCATGAATTTTAGCTGCATGTTGCCTGCTTGCAGCTAGTGCAGAGGTCACCTGGCACCAAGTGAAATGACTTTCTATTTGCTCATATCTCTTTTTCCACTTTCTTGAACAAAGCCAAGAAAAGTTTCTTAAAGCTGCTAAATTTCATCTGCCTGATGAGAAAGAACCAGAAGTATTAAAAGTTAGAAATACTTGAAAAAATGAGTTAGGAATAGCTATCCTATGCTTTTCATTTGCTGCCCTTTATTTCATCCCAGACACTAGCAGTACTTTTGTGAATGGGCTTAGGCATATGCTACCAAATCAGAGTAGTATGAACAGGAAATATATGAACAAATTCAAACTGAAAATTTAGAGGCGTACCTCTGTTGATCTATCTCCTGGGAAACCACTTCAGTAGTGCATAGATCTCCTTAGATATGAGACTCTGTTCTGCATAGAACATAGTTCCTGCTACCTTCTGTGTTTCCCTCATTCATTGTAAAGATCACATCTCTTGCCTTACATTCTGTCTTCTTCTTCAAGAAGATAATGAAATTCCCCATGGTAAAATATACAGATGTGAAGGATTAGACAAAATTGTAGATGGATGAGTGAAGAGTTGAAGTCTAAGATCAAATAGCCTTTAAAAAAATAAAATTAAAAAAAAATATAAATATACGAAAATATACATTCATGTGTTGTTAATCAAAAAGCAAACTACTGTGACTTTTTGGGGATTTTACCACTGTACTATACTCTATTCCTCTTTTGTGCAAAAACCTATTCTAAAAAGAAATTCTTTTCTGAAAATTGACACAAGCATCTAGACAGTCTGATATTCAGCTAGATAGTCATTATTGTCTCCAGCAGGTTTTCTGTGCATAAACACTGTTGTGCAGCTGAGATGTGGTGTTTAGCACTGAAATGGTTAAGGATATACTAGGAATGTCTTGCAGTTGAAGCTGCCTAAATATGTTTGAGTTATTAGTGGGTTAGCATAGAAAGCAGGAGGGGTTACTAAAGCATTTCTTACCCTGTTCAAGTTTATCAAGTTCAGCCAAAGTTAAATGTTATGCTCAATGCACTTCAAGTTTTATGGGTGGTATGGGGATAGATACATGTAGAGCTCTGCTACTTTCTGCTTGTATTCAGCAAATGCTAACCTTCTTTTTGCTCATTATCTAAAGCTGGTCTCCATGGGTCTCAACTATTTGGGACACATACATTTAGCAACACCCCTATGTTAATATGGTTCTCCAGAGATCACAGCTGGGACACAGAGTTTCTGTAGCTGCTTATGATTAGATTAAGACTGTTCTCTTTCCAACCTTTACTTCTTATGTCACTGTATAATCATGAATTTTGCTTCTGCAACTTGTGCCCACATAAATTCTGGAAGCATCTCAAGGAGATTATGGTTTCTTCTTTTTTTTTTATGTGTTGTTTGGTTTAATTTAAATTTTTAATATTTATTTTTAATTACTCCTTCTGTCATTTAAACAATTCTACTGTAAAGATTTTTAAATCACTCTTATTCCTGGAGGAATAACAAAATAATATGTTCACATCACCCTTCTCTTGTTTTCTTATTGTGAAAAAGGAAAATATGTTCATCACTGCATTCGTACCATTTGCTTAAAGCTGACATCCAAGTTCCTGGTGTAACAACCTCAAAGTTAATGCACTTCAGATGAAATCTGCTCTGCAACTGTAAACTTACTAATTACTGCATGTGCCCTGAATCTACTTAGTTTAATTGATAAAAAAGATAAGGCATACCAGATGAACATCTTTACCACTGGTTAAAAAATAGTGTGGTGCCTGGGGAGTCTGCAGTGGAAGACTCTAATTTACTCTATTGACATTGCTAGGTTTCAAAAAGGATGCCCAGTGCCTGAAAGTGGGCTTCCAGGCCACTACAGATACAGACTGGGAGTCCAGAAAACCTCAGATTCCCTTCACAGGAGAAAACCTCTTTGGTTCTTGACCTGCTGTGTCTAGGTTTGACCCTCCTGTCCAATGTGCATAATTATACATGTGGTATGCACAGCCTTTCCAACTAATCATATTTCTCTGCTTCTGGAAGTGGTATACTATTTTCTCTCTGTTCAACTATTCCTGGTTCCTTTTTTCAGTATTCCTCATGGCTGACCCCATAAGGCAAAGGCCTTGTCTTGTGATTGGTGTAGTGCCATCTGTTGTCTGTCTCCTAGTTAGAGAGTGTACATCTAAATATCTGTAAAGGTGTACACATGTTGTGTACTGAGTGAAGAAATAGTATACTGAGTGTTTTCACATGGTGGTCATCTGTGCACTCTGGAAGAGGAAAATCATTTATAAGGCTATTGTAAGGTTCTCTGGTACTAAGTGAAGTGATGACATTTTCTATGAAAACAATCTTGAATTAATATTGCTTAAACACATCTACTGCTTGCAAGGATTTTTAGGTGAAATTTTTAATATCATTCTACTTAGTGCTGTCCTTGCTAAGATTCTTCAAAAATTGGTTGATTAGTTGTTTTGCTCTTCTGGAAAAACCTGGAGAAAGGCAGTGATGTTGTGATGCCTGTCATATTGTGAAAGACTCTCAGAATATCACACATGAAAAACTAGCTGTGGTTTAACAACCACACATTCATTTATTAACTATCTTGTACAAGCATTGTGATCATATCTTTCATGTATTGAGCTCTGTGGGAGGGAAGCACAGAAAAGGAGTCAATGGAGCACATGAGCTTGATAGCAGAGCCAGCTGTTTGGGGCGCAGTGCTCCTCACACGGAGAGCAGCCTGACATCTTGCACCCAGATCAATGGCCCCCAACTGCTACATGAGGTTCATAAACAACTGAAGAAAGGCTGAGCTGCTCTCCAGCTCTTCTCCTTTTCCCTTTATCACCCAGCTGTGAGTATTCATGCAGACAGTTTTATTGAAGTAGGGTTAGTACTGTTTTTGCAGAACAAAGCTCTTAGCATGTCACAGCCTCCTAATGGGTGATGCTTTGCATTTAGGGATTTTGGTCAAATTCCTTTCTGTGTTCCTCCCTTCTTTCCTTCCCACTAGTCAATCTTTATGTTTGTAACATCCACATTTTAAGCAAAAATAAATTATGATATAATTGCTGAAAACTTGCTTATTTTTAAGGTTTGGTACAGTCATTCCAAGAAAGTTCATGTAATGTATATAAAGATCTAGTTTTTAATGACATGCATTGATTTTATAACTTTTGAATGACGTTACTATTTCCCTTGCAATGGATGGACACATATGGTGCATATACAGTGTATGGCATATGGCACTATGCTTAGGGCTTTTTGACACTTTAGCTGGCAGCTAATTCTTTAAGTAATAATAATAAAAAAAAAGACACTTCCTCCTGTCTGTTCTTCTACATACTGGCACTGCAAGTGTGTGAACAATCATAGGCATTAATCATGAAAAGAGTATAATATGTATTTATTTGAAGAAGAAACGCATCCTTAAAATTATTGTTAAAAAGTAATTAAAATTTAATCCAATGTAACACAGGGCTAGTCTCACAGCCAAGCTTTGTAGAAGTTGAGTTTGTTCATGATTTTTATTGTTTTATCATTGATCTTCTTTTTTGATGTAATTTTTATTTTTATTTCATTCTTCAGTACTGCTGAGCACTTTCTCAGCTGGCTTGTTTCTGAGTAGGGCCCTAAGGAAGGGAATTTGACATAGCAGAAAGAGGTAATAGCTGCTCCTGGCATTTCACATGGTGGCCACAGCCTTCAGGATAGGATTTAAGATATGTAGCAAAAGCTCTGTATCTGCAACAGACTAAAAAACAAATCTTGATGACCCAGCAGAGCTACCAGCTCATGTGATCCTTACATTGCAGCTTTTGTTTGTTCAAGTTCCCTAAAATGTAACTACTGAATACCTGTGATTGAATGAAAATTTCAACTCAGAATATAAATTTCTAGCTTCCATTTTACCACTACCCATCTCTGTCTTGTCCCCAATCTCCTAGAATTCACTCCAAGGTTTGAAACTCTGTAGTGTGTAATAAGAAAACAGTAATTTAAGAGCAATTCTTCAAAAGTCTCCATTAGCTGATTGTAAAGTATTATTTTAGCTCATTTTTTAGACCTTCTTCATAAATGTTTTTATAATCTTAGATTTTAATTATATTATAGTACTGAAAATAATGTTCACATTTCACATGGGTATGTAGTTGATGTATTATGCATATTATGTATTATAATATACATAATGCATATAAATATATAATGTGAAAGGATTAGGGACTCAGAGAGGAGTGTAAATGATTTTGTTTACATCAGTATTATCAGTTCAGCATTTTAAAACTGGTAGAAGACTAGGTGAACAACAAGTCATGATAATGCATTTTTTTTGTAATGAACTGAGAAAGCTGATAATTTTAACAACTGTGATTTTATTCAATTTAATTTATAATGTTTACTAAATCCATTTAATATCATCATAGGCATTAATTTGATATAGATTGGGAAAACAACAGGAGTTCCTTTGGACTCAGAGTTTGAATAATAGCTGTACTCCATACAGTGCTTCATTCCTAGCTACTTTCACTAAAATCACAGGCTTTAGAGGAAGTTTCCTATCAGTCTCCTAATTCCTTCACTATTGCAGCTGCAGGTGCAGAACTTCAGAACTTCAAAGGGCTTATTGACAGTAAACCTGCAGAATAATATAGAGTACACCCTAGAACATCAAGGCCATCTTTGATAGTTTAGAAATGCTTTGGTATGAGTCTGGACTTCATTTTTCAAAGGAATTATTTCTAATAGACATAGTTGTTTTTATTTTCTTTCATCTCATTCTCTCTTTTAATTTGTGCACAGTTTCTTTATGAATCTCTATCGGAGCAGCTCTTTGATCTCTAGCATTTACAGACTGTGCACCTCGTGTAGGCCAATCAAATTTTGGAAGTGATAGTAAACTGAAAACCATAAGGCTTAATTTTGTTTCTGTATCCTTTCTTTGGTGAGAGGCAAGGAAGGGATGAAGGTGTTTTGTCAATTTTTGAACAATTGGTTGAATTTGAATATTAAATGCTAAATTACTGTATAACTTGTCTTGTGACATCCTAGAATGATTCTTGAATGTTCAGTAGAATGACAATTTTCAGTCTTATGGGTTGTTAGTTTAAAGTTTGTTGCATTTGTTGGCTAATTTTTTCCCCTTTTTTTCTTTCTAGCAGAATTCCTCTTGATAAATGTCTTTCTCTCCTTATGTCTAATAAAAAAATATTTTGGAAGAGAACAATGAACTTCTTCACCTTTCCAAAGCATTGCAAATTTGCTAACAAGTTTGTTATTTCCTTCCACCTCTTCAGCTGACTGTAATTTGGTATTAATCTAAAAATCCTTGTGAAGTGAGTGGTCAGTTCCTAGAAAAGGGCAGAAATCACCTGAAATTATATGGCCCTGTAGGCTTCAGAACAGAGTTCTGCTATTCCCCAAAATACTGGTTGATTGTGAGGCTAGGGAAAAATGAAAACAGCAAAAAGCTATGTGAGAGAGAAAGAATACACCTGATTCCTTCTCTTTCTATTCTTTTCTTTCTTTGTGTGTTGTCCTTTCACTCTCTCTCTGACCCATTTTCTAAAGTGAGAAATGTGTTACTGTGATCAGAAAACTTTCGGTAAATAGTACTTTAAAAATGTTTCAGTTCTAGGGTTGAGTAAAGTTTTAGTAAAGAGGCTCTGATATTTGGTGTTTTGAATTCCTCTCATTAGCATCACATAAAGCTGTGGAATCTTCTAGAAACCAGTGTTCTAATCCATAAGATAAATATTTTTTAGTTCTGTAAGCAATACTGTGAATGAGAACATATGGCTGAAACAAATGGTAATAATACACTTTTTTCACCAGATCATGTCATCATGAAATACGTGTTCTGTCATTTATAACAATAAAGGGATTTGCTTTATTAAAGAGTTGTTTATTCATACACGCTATGCAGCTGCTAATGTCAGTTTATCATTGTGATCTTGTTTTGTTCATTATGTGGCAGCTGGAGGTTTGCTCTCCATGGGCTGTGCAGAGGTCAAAAGAAGTCTTTCTTGTAATTTGAAAGGCTGTATTCCTTAAAACAAGCTTGACATTCTTCAGAACATGGTCTACTTTTCTACTTTGCTAATACCAGACTATTCTACATAGACATATATTTCAGATATGTTTTCTGATGAGGTATTTGATGAGGTATTTTATATATATATATATATATATATGAATCTTTAAGCATAGTGCTAAAGATGGAGATTCTTATCCATTTTCTGGTTTGATTTTCTTGTGAAAAAAAAACCTGTCCCCCTTGTCAAACACAATTTAGAGTTTGGGGTTTATTTTAATTACTTATTAGAGTGGTAAAGTGAAGCAGTAGAATCAATTAATTGCATAACTAAGCAACTTTGTTTGTATTTTTTATACTTGGGGTTTTTTTTTTCCCCTTATAGGTTTGAACTGTAACTGACTGAAACTCACAAAAAATTAACATGTTTCTGTTTCTTTCAGAAAAGGAATGACTATGTGTGATGTCAGTTCCTTTCAAAACTAGGGATGTAATAAAGTGGTGAAGGATTTATCTAGCTAAAATAGGAGGTGAAAATTAATTAATTTTATTATCCAGATTTCTTTGATAAGAGTCTGTGAATGCTTGTCTGTATATGCAAAGTAAGCACTATTATTTTTAGAGGTGACTTGTAAATGAGAGAAACTGTGTTTTGTTTAGGTAGCAGATGGAACTTCAAAAATTTTTTTTTACTTCTCACGTTAAGGAAGACCGACGTTTGACATTCTTCCTTTTTATTTTGCCTTAAGGGCAGGAAGGACTGGATTAAGGTGTATCATAGCTTTTTTTGTCCAGATGGAAGAAAACATGTAGACTGAAGGCGTTCATTTGAATGTAACCTATAATTTCTGTGGAGGAAAGAGTGAATTTCTCCTTCAGTTATTAAGAAAAGGTTGTTTTACTCCAGGGGGATTTAGAAACTGATAGGATCAGCTTTTTGCATTTAAATTTATACTCTTTGAAAACCTCACACAGAGTATGTTTAAGTCTGTATGAACTGTTTTGAGATAAATTTTGGTATAGACTTGACAGAATTTTTACAGAATTAGGGCAAAGAGACTTTTCTCCTGTGGAAACATTGATCGTCTTCTATCTCTTCTTGAACTTTGTTCATTAGCCAAACTCTTACATATTATATTATTTTCAGTATTTTCCATCCCTTCTATTTTGAGTTGTTTGATTCTGTTGAGTTCAGTTGCAAGTCCTGGCAAGAGTTTTAAAGATGACCTTTATGTTTAAACTGTTATGAGGATATGTCCTCAAGGAATTAAGCACATACATTTCAGTGTAACACTTGACTGAGACACTCCTCATCATCTCCTAAAATCTCTATCTTTGCCCTCAATTTAACTTGTAGAGAGTGAATTAACTTGGTGACCTAATGACTTAGTGTTTAATAAACATTTGGCTACAATGACATAAACCATCAAGACAGGCTTATAGCCAATTAAAAGGTTTCTTGAGATAAAGTTTATACATTAAAAGCAGCTGGTTTTCCAAGATGTACCTCTTTCTAATTATCTCTGTTACTGGAAATCTAGACAATAAAAATAATAGATATACTTTCCTATATAGTAGAATGAAAATGGACCTAAAATATTAATGTTTAACTTCCAAGAGTAGAGAGTAAAAAATTGATTTGTTAAACTTAACTCATATTTAAAAAACATCATAAAACAATTCAAGTTTATTTGTCTTCCAGCTTTAACAGTATGAGAAAACTAAGTTATATTTCCTGATTGTTATTCTTTTAAAGAAATGATCTATTTTTCTACTTGAGACACAAAGTTTGCATGAGGACAAGCATAATTTTTGTTCCAGGTCCACATTTATTCCAAGTATGTGACTATAATGATGTAAAACACATAGCAATACATAACTTGGATTAACATTTATGGATCCTTCTTAACAATAAACATATCTTATATTTCCATTATCCACATTTTTCGGATTTTTATATGCATCATTCATTATTCCTTCAATAAAGCAATGGAGGGAACAAAGTTTCTTTGTTGAACACCATCTCATCTGGAATTCTGAGCATACATTTTTTTAACATTGTGTTAAATTGTTTTGTAACAGATGGCTCTAAAACCATTTGAAGGACGTGTATTTGGAGTAAAATTGTTCTTCCAAGAATATACAAATGTTATATTTTTTGGACAAATTAATTTACTATTTTAAAAGTACATACATACTAACATTCATGACAATGATTAATCAAGTTTACATAAGAGTTTTAGTGTAGAAGATTAGTCATGTTTATCAATCTTGTGCTAATAGCATTCCGTAGTATTCCAGCTCTTTTATGTCCCTGTCTTAAGTCTTTATTCTGGTAAACTTCTCACTCATATGGTTTTGTATTCATGAGTGAAAGATTAACAATGGACCAGACCAAACTACACTCAAGTTCTGTCCCCCTTTTTCTTTTTATTTTTTTTCTTAGTATCTATTCAGTTTTAGCTCTTCTTGAGACTGTGACGAACTGCAAAAGTTCTGAGATTAACTTTTCTTTTTGAAGGAGAAGGGGCTTAGCACTTATCCTTCTGTTTATGAAACACTATTTCAAAATAAGGCCTCTCACGTTGTGTATGTATTTCTATATTATATATTGGCTTTACAGTCAAGAAGTCTCCCATTATATTGGCAGATGTCCATGTGCTTTTGGGGGTCCAGGTTCTGTATGGGCTTGACTGTGTCCACAATGATGTTCTTAGTGACATAACAGTGTATGTGCACATTTAAAAATTTTATGATACTGAAACGTAATGATGAAAAAACATCCTATCCTATTATTCTATTGGCTTGTTGACAGTCTCACATGAGCTGGACAGAGAAAAAAAGCCAATAAGCTATTTTCACTGCTTCGTTCATGCTGCATCTAATCAATCTCAAATTATTTACCCATGTAAATTGTAATTTTTAGATCAGTGTTTTAACAGGTTTGAAAAAACTTCCTCAGTTATATACTGCCATCCTTGAATTTAATAGGTTGGTGTTAAAAAAAGAGATCTCACTATCAAAGGCACTGTAGCCAAAACAACAGGGGATTTCAAAGGAAATCTGTGTCTTCCATCTCTGACACAGTAAAGAGCATTATATAGTGCTGCTGATTTATAGCTAACAGTTCTAAGATCTTTTAACTAGATTCATTGTGACTTGGGTAATTTCCAGTATCATTGAAATACAGCAAAGAGTATCAGTAAGTACTCAGTACTGCTCTTAGAAAATGTCATCAGGAAATTATATTCTATCAGTCTGAACAATTACTATCATACAATTTCTATGAATTAAAAATCTTAAATGTAAATGCTTGTTACCTGCCTCCTACTGCTAGTATCTCACCACTTACTTTAGAAAAATTCCCCTTTTGTTGTGAAAGGAACTGTAAATTGTATAAATATAAAAATCAGGTGAAATTTACTGTCTTCAGAAATGGTTCTTTGTCAAGGAAAAGTTATTTTGTAAATAACTAAGCAAACCCTAAACTGGTATTCGTAACAAACAAATGGAAATAAAAATAAATTTCTAATAGCCATGTCCTCTCAGCACAAATAAAGCAAGAGACAAAACATTGTAAACAACTTTTTTATCTGCCAAAACAAGTTCAGAGCAATTATCTTTTTTTATTACATTCGACACCACAAACGACCTACACAGCAGTACAACTTTGCACTTCATATTTGCTTTACTTGTTAGAGATGCCATCAAAACCAAACCACAAAAAAATCAAGCAATAACCAGCAGAACATAAAACAATGAACACCCTTTTAGATTTTGATATTTAAATGAAGAAGAAAATAATTTTTAAAAGCTTGGCTTAAAAATGTATTTTAAAAGATTCATTAGTGATTCTGTATTTGACTAAAACTTGTAGATATCATACATTTTAGAAAAGTACTTAATTTGCTTTTTAATAATATTTAATAAAAGGTTTAATGCCTGAAGATTAAAAAGAAAAGCTTTGAACACATAGAAATATAAAACTTTATGCATCTTTCCAGATAGGTAAGGCAGCAGTTAACCCTGGAAATACTGAGGCAGATTGCAGAGTTCAAGCAATATGCCCTGCCTTCAACTAACTTCAGTGTCCCTTTTGTACATTCCATACAGCTGGAGCTCAGTACAGAAACAGCCTCAGGCACTTGGGCCAGAGGCACAAGGGCCCAGTTCAATTCATTAATGCACTCGCTGCTGCAGCTACACCGTATCACTAAATAAACAGATGAGGATGAGGAAGAGATGTCAGCCACAGCAAGAAGAGAACAAACAAGAAGTGGCAGATATCCATTAGCAGCTATAAAACACTGCTTGTTTTCTCAAAACCATTGAAAACCACAGGGTGCTACAGGGCTGCTTGTAGTTTTATTCATCTTACCTACAAGAGAGGCCTGAATGGAAAGTACCTGGGAAGCACTCAGTGTGGGAATTCTTGATTTGATAGATAGGCAGAGTGCTACTTCAAAGGACTGGTACTTAGGAGCGTATTCTCTGAAGGTGTAATTACTGAGTACCCAAAAAATTTATGTAATTCTTTTTAGTTTCAATTATTTAAAGGGAAATAACAAATAAACAGGACTTAAGAACATTGGGCTTTGGGCATTGATGCTGGGGAGTGGCCAGGCAGAAAGGGATCTGGGCATACAAATTGACAGCTGCTGAACATGAGTCAGCTGTGCCCAGGAGGCCAAGAAGGCAAATGGCATCCTGGTCTGTATCAGCAATTGTGTGGCAGCAGAACCAGGGCAGAGATTGTGTCCCTGTGTTTGGCGCTGGTGAGGCTGCACCTCAAGTTCTGTGTCCAGTTCTGGGCCCCTGAATTTAGGAAGGATGTTGAGATGTTGGAGCATGCCCAGAGAAGGACAACAAGGCTGGTGAAGGGTTTGGAGCTCAAGTCCTGTGAGAAGTGGCTGATGGAACTGGGGTTGTTTAGGCTGAAGGAGGCTCAGGAGTGACCTTATCACTCTCTACAACTGCCTGAGAAGAGATTGTAGGTGAGTGAGGTCAATCTCTTCCTCCAGGTAACCAGTGACAGGACAAGAGGTTACAGCCTTTCCCACTAGCTTTCTGTGCCAGGGGAAGTTTATTCTGGACTTTAAGAAGTTCTTCACAGAAAGAGTGACTGGATATTGGAATGGGCTTCCCAGGAATATGGTGGTCATTGTCCCTAGAGGTGTTTAATAAGAGACTGGATGCAGCACTCAGTGCCATGGTCTGGTTGACACAGTGGTATTAGGTCATAGGATGGACTAGATGATCTTAAAGGTCTTTTACAACTCGGTTCCTTTTGTCATTCTGTGGATATTAACATATAGTTTAAATATTTTTAAACTTATGAATTTACACACTAATTGTGGTCTAGTTGTGTTGTCAAATGCAAACAAAAAATTTCAGCAGTGCTTTATACAAGACAAATCACAGTAAAAATTTTATAGATAAATTCTGTCTGAAAAATAGGTATTATTTTTTATTCTTCGTTTTTACTCGCAATTTTCAAAACCTGCAGATACAAAATAAGTTCATTTGGACATGGTAGAGAAGTGTTGCTGGCCAATGTACTCTGAATTCCTTAGAATTGCATATTTCTGCACCTGTGTATTTTCAAGTAAGTGGGATTTCAGCTGTATGAAAATAGGCACACTTGTGTTAAAATAGAGAAAACATCTGGGTTTTTTCAAGTATAGAATCAATCTAAAAGGATTCTTGAAGTGGTGTATTATGTATGTAGTATCCTAGTAATACAGAGGCAATGCATATGTCAAAATCACATGGGAATAGGACTATGGATATCTAACATAAAGCAGTAGAAAAGAAATACACAGGAGAAAGCTGAAATGTAACTCAAGTGTACACAAAAAAGCCGCAGTGGAGTCTCAGAGGAATGTGTGATTCTATATCCTAACAGACCAGCCAATTAAATAATTTAATAATTTCACCTCTTTACTTATGCATTCTCATGAACGTGCATTAGAAATCACAGAATATGTATCTAAGTATATGCATTTTGAAGTAGAATGAAAATAATTTGTGAAAATTAGTCTTATCAAATGTCAGTACTGTTACATAATAAAGGAAAGAAAAAATGTCACTAATTTCCTTACAGGCAACTTGGGATGGGACAAAATTTCCATTTCTACCACCTTTGCTAGTCATGTAAGGTAATACAGTTTCCCCTGCTGGTTTGAGTGAACTCCTGTCTCTTTTGCCAAGCAGAGCTGTGAAACCGCCAAAGGCATAATTACCAGCTCCAAAATAATGTGTCCAGATTTTACCCTGTACTCTGCATTTACAGATTTAGTGCCTGCAGCACACTGTTGTGATCTGTCCATGAGGTCAGTGGACAAGGGTGAAACACTTTTGTGGCCCAGGTGAATTATTGGGTTGTTCTGCACACTCTTATCTGCTCCTGTAAATCCTGAAATGTTTGAAATTGTCTCTCTCTGAATACTGCTTTTTGCTACACCAGTTTCTTGGTTTGGAAAAAAAGGGGGTTTTTTTAGAAAACAAAAAAAAAAAAAAAAAAAGAAACTTCCCTTGGGTTTTGTTATAATTCCAAAATTGAAGGGGAGGTTTCAGGCAACGATAATGAGGGTAGGAATAACAGTTCTTTACTAGTTAGTCTAACAAGGTAAATTAACAATAATAACTATAATATTGACAACAAACAGAACTAGAGAAGAAAAGAAAAAAAAAAACCCAACAACCCAGTTACAATTTTCTCTGGCACCCCCCACCCCCCTCAGTACTGTCACAAGCTACCAGAGCCAGCAGCAGTCCTGGGAGGATGAGATGATTCCAAGGGTTTACAGTGGCTGGAGCTGTTGGAAAGTGTCCTGGCCAAGCCTCGGCTGCAGAAGATACAGCGTGGGGAGACCTCGAACAAAACTGAAGAAGCCGTGGGTGCAGGACAGGGAGAAGGAGCTCCTGGCAGGGCAGGGAGGGAACGGGTTCCCAAAATCCCGGGGGACACACGAAGAGACGGTGGTCCGACCGAGTTCCAGGTGAAGGAATGGTGAGAGCTCTCCGCCGCGCCCAGACGAGCAGCCCCGGCTGTCCTCCTGAGAGCCGAAAAAACTGCCCAGAGCAGAAGTGAAGTTGGTGCCTCCCTGTCTCTGCCTTAGCTGCTTCTTTTGTTTCGCCCTAAGCACCCATGAGTACCGAGAAGCACCCAGCCATTAGCTTCTTAGCAACTTCTGGGAAAAAATTCTATAAGGAAATAACCCAACCCCCGACAACCAGCTTGTCCACAGCAGACTTCAGCTCTGTCATGCACTATTAAGTGCCCAAGTATAGACATGAGGCCCAATCTGGATTGCTAAATAAGAGAGACTAGGGCCCACATGCTGGCTCCAAAGCCAAGTAGCAAAGTTTTAGTTGAGTACACACATCTCAGCTTTTTCTGTCTGCAGGTAGATCCCCTGAAACAGAACAGTCACTATAGAGTCTTCACAATTGGAGTAGTTTCTGGAGTTTGCTACTCCCCAAATTACATTTGGGAAAGCTCAAGCTGGTCTCAGACCAAACAGTACCAGGGAGTGTCCTAACGACAAAGCAGCTCAGGCAGGTAAGCAATGGAGAAAACTCTCACTGTCTCTGTGCTAGCACTCAAACCTTTTTTGCACTTGGGATCCTTGAAAACTTTTGAGGTCCTGGTACAGGACTCACTCAAAGCTGGCCCTTGCGAAAAGGGCAGAATCTTAGGTCAGTTTGCAATGAGTTGATTAAGAACTGTTTGGACCTTAATCTGAATGATGATCTTGTTAGCAAGAAAAGTAATTTCTGCGTACTGAAATGCAGCTATAATATGATAGGGAATAAAATATTTTCCAGTTGTAAAGCAGATTTGAATACATTTCTAAACCCTATACATCAATTCTAAAAGGAGTTATGTAGTCACAGTTTATGTTAGGAATATTTTCCTGGGTAAATCTGATAAAATAGGCCTCAGTTCTATTTCTTTCTCAGATATGTAACTTCAAATTTGTAGAAAATTTCATTTACATTAATGGGACATTTTCAAAGTTATGAAGATACTACTCAATATCTTCAGTATATACCTCTCTCTGCTCTCACTATCTTTTGACATCATCAGTTGTGTACTTTGGTAGCCGGTGCTGTGCTATTTAAAACAGAGCTGGAAAATTAAACCCACTTAAGATGCTCCCTTTTTCACCTGCCCCTTTCAATAATGGAGCAGCACAAGGAGAGGTTATAAACTGGATTTACAATTTACTGAAAATCACAGTAATCACAAAAATTGTAGTAACAAAGAGTGTGCAAAAGAGAGAGGGTATTTTATCCACCAATGGGTATTCATCACTGAATAAATGAGAGTTTTCGTGGCTTAAAACCTGCATCCATCCCCCTTCACACGCTTTCAGTCCAAGCAAACAATGAAGAGCTGCATCAAACAACCCCCCCTGGAAGCTAGATCATCCCTGCTGCCCCACGTGCTCTCCTTGGATGAATCCACTGCGTTGGTTTGGCTCTACGCAGCTGCCTCCAGCACCAGCACCGCTCCACTCAGCTCGACTGGGGCTTGGCCCTGGGCCACTGACACTCTCTCCCTTTTCTTTTTCTCAGAGTGGCATCTCAGGCTTGCTGTCACTATCTCTCAGCATGAATCCACAAAATCTGTGGTTCAGATGAACCACAGATGAACCAGTGGTGGAGGGGCTAGGCCTGCTGGGGTGACCCAGCGCCTTTTCCTGCAGAGACCCCTAACTTTCCATTTCCAGGCCTGTTTTTTTCCCATGGAAATCTTGCTTCCACAGCAGTGACTTGTGTGGTACCAGACAGACAGCACTAAAGCTCTGCCCCCCTATCTTTCTACTCGGGACTGGTCCTTATTTGCATTACAGGTTCCTGATGCAGTATATCTGGATAGTCAATCTCATAAAAAGAATGTTTGTTCATCCAGGCTTTTAAATTTGTATTCCATGTTTAAGACATATGAGCCTTCTCTTCAATCAGGAACATAGGATGTGATCTGAAAGTCATGAGCAAAACTCACAAAATATCAGACCAGATAAGCAGTGAGTGTTGTAGATATTTTTGCAGAAATGGAAAGAATCTCTAAATATTTCTGGAAGAGAACAAAAGCACAACATGCAACAGAGAATTTATATGGGACAACATTCTAAGCAGGTCTAATAACTTGCCTCAACTAGAGACATGCTATTGCTATGAACTCTTTTTTAAGCATATATAAAGAAAAAACATTTATTATTGTTGCAGTTATTTGTGCTGATTTCATTTAAGTGTAAATTGTGGAAAGCAAAGGCACTCCTTTGCACTCTAAAATCATTGGTTTATACAACACTGAGTGGATTTTCACTCTTCTTCTCATTTTGCACACTGAAATCTTGCCCAAATAATATGTAGTGTAGGTATTTCTTTTCCTCATCTTGAGGACTGCTTAACAGTTTGCGACATTAAAAATATCTTTAGGCACATTTTTAGCCTGGTTTCCTGAGGAAACAAGGCTTAGGCAGTCATGCTGTCTGTGTGTCTGTGTTTCTCTCACTGGTACCCCGGAGTGCCTTGGACAGTTTCAACAAAATTTGACAGACGTGGAGTTTTCAAAGATATTAAGCTCTTTCAACCAGCCTGCACAAAATATTGCCCAGGGGCCTCATTCAGGCTCCAGAGCTGTTTGTTTGATCCGTCCGAGTTAAATTGTTCTGTTTAAGCTCACCCAGCAGCCAAGAAATAGCAACTAGCCAGGCAGTAAGCTCACAGAGAGCTGCTGGTCAGCTGGCACAGCTGCATTTTCACAAAGCCACAGTGCGTGATACTTCTTGCTGAGCTGACAGGTCAAGAAAAAATTGATAGGGACCTGACAGGTTGTGGGCAGACTCATGCAAGTATATGGACATAGCTGCATAGAACTGCAAAGCACTGTGATTTTAACCGTTCTAGAAAATAAATACTAAGAAAAAAGCCCCCAAACCCAAACAAACCAAATAAAAAATCCACTAGAATTTTATTTATTGTCTCAGAACTACTTAAGTGATGAAACAAGACACAGAGTTCAAGACTTGCCACCATCCAAATATGTGCATAACACAGCTGTTAGGAAGCACTCAGTATCTGAAATAAAGACATGCACATCCAGAAAACATGTGAGTGTGTATGTGTGTGTGTATATATATATATGACTGCACTAATACTTGCATCTTCGTAAGCTGATGGACATAAGCCATATAAAAAACTTTGTATACTGTGCCCTTGGTATCTTCAGCACGTTTGGCCTCATGACATCTAATTGATACACTACTAGAATGTGGAGCACAGTATTTGGCCCATAAGAGTAGGGTCAGCTCTACCAGTTTTAATCAAGTTTACTGATTCAGCTTTTCTAAAGAAAAGTTCTGGATAAACTATGTTGTTTGTCACTAGCAGGGCTCATATTACATAATTACAATGTGAGCTGCAAATAAGCTGCAAGGGAATGGTATCACAGAAACCTTCTAGTAGTTCTAGAAAGCAGCTTTGTTTCAGAAAAAAAAAAGTCAGAAACTATTTCACAAATTTATTTTATTGCCAAAAAACTATTTCAAAATGTGTTAACCGTTTGCCTTTTGTCTTTACCATGAATTGCTGTCCGTCTTCAGTTAAGAACAAAGTGATTGGAGACAAATGATTAAGGCAACAATTTAATATTTTGTATCATCTAATGAAAAATGTGTATTAAAATTAATAAAACTGAAGTTAAATTGAAGGAAAAAACTAAAAAACAACATTTGAAGGGCATAACAGAGTGGACAGCAAATGTCCTGTAAGTAACGCCAGCAGGCAGGAAATAACACAGATTAAATTCAAAGCAGCCATTCGTGTCTTCAGTCTCTCCAAGAATGCTAGTATAAATCCAGCTGGCACCTCAGGTAGCTTCTCCAGCCACATCTGCCTGACGCATTTGGCTGTGTCTGATACTTCTTTTTTTTTTCTTTTCTTAAGGAATGGTCTAACTGCTAGGAAAAGTATAATTCATTTATTTCAGAATTTCACAGAACAGATAATTCACCACGTGGCAACTTCTCTCCTCATCAGGTTTTTCCTACTGTTGCAATGCTGAACAGGAAGAATCGAACAGCTATGACTGCCGTACTTCATATTATTTATTGAGGCATGGCTGTATTTCCATCACATGTTTGTGGTTTTCCTTTTGCAGAAAGATGCCCAGTCATGAGCTTGAAGAAACGTTAACTTCTTCCTGTTGCACCTAGAAAGCCCTGAACAAAAGACAGAAATATATCAGCAAACAAATAGATATTCAGTCTGATTACATAAAGTACTACCTGGTTAGCATCAGGCTAGCCCAAAATGTTTTTACAAGATTCATTTTACACCAAAAATTATCTGGCCAGATCTCACCTTCATTTAATTCTGTGGAATTTTGGCTTAAAATCAGGAAGGATTTGGATAACAAGCTAGGAAAGGATCATAGTCTCAAAATGTGAATCAAAATTTTCAAAAGCCTCTGAATTGGAAGTGGAGTTTTGTTACAAGCTGCCTTTCTTTGTAACAACAGGACAACATGGGATTATAGAATTTAAATGCTTTGTGTTTTGGTTATATGGTTTTTAGCTCATGAGAGTACAAACTATTTCTTGACTTGAAATAAATGTCTTTTGTATATCTGCATGTATATGATGCAGTCATCCTGGAAAATTGTATATGAATTCCCAGTTCTAATTTGAGTTAGAAAATGTTATGTGTAACCTCAAAATGACAATACTCTATTGCACAAAAAAAGAGAAAATTAGAAATAAAAAAGTGCATTATTCCATCTATTTCTTTATGCCTGCACAGCATCAAGCAAACAACTAGCTCTCAATAAACCGTAAGAAAAAACAAATAAGCACAAGAGAGTACAGCTGAAATAATCCCAATGAATTAAGGCCAAGTAATTACAGCTTTTTAGATATGTTGACTATAAAGAAGTATTTTCCTTGAGGGAACTTGAGGTTAACCATATGGCATACTGACCTAATCTTCAAAGGTACAAGAATGGGAGGCTTTAGATGAAGCATGGCATTGCTATCTAATTATGTGACACAGAAGAACAATTTGTGTAGCTCTGTAGATAGTTTGGTAGTCTTTATTAATAAAGTAGTTGTGTAAGTTAATACTATGGCCAACATTCCAGCATAATGTTTTAAGACATACAGAGAGGAGTGATAGAGCCAGGAAATCAAGTTGCCTGTGTGGAACAGTGAATCACTGCAGTATGAATCACTTGTGTCTAGAGGCAGAACTGGTCCTATTTGTGTTTTGCATTGTGTCAATATTTCCATGGTAAACCATTGTTTTCAGGGCTTCTATCCATGGAAAATGGATTTAAAATTAAAACTGGTACACAAAACACCAGGCCAAAAGCACCAATTTTAATTACTGAAAATTATAAGTGTTTCTTCATACAAAAGTCATTTGGGTAATTTGTATATATTTTTCAAGACAAAATAGATTTTGTAACGAATATTTGAACCATATTTATATTTTGTGAACTTGAGAGGACATGATCTGTGAATTTTACTGTCTCTCTTTTTTTAAGCTTTTATATTATTGTTCATTCTTGCCACTACCTATTCTTCAAATCCTTACTACTTTCTATCACAGGCATTTTTGTGTGAGGATTTGTTTAGTTACAGGCGTAAACCCAACTGACCTCTGAGAGCCTGATTCTATAGTCAAACAATAGCAGAATTTTAACTCCCAGTCTGTTCCTTGTAGTGGGACTTATATTTGTGGTTTATTTCCTAAACAAATTATAACAGGTAAGATGAAACTTTGGGCTATTAAGCATAAAGGGGTTTAATACAAAAGGTTTTAATCAAAACTTTATGATCAGAGCAAAGTCTTTCCAAGTAAAAATAGTACATGAAATACTGTAGTTTTCCCAAGTGTCATTGGTTTCTGTCTGGCATTTGACAGAGATATTTAAAACTTTATGTGTGACAAACTCTGATCTCTTCAGCAAAATGGAGGTGAAATGGAGGTGGAGGAGATGATTTTTTTTGGTCTGGTTTGGGAGAGGGATAAACTGGACACTTCCATGTAAGCCAGTTACCTGTGTATTAAACATTAGTAATATATCCATGAATTGATTTTTTTTCCTTAACTCATTTTCTCCAGATTTCAGTGCTTTGGGATTTATATGCATATATTTCACTACCAGACACCTACCTTGTAATAAGTAAGGCTGCCTGACACAGTTTGGTGAAGGGGGAGGAATTTAATAAGTGGTCACAAAGATTAATAGTAGTAGGGCATCATTGCACATTCTACAAAGCATATTTATCCTATAAAAGTCTAAATAAATATCTGAAATGTTCTAGTGTCTTCTCAGTGTGGGTTTGTTTGATTTTCTTTGGCACAATGCAAACCAGCCAGGCCAAATTAAAAAGTTTTTGCAAAGGAACTTTTGCCTCTGAAGATGTTATGGAGTTTAGACACTTCTTGTTTTCTCAGATGTAAGGAGTTTTCTTTTCATTCATGATTATATCTACTGGTAAATAAAATCACCACCTCACAATTATGACAATGCCAATGAAATTAATAACACCACTTAAATTATCATTAAAGGATATTAAATGTAAACTCTAATAAGTATTCAATAAAGTCTCAAATCAGTAACATAATGCTGTTTAATAAATACTAAGGACACAAGATGAAAATGGTGGTGATGGTGATGATGATTATGATGATTTAAAACCTTAGAAATTTCTTCCAATGAGGTCACATTCAACACTCACTGTCTTGATAGTAAGAGCTTTAATGTCCCCTCCAGTCCCCTACCTCTTTCTAAGTTTTGTTAAATTAAAAGGACAACTTGGAAGGACTATATAACTGTGATGACTTGAAATTTGATACCACCTGTTACCCATGCAGTAATTGTCTGTTACTTTGCTTCATAATAGTTTCTTCTTTTGCAAAGAGATGTAGACAATATCATGGTTAATAAAGAATTTTAAAGATTTCAACTCCAGCTTTTCTTTCTAATGGGGTATAGAGAGTCTAATTTAAAGTTTCAGATTTTTCCAGACTTTCTT
Organism: Certhia americana; assembly: GCA_018697195.1. Classification (NCBI taxonomy): domain Eukaryota; kingdom Metazoa; phylum Chordata; class Aves; order Passeriformes; family Certhiidae; genus Certhia; species Certhia americana. Next base: position 42,684,024 of record CM031878.1, on the reverse strand, counting down.
TTCTTAATTTGAATTATTGCATTTAATTTCCAGAAAAAAATTATTTATTACTACCACAAGGCATTCAGGTCTAAAATTTAGAAAGATGAAGAGTTCCTTCTAAAAACTATTTCCTGCATAAAGTAAACATGGTGAACTTCTACTGCCACGTTTTATTCTTATAAAGAAAGAAATCTTGTTTTCCTGGATTTTTGGGGTTTTCTTCTCCCTATTTCTGCCTAAATTTAAAAGTATGAGTTCAGGTTTTAACCTGAAAGTACCCAGGGAAGAGGATGGAAGAAGACATCACCCTTCCACTTCTTAGAGTGGAAGGTTACTGGCAACTGTGTACCAGCCTACACAAAATAGGACTGAGAAACAGATGGGAATAAAGATCATAATCTTGTTTTCTTCTCCATATGACTCAGATGGGCCATTCCTTGTGTGGGTGATATATATCTCATTTGAATGGATGTGGAATTTCCATTTTGCCCTTGCAGCCCAGCAGTCCAGAGCTATGCATATTTTACAATTCTTCAGACTTCAGTCAAGAAAGAGGTGGTTGAGAAAAAGGGGAACAGTTAAAGATCTTGTGTTTGCTGTGGTATACCCACATACTCACTGTGGAGACTATAAGAAAATATTTCACACCTCCTATTGTCTTTACTTTTCCAAATGTGGAAAAATTTTCTCTGATGCGTCAGTGGGTGTCTGGCATAGATTATCTGAGTGCATCTGCAGAGGGAGGTTGCTCTGCAAGACTTTAGCAAAAGTCTCACAGGAGGACACTATCACTGGGAGCTCCCTCTAATATTTAATTGTCTCATTGGTTATTTCAATCTTGAAGCTGCTGAATGGAACTTTAACTAAAGCCTACAGAAAGTTTAGCAATAATACTTTTCTCATGGCACTCTGTGGAAAGGCAGAACTGCATGAGTTTTCAGTATCTTGTAATGTAGTAGTAGGATTTCTTTGGAAATTCATTTTGGAAGCTTACTGCCATTAACATAAAACAATTTCAAAGGTATGTTTGTTTCTTGCCATTCACAGGTGTTGGACTCAGAAATATGTCTGGAACTTGCATGTGTCTCTTCAGTCAAAATTAGAAGTGTTTTATACTATATTCATAAAAACATGACCTTTTTTAAGTGAAGATTACAAAACTATTAGAGACGTCAAAGAGCAGCAGCACTCTGCTCAGCTGGAAACCAGGTACTCAATTACAGCAGTCCCTGTGATGTGGTTGACTGTGCATAAAAGGATATAGGTGAAAGACAATTCATAATGTCAGCCTAACACACTCTTAAATCAGCTGAGGTACAAGTAAAACCAAATACCTTCAGCTTGGAGACCACAAGGGGGGGTCTGTTATATAAATGTGCACCTATTAAAGGACTTTGCAATAGCTCCATCCTTACAGATATCCAAAGCCTGTCTGGACACAGCCTTGAAAAGTTTGTTCCATCTGTCCCTGTTTTGAGCAGGGCTGTTGGACTCCACAGATCCCTTCCAGCCTCAACCACTCTGTGAATCCTCAATAATAATATCTACATCATAATGTGTAAAGTGCAGTTGACTTGGGTGTCTTTTCTTCCTCTGCCATATACCAACTGCTAATTAATCTCATTTAGGATGCTTGCAAGAATACGCAATCAAAATTGGTTCAACTCCAGCTTTTTTCCACTTTTTCTAGTTCTGAGTCAAGAAGAAAACAAATTAGGAATTGTTTTTCTCCCAAAGAAGTTAAAAAGCTTTGTTTTCCTTTCTCTTTACCATTTTTATGTAATTTATTTCCTGTCAGTAGAATGATATTTCACTATTTATAATTCAAATAGCTTCTCTATACTGCCATGCTTCTACATACAGAGTTCAGGAGCAAAATAAGATGATTAGTTTTCCATAGGAAATAATACTTGCCCTTGAGCCACTGGGAGATGTACTTAGGTCCTTGTCAATCTAGAAACAGGAGATGAAAAATGATAACTCTTTTTCCTCCTTGAAAAGTCAGTACTATAATCTCAGCACAAAAAAGCTCCTGAGACTTGAAATTCTATAGCTGTGCTTTCTCTGGTGAAAAAGATAATGAAAGTCATTCTGGCCTTTTAATAATTATCTCATTTTGAGCTCAGTGCAGCTGGTTTCATAGTAATTAAAGTACTGGGGGTTACAAATTCAATACAGAGACTATACAATAAATAAAATTGATCTTCACACTCAAATGCACTAGGTAGCTGGTGTATTGTTTTTCCTAGCATTTGATTTTTCTTGGTTTTTCTGATCCAAATGGTATGCAGTAATCTTCTAAAGATTACTGTGTCAAGCTGTGAGTTTGGAGGTTTGCATGTTTGTATTTAGTTTTTGAAGAGCATCACATTGTGTAAAGATAATGGTATAAATATTTTATGCAATAGAGCTGGATAAACTGTTATAAAAAAGAAGCCAAATGGCCAGTCCCTTATATGTATCTGTTTGGTTTTGGTTTTTTTTAAATTTCTGTTTTGTTTGGGTTTTTTAGTTTTAATTATTGGTGTTTTGGTGCTTTAAAATTATTTTATTTTATTTTATTTTATTTTATTTTATTTTATTTTATTTT
>CM031878.1:42662849-42681442 GCA_018697195.1 Certhia americana | reverse complement strand
TTATTTTATTTTATTTTATTTTATTTTATTTTATTTTATTTTATTTTATTTTATTTTATTTTATTTTATTTTATTTTATTTTATTTTATTTTATTTTTGCAGATTTTTGCCATTCAAGGGTTAAATCAGAAACCACAGACACCGATCATCTCCCCACCCTGCATCCATTAGAAGACTTTGAACTAAATTCATGTCTGCAATCCTCCTTCCTTTACAAAGTAATGTCAAGATTTTTGCAAAGACTGTGCTCTGTTTAATGTCTTATTTGTCATCTAGTTAAATTCTACTGTTTGACATTTAGAATTATCTCTAATAGCTTTGCCACTTTCCTAGGATCTTTGTCCCCATTCAGCATAGCTGTTGTATAATATAATCTTTACTAGAATAGTATGCCTAAAACAAATAACATATATGTTACATAGATTTTGAAATTGTAAAAGGCTATGTAAACACCAAGTCTGTGGAGATTCAATCATGTTATTTCAAGTGTAAAGAAAAGAAAACAGATGTCATACATGAAACTTAAACTACCTTAATCATAAACAAAAAAGATTAAAAGAAGGGAAATACTAGTGGTTGCTGTTAGTCTTATTACTATCAGATTCAAGACTACTTCTCACAGTTCTCATCTTTTCAAAATGGAATTTTAAAAACAGCTGGGACAACCTGAAGTCTTTAATTTTCCAGGCTGAAAAAAACAAATTCAGCCTTTTTTCTTAGGAGTGGTTTTCCAACTGTCTGATTGGGACTGCGTCCCTCCTCTGAACTCGCACCAAGAGGTCCATGTCCTTCCTGCACTGAGGAGCCCAGAGCTGGATGAAGCACTGCAGAAGAAGTCTCACCAGAGCAGAGTAGAGGGATACAACCTGGAGCCCTTCCCTTGTCCACTAACATGGTCACTCCATCATTCAAGGCCACTGGCCTGGTCCAGGCAGGACATGCCCCACGTGAAGCCATGCTGGCTGTCTCATGTCCCTTTCCTTCATGTTCCTTAGCACGGCTTCTACATCTTGAAAAATAACTTTCAATAATATTTAATAATTAATTTGAATTAAGGGAATAATTCCCACTGAATGACAGGCTTGACTGTACAGTAGAAGCATTAATCTGATATTCAGATAAAACTTCTGTCATTGAGATAGTAATTTAAATTGCATGCTGCTTTACTCTGCAAATTAGATCATTACATTTCTTACACACAAACTTTACTATTTAGAAAGTTAACATTTTTAGTCAGAATTTATTTTGTTTGCAATTTTCTGGAAGCATTTAGCACACAAATCCAATGCTTCTTTCTTCAGGGAACAAAGCTGAACAAGGTATCCCCTTCTCCTTACCTAACCTCCAAATGGTGCTTCTGATTATCTGCCCCAGTTTACTGTCCTTGTTTGTACCCCTCCAATTCTCTGTGGGATAGCATTGCAAATAAATTAAATGAACTTCACTGTTTTAAGTGCAACAGGTAAACTTGAAAGGGTTGTCAACTAGCAAGCATAACTGTGGTGGTGGTGAGAGATTCAGTATCAGGGACATTCTGGCTTCTTGCTGCTGTCTGCACTAGGAGAAGCTCTTTACCTGGGGCTTGTACCTACTGACATTGCAATGTACAGGCATGGTGGAGCAGCATTCACTGTAACAAAATGACTCAGTCAAAATGCAATGGAGAAGTACAGTTTCCTATATTTACACAGGAAACAGGAGTGGTCAGAAAAGAGCACATAAGGATACATCATAATACATCAAACTGGTTGTTCTGCTATGGATAAGGAGTGCCATGCCCATAAAACCTTGTTGCACTCTTCTGTGGGTGCACCATCTACAGTGAACAGGATGACTAGGCCTTCTGAATGACAGAAATTGCCCTCTCAATCATAGTGAAATGCTAGACACAGCACAACATATCTGACCGAATGCTTTCAAACAATACTGACATTTCTTTTCTTAGCTGAAATACTAGTTAGTTTACTAGTTAGACTGCTGACCAAGGTAGAACTTAAACACTGATGTCCATGGGAAAAGGTTTCTTTAACCTGACATTTTTCTCAAACTCTGGTATTTGTGGCACAGTCCTCTGCTACTCATCTTGGTATAGTGATCTATATTTTATATAAGCATGGACAGCAGTGACTGATGTTGAAGAAAAAGTCTGTTCCCAGATCAGCCATTGAAAACCAAGACAAATTGACAAGTAAGGAGGGAGACCATACTGATGGTGACAGCATCACGAACAACTGTGAAGTAAGTTGCCCCCACCATACTAGAAAAAAATGAACACAAGCAACCAGGTGAATAGAAGAAAGAAGAAAATAGGTGAAAATTTTGTGATAAATGTTACATAAACACCTAGTTATATGTTCCAGCTAATTAATTCAAAATACATGTACTTCAGATTCAGTTTACGTTACCTAATGATCAAACAATGCAAATATCTGACATCAGAGATCATCACATTTTTTAGGGGTGGAAGGGAGAAGGCTGTAATGCATTTTTCATATCTTAGTTTTAATATTTAAATCAATTTTTAGCAAACTTTTGAAAATTTCTGAAGAATATAAGTGAAGAAAATTATTTTACATGGCCTGCTAAACTGTGGCAACTTGATCATTGAAGAAGCCTTTACATGACTGCAAACACTGAAGAATCTATTTTTGGTGGTTCTGTGGTGTGGAAGTTGGATGTTTCTTTGTTTTGAATCTAATACTACATCTGGAGATAGGAACAGTAAAAGAATAAATGTAAATAGATGTAAGTCTTCAAACTGCCTGAGAACTGACCAAAAACCTAAAGGAGGAAAGAGATCTATAAACTAAGAAAGGAAAGATGAATTAACACACTCTCTCCATTAGAGCTAAGAACACTTCAGTTGCATTGGGGTTCAACCCAGAACATGTGATCTTAATTAGAGAAGTGCCTATGTAACAAAGATGCAAATGTTGCTAATGCTGTTCAGCATTTTTCAAAGTTTGTTTTATATCCCTGGTTACTGCTACTTGTATTCCTGGTGCAATATAGTAGAAAAAGTACCATGAAATATTTAGAGAAGTTGTTCCTAGGGAACTGCCTTTGGGCAAGGCAGCACGAGGTGGTACAAGTTTACTGTAAAGTTATAGAAAGAGTATGGTTATTATTCAGAACATCACACTGACTGAAAAACACTGTGTACAAATAAATCAACATTATGATCTGTATAAACTGCCAGAAACTGTACGGAAATACATTGTTTCCTGTATAGATAACTGCAGGAACACGGTCTGTAATATAACAAACCAATGGGCACAATTTGGTGAAATACCTTCCCTTTCTGCTCTCTAAAAATGAGTTCAAAAGACAAACTCTGTGTTACATTGTGTTTGGCTCAGGCATGGAAAACGCATTGCTAAGTACAGGACAGAGCACAGACTAAGGCTCCTGATTAACCTTCCAGCCCTCAGGTGACCTGGCATTTGGGTTGCCAGAGTGATCTTTTGAGCCAAAGATCCAAACCACTATCTCTAGTACTAGTTAAGCACAATCGTGCAAACATTCTCCTTTTTTAAGTAGTGGGCCATGTTAGCTACAAAAATGGAGACTTTATTGCAGAGCTCTGCCCCTGCATGTTAGATTTGTTCATTTAGAAAGCGTATGTCAAATCATGAAAATATTTTCTTTCTCTTTTCAGACCATATGCATATTACATATGTATATAGCAACTTGCTTTTTGGAAAAATAATGAGAAAATTATACGTATAAAATTCCCACATAATGACAATAGTTTAAAAAAATATTAAAGCATGTGCATTGTCCATTTCTAGCATATCCTTTACCCATCTCTAAGTTTAAATCTCCTAAATATGTGTCTTTCCTACCAAAAATGCCCTAGAAGACTCACACAATTCTGGTTTTGCTCTACTTTTCAGTCCTTCTTCTACTCTTCCCCTTTCTACACCACCCTCCTTTAATGGGATGCAATTTCTAAACAATAAATCTCAGTGTGCTTTCAAAATAATTTCTTGCTTTCCTGTGAAAGACAGTTTCTCTGACTGTAGAGACAAGAGAGGCCATAACTAGCTTCCCTTGAAAAACTGTATTAATATCTAGTACTTTTATGGCTATTACTCTGGTACAACACAAGGCCACTCTCCTATCTATGACTTCTGAAAAAGAATGAGTCAGAGCATGATGAAAGGTTTATTTCTGCTTGGAAAAAAGCTCTACAATATTTATGTTTTCATAATCATGAACTGCTCAGTACAATAATTTGCAAAACTGCCAATATGTAAACCCTGCCCAGTCTTCTGCCCCATCAATTTTATATGTCTTTAGTCAGATTTACCAGTTTCTGTTTGAAAACTCCCCTTTTTTCAGCTGTTCCTGTGGAATGCCTAAAAAGTCCTTCCAGTATAAGTTGCCTAATGTTCCACACATTTTGTGTTCTCTTCTTACAAAGTGTTTCAGTCAAACAAGTACTAAATAATACTCCGCCATATGCAAAATTTTGCAGATGGAGAAGGGAATGGTTGGTTGTTTTTATTTCCTCTTAAAGTGCTTTAATTGATTTCCAAGGAAACATAAAAAAGTGTGTTTTCACTCAGATTCATGACTGAATAAGCAGTTCTTTTGTATGGGTTTTTTTTCCCCAATATCTAGTGTCTGTAAATGTTAATGACAATCAATAAAATGATTAAATTATAAGCCTTCTATTTTTGCAAATAGTTTTTAAAAGTTCAGTGATGAATTTGCTCTGAACATCTCAGTCTGCTTCCTTTCCCCCCAGGTTATGTCAGACTTTGAGATGCACAAATTATTGTGATGACTCTCGAAACACTTCTAATTCAGATTGAGAGGGTTATTGAATTGACATGGCATGGCTATAACCTATGTTATTGACAGAATGGATGGGTTCATTTTCTTGAAAAGAAAAAAAAAATGCTTTCATGTTAAAAGGACATAAAGCCCAAACCAAACCAACCAGCCAACCAACCAATCAAACAAAAAACAAAAACAAAACAAAACAAAAAAATTGTCTACCTGTGTGTTCCCAGGATTTAGAAAAAAAGGGACAATCCATTCTGAGATGTTCTGTAGACCTGGGATTTTTCTCTCGAGACTGTTGAAAGCCATTCGTCATTTCACTGAGTGAAAAAAAAAAAAAATCTATTTTTAAGATTATATTGGATAAAACTCTCATTCTGCAAAAAAGAGAAAAGTAAGATTTTAATGTATTCATGATCTGAGAGTAAAAGTAAAAATTCATGATGAAATGAAAACAGTAAAGGACTTTTATGAGAAATTCTGGCTGTGTGCAGAGAACATAGAGTAGAATCCAGAGTACACATATATTTGTAGGCAACACATTTAAGAAGAAGTAATTCATTGAAGACAAATTTCCTCCAAATCATAAAATCTACCAATAACTGTTAAACTATACAGAAGACTACTCATTAAAAAACATTTAAAAACCTTGCGGTTTTGAATTTATTAGATTAAAGGAATTAATGAATGATCTATTCATTAATTGAATATTCATTGATTGAGCAGACAACTCTCATCTTTTTTTGCCTGCACTTGCACAATAATGTTGATTCTAATTAGGTAAGGTTCATACAACTGAAACTAAACTAGTTTTCAGAGCTTCAGTATCTGCGATAACTGACCTTTAAAAATCTTTCTGAATGTTAACATAATTCTGAACATGTTTCTAAAATATTTTTATGCATCTAATGTGACTTAAAAAAACCCAGCTTTTGACCTTTATGAACATACCAGAAAGACCGATGAGGAGAATTTATACAAGCAGTGCAAACTTTTTATGAGTAAATACAGACTGGAAATTACACCTCTAAGAATTCAAGGAGTATTATTTTGGAGGAATTTTCCCACAGGGATAAAAAAAGAACAAGTTATTTTTAAGTGTAATTTTACATACTTATGGAGGACAAGACAGAAGAAGATCATTTGCAATAAAAAGGGTCTAGACTTAATATTCCAAGAGGGTCTTTACAGTTTCACATCACATAAGAGAAAACTGCAAACCATTGGAGTGCATGATTTTTATGAGGCAGTTGCTGAACCTTCACACACGAACAAGTGTTAAATCCTTAACCCAAGGGAGTCTAAGTTTGGTTTTTGAAAGGAGCAGTACTCAGCACATTACACAGTTGGAGCTAGTGTCTGAAATAATCAAGAGTATCAAAGTTAAATGTCCATTTTCAAGAAACTGCTGCTTAGTAGCTTACATTCCACTCTCTCAGATAAGTTAGATGCTACTAGAAATAGAATAGAACTTTTTTTCTTAAATAATCTGGCTACTTTATCTAATGAGTAATGTACTCATTAGCTTCCCTAAGTGCATGATCAGAGAACTAAATTATAAAAAATATTAAAGGCCAGCAGAAAATGATAAAGAAATTCTGGGGTTTATGATTTGGCAAATGACTTGATACATTACAGCTTATTTTAATAGGTCTAATTAAATGGAATTATTCTGAAATATCAGTAATCTATTTTGCCATTGTAAAAAATTGCTACATCTGAATGAGGAGCATTACAAATCTGTGAAATACTGGGAAATTTTGCTATTTCTGTATTTCTTCAATTAATCAAAGCAACATATCAAAATTTGTTATTATTTTAACATAGATGGTTACTATCTGTTATTTTTCTAGGCTAGTTTTGAAGTGAAAGTTCAATCTAATATTTTTTTTTCTGACAATATTCCACAAGTTGCAGCTCAGAAGACATTTTCCAGATTTATATGCTCAAATAGCACAGCTCTTGATTCTTAATTGAATTAAAGGCTAGGCAAGGTATGGTTTCTAAAAGGAAACTATGGGGAAGCACAGGTAATTAAGCCAGGTTGCAACCTTGTATAAACCCTTAATTCGGTACAGCCTTAACAAGGCAACAAATAAATACAGTATCAATATTTGGATCTCTTTAACTCTGGAGATATCTATTTCCTGCGAGTGTTCACTTTGTTCCTTCTCACTCCATACATCTGAAGGAAAGCAGTAGAAGTCCCAAGGAACGCTTTTGCTTGGTCTCACAGCATAGTTCTATCTTCTGTGGACAACAGCTGGCTATTAATCACAAAAAATCCTGGTCCTATCCAGACACATATATATTCCAGGTGTTCTTCTGCAAATTTAGGCTGTGAATGAGATTACGTCTGCCTCTTTATGTTGCTTGCTCTCTTGGCTTTACAGCACAGTACCCCCAAGTGGCCTGTTTAAGTCAGAATTCAAACATAATACTTCTCTGATGGGTTTTTAATGAACAAAGCTGAAACTAGACTAAGATTAAAAAAATAAAGAGGGTAGCAGGGAGCATTTCAAAGAATCTTATGCAAACACAACTCAGCTCCGTGACCATGTCAGAGGAAATGAGTGTTTTACTTAAAATCACTCAGAAGACAATCACCCAAATTTTCACTTTGCAATGCCTTTCAGTGGCCTGTGGTCCTAGCTCATGGTTTTTCTCATAGTGTCTGTAAAATGGTAACACTAATCTTTGGAAGTAATTTTTCTCCAATCATGGAGGTTTTGTGTGATCATGAGCCAAGAAGGACTGGGTAGAGCCCGAACTTGTTTTCATGTTTATCACATAGCATTAAAAACAGCTGGTCATATGCAAGACTAGTGACAGTGACACTGGAAGGATGGCAGAAAGGTGAGGAAAGGAGAGAGGGAGCTTCCCCCATGCTTTTTTAAAATTGGCTGCTCCCCTAGTTTTTATACATGAACTAAAATGTAGTATCTTTCGTACTGGAAACTTCTGCTTTAAGTAGCCAGTCATCCTGCTGAAGTAAAAACTCCCTGGACAGTTGACATCAAGTGTTTTGATTGAAACCATGTTGTTTTAAACAGACATGGGATCCTATTCTGCAAGGACCCCACTGCTGAGCAGTCCTCACTGGATTCATTTGCAGGTGAAATCATATTTGTTGGTATCAACCAGGGAGTGTGCAGTTCTTTCTTCAACAAACAGCCAGTGTTAGAGGGACTGGCTCCATGACTGGTGTGGGACTGCTGAGGATGCTGTAAGCACCTCTTGCTGTAGTCTTTACTCACAGCCCAGTGAGAGCTATTCTGGTGCTGAATGCTGTATCAGATGATGAAAAAATATTTCTTTTAAGGTCTGCCTCGCTTATGTGCCATGATAAGGATGTCTTAATCTGATTTGTTCCTAGCATTAGTGTAATCCTTACATAAAGGCTACTAAATACTGCAGTCATTCTCTTTCACCATAGTATGGGAGGATATCATGCCTTGAACTGAGGTTTCTGAGATATATCTCTCCCTGAACATTATCAGTTAGTTCTGATTGAAGGGCAATCATGCAGAGCTAACAAAGGGATTCATGTAATATGATAACTTCAGGATTTTTTCTCTTGTTTTCAAATATGAAATGAAATACTGCAAGTGTTTAGGATTTAGCATCAAAGAAAAATTTTTCCTCATTGAACACGATGGGTGAATGATACTGCTAATTGAAATACCAAGTAAAAATAAACCACACATCATCAGTGTCTGCATGGTGGTTTATACAAGAACTGATATGCAGGGAATAAAAATTATTTTGGACATAAAAATTATGCAAAAAATGGCTGGATGGAATTACAGCAGCGGTAGCTACAGCTTGCCAACAACTTACATTTTGGATTTTGTTTCTTTTTCACCACATTATTTCATTAAAAAGAGCGAGAGAAAATAAAACAAAATTGATTAGTTAGGATTTGAAATATTGCTATACTACTCTGAGTGCTCATGTTTGTCAGAGTCCAGAAGACTCCTCTGTCCTGGGTGATTCCAGACCAGGACAGGGGGCTGGGAAACCTTGGCAAGTAATCAAAAACTCCCGTGCCTTCGATTTTAGCCATTGGGAAAAATTACTACCTCTGTGTGAGGATTTACAAACCATGAGAGTTTAAGTAGGGTGATAGTTAGTTAGTCACAGGTAAAAAATAGATTTATGAGGTTTTTAGACTGATAAGCAGAAGAAGACAATATGGAGTCTCCACATGACTTTAGGGCTTCTCCTTCTTTCTTCACCTTCTCCATATTCTGCCATGGCGCTGGCATCTTTGGTTGGTCTAGAGCAGAGCCTGACTTCCTACCATGAAAGATAGGCATTGGGAATCTTTTATAAACAAAGTAGATGTAATTTTGAATGTAATCATGAACTGACCTGCTGCATGGATCTCTGTAGGTCAGGGAAGAAAATGTAGAGATAAGAGAGAATAAACAACCTTGAAAAAGAAGAAGAGGTGGCTCTCAGCCTTTCCTTCGATCTCGGTGCTGGGCAAAAAGACTTTTGTGCATTCTTGGGAAGAACATAAACACACAGAAACCTGAGAGTGTTAAGGACCACATTCTGAAAACTCTGTCCCCTATAGCAGAAGCTCACCCAAAGCCAAGGCAGTGTGCCTTGCAGGGGATCCCACCAGCAGAACTTTAGATTCTGCATCTTCATTTCTAGTGTATCTTTCTAGAAAGATACACTAGTCCAGAAATCTTATTACTCTCTGACTATAATCATGATAATTGTAATGAAATACCACATGGTAGAACGAAGGGAAAAATAATAAAATTATGAGGGGAAGCTATAATCTACCCTCTCCATTCCTTTTATTGTTAATAGTGTTATTGGTTATATGTTGCCAACATGCACAGGGAAAAAAGTATTTGCCTATTATTATTAAAGGACTCACAGTCTTACAGAGCTGTTCTTGCTTACAGCTGTATGTGACTGTACACAGGTACATATGTACCAGCATTGAATATATTTTTTGTTTGCACATTGACTAAGATGCTGAAAATTGCAGTTCATTCAAGAAAGTATTCCATCCATATCAAATGCAATTCTGACAGAATAATTAAGGTATGCAGTCTGTGAGTATTAGCTACTACTAGTATCCGTTTAAAAGACCCATACACACTGACTGGCAAGAATATTGACCTACATCAAATTGTTGATTTGGACACCTGTCTAATAAAATGAAAACTCTAAAGTAGTCCTACAACTACTTATTTTAACTATTCAGATAATGTTCTTTATTTTTGTTTTCTAAATCACTTGGTTTTGCTGATTTGTTAACATTCTGTATTTAGATCTTGTTATATGTTTTCTACTTTTTTTCTTCTAATGTCACCTCCCTAATACTGGATAATTTTCCCTTCAAAGCCCTATTAAAACAAGGGATTAGCTGTATAGCTAGTCAGTAATCTTTACCTTATTATTCAAAACTTATTTTTATTCTGTTTTGATTGTTATTTACAATAACAAGGGTTATTGAGGGTGGGGTTTTTGTTTATTTGTTCTGTTTTTGCTCTGTGGACTAACTAGGCCTGCATAAAATATATTTATTCATCAGAAAAAGTATAGCCTTTCAGCATTTTAAAATCACTCCTCTCATTTTTGTACAATTTCAAAGCAGTCCAGGTAATTCAGTTAATGGAATTTGATCTAACTATTTCTTCCTTAGTACTCTGTTACACAGGTATGTATGAAGCTGACAGAATATTTGCTTGCATTTTCTAAAGAAAATCTAAAATTGGAAGAGCAGCCAAACCTTAAATTTTTTGAATATTGATTTTCAGGTAATGGTTAGGGTTTCTGCAAATCATATGATCTTTTCTATCACAATTTGAGAGTGCTGCATATTATGTCCTTTAAACACAAACTTTTCAAGAGACTAGTAGTGTAGAAGCAACTATTTTCTCATGTTGCAGCTTTTATTCATGAACAATCTGACATGATGCTGCACATTAAGGAAAGCTTCATAAGCATTTGCTATGAGGTAGGACGGTAAAAGCAGAGAAAATTTGCTCTGTCACAGGAGAAACTTGAGTATTTCATACAGACCTTCTTTCAAACTGTCCTGTTTAAATTACACAGTCCAAAGATACCAAAAGATACCAAAGACTCTTTTTATTCTTCTTAGTTTTCATATTTAAAATAATTTTGGTCTATCAGGAATTTTTTCTACCTTTTCCTTTAATCATCTTTTTTTTATCTCTGTTTTCCTCCACTGGAAAATTGTCTGCATTGTCTTATGACTACCTTCCTTTTGCTGAAATCCTCAAACAGCCATTAATTTCTTCTTACCTGAACTGTTGCTATTCCGTCTTCACAGTCCTGTTAAATCCTTATTATCTCAGCTTCAGCAAGGCTGAAGTATTGTAGCCATGGAGTCCTCCCTATCCAGTAAATATCACTACATCAGATTCTACCCTAGCTTTCTACTTAAATTGATCTCCTAATCAACTTCAAAATGGTGTTTTTCAAAATGTTAATAAATTATTCTAATTCACTACATTAACTTGTTGTCCAGCTACACCTAAGTTTCCTCTTGATAATTTTTCTCTGCATCTGCACCATCATTTAAGCAGATCACTAATGACTCATTTGAGCCAGATGAAATTCCCTGTCCTTGTGGTATTTCTGTGACAAAGCAAATTCAAATCTCACATTTAAATTTCTTTCTTCATTTTAAGTTGAGTTGTTTGATTTTGTGTAAATCCATGTATGATATTGCTTACAGAACTCTGTTTCAGAATTTGCCAATAGAAGACTGCAGAATAAAACAAGAAGATAAAGCCATGTAATTCTGTAGATTTTTCCATTTAATACTGGATGGCCTAAAAGGCTTTTTCATTTTATACTGGATGACTTAAACTGACATGATTTTAGTGCAGCTTTTGTTTACATGAGTTACTCCAAAATAGTCCACAATATTTGTTCTTTTAATCCCCTAAATCAAAAAGGGAGTGTACATTAAATACACAAATGAAAAAAGATAAAATCTATAGCTACATGAAGAATTTGAAAGTTTGCAATTTTATAAACCATTCTGCTTAATCAAAGATTTGAGCAAAAAGAATATTTTTAAATGTTTTTTTTAAATCTTTAAATCAAGATATGAAAAGAAATTGATGAAAAGGCTCTGACAGAAAACATTACAAAAGTTGTGAGAAATGCTTTATAGAAGGCAAAAAAGAATTAAAGAAAGAAATCAAAGAAAATCCACATTAGATTGCTCTAGAGAGGAGTTTGTTACTAAGTCCCTTCCAAGCTGAGTAAAGACCATTTCTCTGTTCGTAAGAGCATCTAATATTTGTAAGGCTATGGGGATGTTGCATCTTCTGTTTGAAAAAATGGATATATGACAGTCAAAACCACCTCATACTGGTCCTCATAAGGGAAGCTTTAAATTTACACCCACTTTTAGACAAATGTATATTGCGGAACTTCCTTTGACACTACATAAAAAATGCAAAAATTAAAGTATAGATTTTTTTAAAAATAAATTCTCATTCCTGTCACAATCAGGTTAATCTATAGCATGTGAGCTCTGTTTTCTTAGGAAGCAATTGCACTACAGGACAATCCTTCCTTTTACCAAGCTAATTGAAAGAATTTTTTTTTTTGTTTAAACTTGAAGAACAGATCTTCCAGATCTAATTTAAAGTAATAAGGATGCTACAATCCAGAAAACTGTACTTATGAAACACCCTGACTTTTCAATGAGGTACAAAACATCATGTTATGTATGAAAGGTGCCAGCAGAAGAGTAGTAGAGAGAAACAGAAACAGAAAACAGGGATAAGGTCAGGTCTGGAATATTTCAGAGGCTGAACAAATGACAGATGAGTGTGATAGAGGCATGAAGGAATAGATTCTTGGAAACATATTTTAAAATTAGGATAGGAGTCCTGAGTATCTATCTGGTGGACAATCTTCAACTCTAGTTAGGTTGACAGATTAAACAACTTTGTGTTTCTTTCAATATAATGGCTAGGTCACTGTAACTTCTTATATTCAAATCAACATTTGGCGTACTGTCAGTAATTGGCTATCCACAACTTTTTTTCTTGTTCCAACTAGAATCCAGAAAACTGGACACAATATATCTGGAAAAAAGGAAAAAGAAGGTATTAAATATTCATAAATTCTCTGGAGTTTTTTATATAATTGGTATATACATTTCCATCAAATGCCATTGCAGAGACCTTGGTAAACATACTTTGCATCATTTAAACTCATATGTTAGAGTAAAAAGGATAAAGTTCTTTGGATGCTGGTGAATTTAATCTAAAATTACCATTTCATAATTTTAGAATTACTAATGGGGAAACAAGGCAGTCTTTTTCCATATAAAAACCTGATATGGAAAATCACCCTTTTGTTCACTCCTTTTTGGTATAGACTCCTTATAGACTACCACAATGTCTAAATAAAATTGCCTGATGTGAAAAGGCAAAGCCAAACACATCAAAACAAAGGTTTATTTTTAATGACATTGAAGACAGAAAAAAAGAAATAAAATTGAAAATTGATGAACAGAAGCATACAATTTGCTGATAGACCTAAAAAAAGAAAGAAACTTATGAATGTGACACTACAGCTTGGGAAGGCTTAAGAACCACTAGCTTAATGAAGATGCATTGATTACTGTTTAAGCATTGCTGAGCTTTGTCTGTAGGCTCTCTATGAGCTATAACATAATCAATGTTATACACACTCCCTTCGGTGTGGAATTAAACAAGTTGAACCACTTCAGCTTCGATCCCCAGGGAACCCAATCTCAGAGGCAGTAACAGGAGCTCCAGAGACAACAATTGCAATTGCAAAGATACACACAGTAGTTATAGTGGGATTATTATTAAGATTTTCACTACCTGAGGTATTACCAAATGGTATGCTACAACAGGCATGAACATGCTCTTCTGAGAGCCTAAGCCAACAAGAGATATTTAACTGCAATGAGAATATCACAGAGCCCAAGCTAATAAGCCTTGGCCTGAAGCATGATGTATTGTTTTAGGAAAGATGCCATGCTAAAGTGGTATGGATTGTACTGGTTTAGAGTGAAAAAGAACAAGATTACTTGCTAGCTGAAACCTACACAGACATCGTTTCAATTTCAGCACAGAGTTTAGGTTGCTCAGGCAGTTGAGTAGTGTATTTCTAGGCTGAATATTTCATACAAGAAAAGCCAGAGCCCCAGCTAAGAACAAGATGAGTTACTCTGTTTTCATATAGAAGTTATGATATCCGCTATGTAATAATTTATATTTTATCTCATGAAATCCCAATTGCATTGTTTTTAAGCTATCATTAAACATAATGTTGGAAACTGGGAGAAGTGAGATTGCAAAGAGGTTTAAATACTCTTTCTCTCTCTTTGAAACTAATTGAGATCCCCACAAAATTCCACAAAAATGCTACTTCACTAGAATTAGTTAATTGGTTAATTAGTTTTAAGATGGACTTGCCATCAATGGAGAATACAGAATCACAGAATCATAGAACATGTCAGGCTTGAAGGGACCACAGCGCATCATCTGGCCCAACCTCCCTGCTCGAGCAGGACCATCCTAGAACACCTAGCACAGGATTGCATCGAGATGCTTCTTGAATACCTCCAGTGAGGGAGACTACACCATCTCACTGGACAATATTCAGGCAGAACTTCCTGTGTGTCAGTTTCTGCCCATTGTCTCTTGTGTTATTGCCTGGCTCCATCCTCTGACAACTGTCCCATTAGGTATTTATACACATTGCTGAGGTTCCCTCACACTCGTCTCTCCTGAAGCCTGCAAAAGTCCAGCTTCCTCAGCCTTTCCTCATTAAAGAGATGTTCCAGTCCTTTAATCATCTGTATTATACTCTGCTGGGCCGGCTCCAGGAGCTCCATGTCTCTCCTGTACTGAGGAGCCCCGAACTGGACACAGCGCTCCATATCTACATATTCTTGAAAAACACATCCTATTCTCAGAGACATTATTATGACTCTTAAAAGACTTCTTACTTTGAAGCATAGTATCATTGCTGTGGAGCCATCTCATATGTAGGTGCAAGGTGGCAGGAACAGAGATGCTGGAGGACGCAGAGCTGCAAATTCAGGTTCCATGGAGAGCCCCTCATTCTGTAATTAATGTGTACAAACTAAGATTTTCAGACAGTGGTTTTATTTTATAAAAAGGAGTCTTGGACCAAAATATTTATTGTGTTTAGTAAGTGAAACAGAAGGTAATAGGTTGGTATTCACATTGTGAGCAAGGATTGCCTTCTAAGGGAAAGGAAAAAGTGTTGGAAAATACAAGACAAGTAAAATTTTGGAAGAATCTGATTCTTCACCTGCAATTCAGGTACAGACAGTAATTTTGGCCTGTCCTGGATCTTTGTAAGGCCATCAAAAAGAGAAGCAGAGAGAGAGAGTTCTAGAACAACAAATAATATTTGGCAAAATATTTAGAAGACCCTGTAATATTTTCCTGCATATGCCATAAATAAAGGGACACTCCCACCTTGGCTACCCCAAATAATAATGTTCTGTAGTCTGTAAAAAAGTTTTCAATCCCAAAGCTAAGCAGGCAAAAACTGGTTTATTGACTGCAGTTAAGTGGGACCATACCCTAAGCAAAAGAGCCATCACCCACAATAAGGCTACATACCCGAGAACTTCTTCAAGAGCTCTGAAATTTATTTGTAAGTTTGCCTGAAAACAAATTATTTGAAATGTAAGTTTGCCTGAAAACAGATTATTTGAAACTCTATTTTTCAAGACGTTATATGTCTAACATAGCAGTCATGTATAATGTGCAGACCAACAATCACCTCAGGTACTGAATTCTGGGGTGAGATATGAATTCACTCATCCCAGTCCAAAATGAAAACTACCTTAGAAGCAAAACATCATTAGAGAAATCATGTGGTGTCACTTATATTTTGCTCAATCAAATTATATTTTGGCTTCAGACAAGAACCAAGCTGTCATATTCAATAGAAACCTGGATGCAGTAAGCCTGTACTATTTAAAACATGCCAGAGGAAAAAAGGTATTGCAGAAGTACAAAAAAGCACATAACAAACAGAATAATCAATATGGGAAAGTATCTGAAATATTTTCCAATTCAAAAAAAATGTACTATATCTAGCAGGGTAAAACCAGCAGCAGCAGCTTATAATGCAGTCCTGAAAATTTGGTGGACACAAATGAGGAAAGGTTCAACATAGCATTCTGCAAAAAATGAAGAGAAGGGATGATATGAACCTGCGAATTTGTACAAGAATATCTGAAGTGATAACACTAGAACTAGCACCCCTACCAAAGTAAAGAGATCTCATACACATCTGTGGCAAACGTAATGTCTGTGCCTGAGGGGGAATCCATAGATCCAAGACACTGAGACATCACACATATATTATCAGAAGTATCTGATACATGTCATGGAGCACTCTGTTTTCAAACAGACTACTTGTCTTATCTACACATTATATGTAATATTATTTGTGCTTAGTAGAGCCTGAAACTCCACTAAATCAGCACATATCACCAGCAGAGCTGTGTCCATAATAATCCTCATAGACTGCTGGTAAATGCAGTTTCTCACCTTGTAGCTTTCCTGCAACTAACAGCAGTGTTGTGCCTCATAAAAATATGACTTTGAAAATCCCATTGTGTTACTACAGGGGTTTCATGTGATATCTAGACTAAAATAGTTTGTTCTGGTTCTGTGTTCATCTTACCTGATAGCTGGGAAAATGTCCTCATGTTTTTTCCTCCTTAGACATGGCTATTCCCGGAATAGGAACTTCTTTTGTAAGAAGTCCAATTTTACTTCCCTCTTTAGCAGTTGTCTTCTTTGTTGTCTGTGTGGCTCTGAGAAGCAACCAACTATGAAAAAAGGGGTACAATCTATATAGTTCTGGCACTTTTGTCTACACCTTGGTACAACAAAAATCAAAAGCAAGTCAGTGAAGAAATCCTAACCAAATGCTACTATCAGAGATGAAGGATTTGAACTAATGGGAATGAAAGTAAATGTTCAAATCATTTGATAGACTTGACTGTCATGAGTATGTTTCTTCTGTGTCAGTAGGAAACAGAATATTACCCAATGTGCCAAAATATATTTGAGAAGAAAAGAGTGCATTGGATGAAGTGAGGATGAGATCTGTAGCACAGAAGTACTGAGCTCAGCTTAGAAAAGGCTGGAAGTAAAGGCTGTGTCCTTTATTGACATCTATTCAGCCTGCTTGGCAGTATGCTCCTTGGGGTGTCAAATGCAAAAAAAGGGGTGCCATCAACATCATTCTGGCTAGTCAGAAGGAGTCAGATGTGGGCCTATTCATCCTTGTAGAGAGCAGCTGTGTTTTAGGTTTTAACTCCTTGCTCAGTAGCGGAGAGAAAGGTTGCAGCCTTGAAATGTGTGAAGGAACAGTTTGTCTAACATGTAGCTTGTTTTTCATGGATGTGAGGTACTGGAAACACTTTCCTTATTCCCTAGGGAAATGGTGGACTACCAGCTGCAGCACATAATTAATATTAGACTGAATCTCAAATGAGGTCATAATAATAAATATCATAAACATCTTAAAGTGCATTGGTCTCCTTCAACATCTGTAGTTTCAACATCTGTAGTATTTGTGGCAGCCATCACTTTATGGAACAGGAGAAGATAATATTTGCTAATAAAAAAATGGTCTAGATTTTCTCCATTTCTCTTTTCTTTTTTCCATGCCTACATTAATTCTCCTAATCTTTTTGAAATAATCTTATTCAGATCCTTTTTGCTACAGTCTAGTTTCCTCCCAAGAAAATCTTATGGAGGGAGAGGGGGTAAAAGACCATGATACAAGGCAGACACTGTTTTGCAGTAGGATTTCTTAGACTTTGGCATAAAAATTTCTCTTCAGTAAATGTATGTTTTTCATCAGACCTTGTTCTACCATGTGGCCTAATCTTCTTGATACTTTGCCCAACATATTATGAGCTCAAACTACTATTTCTTTCCTTTGTACAAGCCAGTAATATAAATGCTAGAGCAAATGGTATAAATCCCAGTGGAACACACATATCTATTTCATTTGGGTTATTGGTTGCCAATGGGAATAAACAGATTTTTGTCTTTGAAGAGTTCATTAGCTTCTAAGGAAAAAAAAAAAAAGGGCAAAAACAAAACTCCCTTTCTAACCTTGTAAATCTATTGGGAACCAAACTCAAAACTTCATTTAGTTTGCTTGGGAGCGTCTGCTGACCTTGGCTTTGACAAACCTTGTAAGCTGTATTTTAGCCCACACAGCTTTAGATGCTCAGAGTTAACTTAGAAGACATCCATTACTGCTGGTATCCAAGCTGAAAAAGGGTGTTGGTTTAGAAAACAACTGCCTGAGTTACCACAATGAACTCTTCTATTAGATTATCCTATTTTTTTTCTATATCCTTTTCCATACTATTTGAATAATTACAGTGTAAAGAACCCATCAATATTCCCTGAAAATCTTACACCTGTACAGAAGTACAGTGTATGTAGGATGTATGAATCCTCAGCTACCAGCCTCACTCTCTGTTTCTAATAAAAAAGATAAATATAGGAAACTAGCAAGATATACTGGGCCAAATGCTATGATTCTTATTTGATTTAAATTGCTATCAACAATGAAAGGATGACTGTTCAAGAAAACACCAGTATGTCTACTGATTTTGTTTTCCCAGAAGGCATTGTCATCCTGCTAGTGGTCTTGTCTCCAGACTGAATCTCTAGAGGGAATTCTAAACAACCAGTTGCAATCACAGGCACTTCACAAAAAAAAAAAAAAAAAAAAAA
>CM031878.1:42639900-42662826 GCA_018697195.1 Certhia americana | reverse complement strand
CCACGCCCCCACAGACAGGCATGTTCATCCTGTAGTGGTCTTTGGCCCAGACATGAACTCAGAGGGAACTTCTACAATAACCAGTTGCAATCACAGGCACTTCACAAAAAAAAAAAAAAAAAAGTGCTAGAATTATTTTTTATTTTTTATTTGGGATCAATTTTACTTGTTTCATACCATCTTAAAGTCATTGGTTTATAATGTAGAATCCTATGTAGAAAGAATAAGTTGTTAAATGAAATAATTTTCATCCAAAATGTATGCATGACAGCTTGGAAATGTTGGCAAATTAGTTACAATTTTCAGATGATGGAATGAATTCCTGAATAAATTTGTCAAATTGAATAAATAAATGCAATTGTTCTGCTAAATCTATATAAAATGTTTTCAAACAGGTTTTAAAATATATCAGAAGTGATTGAAAATGTATTTCAATGTAATTGTGTAATTGCAACTGTTAAAATATAGGTTAAGCAGTAATTATAATGCTCTAGTTGTTCACAGTTTATAAAAAATATTTATTTGATGTAAGAGATTAGTACCAAGAAATTAATAAAAAGTTGTGTAAGCTCTTCAGTTTTTGGGGAGATGTTTTTGTATATTGTTAGAACTGATCAGTGATACAATATTAGGTTTTCTTGAGATATGAAATGTTCATAGGTAGCATAACTATTACTGCCCCAAGAACAAAGCCACAGAAAACTCAGCATTCAGATTCTATCACTATCATCTCTGTCTTTTGTTTTGTGGCTGTCTTACACTCGAATGCCTGCTTCAATATAACTGTTATTAAAATTCAATTACTGAATATAATAGGGTCTTTCTTTCACTTCAACATCTATTCATGAGTTTGTGTGAATTTCATGACCAGCCTTCTCCTAGCATTGAATGTTTCTTAAAAAAGTCTCAGTTTTACTGTGAAAATGACTTGCAACTGACATTACGTTATCAGCTGGATTTTTTTTTCTTTTCATGTAATGCCATTGGCTGTTATTTAAGGGATGTCAATAGTGCACATAAAAGGAACACTTTCATCAACTGCAGAGACAAGCCATGAAGGACAAATTACCTACCATGATTGAACTATCTCGGGTTTTGATGATTTTGATGGCTCCCAAGATATTTGAAAGTCTTTTTCTCCCAGCCCTGCAACCAAAGAAGAGGTCATGATTCATCTGTTCTGCTTTTTCAGGTTGTTTATTTTTTATTTATTATTACATTCTTTCTCTGACCTGCTGAGGTCTGTTCAGCAGGTCAGGTTGAGGCACCATCACCATCCTCAGGGTGATGTTTACTTTTTATACAAAAAACTACGTGTAATTCATTCACAATAATTTTCCAATACCTATCACCTATGTTAGACAGTCTGTCTCTAAATCAACTAGAAAGTGCCACCATCACAGCAGAAGACGGAGGTCAAGAACAAGAAGAAGAAGAAGAACCCTTGAACCCCCATTCTAAAACCCCAGAATTCTACTTTTCACCCTGTGACAAATTAACTATCACTCTGTTCAAACTCTTGTGGCTGGTAAATCCTCACACAAAGTTGGTAATTTTTCCCATGGGCTAAAATCAAAGGCACAGGTGCTTTTGACTCCATGCCAAGGTCTCTGAACCCCTTGCCAGGGTCTCAAAGCATCCAGGACAGCCAGAGGACAGCTGCATTTTTTTCTGGTGCAAATATTTTTTCCTGGAGGTACAGCAATCTTGAACAGGGCACTTTTACTACCATATCCCTAAAAACTGTATATTTAGGGATATCTTCAGGTGCTTGCATCTTTCCTGGTCCTGTGTCATGTTTTAACTTGTTGGCAGTATGGGACATCCCTTTCATCAGTTGGAATCAGTTTTCCCAACTGATCACCCCTCAAAACTCTTGTGCACCCCAGCCTACTTGCTGGTGGGGCAGTATGAGGAGCAAAAAAGGCCTTTACACTGAATAAGCACTGTTCAGCAATAACTAAAACATCTGAGTTTTATCAACACTGTTTTCATCACAAATCCAAAACAGTACCAAACAAACTCTATCCCAGCCCCAGCCAGTTGAGTCTGTCCATAATTTAAAATTAAAATTTTAAATTAAATTTTTATTTAAAATTAAAAATAATTTCTTTAATTTTTAAATTTATATATATATATTTAAAAATTTATCATTTTTAATTTAATTTAATATTTCTATAATAAGAAATAGTGGCAAAAATGCAAATTAATATAGGTGATGAAATTTTGTTTATGGAAACCCATTTTTGGGATGGTTTCCAGCTTTAAAAAAAAAAATTAAACTAAATAAAAACAGTAGACACATCAGCATTTGTCTGTGAAATTCTGAGGCTCCAACCCTGCAGGCATAACTCACAGGCAATTTCTCTTGGAAGTCTAAAGTACTTCTATAATCCATGAGTGAATTATTTATACGTAAGTCTAATCAAGGTTTATAATATGGTAATAAATTCTCACTTTCTTCATGCAATTAAGAATTCATTTGAAATGAATTCTTGTGTAATTTCATTTACTTTATGTGAGTCAGACAACAAAATCCAAGAAGAGGTTGTACATTCTGTAGGTATTCTGTAGGTCCTGTGATGATTGCACTGTGACATCATTATGGTTTATTCCCATCTAGCAAGCAAGCCCCTCATGACCACTTACACACTCCCCCATAAGCTGGATCAGGGCGAGAATTGAAAGGATTAAAGGAACCAAGCCCTTGGATTGAGATAAAGACAGTTTAATAGGGAAAGCAAATGCCATGCACCCAAGCAAACCAGAACAAGGATTTTCCCTGTTCTTCCCATGAGCAGGCAGGTGCTCAGCCTTTCACAGGAGAGCAGGGCCCCATCAAATGCAAGTTATTTGGAAGGACAATCACCATCACTCCAAACATCCCCCCTTTTTCTCCTTCTTCTCCCCATTTTATAAACAGAGCATGATGCCATGCGGTCTGGAATATCCCTTTGGTCATTTGGGGTCACCTGTCCCAGCTGTGTCTCATTCCAACCTCCCATGCACCCCCAATGTCTTGCCAGCATGGCCGTATAAAAAGCAGAAAAGGCCTTGGCTCTGTGTAAGCCCTGCTTAGCAATAATAAAAACATCTCTATATTATCAGCCCTGTGTTCAACACAAATCCAAAACAAGCTCCGTGCCAGACATCATGAAGAAAATTAACTCTACCCCAGCCAAAACAAGCACAGACATATTTTTTGTGTAGACATGGCAGAAGTACCTCGGCTGTACTTTTACAAAAACAAAATTAAAATTTGAAGTCGTTAATATCCTGCTTGGTCACCTTCTCCTACTTACCAGGCAGCATCAGGATTCATTTAACATAGTTTGCATTACAATCTCTGCCACCTTTTCAGCCGCTGCTGTTGTGGCTTCTTTTTCTGCTGGGCTTTTCTAGCATTTCTGATGCCAAGCCTGAACTGCTAGGCCTAACAGCATCTATTAAATCTGGTTCCTCTCTGTATACACTGCATCTTATTAAATATTGGGATGTAGGATTATCTGGAAGCTGTGGCTTAATGTAACATCTTTTCAGGTACAGTTACAACCATTAACATTCACTTTAATATTAGACAGAGATACCACTTGTTAACTAGTGGTACGTTATAGTACACTAACTGCACTAGTGATTTACAGACCCTCCCTAAATTATCAACCATGGGATGTCCTCAGACTTTCTGAGGCTGTTTATAGATTCTGCTGTTGATTTATGGTGCAATTTACTTTGATCAATGGCATATACCATGTGTGAAATCCCAGTGAAATGAAATGACAGATGAACTTTCCCCACTCCAGTAGGTTACTATTTTAGAAATTTCAAGTCATTTTAATTATTTTAGAAATTTTCCATTTCCTTCTTAACTAAATATCCAAATTTTATCTTAAATTAAATAGCTAAATAATTTCATTCAGCTGAGTAAAATACTTCTACTTGAACAGATCAAATGTGAATAAACTTATTGCCCTGGGAAATCATAGCACCTATATGAACACCAAATCCTCTGAACAGCTTAAAAAATTCGTACTTTCTGTAAGTAGCGATGAAGGTAATAATTAAGGTTAGTATTGACCATGCTTTTTATCATGCCTTTCTCTGGATCTTGCTTTTCATAGAGGACTGGAGATAACAGCATTGTAGTATACAGAAGCCATATTATATATAAACTCCAACTAGAAATCACCAAATACATAATGATTAATATAATAATTAATATTAACATAATAATTATTGTCTGGACCACTTCCTGACCCAGACTGCCTATAAATAGCTCAGAAAAAAAATTGTTTTTCTGCCTACTAAGATACTGGGAAACCACTGTTGCTACAGTTGTAGGTGCAATACTAAAAATCCTCTCCAAGACTTAGCATAGCGATGTCCTGAAGTATCACAGGAGATAACTAGAGTGTCAGTGACAAAGATGCTGGTAAAGACTGTCCAATGCCATGACTTCTCAAGAAAAACTATATTAGTTTTCTTTTCCATGACATCTGTAACATCTCATTCAGTGACTAGTTCCAAGTAATTGTCTATTTTTGGGGGTGGTTGAGTGTTTTGTGATGAGGGGTTTTTGTTATACTTGGATAAACACACTAAAACTCAGAATTTACTTTTGGCTTGCAAACTAAAAGCTGGCTTCAGAAATGTTTTTTTGGCTTGAATTTTGGTCAACAGTATCCCTTGGTGAGACTCTAGAAGCAGCAGGGGAGTTTCAAACTGATAAATAAGCCAAACACACAAGTTGCTTTTGATCAATGAGATTACAGGGAGAAAGCAAGCTATCACTTCATTTGTTCTCAATTCTTTGTGCACTGACAAATTTTTTTGTTTACCGACTTGCTATCAAACATTCCTTCTATGACAACACATACTCAGAACAAAAAAACCCCAAAAAACCAGAAACTCTTTTTCTCACGTTTTATGTTTTATGGCAAAATACTATGCCTATGTCAATGATTGCTTGCGACCTTGCAGTAAATGGGAATAGAAAGCAAACTCCAGCCATTGATTCTAATTAAACAAAAGGGATTATGATCATAATCTAGCATGCAAATCCAATTTAACTTGGATTAATTTATTTAAATTATTTATAGACTAAGAACAATATACTGGGTCTTGTACTCCTATTTTCAAGGCAGTCTGTGATGGCAATCTGTATCTATCTGTACAAAGTCTGTATCTATTACTCAGCTTTGTATTGTAATTTACTAGGTATGGCAAAAGTAGTCAGCTTGTCTCATTTGGTAAGGACATGTCTGCAAACAAGTTTGTGGGAAATAAAAGTAAGCAGAATTAATTTTGCAAAACTCATCTAAAGAGCTGATATCTTTGTCCCACCTTCTATTTTATTAAGGAGTTTTAACTGGGGATTCTGACCCAGAGCTTTCAACTGAGAGGATTACATGGATTTTAGGAAATGTTTCTCAGAAAGGAACATCTGTAATATTCAGCTTTCATTTAATTTCCCTATGTAATACAAAGATTCTGTTTCCATTTTAATTTTGTTGTTTTAGTTTAGAACTTTTAACTCCTTAATTTCATTGGATCCCAAGTGACTCAAAGACAGCTACTCTCTGAAGACAGCTACCATGGTAGGTAAGAGTATTTTCAGCATTCCAGTTAGAATCAACTGTTCATTCATAAGAAATGGGAACCAAAGTCCTTTTTAATGAAAGGTTCCCAACAGTTTAAGATCCCAGATGGGGCTAGTGCAGCTTTTTGTGATGATGCTTATCAGTATAGGTGGAATCCTTAAGAAATGTATGTTTTTCACAATAGGGTCTACAGTTTGATTTTGCTAAATTATAATCATTTCTAGGATAATCCTGGCAGAACTAATGAAGACTGGCATATTTCCTTCCCTCTGATCCCTGACACGCCTTGTATTTGGGTTATGAATGATCAGTACCCTACTTTTGTTATGCTATTATGAAACCAAAGGATCTAGTCTTCTGAAAAAAAATGTCAAGTATAATACCAAAGGAATTTCCAGTCATTTCCCTAGGGAATATCCAGGACTACCTGCCTGAAAACCTACTGTTGCATGAACAGATTTCTCACTAGGTATATTTCCCAATTGTACATACCTGATTTTGGAGCAAATCCTGCAGTTCCAATATATTTTACTCAAATCTCACTTATTTGACACTTGTAATAGTAGGTTTTCCTGCCTCAGCCATTACTACAATTTCTCTCTTTTTATTCCTTAATGGCTGTTTCTTTGTTTTTCTTCCTCTTTCCATATTCACTTCCCATTATGTCCAGGTAGACAAATTTCCCCACACACTCAAAGGTAAAGATCCTATTTCTTCTTCTGGAGTGAATAGTTAGATCCTGTTTTTCTTTGTGTGCCTTTCTGGTCCAGATGTCTTTCACAATCACTTACTGAGACCTACCAGAAGTATAGTATTTGGGGGTGTACCTGGGGGAAAATACTCATATTCTCAGAAGGTTTTAAATTGTTCCTGGTCTCCTTGTTTTTGTTGAACATGATCTAACACAAGCAATATGTCCAGAACAAAACTAGACATTGAGTTCACTCAAACTTTCATAGCACAAACTCAAAAAGTTATGATTGAAGGGGAAAAATGGCAATTCAGGAAAATATCCTTCTGTGCAATTAAGCCATGTCTCTAGATTGTTCATGGTACTTCAAAGCTGCAAACCTCCATTTGTACTGAGAA
Source organism: Certhia americana (assembly GCA_018697195.1). Taxonomy (NCBI): domain Eukaryota; kingdom Metazoa; phylum Chordata; class Aves; order Passeriformes; family Certhiidae; genus Certhia; species Certhia americana. The sequence goes on along the minus strand of CM031878.1, from coordinate 42,656,140 downwards.
AAAATGAAATTTTTTGGTATGCCTCTTCTCAGACAATGAACAAACACATTATGCTTACTACAGATTCTATTCAGATTACTACTGTTGATTAAATAAATTGAAAACTGCAAACTGAATCTTTCAAAACACATGTTCTTGTTGCCTGCAGCTGAAAAACATGAGTTTTCATTGTCACCAAACAGAAAGCAAAACCACTGGATGAAGCAAAACAACTTTGGCATGGAAAATCAAGATATATAAAACCTCCAAGATAAAATAACTTCAAATCCAACTTTCTCCTACATGAATCAGTTTTGTAAAGACACCAGCAAGTGCCAGAATCCAGGCATTCATTGATATATGAAAATGGCTGATCTAGGTGCAACCCATTCTTGTCACTTGCTGTTGTAAAACTAAGCTTTTAGTTTCAGAAAATTGTGAAGAAGTATGAAGCAATATTAGCTTCCAGGCAATAGAAGCTAATGTCACTGTATTTTATTTTATCAAGCAGCACACAGAAGGACACAGACTCTAGATCAGAAGGCAATGGCTGAAAAGCAACTTTGTTAAAAATGGCACACACTTTTATAGTGTGCTCCGTGGATTAAAAACAGATTGGTTAATCTGAGAAAACAATAAATTTATTGGAAAAGAAGGGACCAACACCCCTTGAATAACAATCCTGCAAAACAGCACTTGTTTTTTCTGTGTGCCATTCATCAAGCACCAGGTACTGAGCTTTGCTTACATTCTTTCTTCAGCTTTTCTCAGGCTATTCCTGAGAAAAGCTGAGAACTGCTTTTCACTGTTCACAGCCAGCATCCACAGGAGTGGATGAAAAGAATGATACTTGCATGTGAGGGGATACAGAATGTTTTCCAGGATAGAAATGAAATTAATTGGTCAGTGAGATAACATCTGAATTTTCATAAAATCATGGTGTCATAGAATCATAGTCATGGAACCTCAGAATGGTATGGGTTGGAAGGGACCTTACAATCTTCCATTTTCAAACCTCTGCCATGGAAAGGGACTAGACCAGGTTTGACTACAGTTGACCCACTGTATATAAAAAAGAAAACAAACAAACAGACAAATAAATAAATAAATAGCTCAGAAGACACTAGTAGTCTTCCTAGATGTCCATGTTCATAAAATATTGGAACTGCAATGTGGGCATAAAACCAATCTTGTTCAGAGTTGCAGAATCAGACCTCTTTGGGGTTTTGTTGTTTAATCAAATTTTTTTTCCCCTCTTTCATTCAGTACCACTTTCCTAATTTTTGTCTCATGAATTGCCTGGGCTTTTGGATAGCAAAAATCAGTGGTCAATCCCACAGCTCCAGAGCTACTGAAGCTAATGAAAAAGTCCACCATCTGCATGAAGTAATCTTAGAAGTAATCTTTACTGCTAGAGGGCTAGCAACAGTTTTCATTCTACCTGATGTTTTATTTCTAGCCATTACTAAGAATCTAATCTTTTATTTCAGTTATATGACTTTCAGACTCTTAAATTAGTTCTGATTTTGGGTTTGCCTTTGTGTTTTTGCTGTGGCTTAACTTTTAAAAATTCCATTAGACTTGACACTTCCATAAGTTCCATAAGTTGCATTGTTTCCGAAAGAAAAAATACTCTGTTGTTTTTAGATGATATATTGATTTTCCATAGTTTTTTAAGACACCCTTTGGTTATTTTTTTTATGCTTAACATTATACATTCTATCTCCATATTTTTTTAAAGCTCTCATGTGGAGCTGAGTGATTCTCATTAGTAATTTTGATGTCTATTTTGGGACTTTTAGCTCTCCCTTGTAAGTAATCTATCTGTGGCACAAAGACTTATTGCTTTCTTTTGTACTTTTTCTTTCCTCCAGACTATTGTACTTGTCCATATTTTGGAGAGTAAGAGAGAGATATTATGATCTTACTCTGTTATCATTCAATGCCATGTTCCCATTCAATTAATTCAGATACATATCTACTATAAAAACAGTGAGTTGTTACTGTCACTTCCTCCAGCACTTTTACTTTCACATACAGCTGTAAGTTTGTATCTGTTCCTAGATTTTCACACTGAAACTACACAACTCATTTTTGCTATTGAATACACACCCAGAATGTATCCATGTATTTTGGAGGCTGTAGCTCTACCCATGAACCAAAGAGATTAAAGGACAGCAATACTGAATTTTGTCTTAAATGCTTACTTTAATCCCTTTGATGATGAACACTGCAATGGAGAGCAGGAAGGTTGTTCTGAGTAGTTTCTGTGGAGAATCACCTAACTAAGCCATGGCTGAGACCAGTCCCACTTCCTTTCACCATGAGGGGAAGCGACAGAAAGTTAGAAGGACACAAAGGAAAATGTAAATGTGTAAGAGAACATAAGGATGGTGATGATGGTAAATTTTATAACCAACCTTGGAGATTCTAAGAACCTGACCCTTCCAGCAAACATTTCACTTCCCTCCATACTGTGGCTCATAAAAATAAGCCTGCACTCTGTTGGCACATTTATTTTCTATTCTTGATTGCATAATCCTGAGAAATTCTGGGAAAACCAGAATAATAGATACCAATGAAATTCAGTTTGAGTTCCTTTCACATGAGTGTCATTAACTAATCCAGAAAAAGGTAATGCTACTAGTAACTGTGATATTTTTGCAGGTGGATATTTGGTGAGATCATTATACTTGCCTATGTTTAGACTAGATAAGGTGAGATCATTAGAGAAACAGGTGAATAATTATGGGTACTAAATTGTGTTCTCTCTGTGGAACTATTATACTCTCTTTATGTAAAAATTTTAGTCTACAGCCTCATCTTTTAAAAAATTCTTTCTTTTTATTTGTTGCCTATTAAACAGAGAGAGAATTACTCAAATGGTATCTATAATTTCTGTGAGCAACTGAAATTGATGACTCTTTGGAAGAATCAAGACTTCAAGATGTCACAGGTCAATAAAAGGCCCATGTGGATAGCCATCACTCTAGCCTATGACTACAGAATCTGCTGAAGAGGTTCACCATAATGTTTCCAAATGCTGAATCTCAAAACTGTGGAAAATCATACAGACCCAGAGTCACTCTCAGACACAAATTATGGAAGTTTATACACAGTTAATTCCAGCTAATACCTAGAATCACTCAGAGATACTAGGAAGCCCAAGTTATTGTTCCTAAATTCAACAGAGCAGCAAAATAGGGGAAATCAAAGAGTGCTCTGTGTGCTACATATCTTCCCCTCACTTGTTTCTATGGGTCTTTTAGTATATTAAAATCTACTGTATTTCTATGTATCTTTGCTTTTGCATAGTATTTACCCTAGAAAAAGAAATAGTATATTGTCCTGGAATACAATGTACCAATACTGACTTACATCACTTAGTAATTTTGGAATACATTTCCCATGAAATAATACAAGATAAGTACATTACATAGTTATTTCTTATGCTTACAAAGGATTTAAAGACATGAGAGTTTTCTTGTCTGGGATCAGGACCAAACTCTATGTCAACAAGTTTCCATAAGGGTTGCTGGATGCCTTCTTGTACATCCTAAATACTTGTGCTTTTTAAAATCCAAGGAAACAAAATATTTTAAAACAATTTTCCTTCAAATGTGCTGTTCAAGAAAAGCATGAGAAAACACTGAAAAGAAACTGAGCTGTGGTGAAAAAGCCTCCTGTTGAACAAAGTCATTCATCAAATCCAACAGTAGTAGAAAGTAAATGAAAACGTGACCTAAATCAGCAGCAGAAAAAAGCGTAGACGTTAAGGCTGTAAGAAATGCTTCTGTCAGATTTTTGGCATAATTTTGCCCTTATGTTATATGTCTAAATACTGTAGATGTGTTCTCAAAATAATAATAGTAATAATAAAACTGTAGTAGACATTAAAGCCGTTCTTCTTGAAGAAGCAATAGAAGCTTAATGGAAACCATCTGTTAAGATGCTTAGACTCAAGAGGCCATTGTTTCAGCTGGTTATTTTGATCTTTCTCTGTGATATTTTTAACAAAAAATCCTTTGCAAAAATACTCTATTTAAATAATTTCTAAATTATAATGTCTGTATTTTCCCATTTTTAAGGGAGGAAAAATTCAATCATGCTGTCCTTTCATTTACATTTAACTGCTTATGTACTCTCTTATTCACCGGAAAAAGGTCTTCCCAAAACTATTTGATATGTTGTATTCAATAAAGTTTTGCAGTAAAGTTTACTCATAAGTACAGGCAGGGTAGGAAGCTGAAGCCTATCACTAATGTATTGGAATAGTCAGGGTTTTTCCTCTGATTTTTAACACTTAGCTCTATCTTCTGTTCAGTAATATGTAATATGGGAGGAAGATTCAGATAGTACTTAGTAATGAGATAAACCAAAAGCAAAAGCACTAACAAGCAACCTTCTTTTTTCTCTACATTTCTGAGAAAGAAGATGTCTCAAGACACTTCTTTAGTTTGTACTTTGTTTTGTTTAGGAGCGAACTCTGTGCATAGCACTGCAGTTTAGCTTACGGTCCTCTGAAACAAGCCTTAACTAGCTCTGCTAGCAGCACAGTTCTAGTGGCTAGAACATTTAGCGTAGTAAATTGTCAGAACATTTTCTTGCCTCACACAGGTTTTGCAGTGAGGCTGCTCCACACAAGAGAATTTAGTGCTGCCTTGCCTGCTCGCAAAGCCAGGGCCTGCTAATGCAAAGCAGACACCAAGACAGTACAGCTGCATGGAGGCAGCAAATTGAACAGTGGATAAGAAGTAGACTTTCCAAGGAATGAACAGAAGAAATGCACCAAGACTATTTGATTCTAATTTATGGGCCTAAATGAGAAAAGGAGTTGAATTCTTTACCAGCTTAATGCATATGAGCAAAATTGTAACCTTATTAGAGTGCATAGGCTTTGTCTGGTTCCATCCTAAAAGCAATGAATATTTTGCCTAACACAGTATCAGGCTTTTCACCGCATTTCTTGTGCAAAAGCATTTTCTCTATTTACAATTAAGCTTGAAAATACAAAAGAAAGATTGTATCTTTTTATAAAACATCTGCATTCTTGAATCCATAGCAGAGATACCATTTCAAGATAAAACTGTTAAGAGCAGACACTAATTTGAATGAAAAAATAATTTTCAAAGCAAAATCTAATGTTTTACAGATCATTAGCAACCTAGATGTTGTGCTTAGGACAACATGCAACATAAGAAGGTATTTCAAGTTCAAGTTGTCATAATTCTGTGCAGCAATATGGGAATTGCACATACCTGCTACCTTAACAGGGTTCAACACTAGATTTTCACTAAATCAATAAGCTGAAAGTTGTTTTTATTAACAAGCCGGGTTGAAGCTCAAGCTTCTGATAATGGACTACAAGCAAAGAAATTGCTTGGCAATTATGCTCTTAGTATCTAAGTTCTCATCCCATCCTCAAGGGATAGGTTGGACCCATAGTAATATTAGGATCCAGGATCTCCTTGGTTTTCTACTTGTTTGATTTTTTTTTTGATTTTTTTGTTTTGTTGTTTGTTTGTTTGCTTGTTTTGTTTTACTAAGACATTGTTAAGTGGTCATCTTACATGATACTACGTCCAGTTAAGTTGGCTTTGGCTGATCCTGAGGTTAGCTGTTTGGCATGTTGAAATCTAGTTGATGTGGATCATACACCACAATCCACAGGCTCTGTCTGCTCTAGTTATTACTACTGTTTAAGCTGCTAGCTCCAAGTTTTGACTAACTTTGTCTACAACAGTAGGTAGACTGCAAATTCTTTTAAAGTTCACTTGAGTAAATATGTAGCTTCAGAGCTCCCTCTAGCAGAGTTCAGTTACTCTCAGTCATTTCATCCAGCTTGTCCTCTGAAGTGGTTTTACGACTGCTTTTCTCCCTGTTTTCTTAAAACACATAAATGATTTTTCAGAAGTTAAGGCTAGATATTCTGGAGATCAAAGATATTTTGAAAGATATTTTTACAATGAAGGAACATTATTTTCATTCCAGACATAAGGGTTAAGAAAGAAGTCTCTTATATTGAAAAGATACCTGAAAAGAACTTAGAAATATGCAGTCACTTGTACCCTTCTGTTAACATGTCAAGTTTGCTTAAAAGAGACAACTATGTTGCCACCAAAAAAAGAGGGAGCATTCTTTTTCCCTGTATATAAAATTGGAAATGCTTCATAAGAATTTTGTAATTGATATATCGGGAAGGGGTCTCAACTAAAGATAACTGAGTTCAGTATTTCTATGAAAGTTACATTTATAGAAAATAGCTTTAATTGAACTTTCACTTTATACTATATTGAAAATGCATTTATTACTCTGGGAAACTTGACTGCAACACTCCTTAACTGATAGCTTTTGCTTTCTTAAAGGGAGTTTTTACTTATCTTCATTATACATATTGCCTTCATGATTTTTATTGATTAAAATATAATTTATATGATGCAGCATATTTTCTTACAATCACTGTTTGCTTGCTGTTTTATTTATTTTTCTTAATCAAATAAATTAAACAAATATCTAATGAAATCTTTTCTTTAAAACCTAGGAAAAAATCAAGCAAAAAGTAACAGGATAATAAAAGATGACACATTGACTTTCAACTGATATTATCTTGAAGCTTGAGGAACAGAAAATGAGATATCTCTTTAATATATGACTGTCTCCACTGAACTATTAAAACAAACAATTTATATCTGAATACCCAGTAAGAGAAAAGGACATAATTATTTTCAAGGTTAATCCTCAAGTCACCTAGAACTTTATTATCTACTGCTAATCTTCTATGATGGGCATATCTATTTGTCTAGAAACAATGACAGAAATTATTATTCTTAAATTAGACAAACTACTGAAAGATATTAGGAATATAAACAATGCAACAAACTGACTGATGCTAGGAATTTTAAATTGATTATTGAAAGTTGGAAGCAAGTATAATTTCTCTAAAGAGAAACTTTTCTTTAGAAAAGAACATGTAGAAAATTGACATAATGTCTTAAATGCCTTAAAATAGAAGCTTTTTGCAAAGCTCTAGTTTACTAAAGCAGGAGCAAAACTTCAGCAACCCTCAAGCTGAAAACTAGTATGCTAGAGAGTCACCACAGAAACCTTGCAGTAACTCATAACTATTAAAGGGAAAAAGATATGTCTTACTTTTTTTCTTTTTTTCCTTCCATTTCTTTTCTTTCTTTATATTTTTAGTTGTCTCCTTGTTCATTAATCACTTTTGCTTGTATTTATGACTAACACTTCTTATCAGAATAGCCACTTGATTTTTACAGTGGAAAGCATCTTAAAAAAGAAGAGTAAGTTGGGAAAAGTAATGACGTGTAAAGATGGGCAAGATGACACCACTGCCAGCCACATCTGAACTGCACATTTGTGCTTTGCTTGTTCAGCAAGTGCAGCTGACCCTCTGTGGAGTAAGAACTAAACAGTTCAGTGCAGTATGTTCTGCAGTGCCTAAAAGCAGGGAAAGATTTTTCCTTCTAAGTAATTCCTTTTCCTGAATGAAGCAGAGGTCATTCTCACTGGCTTTTTCATTGGCCAAAATGGAGAAAAGGAGGAGCAACTTGCTCTTTTGGGGCATTTCCAGTACTGAGATACCCATTTCATAGGTCAGGAGGGGCAGTAGGCAGAGCTTGTTATTTAGCCAGTTTCCACATAATTTCTTCCAATCATATACCCTTGATAACTTTTTCTGTGCCTTCATCTCTTGTTCTCTGGAAGTTGTATTAGAAGAGAATATAAATTATTTGGTACTCCTAGCTTGTGGAACTACATATGTTCCTTTAGGCACTCTAACCTTCATGACCTCAAGTCATGGAGGAATTAAAACTGATCTATGTTCTTATAAAGATCAAGTGGAAAACAGGTAATAACAATAATGCTTATATGTAGACTGTGAAATACAAGCTATAGCTATCATAGGGTAAATGCAGTATAAACAACTATATTTATCTTCCTTGTCAGAACTAAGTTAAATCTGAATTCTCAGTTTTCCTCTGAGCATGGTTTAAACCAATGGTTTAAAGTTGAATCTAGGATTTTGATTAAATGGGGAAAGTCCTACCTGTGTAAGTTCTTGCCTGCGCAGCTCCCAGACTGAATTAGCCAAGAGCCTTTCTGTTCTAGAATACCTGGTTACAGAGCAGGTAGCTATTTAACCAGGCAAGGGACCCCACTCTTTGAATTTGGCACCTCTCAGATTGTATTTTAAGGTCTCCATCTCTCCGCCCATATCCAGGTTTCTTCACTGCTTTGATAAAATTATTTCTTTGGCTCCTTTTTGCATTTGAAATAGTTTTTCTGAAGACATGTCTTTATTTCCAAAGATCAAAGGAAGACTTTCTTTTAATATGTGCAGACTGATGAATGAGGGGATAAGCAAAGTACAAAGAAATCCTGCTACATTTAGAATGAAACAGGAGGTGCTGCTTTGGCACCAACGTGCAAATACCAAACACAGGTTTCCTGAAGCAAAAAACAAACCACCAACATTCTCTGATCTGTGTTCTGCAAGTATTTACCTTTTCCGGGTAACTGTTATGTGTTAAAGTGTATTTTTTTTTCTTTTGGCAGCACAGGCCAGATAGACTTGGTTTAAAATACGCTGTTTTCCCCTTTAAGCCCATCTTCTGAGTGTATTTATGAAAAATTTGTACAAAAGGTTTGTGCAAAACATTAAGCTAGTTTCATTTTCTCTGAAAAACTGTCATGAATCTTGTTGAATCACCCATCCCTAATAATATGCTTCTAGGGCCTGCGCCTCTCCTTTCCTTCACATCAAAATTAAGAGATGGGAGGGGAAAAGTGCAGATGATTTTATTTGTTTATGAAATAAATGAAATTATAGTATCTTGGGTTGATATTTTCTTACGTAGCATAAATATTAAAATAACTGGTTCTGCTGTCTAGGAATCAGCTTGGAAGTGAAAGATCATAGAATAATGGATGTAACTTTAAACTTGTGTAGCTTTCAACAGATCAGTCAAAGTTTGTGTCCATGTGTTTTCTTCACCAGTTAACATGAAAATATGCTTTTGTCTCTTTCAGTCATGTAAGTAAATTAAAACTGTAAGAAGGCTATGAGATTAGAGCCTTTAAAAGTAGGGTTATTTACAACATAAGTGGATTAGTAATAAATTATTACTTTGATTTTCTATCAGAAATATTTCTACTCATAGTAAAACTATTTCATATATTTCTTATTAACAGGACAACTGCTAGTCTTTTTTGGATAACCATTCCTTCTTGTTTATTCAGTTACATAGTATCAGTCTCAGATGTCATACAGTAGTATTTACTTTGAATACATGGAAACTTGATTCCTTCATATTGGACATGAATTAGGCATGGAGGTAAAATTCTTATTCTGCAAGCTTTTACACTGGGAGAAAATTCAGGAGCAATAATGGACTAGATTTACTTCAGCTGGTTCAGAAAAAGTATTTATAAGTAATCCCAAAGTTTTCTGACAATACATACCATTTTACCAGATAACTGAACTTTTTGGATAGTAATGATATATAGCACATTTAATCTTCAGGGAGCTCTGGAAACAGAAGCTGATGTCTCTCCCACAATGGAGATCTTTGAGCTCTCTGTTGACTGACACTTCCTGATTTTGGCCACAGACACGGTCACCAGTGTGTGTCTTGTCCATTTGTTTATTTCTACTGCCTTAAATACAAACAATTTTTGCACTTCCGTTACTATCTGTCTCAGCATAATGGGAGAGTAAGCAGAGATCAAGAATTATTAAGCAAAACTTAGAACATCTCATATGATGCCAATATTTTTTTTTCCACCTCTGTTCAGGCAAAAGACTTCTGGAGAGTAGCTTGGAAACCCTTTAGCCATGTGTTCTTGGCTTTTTGCCTGTTTAACAGAGGTCTTGCACAACTTGTGTTTTATGTGCTGTCACCTTGATTTCTCTATATTTTAGCTGGTCTCCTGGTGCCGCTGTTTGCCATTGGCCTGCCTTCAAAGCGAGTGCCTGTGGACAGTACTCATACGGTATGTAACATACCGTATGCTTTGACAACTCATGTGGTCTTAATGGGTTTCCCAGTTACAGAGGCTAAAAGAGCAAGGCAGCCTGTTCTGCCGGCTACCACACAGCAGTTCTTATGAATAAATCCTTTAGATAGGAGAAAATAAATCATTTCTACAATGTTTGCTTTTTATCTGGTAGCTATAATGAAGTCTTTCTCTCCTGTGGCAAAGGAAAGTGCAAATAGAATATTCACACTGTCATCTAAATGAATAATGACTCAGAGATTAGTTAACTTCATTTCTAAGATTTTACAACATCTTCAGTGCTTGCAGATAGGTAAGAAGATGAAGGCTGATATCTAGAAATCAGTGATTGTCTTTATCTCTGTTATTGAATGCTTTCTTTAAACCTACACAGAAAGAAAGATGTGTTTCAGAAAAAAGGGCTTTTGTACGCCTCACCTTACAAAACTGCAAGGAAATTACCTTGCTGCTTCATTTGATTTACTTACAGCTTTTGAAGTGGAATCCCCTGATCTCTGTATCCTCTCATTTTACATGACTCCATTTTCTCAATCAGTTTTCAATCACTTCTACACTTGCTTCTCCTGATCCTGGATTCATTCTCCTCCCTCTTGTCTTCTTTTTCTCAGTGTGAGTTAGCAGCCTAATAAAGATACTGTTATAATAAAAATGATAATGCATCTATACTGATAAACTGCAGTTTAAGTGTCTGAAACTCTAGAACTTGCTCAGTTTTTTAAACATCTCTTGTAGTCATATTTCAGATCATACCATATTTGCCTTCATTGCCTTTCATGTTATCATGAAACATGTTCCCAGTTTCATGTTCCCAGTCCTATATTCTTCATTCTTTTTTCAAGTATATAGACTTGAAAATAGAATGAAGAATTATACGGATTCCTTGACTGAAAAAGTGGGGGGGTTGATTTTTTTTTCAGAAGAGAAAATACTGTAAATAGATTATGATGGTAATACCAATTAGCATCCAAACTGTGTATGGAAGCAATGGAAAGTACTTTTAACTCACTTGACATAATTAGTCCAGTTTTCTGCATAAAACCTGAAAAAAACCCTGAAAAAGTCTGACTGGGATAACTGGCTTATTGAATATTTTATATTTACTAATTTAAACATAGCAGACACCTACCTAACATTCCCTAATAAACTAATGTAGTCAGCAATAATTCTGTTTTTAATCACAAGAGCTCAGTTTCGAACTCAGTCCCAGACATTTGCAGTTCCTACCAAAAATATTCTTTTCCTGTAAGGTTTGTATTTCTGCTTGCTGTCCCCACCTCCTTTAAATGTAGGGGAGTGTGTGGGCAGATAGAGGCTTAAGCCACCTTGTCATATTCCCTGATTTTGTTTCTGATATGAATTAGAAGAGGGTTTTTTTGTTAAGTACCAATGCTACAAATGAGATAGTTTTCCTACAGGAAGCATTTCCATTTTTGGTGATGAAAAATTTCTTTGCTCTTCTAACCTATTCATACAGTTTGGAAGAGGAGTTAAGTTTCATTGTCTTTATTTTGGGGAAAGACTTCACTCTGAAAATTTGCGTCCATTAAGCCCATTTGAGGGTATTTTCCATGATTACTGTTTTCAGTAGTTAATATTTCCATGTGCTTATATACATTCATAAATTATACTACAGTTCTAAACTATTTTAATTTTGAAGATGTGTTCTAAGAGAGAATTATTGTATTATTTTAAAAAGCAAATGTCAAGAAGAACCACACAATGTCAATCAACAATATGAATTATTCTCCATAAGTAGCCTCTGCTATAGCATCTCGTTTATACTCTCCAAAGACAAAGGTTTGACTTGATGATCTCAGAGGTCTTTTTCAACCTAAATGACTCTGTGATTCTTGAAAATTAACTATTTCTTTTCTCCAAGAGATGACTTGCAGGTTTCAAATTTGAAGCCTTGCCCTTTTAAGATGTTCCAAAAATGGGAACTATTTGTTGATCATTCTGAAATAGCCTGTTCCTCAGAATAGATCTGGTGGCATATTTGCTTGTTAGATGATTAGTTGATAAAAAACCTGAGGAAGCTCCATTTTTAGAGAAAACTTAAGCTTGGGAAGCAGTGTGGACACAAGTCAGGTTCAAACAGAGTGCCTTGCTGTCTTACAAAGGGTTTCAGCTTGAGCAGAGTACTTTACTACCTTCCATTGTACAGCCTGAACTTTCTGTCAAAATGTAAACAATTGCCAAGCATAATTTTTTTTTTCCCTGAAAAAGGAATCACTAAATAAAAATGACATAATGTAAGAGCTGTGAAAGCCTATTCCAATTAAGTGGTGACTTAGACAAGTGTTCTAAATAAATAGGGTAAATAGTGTGTTGACAGCATATTTTTAGCTAATACTACCCACAAATTGATCAATATGACTTTGAGAAGTAGCTCACAAGGCAACAACTTGGGAGTAAATTTTGCAGAATTTAGTAAATTCAATTGAATTTACTAAATTCAACTGAATCCTAAGAAGTAGTGGTGAGGCATAATAACATTGAGCTGTTATGGGCTTAACTTTTCCCTTTTAAAGTTGAGGCACTTTAAACCAGTAGAGGTATCAACAATTAGAGCAGAGCTCACAACAGTTTGACACATATCTTACTCAGCAGGTCATCTGATTGTACTACTGAGTTCAGACATAACTGTAGGATTTGCTCTGTAGTAAGAGCTGCAAAAGAGAAGTTGTTTGAAGTGGTCTTAAATACATACCTTTCAAATAAACCCTTCATGTTGAGCATGTAAGTAAGAGTATAGAATTACAGACTAAATGTTCAGAGTCCCTGAGCTAACGGACACTGTTCAGTTGAAGAGATGGTGAATACAACACTTTCTCAAAGGGAAAAAAACTTCCTTTTATTCATGCTTAGGTGGAGAAAATTTGCTGCATTGGTTCACATGTATCTTGCACATCAGAATATATTTTGTTCTATCTTCTTTGAAACAAGTATATTTAGATTGAGATAACATTTGCAAAGCATTCCATAAACAGGAAGATATGAGTTTCTGTTTCTAACCTCAGTGGACATATGATATGTGGCCTTTATGTAGAGAATTGATTTTTTTCATTCATCCAGAATATTTTCTTAAGTTGCAAAAATCTGAAACAAATATACTTAAAGATTTTTTAAAAATCAATGGTATCATCAATAGTTATATATGAAGCATGTGCAAAAAAATTAATAACTATATCCTTGTGAAGAGGACTAAATGTTTGTGGTTTTTTGGTAACAATTACTGGAGGAAGTCTTGTGTATAATGCAAAGCTGAGGTAATCTTAAAGCACTTTGGTATGTCTAAACTTGTGTAAGCTTTTACAGTTAAATGATTAAGTAAGGAGAAGAAACAAACAAAGGAAAGTCTCTGACTGATGGTGCTGTTTATATTGCTAGAAGCTGACATTTTGAATTAAATAGAATTATCTGTCCATACTTACCTTAATCCTCAGAAATAAATCATTCCTAACATATAGTGAATGAAATGAAGGTCTGGGTGAAGCAGAGTTTTGGCCTTTGCTTATATAAGGTAAGACAGCAACTGCAGAACAGATTTAAATAAAACTGTGGGGTGAGGGGTGTGGAAGTTGAAGAATCATACTAATGACTTCAAAAGATGGCTTGAGATGTCTATGTTTTGTTATCAGTTATCATGAATGATCTTGGCATGTTGAAGAAATGAAAAGTCAGCCTGTGGTGGGGCCTGGAGAACACTTGCTCCACCAGTTCTTAAGGAAGTGATGGCATAGTTTAACATCAGGGAGGGCTAAACAAAAGAAAATTGCCAAATTTATATTGATTCCAACAAAATTAGGCTGATTTATCCCAGTCAAAAAGGACTGAGAAGGACATATTCTTTACTTCATTTTCTGTTATTTTTTTTCTCATGTCAGTGAGATGGTCTGAATCATTGCTATATTTCATAAATTAACACATGCTTTACATTTGTGATTCTGCACAAATCCCTTGAAATGCCAAAAGGCTTCTCTCTTTCAGATAGATAATGCAGTTTTAAGAATTTATTGGAGTAAACAATATTTCTTTTCATTTTGCTTTGCATCAAGTTTGAAGATGCTATTTCTTCCAATTTTACAAATGGTAGTTAATTAAACACCTCCTGTACCATGTCTTTGGTAAAGTAAAAACTATTTTGCAGAGTCGGAATGGCTTTGTGATTAAGAAAACAGTCTTTTGTAGAGTACAAACAGATACAATAATATTCTCTCTGAAAACTAACTGTGGTAGGAAAGAATTGTTTTGTTCCTTTAATTCTTATTCTCGTAGATATAGGCTTCCCTGCACTAGTCTCACAGTGACGACAGTTAGCATGTGGTGAGCTACAATATCATCTACCAGCATTAACCTATGACCAGACTCTTTGTTAAAACTAATGAACACCAGTAGGGGCCCTATTTTATAGCACACTTTCCCCAAACTTAAGCATATACAACTTCCCCCTATATTTTTACTTTAACTATTGAAATGATAAAAACAAAACATAAAATGAACTTTGTTCATTTTGAAGAAATTTGTTGCAACTCTGTGTTGACTTTAGCTTGCCCTGTATTTATATGTGGAGAATTATTAAAATTGTTCTTTTTTCTTTGGCTGGTGATAAAGTCTAACATATTAAGTCTTTCTCAACTGGCATTTTTAAAAATGTCTTTTTCCTTTGCAGTTTGTATTGAAAAGGCCAAATTCTCCTTACCTTACTGTCAAAACCAGTGTTTTTGTCTTTTTAGGAAGGTTGTACATGTGAATAAGAGCAGCAGAATTTTGTCCAAAGGGACCAACAACTTCAGCAGATTGGAAACAGTTACAGCAATTCACAGTTTTAAAGTAAACATATTCACATGCTGTATCTTTTTACCTTATTTCCTCTTCCTATCCATTTATATATTTTGTGATGTAACTGTATGCAAAGTAAAGGTCCTTTCTGTGTATTTTTGCATCTTGCCAGTACATTCTGATTTATTATAACAAAAGTAAGATCAGAATTTGTATTTAGTATTTCACATCTTATAAACGACATTTTGCAGCATTTCCTGATCAGTTTTAAGGACAACTGTGCCTGTGAAAAGGTTGCAGGATTTGGCCTATTAACTAATTCCCCAGTAAATTAGTACATATGTTGTTATTTATTTGGAAAACAAAGCTTCCTTTGAAATGCATTTTAACGTCACCTAATTATCAGGCAAATACCAGTTTGCTGCCCTAAAAAGCTGCCCTCTTCCTAATCAATTCATCTTGTTTTCACTGAGTCCCTCTGATTTTGCATAGTGTTAGCTGGCTCAAATGCCAAAAAAAAAAAAAAAAAAAAAAAAAAAAAAAAAAAGAAAGACCAGTGTATGAGATAACCTTTTTTCCCCTAAAAAACTAAACAACTAATCAAAAATACTATTTGGAGTCAGCTGAGAATACCTACCCAGGCAGCATACGTTTCAAGCAGCTATTGAGCTGAACAGAGACCAAAAGCCAGCTGCGTTTGGCTTCTGTGGAGACTAAACGTGTTTTTTATTTGGAGCTGCAACACGTGATTTCTGTTTGTTTGTATGTTTTGCTTTTCATTTTACACAGCTAACTTCTAGAAAGAATTCTTGCAACTTTCTTAACTTCCCCTTAACGGCACAGACGGCTTTCCTGACCGCACTGGAGTGCTCTGCCTTCCCCTAAGGCACACAATCACCTTTGACACCAACAACAATAGGTAAAGCAGCAGAAATTATGACAAAATGCGACTCTTTGAGGGCCGTGTTTACCTGCTGCCTTTGCAGTTCATGCTGATGCTAGATGTGCAGCTAAGGCTGTTTGGTCAGCTCATTTACCCATTCCTCTGCTGACAAGGGCCGGGGTGGAAAGTGATGGGTTTCCATGGAGAGTTGCGTGGTGGGGGCAAAAGGAGTTTAGAATCAAATTACACAAAACTGGGCTAAAGCGGTCAGTGTCTGCTGCTCCCTGAATTTAGGCAAAGGCTCCACTGAGCGCCTTGCTGGCGACGGCGATGGGGGGAACCCTTCCTACAGCCGGGGCGCACGCGGTGCGCGCCCCTCACGGACGGGAGCGGCGTGCGGGGTGCGAAGCGCCGTCTCCCAGCACTGCGGCCAGGGCTCGGCTGCTCATGGACCCGGCGGCGGGGTTGTGGCGGGGCGAAGGAAGGGGGGCCGCGGCGGGTGCCCGCCCGGGCGGGGCGGGGCGGGGCCGGACGGGACGGGGCCCGGCGCGTCCCGCC
>CM031878.1:42502013-42639500 GCA_018697195.1 Certhia americana | reverse complement strand
CGGCGGGCGGGGGCAGCGCGGTCGCTGCCGCCGGGGCGCAGCTGCCCGCCCGCCGCCGGGCGCTGTGTGCGCGCACGGGCCGCGCTCCTGCCTGCCCGCGCCCGCAGACACACGCACACAGAGAGAGACACGCACACAGACAGACACACAGACAGACAGAGGCACACACGCACACACACGCACGCACACGCCCGGCCGCCGTGCGCGGCGCATCCCGCACCGCCGGTGCTGCCCGCTCGCCCCGCCGGGACGCGCTACTCGCGCTCTCCCGCAGTTTCTCCGCGGGCGCCCAGGTGGCTGCGCCCCGCGGCAGTCCCCGCTCGGCCCGGCACCACTCGGCACGGCCCTGCGTGTCGTGCCAGCCGGCGTCCCGCGGGCGCGGAGCCGATGGCGCTGGGAGGGAGGATGCGCCTAAGCCGCGTCTGCTGCGTGTTCTACCAGCTGTGCGTGCTGTCAAGTGGTCTCGGCGCAGGTAAGTGCGCGTCTTTCGCGGGACGGGCCGAGCCCGGGTGGCCTCCGCGCCCCGGCGGCTGCCGGTGGCGGTACCTGGCCATTGTTAACTGCTCCCGCCCCCCGTAACCGATGGGTGATCAGATAATGCCTCGGCTGTGGGGGTGCGCTGCGCAGCGCTCCTCTGTACGAGACCTGGTTTCCACAAGCAGCCCTGTCATCTCTCCGGCTGTCCTGTTCCTAGAGTGTGAGATGAATGTGTAAATAAAACTGTTTCCTGCCTCAGGCTAGTGGAGGTTGTGTGTACTCACATCTTTGTAAACATAACGCTGGCATGCTGGACTTTGGTTGTATTGTGATATGTGAGTGTGTGGGATATGTGGACGTCAGTAGTTAGTGATTCTAATTTCATTATAAGAATGATCATGATACAGCATGTGCATGCAACTGCCACTCGAATGTGCAGCCATGGTTTGTATGTGTGTATATTTGGCGGAACTTTGGGAGGCATAGTGGGTCTTGCACAGCATGCTGAGAAGAAGGTTGAAATTTTCAAATTCGTTCAGGTTTTCCCCAGCAATTTTTCTTTTATTTTAGCTATATGAAAAAGTTGTTGCTTTGTCTAAATGATGGTGTATGCAACTTTATTGCATGGAGGTGGTGATGAAAAGGAAGAACATCCCCAGCTACTGGTACAAACAACTTCTGCCCAGCTTGGAGTCCAGCTTTCTCTCAGTGTTCTGCAGGACCTTGGTGTGTTCCAGACACATCAACAGGCACAGACCCACCTAGCAGCTGGTCCCCCTGCTGTGCGTAAGATGAAAGAGACAAATGAGCCCCACTGTATTTTGAGTGGCATGCTTGTTGGTGTAGGAGTCAGAAGGACCATCTTGTAGTGGGCAAAGGGTAGGTTTTTAGCAGGTGCTGGATGCTGCTCAGTGCTCCACTCATTTAAAGCATCTACTGAATTTCCCACAGGTCTCCATGCTTCAGAAGAGACTGAGGAGTGGGAGATCGTCTTCCCTGCGCTGTGGAGCCCGGGCCAGCAGGAGCCGACGGGTGGCAGTGGTGGTGGCGGGGGTTGCAACGTTGACCCCAGTAGTGGGAACCGAAGCAGCACTTTCAGTGCCCCAGTCACACCTAGCCCAGTGGCTGGCAGTTCCCGAGAGGTGCGTTCAGTCTCCTCCTCGGTGGATGGGCAGGCACAGGCTGTAGGGGAAGCAGCAGAGGAAGAGGACACTGAGGATGAGTACGAGTCTCAGGAGTTTTATCACTGGTCCCCCCTGCCCCAGGGATCTGGTGCTGCCTCTCAGTTGCCAACACCACCATCTCCCCGCCCTCCACCTCCAGCAGAGGATGGAGATGAAGTGCTGCTGAGGATCCCAGCATTTGCTCGGGAACTCTACCTGCTGCTCAAGAGGGACAGCCGCTTCCTGGCTCCCGGCTTTGCTGTGGAAGAGCGGCTTGGGGGTGAAGGCAAAAGTCCACCCAGTGCTGCACAGTCACAACCTGAGAGAGCTTGTTACTACAGTGGTGCTGTCCTCCGCTACCCGGGCTCATTTGCATCCTTCAGTACCTGTGGTGGACTGGTAAGATGGGCTTGCATGCAACTCGGCTAGCACCCAGGTCTCCATCCAAGTCTCTGCTTTGTCTATTGCTTTTCATTCCCATTCCTTTCCTAAGGTCTTCTATCTCTCATAGCATCTTGGGTCCTACCTCTGTACCTAACCTTATTTTTTAACTCTTTTTCTATTCATACTTGTGTAACATTTCTGAAATCCTAATTTTGCCTTTCTCCTGTACAATAGTGATGTTATTTATCCTGTTTCCGGATACATACCTTTCTTGTGGATTTCCATCTTCTTCCACCATCCTTTCTTAAACTTTTCTCAACTCCATCTGTAATTTTATCTTGCCTTCAATGTGTTGTGTAATTAGACACGTCCATTCTCTGTCTCATTTCATTTCTCTGTCTCATCATCTCTCTTGCAGTCCATCTGTAATCCATTTGTTCTTCACTCTCTTCCTGTATTCTAAAGTTATTACTCTCATTTGTATTATCTTCCTTGTGCATCTCAGTTTTCAAACTTTTCTGTCTTTTCTATTTCTACCACTATTTTACCAGAGTGTCCTTTCTCCTTTTCATTATTTATTTGCTATCATCTCTTTAGCCTTTTTTCTCTACCTCACAGCTTCCCACAGGTGGTACCTGTGGTTACTTGAATTTGGGACTTCTTTTAACTCCTCCATGCAATGCAATGAGTATGTTCTCAGCAGAAATCTTAGTACAGTCAGACCTTTTCAACTGTTATTACTTCTGTGGCATACTTCTCTTATTTAAAGCAAGCACCCTCTGCTATTATTTCTGTTGCATCAATCATGATTTTTGCCAGATGAAGAGCAGCCTTGGGTACACTGACAACAGCAGTGATGATCAAAAGAGCTGCAATCCCAAGGTACTTGCAGGTGAATGGAAGTGTAGAAAGAAAAAAAAGTTTACCTGCGATGATGCAGAATGCTGGCAGGATCTAAAAAAAACCAATTATTGCTACTATTATTCTCATTTGGGGCCTTTATATAGCATCATAAATGAACATTCTTGCAGCACTTTACAGAATTTAGAATATAAAGAGTAAAGGTGCTAGAGAGCACCATGATCCTGGGGTTTGGGTGTAAATCACCATAACTACATACATAGATATTTTCTTGTATTTCTGTCTGAATTTGAACATCTAACTTGTTCCTGTATTGATTCAGGAAGATACACCTTTTTATTTGTACGGCCATGAAGTGAAACCAGGTAAAATGTGGAATTTTTGACTGCTTATTCATTTGCCTGTTTGAACTTATTAAAAAATCAACACGAACTGAAAATGGTGGATTGACACCTAATAAAATATTTGCCTGTACTCCTGCAAAATGAAACCACCACTTAGAGCTTCACACAACTCTAAGTGGCTGGCATCTGATTATTGATATTTTTTCAGATTTTCTGAAGCATGGTCGTAGAATTAATTGAAAGTCAGTCGATGGTAGTTTGAAAACAATTGGGTAAAAGAGCTTTGTGTTCATGAAAAGCACTTGACTTCTGTGCTCCTTATTTTGAGAGTTTTACTTCCTTCTGCATTTTGTTTGGGTAAAATTAGGTTAGAAAATCTTTGTAAAGAAAATGGTGGAAATAATTATCATCTTTTAATTATGTCTGCTCAAAAGCCATGTACAAAAGCATGTCTGTAACATCTCTGATTTATTATATAAATTAAAATTCACTTTCTGGATAGATCCCAGTTTCTTAAGAGCCCCATTAGTAATTTTTGCTTCTGTTACACTTTACTAGGAGTAAAGTCTTTACTATAGCTTACTCCAAAGCCTTTGACCATCTAAATATGCATGTGTCCAGATCATGTTCCCCATCCAGAAAACTGCAGCTGAAACATGAAGTATTCTGTATATATCTAATAAAATTGGCAGCTATTGTTGATGTTGACTGGTTGTCATGACCCTCAACTGCACTGTCTTGTTTGTGGTGAAACAGTTAAGCAGCTGTTCTTCCTGAGACTGTTGCTGTGTCAGGCATAGTTAAAAAAATTGCACAGTGCTATTATGTCAAAGTTGTCATAACAAATCCTAAGCTATTTGTCATTCTTTATTCAGTCATTGCTTGGGCTCTATTACATATGTAAGTTGCTGAGTTTCCAAGAGTATTGAAAAAACATCCTAACATGCATTGGATATTCCATCCTGTTTCATCTAGGTCTAACCCTGCAAATAGTGCCAAGCCATATTTCAAACTACATTTTCTTTTTTTAATATGTGAAATAACATTGAAACTTGTCCTGACAAATATTTTATGTTACCGGAATTAGAATTCATTTTTTTATTTTAAATTCAAAGATATTTCAGAGAAAATATGAATGTCTTAGCAATAACTCTCATTTCAAAGCCTTGCAGACCTTGGGTTAGGTTTAGTAAGTGCATACACTTTGGAAAGCCAAATGTGAGTTAATATGCATATTAGATTACACCGTTCTGCTCTTCAGAAACAGCCTTTTAGTGAGTCTTTTTGCTGACCAAAGGAATTATAGTATAGTTTGACCAACAACAGTGGTTATGCCATGCAGGAGAAAAGGTGTAGTGGTTTCACCATCATATGCAGGGAAACATCATACCTGGCAGTACAGATGTATGGCTGTTGCTGTAGGACTAGTTTTGTCAAAAGTTACTGCATCTTCAATAAAATGAGAGATAAGAAATGAGAAAATAAGAGATGCCTTAGGTGAAATTCTTGTACTGCCCACAAAAGATGTTGGTATCTGTTCCAGTTTCTCAAGGCACAGAGACCTGACATGCCAGTGATATTCAGGAAATAGGGGAAAAAAATTCTGTGTTATAATCAATCTCTGTACAGAGAAAGAAGTATATTTCTGCAGATGTTAGGGACCTTATCCCTCTGAAGCTGAACTTTAGATGCTTTTTGAATACTTTACCGGTTGCATTTGTGTAAAGCATCTAAAATACAGGACAATGTTTAAGCTTCTTCATATTATTTCACAGTTCTTGAGAGCTTCAGTGTGTTTTTTTCTTAAGCTGCTCATCAAGAACAAGTATGGAGGGTTAATAATAATGTGGGCCATAACATATCATGGAAATCATGCCAAATTATAAGTGAGAAATGAAAGCTGTACTCCTAGGTAGTTACTAACCAAATTCTGACTGCAAGCCGTCAGAAGTGTCTTCATTCAGCCACTCAATCTTGACAAACGATACTCAGTGGTTATTTTCTAATAAATCCAAAGACTGGAGATACGCATTGACTATCTAGAAACTTCGTCATGGTGACCTTGGTGCAGGCTCAGAACTCACATGTTTAGTGGTGACAGTCTTGTCCAGCTCCTTGGTAAAACAGTTGTAGATGCTCTTTGAAACTCAGTGGGATTTACTCTGAGTATATTTTGGGATTCTGCACTGCTGCTCTGGGAAGATGAATAAGGAGAGGTTTCCAAGGATTCTCCCATCTATATGCTGACTGCCTACTTCTGTTCATGGTTAGCCAAATACCAGGATGTAAACAGTCCTGCTGATTGCCAGTGAGATTGTTCTTCAGAAAGTGATGAATTGCAGAGCTGGACCATTAATTATTGAAATTATTGTTTCTTCTCTTTGCTTGTGTTCTGAGCTAATATTTGAAATAAGAAAAAAAGTTGTGTCAAAAGCTATTGAACAGTTTTATTTGTAGCTGGATATATTAATATATGGTAATTTTTTATAGCGTGCTGTAGAAGAAATTTACTGTGGACCTAGAATTAAGAAATCAGACTGTCAGTTCTTTATCTACTGCTTGAATGAAAGTTGAAGTAGTCTCACTGCTTTTCCCACAGAGTGCTGCAATCATGGCAAATATGTGCTTTCTCCCCTACTAGTTTAATTTCAAAAAGAGAGGTATTACTACAATTTTTTCTCAGTAATGAGTTCCTTAGGTAGTACTCTATGGCTGTATGATGTACTGACAGTCAGGGATTTCCCCAATGTTTCTTCTTTTGACTGAAGCAGTCTGCAATAAATAGAAAACAGCTATTTCTGTTTCGGCCAAGAAAGGATCTGAATGGCTTTTTATTTCTAAAGCAATGGGGTATGTTTAGACTTCCAGGAAGTGCAAACAGAAGTGAATGTAGACAGAGAGAATGGACAGAACAATGCAGCTTCTTGCTGTTGTGCTGTTCATCTCAGCTTCTTGCAAGTTGTCTAACAGAACATCTCTGGTGCTCTGCCTAAGAAGACGGCATTGACATTTGGATTAATTTACTGGAGAGAAGTTTTGAAATTCATCTTATTTTCTATTTAGATATTAAGATATTAATATCTTAATTATTAAGATATTAAGAAAGTGAATCAGGCAGTAGGATATTTACAGTTCTGATGAATCTGTGTAAAATACTATATGAAATTAAAAGTAATGTGCATTTTCACAGTGACTTGAGTTGTGACAAGTCTTAGCATATCTCTAGTCCAGGGAAGAGCTTTCTCTACAGAAGTGTGTGGTGATTATATTAGGCCTAATTTCCTGTAACAAGCAGTTATTTAAATGTCTGATATATAGTTTATAGAAAAGTACTTCACCTAAATAGCACTATCCAAAGCAATGCTGCCAGCATCAGCAAAAGAATGGATGACAGTTATTCTGTGCCATGCAGAAATGTGCCAAGTATCATTGGAGAATAACATTTCAATGAAAATTTCTGATTGTAATGTCCTATTTTTACAATAAAACAAGTAAATAAAGATGTAAAAAACACACATGCTTTTACTGACTAACAGAAGGGTTGTATAGTGTTTCAGTAAGATTTGAAAACAACCTGAAGCAGCTCTACAGGAAATGCATAATTTTTACTTCTGACACAAAGTTTGTGGAGATCAGTTTTGAAGATTAGTGTTATTAACTACTAGTAATAGAATGACATATGATGGATTCAAAATATTTTAGATTTCTTAGGATATTCTAATTTCACGTGTCCCTTACATTCAGGACACTAGAGCTACTAGAAAACTGGAGTTATTTTGTACCTCTTCATTGAAGATTATCTAACTTTGTAGCTTGTCTCAGAACAAGCAGAATGAAATTGGAACGATAGTAACAAAATCCATTAAGCGGTTTTATATTTTCCTGTAATTCTACACACAATCACTTTTGGGGATAGAGCTCTGCCTAAGAAAAGGCTGAATCTGTGTTTTGACATCTTTCTTCCTAAACAGGGATTTTAACCACGGTGTTTAAACATTTTTAAATGGGAAAAATCCCAGTGAATATAGTTTTTAGTTACACTTTCTTGTGATTCCTGCAATGAGAATAGTGCCTGATATTGCAAGTATATTTGAATTTTTGGACAGCTCAAGCAGTTTTTGAGAGCTGTACTGAACTATCTTTTGGTTGCACGGCTTTCAGTGGCAGTGCAATACTTAACCTGCTGGAACTCCTTTCCTGGCATAGGATCTGATGGATTGAGGATGTGTAGGCTGTTTACACGTGGTGTGAGTAATGAGTCTGTTCGCTGTGTGGTGGACATGAAGACTAAAATCTTGCTTATGTGAGTATCCCTGCTTTTGTCTGCCTCTGGGAGCAGGTGGTCAGAACGACTCATACATTTGGACTTCATACATCGCCCTAGGAAGCTGTGGTATTACAGATGTGAGCTCCTGCTGTAAGGCTCTCAGACTTAAATAGACTTCTTGCTTCAATCAGGCATGAATGCAACTACCTCATTACACATCCTGAATCATACAGTACCAACATGCAAGCTGAAATGGGTTAAATGCTCAGTCTTTTGTCAACCAAATGTAGTGCCTCTTTCTCCCCACCTCAGTGACCCTTGCAGTTACACATCCGTATTGAGTAACTTCCACACGAGATGCTTCCCAAAAGAAATTTGAGACAATTACAGCTTCTTTTATGCTGGTGGTAAGCATTGGAAAACAGAGATCACCAACAATTTTTCTTAAAAGGACAAAGAAAAGAGAATGTTACCAGTCTTTTTGGTCCATATGATACATTCATGCTAAAGTTTGACATTGCAGAAGGAGGATTATAAAATTGAATAGCATTATCCTTACAGGCTGCCAGCATAAAACTAAGTACACACACTCTCTTATTCACCCAGCTTCCTGGGATCCTCAGATGGAGGGAGAGCAAATAGAACCAGTCTGCTTACTGTTTCATTATGAGTTTATTAGAGAAAAGAAACTTTACTGAGAGGGACAGAAATAAATGTTTGAATGAGGGTACTCTATGAGTATCCCATGCTGAGAATTCACAGGTTCAACAAGATTTGCTTTGTTGACTTTAAAGTTTGCCTTATTTGTGTTTTAAACATGTTTAAATGGGCAATATAAATTTTGTGATTAGTATAAATTGGTGAGTGAGGTAGGGCATGAGTAGAAATGTTAGAACTGAAAGCAGCTTTGCTCTGTTTTGAGTCTTTTTTCCTCAGAAAAAAACCCAAGCATCCCTGGGACAATAAAGCATTGGACAAAAAATTTGTGCTTTCTATCTCTGCATAAGGTTGGAGAACCAATGAGATGTGGTACTGCTCCTGGACAAATGAAGTCTTTCAATGTTTGTGTTGAAACTCATCTGGGTTGTTTTTCCTGGGTTTACATGACAGTGGAAGGTGGGAAAGCAGAGGGCAGCCAGCCCTGTAGGAAGTGTGGTTTCCAACAGGACAAAACAAGTTGTTTACATAAGGTTATTGTGGCATGCTTAGAAAGAGGCTCCTCTGCCACATTTTTGCCTCCAGCTAAAGCTCAGCTGTTGTGTTTGTAAGCTCTCTGTTACATTTAAATATCTTTATTAAAATATCACCTTGAAAATCAGCAGAGCTCAGCACACAGTAGAGCAGTCTTAAGAAAATTAAAATGGAGGAAGTGACTGGCCATGTGAAATAACTAGCATATATGTACAAGCAAAACATTGTTAATGCTATTAACAGAGTTGATGAACAGGGAGTTAATTACAAACAGACAGAACTATTAAATCTAGTTTTGGGGTTTGTTTGTTTGTTTGTTTGTTTGTTTGTTTCTTTCTTTCTTTCTTTCTTTCTTGTCTTTCTTGTCTTTCTTATAAAAGGAATACTGGAGATGGCATCCCTTTAAAAGTTTTATTACTGTTATTAAGTGCCATAAACCAACAAAGATCTGCTTAAAGATAAAGGGATAAACTCTCTTTGTGTCTGTTTTCCCTCCTGGTTTCTGATGCTGTAGTCTTGCTATTCTTTATCTTTCTGGCTGTAACAGCTTTTGGTTAGATTTTTGTTTTGTGTATCTGAGAACTCTTCCTAATCGATAAGAAGTATAAATCTTCTAAATATAGGAACAATATTGTTAATGTAAAGCTGAAAGATTTAGAAAATCAGGTTTAACTTAGGCCAAGACTATCTTTGAACTGTAATGATCTCTGTTTCCTTTAGCATTAAACACTGTTGCATGGTATGTGAGATTTTGGGCCACCATGCCTCAGACCATGTGGTAATGATTCCTTTCTTCTTCTAAGAGCTCTCCTACAATCATGCAGGTGCTCCATCCTGGACAGGTTTGATTTGTGATTCCAATCGTGCTTGTAATAGCCTACTTTCTTCCTAAAGTGCCTAGTTTCAGTACAAATACTTCCTTTGCAATATATTTCTGAGTGATAATTAGAAATGAGAGATACACTACGTCCAGAAGAGCTTTATTAAAAAAAAACAAAAGAGATTCCTGTGTGTTACCTGAGATCTCTACCTATTGTAATTAATGAATATTAATTAAAATCAATTAAATTAGTAAATTGGTGACATTTTGGCCTCCTAATTTGATGTTAACTGCTTTAAAAAGAAAAGGCAGACCACTGTATGTCTTCCATACAGCTGCTAATGTTAGTGAAACCAACATTTTCTTCAGAACATGTATGCCTGGCTTATATATCTCATGTATCTGCCAATTGTTTCTTCACTAGCAAATGAACTAAGATTTTTAAAAGAACTAAGTGTTCTCCGTGTTGCAACCCTTGTAATATTATGTTAAAAGGTCTGTTCTTTGTCTTTTTTTAAAAAATATTTTATTGCAGGAGTGGAGATTATTCTGGTTATTAATGATGGATTGTGAGAGGGGGAAAAAGAGGAGCATCCATGATCTCCATGCTAAATGAAATAAAAATAGAGGGAGCTGGGAAATAGGGGAAAAAAACAAGAGAAAACATTAAGTGTGCAAGCTGTGGTGTTAATGGAAGGTGAGAATATTCAAGGAGGAGAATGAATGTGTGAAAATCTGTGAAACCAATGGTAATGTAGAAGTAGTATTCAAATGATGAGCGTACCTCTTTGCTACGTGATGAGGAGAACAACCTCAATAGAAAGGAGTGAGATGAAGTGATTCAGATTTGTGGCAGAATGAGGTGTTTGCAGAAGTTTTTCTGTGGAGTGTGTATCTTTCCTTGGTTTACTCAGATCTCTCAGATGTCTTCAGGGATAGCAGGAGGGCTGGTTGGTTTCTCCTTGCAGGATCAACAGTATAGTGGAAATAATATAATATAGTAGAAATAATATAATATCGTGGAAATACACTGAGCATGTGCATGAGCATCTGTGTTATATTGCAGACCCAGACAGTAGTTGGTCAAATTTTTATAAACCCATAGCCCAAAACATCTATATTAGTTTTAAGATCAGATGTGCATCTGCAATGCATTAACAATTCAGTTAACCTTTTGTTGTTAACATGTCATTGCCTGGACAATCTGGTCTTCCTGTTTATTTTTATTGCTTCTCATATGCCATCATAAATAAGCAAAAACTGTTATTTGGAAAAGAAAGAATGAAGAATATTTCTAGTGTTAATTTTAGAACAGTTGATTTAGAATGAGAAATCAAACCCCTAACATTAGCTGCTAATAATACATACATCTGCACGTAAGAGAATAGAAGTAACATTTTTTTGGAAGCCTGTGCTGTTGAATGTTTTTCTTGGGTCTACCAGTACTTCAGTCAGAATAATTTTCTGAATGAGTTTTGCATCCAAAAATGTAGAAATGTGCCCAAAACTGACTTGTGAAGTGATTTAGTTTCTGTGTGATTATCTTCCAACAATTGCATATGCTTGTTTTATGATCTCAGCTGTGCTACCTTATGTTCTCATTAGATGTCAGAAGTTTAACTGGGTCAAGTCAGGGCAAGCTTATTTAGATACCAGCAAGTTAAGGGAAATAGAGATATTTCTGCACATGATGTTAATCCATCTGGGGACAACTTTTTATGCTTCATTACAAAGTAAACACCCTGTTATGTCCTTCTGGGCTTCAGGGGATGCTGGGTGGGAGAAGTGCCCAAGTGATGGCTACAGCCATTATAGTAATGCCATCTTTTATATAAAATGTTAAACTGTGCTTCAGATGTGCTTACACTTTGGAGTGCTATTTTTTTTTCTTTTGGATTTTTTTGCTTGTTTGTTTGGTTTTTTTGTTGTGGTTGGTTGGTTGGTTGGTTGGTTGGGACTTTTTTTTTGTTTTGTCTGATTAGCCTGGCAATTGGATTATAACCCTGACAACTCACATGGAACTCTGCTTCAAGGCATGTATGAAGTACTTTGGTTTTCCTTTGGAACTGGGAGATAGGAGATAGAAGGGACATCATAAGGGATTCATAATCTCTTACTATTTAGCTATTAGATCTTATTAATTTTCTTTTGAAAAATAAACGTGAAGCTGTCTGTATGTGTTTCTGTTGTAAACTGTGTGTGAAAATCTTCTAATTTGCACAACTTTTGAAACCTTTGGAGAATTGGCAATCTTGCAGTGAGTTAGGAGACAGGAAGTTGCTTAGGTGATTTTGTCTTAATATCTTTTGTCTCTTTGTGACATCAATGGACCTCAACTCAAATATTTAGAAACACATGAGGGTAATGAGTGAATTTAAAGTGGAAGAGAGTTTATAAAGTAAAATGGATGCAATTAGGCATGTAAAAAGCTTAGTTTTCCAGTTTCTGGCTAACAGTCCTAGCATGTTTCCCTTTTTCTGTCTGATTAGCTGTTTCTTCTGTAGTAACCTATTTAAGGAAGCATGATAACACATTCCTTACATGTCTCTTTAGGTTTGGTGTTTTTTTGTTTGTTTTGTGTTTTTTGTTTGGTTTTTTTGTTTGCTTTTACTTCCTATACTAAATCATTTACATTGGAAATAATGGAAGGAAATAGTTCCCTTCCTTTAGTTTCATGCTGGTAATAAATCCTTTGCTTATTTCATAAAACCAACTTTGTTTAAAAGTGACCAGTCAGACTGATGGTACTTGCTTCAGGATGCTAATGTCAAAACTCCATTCTGATCACCATTTGTCTTCTTATGCACATAAAATCAAGCTCTCTAACTTAAAAGGAAGAAACCCTTCAGCCAAATTTATATTTCTTCTCTTAGTTTAAATAATAATTCTTGAAAAATATCTAAGTACTGTACCTTCTTTTCTTTCTGCGTAGCAGAGCTTTAGTTTCTTTGTGCAAGAAAAGGCAAATTGTTAATTTTTTCCCTCAAAAAGAGAAAATGGGTTTAAGTTTAGAAGTTAAAAGCAAAAACTGCATAGTTTAGGGAAAAAAAAAAGAATTTCAGTTTGGAGTTATAGAACAATATCACTTCTATATATTTACAACTTTTTAAAACAATGTTCTGGGAGTCTTATTTATTTCTCTTAAAGCTGTCTGGTTTGGATTAATGTATTTCTAGATAGAGATATAAAAATCCTAAGCATAACTTTATTTTATAGAAGGACTAACTTTATTTGTTGAATTTTAGTTCTATACCTATAAATATATTTTATTTTCCTGTCTTGAATTACTGTTTTCCACAGTTAGTAATTTTGGCAAATTGCAGATCTCAACAAAACTGAGTTTCATGGAGTGTTGCTTTGAATTAAATAATGTTTAATACTAGGAATAATAGGAGCAGTTCAGCCTCTCTGGCAGATAAAAAAACAAGATAATGGAGCCGTGGATTGATATTTCAGTAAAGATTAGCAGAGATTAAATTTCTCTGTGGACAATCATGGGTGTGTTTTGGAAATGTGCCATATCCTTCTGTGGCTACCATGAAAGCACATGGGTACTTTATCATTGTTCATGGGTTTCAACAACGGTAACTTGTTGGTATGCCCTATATAAGTGATTTACCTGGATGAATCAATTTAAGCTTGGATCTCTTGTATTGGTCTTCTTGATGCTAGTCTAGGTGTTTTATCTAATGCAGATTATAGTTGTTGATATTCGTGTTTAACCTCTTGCATGGGACAAGGTGTAGAATGTTTAGTGCTCATCCTTTGTGTGTTATTATATTTTTACTCCATAAAATACCATTTCAGATTCTGATGGGATAAAATCCAGGCTTGCTCTAAAGAAGTGGATTTAATGCTGTTTCATTAGCTAAAGTACAGCATTTTGATTCATACTCCAAAAGAGTGGTTTTCAGTCTTACCACAAGAATTGCTGAAGTTACTCATGTTACACCAAAATGTTCTAAAGGAACATCTTTATGAGCACTGATTCTTTAATTGCAAGGATTTTTCCCTTAGGTGATATGTTTCCATAGGTGTTGCTTTTTCTATAACTAGTCATGTTTAGCTATGCAAAGAGTCTTTCTTGGACAGTATTAATTACTATTCAAATATTGTTGTGAAATAAGTGATCTGAAATATCACTAAACTAGCTCATTGTAAAGAATTTTTAGCTTAACTTTTATGGAATAAAGTTTTAAAAATCCTGGCTCACTTTATAGAAGCTCTTGTATTTATTCTGGAAAGGAGTTGTGGCTGGGTTTGTGGGGTTTTTTTTAACAGTAAGTCAGTGGTTGTGTTCCA
This sequence comes from Certhia americana, assembly GCA_018697195.1. Taxonomy (NCBI): domain Eukaryota; kingdom Metazoa; phylum Chordata; class Aves; order Passeriformes; family Certhiidae; genus Certhia; species Certhia americana. The sequence continues at coordinate 42,625,691 of CM031878.1, read as the reverse complement.
TTTTATATAGCATGTACTTGATGAACAAAACCAAATGATTGTTAACATCCTTAGTTAGGACAACATGACAGACACAGTTTACAGGTGAGGTGGCTGTTTTAAAAATGGATTTTTATGGCAGTTCTTTGAATTCTGCAAGTAAAGGGCTATTTCAGGCTTATTCAAATATAATTGTATTTTCCTTTTCATTTTGATTGTAGTTTATTTTATTGGCCTATATTAGTCATCTGTGGTTGAACATATTGCCCCAGCATACTTCTAGAAGCAAAATAAAGTAAGACTTTTCAGAACATTTCAGGCAACAGACAGGAAGCATTTTTATGCATTTGTCAGTTGGTGCATGCACCAACAATGGAGTTGAAGTCATGCAACCACATAAAATGTATATTTAATACAGGATTGTATAAGGGGTAAAATGAAGATCTTTGTCCATAGTACTCAAGAATTTGATATTTTTTATTTTTTCCTTAGATTTAGCAGTCTTGGTAGTTGGTAATGCTTCCTTTTGTAATGGTGGTTAGGTTTTTTTTATTCATGTGGAAACTGTGCTTGGATCACAGTCAGCTCTGATCATTGTGTTTTTAATGAACCACACTGAAGACATGGCCCTTTTATTACTTCCAGCTTCTTGGAACATATGCCTACATGAAAAAGAGAACTGAGAAAAATGAAAAACTAATTCTGTAGCCCTCATAAGGACAGATTAAGATATGAAATGCAGAAACCAAGATGCTGAGGGACCACTGAAAGAACTTCCTTTAAAAAAAAATAAAGTTTCTGTCTGTAGATGATAATTTAGAGCTGTAAATATAGAAATTTGCTGTGTTCTTTTAATAGAATTTTAATTATTTCTCAGACAGTAGTAGTGATTTTTTAATGCAAGTGAAGAGGAATAAGATAGGTGGGCAATTTTTTATTTTTGCACATTGCCTTCTAGTTGTCTTCTCTTTAGTAGATCTAGCTCTATGCATTAATTATTATTTTAAATATATTAGTTTTTGTAACATAAAGCTATAGGCAATGGATTTTGCTACATAGCATAAATTCAGAATCGTAATTATGAAAAATATATTTACTATCAAAACATTAACATTGATCTAAATCCATATGAAATCAGATCTTAGTGTTTAGACAGCTAGGATAGAATGATGTATCTTGCTTTATTAAGCAAGATATATTGCCCAGAGCTTGTTTGAGAGTCATCATCCTGGCCAGAACAAGATTCTAATTTGTCTTCTCTTTTACCATTCTATAATTGAGAAAATCTCTTCTGATATGATTGTAGGCCTAGAAAAGAGCTAGATATGGACTTTTTGCAAGGTCTTGGAGTGATAGGATGAGGGAAATGCCTTAAAAATTGAATAAGGGTTTAGATTAGAAATTAGAACTAAATTCTTTAGTCTGAAGGTGGTGATGTGCTGAAACTGATTGCACAGAGAAGTTGTGGATGCACCATACCTGGAAGTGTTGAAGGACAGCCTGGATGGGCTGTGAGCAACCTGGTCTAGTGCAAGGTGTTGCTGCCCATGGCAGGGGGGTTGGAAAGGATGATCTTTAAGGTCCTTCCTAGCCCAAATCATTCTATGATTTTAGTAATTCATCTTATTTTGCTGAACTAAACAGTCATCCTTTAAGGCTTTTTAGCTCTTCCTTGGAACTTCTGTTTTTTTCTGTAATAGAAGCCAAAACTCCATGAGAGTGTGGAATAATTCCAAGATCTAGTTAGTTTTACAAATCAGTTCAGCCTTCTAAAATAAGTGGTAGAAGCTACTGATTGAAGGGAGACATGATCAGAAAGAGACCATTAACTTATAACATAGTGGGATCGCACATTATATATTTGTGACATAGTCATGGTTGCCATAAAATCTGCATTGTTTTAGGCATCTAAAGATGCCTATTGTATTTATTTTCTTAAGGGTTACCGTGTGTCTTGTGTACAAGTATGGATATTCTGAACATTAAATAGCTGCACTGCTGATGAAGTCTGACTTGCCAGTAGCTGTCTCTTTCCTTTATAGTATTAGTAAATCCTTTTATAGTTGCCTGTAGCAAATGAATGAAATAGTTTTTCAGTTTAAGTTAGTTTAAAAATCAAGGATATTTTCAGTGTATCATTTATCCTATGTGTCTTGAAAACAGGCTTTAAGTTGACTGTCTTTATATTGAGTTTCATTTCGATGATAGCTGGTAGCACTTGAATCAGAAATGTTAATTTTGTTTTAAAATTTTATAAATTAAATTACGTTTGCTGGGGGTAGTAGGCTTTCTGTACCTCATAAACTTCCAGAATGCTGGATAAAGAAATTAAATAAGAACATACCTGTGCATGTCGGCACTTTTTAGTTTGTAGTGCTAAGTATAAATCTTCAGGTATTAATAATTTTGGATTTATGATTTTAAAGATATAATTGTGGAGTACTTTTCTAGAGTGAACACGAAACTGTTTGGGTGAAGGAAAATGGAAGTTTATGTACTGCAAACTCAAATTTCTAGACCATCCCTATGTTTGGTAGTTTCTCTCCCTTTTCCTTTTCCTGCTCTTTAAAAGGCTGTAGAACCTAAACACTTGATAGATTGGTGGCTATAAAGCTGTTCTATAGCTGTGTATCCAGAATCTTGGTATCTGCAACTTAGTAAAAAAAATATATTTATTTACACAGTAACTTTAGCTGTGCAACATGGTAACAGGAAAAAAGCATTTAGAATATTTATGCTTCTGTCAAATATTTTTCAAATATTTTTGCAAGTTACCATGCAACTGCAGTTCTTTGTTTTGTAGGTGTTGCAATTGAAAAGTAGGTTTTAAATTGTGAGTTATGTCAAATTTTTAAAACATACACGCTAGTTCTGAATGTTTCAGATTTTCAGTATTCACCCTATACATATGTAATCCCCAGACTGAATGCTAGTTAAGAATACATAAGCATCTTGGCAAAATTTAGATTGCAAGTCAATGACAGAACAAGATAAGAATTCAAAACTTCAAGAAAAGACAGAATAAAACTAAATAATAGAATTGGACTAGGACTTAGAGATCCGGACAACTGATAAACAACTTAGTAGAACATCAAAGACAAGTATGATTCTATGATTCTGTGTTGTATACCTACTGCCCTCAAGGACCACCAGGATCATTTTAGCAGATCTTCTTGCCATCCATATCATGTGAAGTCTGTACTGCTGCCAGGTGTGGATCTGTTCTAGGGGCTGGAGCTATCTTGGCATTCATCCTAGATGAATTTCATGACATTCCTTCTGATAACTCCATAAATACATACTGATAACTTCATAAATACATACTGATAACTTCATAAATACATACTTTTGCGCTTTTTTTTTTTTTTTTTTTTTTTTTTTAATAGGATGGCACTAAAGTGATGTCACATGAATTACTGGTGCCCATGTTTCTGTCATTCCATAGCTTTAATGAAGATACTGGGATTCTTACTGGATTTTGCTATTCTCTGTGCTTTTATCTGGCTCATAGATGACATCCTTTGTCTGGCCATACCTGTTCAGCTCCAAAATTTTACATTCTCTGGAGTCTACTACTCCATATCATGTATGTACATATCATGCATAACAGAATAATCTTCCTGTGACACCATGTGATAAAGTTATCTTCAGCTAGATGCAGTTGGCTTGGTTGCCATTCATTTTTTTAGAAAAATGGGCTATACAACAGAAATGGTGCATTTAACTTTAGGAGTTTGTGTTTCATATTTGTTACTGTTCTGTTTTAAGCATTTGAAAATAGTACTTAGAAGCCTTGTGGAAGTAGTCTTCAAAGAAGTGTTATTAAGGATACTTCAGGTACCTCAAACTAGAAAAGATTAGTCTTGTATCTATGGAGAGAAAGAATAGCATACACAAATACAGTTCATGGGGTGCTCTGTGTGGGGTAGTAATTGTTTATAAGTTTTCCATAGTTGTTCCATAACAAATCATAAAAACTATAGGGTTTCACTCAATATCAGTGTCTATTTGTCTTCATTTATTTTTGTGAAATTTGAGTTATGGTGCCTTAGTGATTTTGAAAATTTATATTTATGCTTAAAATATTCTGTGCCTTCTCATTGCAAGATTCTAAAGGGTTTAATTCTGTGTTTTAAAAACATTGAGGCCATTCCAGTGTTTTTACACAACTAATTTGACTGAAACAAACTACAGCTAAACCATACTTTAGGATAACTGCTGCCAAAGTAAGAGTGTACAGTGGTGTCTGTTTATAAAGTGCTATTGAAGCAATCTGTGAAAACAGCAACATATGTTTAATTTCAGTAAACTTCTTAAAATTTGCCTTTTTCTTTTTTTTTTAAGGAAAACCTGTGAAAGCATACATGATGTTGTAATGAAGTCGTGGGCACATTACTTAGGTCAAACAATTTTCATAACCATATCATGTTGCTTGCCTTATGCCTTAGGAAAAGTAAGTAGCATGCCTTAGGAAAAGTAAGTAATTCCAAAGTCTAACAGAAAAAACTAGAGCTAGAAAACTGAGATGCAAAAAGGTACTTTTATAAAAACTGAATGTCAGGTGTAACCATAACCATAAATTGGAAATAGCAAGTGTAGGAATTTGTTCTGTGCTTTCCCACTTCTTAAAGATTTCATTCTCTGTGTGAAGCTGTCTGGCTTTCAGTGGAAGATGTACCTTTGATGTAACTTCCTATGATTGCTCTACAGTCCAACTCTCACAAATTTAACTGGCAGATTGAGAGAGAGTTCTGGTAAGTTTTGCTTGGTTTTCAATGTGACTTCTTCATATTAATGTGTAGGTGAGGCAATGTTTTAGATGATGAAGTATTTGAAAAGGAAGTAAACCCCTGTGTTGCTGGAAGTGTTGGTCCCTCTCTGATGTAGTCATGAAAAATCTAGTTTAGATGCTTTATATGAGCTGGAGGTAAGGTCAGTAACAATCCCTGGGGACTTGACTCTTCTTTAGTGGCACATTCAGAGCTGGGAGGCCCAGAAGAATTAAACAGACCAAAGGCTGTAACCATACCAAAGGTAAGTTGCTTCTATTTGTGATTTACTAGTTCTATACACTTATACATTTGCCTTACAGACTAATGAATTGCTGACACTGACAGGAGAAAAAAAGATTGTGCATTTGCCGATCACAGGATCTTTATGAGCCATCAAGCATATGTAATTGGTGGAGGACATTAAGTGAGGAAAAAGGAACTTTACTCTCATTTCACAAATTTGCAGTGAAATGATAGCCAAAATGTAGCTTGCAGTTCTGTTTGTTGATATTCAGAGAGAGGAATTAATTTGTGGTTACAAGGATAATTACATAATCAGAATATTGTGAGTTGGAAAGGACCCACAAGGATCAAGTCCAACTCTTAAGAGAGTGGTCCATACAGGGATTGAACCCGCAAACGTTGATGCTATTAGCACCTGGCTCTAACTAGCTGAGCTAATCTCAGAGTTACAGTAAAGCCTCTTCCATCAAGCAACAGTCAAAGGCTGGTGTATTTGTCACATAGTAGAAACTGCAATACAGTACGATTACCTTTTACAGAAACTTGGGAGTGAGTATCAAGGGACCTTGGAAAGCTGACCCAGAGAGCTAGCCCAGAAGTAAAGCAATGTAGACCCTGGATCAGATGAATCTAAAATAGCGGCCATGAATCAATAACAAAGTTGTAATATTGGAAAGATTTCCAAATGTTGAAAGATTTGAAATGAGGATAGTAAAATAATATAGCAGCAGTTCTACTGAAACTATTTTATTTAACAGTAGCAGCAAGGAAATGTGAAAAGACATGTAGTTTGACAAAGGATTTGTGTTGTAAGAGAAGGTATAAGAAAAGCTATTTTACAAAATCTCAAATGCTTAGGGGACTGGACTTGTTGTGTGGATCTAAGACGTTAAAATACAGAGGTAATTTGCATTATGTATTCTGCTTTGTGTCTTACTGTTTTTCCAATACTACAGGATTCAAGCAGACAATTAAGGCTTTATAATGAAAATAATGAAATAATTATTTCATATTTATGCATCCTGCATATGAAATAAAGAGAAAGTTTGGTTTGACTTAGTGTGTTAAGTTTAACTGAGTGTGTTTCAATAGTTAAGTGAAATTTATAAGCAAAACTAAAACTCATGAATGACGTATAAATTTATTTTAGTATGCTTGGTTTTCTGTCTGGAAGAAGATGATTAAGTGGTTTTTTATGACTTTGAGAGAAAGCTGATATTCTATTGTGCTAGGTGAGTTGCTAGAGGAGTCAGCCAGTTATTTGTTCTCTGAGCTGGTGCTTCCCTCAAGACAGTGTCCTTTATCCTGAATAATGTGCATGGGCTATATTAATACTGGGTGCTGCAGTCAATATTGGAGAACTCCAGATGACTGGTAGCAAGTGATCTTTTCTGCTGGGTTTTTATTTTTTCATAGAATACACCATCTTTCAGTTTTTCATATGTTGGGGTGTGCTTTTCTTTGTCACATGTGTTTCTTAAGTTCAGGTGGTTTTGGTCTTTCAAGCCACATATTAGTCAACCAGAAAGTGGGCAAGAGCTTCCTGGGCAAGGGAAAAGAAAGGGGGATGTGACACATAATTTCAGCATTTTACCATTGGTTTGTTAGTTCTGCTAAATTCTTCTGACCATCAAAGGTCAAGTATGCAGTAGTTGAGACTGCAGTTTCATTTCTGAAAATAGTGGTACAAGCTGGACCAGGGAACTTTGTGGTGGTATAAGTTGCAAGAGTCTATAGCCAGCTGGGATTTGCAACAAGAACAGAGTAGTTGGCATGTAGATGAAGTGGTCACTTGAACTTGATGACCAGCTTGCATAGCACAGAGAGCTCTGGCACTTGGAGGAACTTCTGTCTGGTTCATGAGTTTTACTGCTGATAGCAGTGATCAAATATCTGACTTTAAAATACCACCATGAATTTAGGAAGCACATTTGTGCTTTTACTAAAGGAGACACTTGAAAAAATTAGAGTGTTTGAATTGATAAATTTGATATATTTTGTTTGCAGTTACATTTGGTGTATATCATAGAATCAATTAAGTTGGAAAATACTTTTGACATTATCAAGTCCAGCCTGTGGCTTAGTGTTGTGAATACCCGTTTAATTGTGAGTAGCATAGTGAGTGCTGCGGAGTAACAACAAGTATTTTCATGCATCTTTGTGAAGCATCAGGTTGTTTTGAAAAAAGTAGCCATTGTCTTAAACATGAGAGCAGCATTCTATAGAGAATGATTTTCTTAAAAATTCAAAGCAGTGTGTATCTTAAACCAGACTGGAAGTATAGGAGTTTTGTAGGATTTAAAAATCATGCAAAAATGGTTTCCACAGACCTGAAATTTGTGGGCTAGCACATGAATGCATGCTTTAAACCCAGTGGTCTCTGCATAACAGTCTGGACATTTTTTCCTCTGTTGGGGCTATAAGGTGTAGCACTGTGAATGTATGTGTGCTTCAGTAAGGCACAGCCCTACGATTAAAGAAGATCCCAGAAAGGATTGGGCTGATCACTGTGTCAGCAGCTGAAAGCCAGCCAACAATGATAATACTGACTCTCCCCTCTGTGATGTCCTCTAACTCCATGCAGCAGAGTGGAGTGAGCAGACAGGTGGAGAAAACCTCCAGGAGAAGCGCAGTGTGTATGATATGCATGGCTGTGAAATGCAGTTAATTGAAGACAGAAGTTGCTGGCACTTATGTTTCTTCAAACTTCAGCAATGAAGGTTCTTATAGATGGAAAGTGATAGTGCATTTGAGTAACAACAGCTTATGAAGTTCTTACACTGTTGTTTACACAATTTAAAAAGTTATTTGAGCTTGCTTTATTATTTGCATTACTAACAGCTGGAGACCTTTTGTTGTTTTTCACCTTAGGTCAAGTTTTGATAGAATTGCTAGAATCAAGATACTAAATTAAATCTGCATTATTAAAATTATGGAGGAAAACCTTCAGAGGGGGGTACTGATATACAAGTTAAAGATTTTTCCTGTTTACTCAGGAGCTAATGCTCAGTTTTGGGACATTTGACAAATAGCACAAAGCCTATTACCAGATTATGTTTTAAAACAAGTAAATATTGGACTTGTAAAGACAATTTGTTTTTTTGTGTGGTACAGTGAAGAGAACCTTTCATATTTATACTGCAAATGTGCCAGTAATATTTTGGTGCTGATGGATGCAACGTGTGTAGTAAGTAACATGTACATTTTCTGTATCTGATAGGAATGCATTTTTCCTATTGATACTTGCCTTGGGCAGCATGCTGGGAGCTGGAAGTAGCAGAGTCTTGTACAGCCTGTCCTTGCTCGCTGTGTGCATTTGCTTCTCAAGACAGTGGAGAATTGGCTGCAGCAGGGAGAAACTGTAACATACTGACCACACCTGCTGTTCCCCACGTGCCCTGTGCTGCTCAGGGTGCTGGGGAAAGGTGTTGTTTTCATTTGTCTTGGTTTCCCACCGTCCAAATTTGGCAAAACGTTAATTATCTGCGAGTAAAGTTTTATTTGCCCATCAGCTGAAGTTTGCCCTGTACTTAAGGTTTCTCTTTACTGCATAAAGTAAATAAAATACAGAGCATCATCAATACTTACAAAAATACTGAGCTTATTAATAGTTACAAAAATACTGAGCTCATCAATAGTTCCAAATTTGAGGATTTTTTGCCAAATGAGGGCTTGGCTTGAAATCTGCTGAGATATGTGTGCTACATTTAAGTTTGTTTATTTTTTTCTGTAAGAAAATGGATACAGTAGGGGAAAGAATGGAAGGCTGTATTACTTTTACATGGGATAAGTCTAGCATCCTGGTAGGCTTTCCAATTGCAGCTGTGAGCAGTAGTATTTTTTCACATGAAACTGTTGGAAGAGGTGTCAGTCAGAACTCACAGTTATATCCCAGGTGGATGTTAGGGTTTTGCTTTTCTTTTTAATCTTTGTTTTGCTGTGCATTTTTATAACATGGAAGTTTTGTCATTTGAACTGTCTAAAGGCTATAATGGGCTCTGGCATTCAATATCTTAAAAAGGTCTTGAGTTTGAAATGCTTTAATTCATGCTTTGACTTCTCTGCTTTCTGTGTTTACTATGTTAAAAGGTCTTCTAACTCCATTTGAATTTTAATGATTATGAAAATATATGAAAATATTGACAAAGCTACAGTTTCAGCTACCATTTTCTACCTGTGAAATTATCCAAAAATTGGAGAAAAAAAAAAGGTGTTTTTTTTTTTTTTTTTTTCAAAGCAGTCAAAATGGCATCAGAGATTATTTGCTTATCCAGATTTGTCTGAGAATTACCCATTTGCATATATATAACTTTACTTCACTGTTCACTTCTTTGGCTCAGGAAAGAGGCAATAAATTTTGGATTTCTCTACCAATGAATTAAACTTTAGTTTATGCAAGGAACTGAAAGAAAACATTAAATGTCAGTCCTAGCACAGCTTTTCAGAGTATCTATTGAAGGGTGGCAGTCTGAAGAGAATCATCTTAAAGCCCTGGTTTCATTTTGCAACGAGGAGAATGAAGATGGAATAAATGTGACAAATGTTCTATGACTGAGTCTGTTCAGGTGGGACTAAGGTCTTGCTTTTTGTTGGTGGACAGGGGATACTTGCAGCACCACCTAATGGGCTACTATTCCTGTTCTGTACTCAGTTTATTAACATCTTTCATATGCTAAATAATTCTTTTAAAAAGTAAAATAATGTATGCTGTAATGAAATTCCGCATTACACATAAAAATCAAATGAAAAATAATTTATGCATTTTACTAGAATTTGGCAGCTATGCTTTTAAATAAAAATTAATTTCATATCATTGTAGTTTATATAAGACAGGTTAATTGTTATGCAAAAGTAGCATTTTTAAAGATACACTTTTCTATCTTGTAGGTGTACAGACATAAACTACTTAGCAACTAGCTAATCTTCTAGTGTGTGACATTTAAAGCTCCTGCTGAACTGAACCTAAAAATTGCAAAAAGGAAAAGAAACAGACAGGTGCCCCGTTACTTTTTGTTTGTGTGCAGTGTTAATGATGACCTTTTGACATCTGTTCATCATTCCTTAGCTATTGTAATTGATTGAAAAATTAAATGTGTGTATTCACATTTATTTCACAGGATTGTGCAGAAAGATTGTTGAATTTTTTCTTCTTTAAGTATTGTATTTGAATGAAATTATGTTTTGTACCACTTAAAAATTTTGATTTTGTTTTCTTCCTTGGGTCAGAATATTTTTGGGTGGTTTATTCATCAGATAGGATATCCAATGTGATAATGGCACCTACATGATTCCAGAAGAAACAAAATTGTTTTCTATTTCTCTCCATTGATGCTACATAGAAACATACAGTAGAGTTCTCTGCTTCTCTTAGCCAGATATATTACACTGTTTTGTTTCTGTAGCAAAAAGTATAATAGATTTTTAAGTTTAGAAAATGAGGAAATTAACCGTCAGTCTTGCTGATGTGAGAAAAAATACCCCACAAAATCTTGCTGTCTCCAGCTTTACTTTTGATAGGAACCTGTGTGTATTGGCAGCTTAACAGTTTGAGCTGAGTTTTATTTGTGTGTTATTCATATAGTTTATAGTATTTTTTTTTTAAATTTGGCTACATTTGTAATATTAGATGTGCATCTGGTGTGTTAGTGTGTATAAATATGCTGGCACGGGGAAGAATTAACCAACTAAATGGCTGTATTCAAATATTTTTCTGGTGCAACTGCTGGAAACCAAGGCAGGATTTCTGCCTTTTTAAAATAATTTTGGGTTCTTTTAGTTTGAAAAAGAGTAAAAAGAGTGCCACAAGATTTCTTTTCCATCTTCACATTTGTTCAGGATATATTCATATGCCTTACATTGTTCCTATTTTTTCATTAAATATAGTTATCTAAAAATGTGACAATAATAAATTATAAAATGAGTGTAGAGACTTCTCTGTACATGCTGCACATATATAAATGACCCCCTGGGTCTCACAAAGTAAACTTTTAACATTCCATATCTTTTACTGCACATATGCTACTGGCATGTAGCCACCCACCCAGATTTAGCTGAAATAAATGAAATTTATTCTAGTTCATTTAAGTAGAAAACTTGTAAAATACAAATACTCACTTTGCTCATAAGGTTACTAAAACAAAGTGTTTTCTTTAATGGAGTTTTGTGGGGCCTTTCTTCTCCTGCAGGACTGTGCACAACTTAATAAATTCTTACCTTATATGTTCCTTTTGTTTTCCTTTGCAGATGGGCTTTATACAGATTAATGAGGACTTCATATTTATTGAGCCACTCAATCGCACTTTGGCTGTGACAGGACATGCACACAGGGTGTACAGACGAAAAAGGTCCATAGAGGAGAAAATTTCTGAAAAGCCACCTTCTCAGAATCAGTACTGTGGTGTTGTTACAGGTAATATAAAAATCGCACTGAAAAGTTGTAATGTAACAAATATATTTTAAAGAAAAGTAGAAAGTATTTACAAAAGAACCTTGACAGAAGCATAACTGATTATTCTTGTAGCAGAACCCTGGCGGGGGACTCTGAGGTGGGACGCTAAGGCTGCATTCTCACTTGTTGGAAGAGGGAATTGTCCATTAGGAACAGACGCTGCTTCTTAATATGCATTTGTATTTGAAAGTAGAAATCTTTAGGACATTTTTTTATTTCAACTTAATAATTAAAATTTATATCTTGTCTCTATCTGTCATCAGAGCTGCTTAATCACTCACTATGTGCAATGCTTGCACTTAATTTTCTGTTTTAAAAAGAGTTCTTCCTGGTTTTTTTTAAGTGTTAAACTTTCAAATTTGTCTGAATTGAAATGGCTTTTATAAGCGTTCTTGTTCTATGTTCTTGTTCATACACTTAGAAGATGTGTATGAAGCAATCCTAATGCATCTTCCTCAATGGCAGGTAGAACAAGTTGTTGAAATAGAAGGGTTTCAACAAAAGTTTGGCACATAGTGATGACTTCATAGTTTTCAGTGGAGAAGGAAAAACAACTTTTGTGAAAGTTGTTTTGTTTTTTCTGCTTCATCATCAGTTGTAATTCTTCAAAGGATGGAGGATGTCTCAATCCTTTGACCTCAGCATTTGAGCTGAGAGTGTTTCTAATGTTGTTATGAGAAATTATTTTTCTCCTGGGAAATAAACCAGAATAAATAAACATTTTTAGCCTTGTTTTTCATGTGTAAGAGAGATCCTGACAAAATGAAAAGAAAATGGCAGAAGTGCACTGAAATGGTTAGGAGGCTGGATTATATGACGTTTGGGATGAGGCAGAAGGAACTAAGTTATTTCAAGCAGGTAAGGAAAGATAAAGGAAGAATGCAGCTGCAGATGTGTGGTGCCTAAGGGTCTGCAGAGAGAAGATGAAGCCAGACATTCCATAGAGGTATGCTGTGACAGACAACACTTGTAACTTGTGTTTGAGGAAATTTCAATTTTCATAAGGAAAATAAAATCTCTACAAGAATGTTTAGCACTGGAAGAAGTTGCCTAGAGAGGCTGTTGAGTCCACATCCTCAGGTATTTTTAAAGCCTGTCTAGGAATGGCTCTAAGAGAGCTGGTTGTACTCTGACATTTGGCCTGATTGAGCAGAAGGTTGGACTATCTGCCCTCTGGAGATAATTTTCAGCCTAAACTTTTCCATGGCTGTCTGATCCTTCCTGAACACATATACTTCTCTGTCCACTTTATATAGTTACAGAATCAATGTGACAGGTTTTGTGGTGGGATTTTTCCCATTCTGGAAGTATTGTTTTTTATAGTTAGGCATCCATCCAGAGTTTGAAATCAAAGATAAATTAGCAAAGCAAGGCTCTTTTTGCAGTGGGATGAAATAAATAACACATAACTTTCTCCAGTTGGCTCTTCTAGGCATTGCACTGCATTGACACTGCTTATTTCAAAGTTAAATTTTCTGTATTACTAAAAGTTGTTTACATTAAGTAAAGCTGTTTATTCCTCCCTATTAGAGAAAAGTAAGTTTGAGTATGTATGCCTGCATGTGTATGGGAATGAGAAAGAAAAAATGAAAAGTACGCATGGTTTATGCACTGCAAAAGGGTGGAGGAGTACCTGACAAAGTAGCAATCTGTGATGGGTATTAAAAGGAGTACAGATGCAAATTTGTCTGTAAGGACATTATTCTTCTGTGATATTCGTTATCAAATATCCTTTTACTTTCTCTCATGCTCTAAAATATAAAAGTCAGTATATTCTTCTGTAATAATCTTGCACACAAAACTCTTATTTGTTATAAATAATCTGTCAACAGAGAATCAAATATCTCCTTGAATGAAGTTCCATTATATCTACCACCAGCTTTAAAAATTCAAAATAGTTCAAGCTGTGCATAACTGAGTAGCATCTTCTGACACAATGTTACTGACAGGGAGTTATTGCACTTTCTAACCAGTGCTGTTGTTCTAGCAAGACCAGTCCCTCTCTTCACTGCAACAAGTTATTTTACTAAGAGAGACTGCAGTAAGTTATATGCTTAAAAGCTCTGTCTATGCTGAGAGAAATTTGTTGGCGTGAAATGAATTTAGTTAATATCACCAAAGTATTCATGCTACAGACAAAAGCTACACACGTGCATGCTTACGCACGATACAGCCTGAAAGGTGAATAGAAGCATGAAAAACAAGCTTTTACATAAGTATTTCAGAATTCTAAGTCAAATAATAAGCTAAGTATATCAATTAAACAAAAATAAAGCAGGTAAGTTCATAGGGCTCTGAGATAGTCTCAGCTGCCTTTGGCAGTGGTGTCTCTGTGACATAGACCAACTACAACCTTGTAGCTTCAAGGTTTACAAGCTTCAAAACAGCAGCTTCTCAGCAATACGGTCCTGTCTTACAACCGTATCTCGCTTCCACAGTGCTTGTGTGTCAGAATAGAGACAGGTATTTCTGTTGCTGGTTTTCATCCAAATTGATCTCAAAGGCTGGCTACCTATCAAGCAAATGCATATTGTCAGTGATGAATTGTAATTATCAGAAGGAATGAATGTCTGTGCTGGAGGTGTTGAAGGGTCACTGTTGGGAATAATAGCTTTTCATGGAGAGCTAGCAGAGGCAATCAAAGAAGGTATTGTTTGTTGTCTGTTACCATTGATGGCTGCAGCCAAACTTGTTTGGAGAGAACAAAGAACTTGTTTTTGTGAATGGGGTGGTTTTCTTATTAATTAGGCGAGGGAGGGAATCATACTGACAGAAACAGATGCTTTCTTGATTGTTGACAGTGTGCATATATATCCTTTTGTTGATAGTGTGTGTGACTTATTTGCATACATGAGCCAGTTGCACATACACAAACCTTACACTCCACATCTTTCTTTAGCACATAGCCCATGAAACCTTTAAAAGAAACCAGTGCACAAGTGTGTTACAGGAAAAAATGCAAGAGAAGCAGTTGTAATTAGAGCAATGGGCCGTGTTGGGAAGCTAAAGTTTTGGTTTTTTCCTACCTGATCTGGAGTACTTGCTCCAAACTGAAGTGTTTGTATACTGAACTGAACTCATGGTCAAGGCATGGAGCACGTTGGGTAAAAAGGAATCTCTTACGGTATATGTGAATACGGTATATGTATACCCTAAAATAGATATGGTAAATGTGAATTTTGAATCCCCTCTCAATTAGTGAGATTGGAAGACTTTTTAGATCTGGCAATAAACAATATACTGTCCTGCATTTCCTCTTATAATGATGTAATATTGCAGGAAAAACCCAGCTAAGTTTCACTGACTCAATTTATGGTATGTAGACTGGGCAGTCAGCTGGGAGACCTATGTTGATGCCTGCTCTACAGCCTGTTTTTATGTGATAGTCATACATTAAAATGTGCAAACAATCTTGGTCATGGATCTATGAGATTGTATAAGATGAAGGCTGGTGCTGCTTGAGATACTCGTTTCTACTCCTTGGGTCAGAAAAAAGTTGTCACTCTAGGAAAGTATTTAAATTGCTATTCAAATTATAGTGGAGGTATATCTCATGGTTTCTTGAGCCCCTGAATATTCTGTATATAGGCAGAATACTGCAATTTCCATATGACTAGGTTACCCCCTGGGGAGTGATGGTGATTACTCTGTACTTTGGGCTCCTTGTGCATATACTTAGGAAATGCTTTTGTGCCTGAGGGCTTGAAGGTGTCCAGGAGTCCTGTAGTCACAGCCTCTTCTTAATGTTGGCTCTGATTATAGTAGCTGGATTTTAATCTCTCTGAATTTTTTTTAGGATGGGGTTATTTGTTCTGTTAATTGTTCTGTTAACATTTCTGCTTGTTTTCTCTTAATTGACTATTTATGCCAAATGTACTTGCTGCAATATTTTTAGCCTTCTTGCTGAAGAAATGCAGTATTCATAGCTTTCCTTTCAGTCAACTGAATTTAAGTAATATATGGATATGGAATCTTATTTTTCCATAGTTGCACAAATAGAAGTCTTACTGCACAGAACCCTCCTGTAGAATTTATTTTTTATTTGGCAATGTAATTAAATTTCTGTGATGATTTTCTAAAATGAATTTATGCATCTTTAATCTCTTTTATCTTGTTAGCACAAGCATTATTGATGTAGCTGTTTTTTTTTTTTTTTTTCAGCAGCAGCAGTTATGTCTTACATACTTTTGCCTTCAATAATGACCAGTTCTTTGTTATTTTTACTTGTTTATGAATATATACATAAGAGGTTTTGCCTAAAGCCTGTTTCACTTGTTATCTGGCAGCAGTTGTGGCAGTTATTTGAATACCATAGTACCAAAATTACTAATTACATTTATTTAAAGTTCTTAGGAAAGAGCTACAATTTTCAGATAAATGAGATCTCGTGATGGGGATTTCTGCCAGCAATTTGGAAAAGGTTGGCTGGCCAAGAACAGATTGTCCATTGGTTTGTTAATGGGAGAGATAGCTAAGGCAAATGATGGGCAGACAGCTTGTCTACAGAGATGTGAAGTCTTCTCATCCACTACAGTCCCTAAAAAGACAGAGGTTTCAACAGTTTATGGGATGACAGTGTTCTTAGTGTTTAGCACAATGATGTATTTTATTGTGGACTTTCAGTTCTGAATAGAAATCCATTGCTAACTATAAATTTTAGAGAGATGTGTTAAGAGAATTCTGTGTACATGCTAAGATTAAATTTAAAGTTTTCAATCACTAGCTGCTGTCTTTTATAAAGAAGTGAACAGTGAATAAACTGTGGCTGGAAACTGCACTATGCCTAGGAGGAAGGTAGATTTACCAGGTGGGTCATAAGAGATGTTTTTTAACCCACATGAGTTTACTTTTTAAACTTAGATCTATAGCTTACCCTTGCAGCATTAGAAGGTTGTGTGGTAAGCCATAATTGTATAGCTTATAGGAGGTGGTTTTTTTGGCACAAATACTAACAGTGAGGTTTCATTAGAAATTATCCTCACAAGAGCGATGAAAAAGCACATAAAGTTTTATAAACTAGAGTGTAAATCTACAGTTAGCAAACATCAGTAAGGCTAGAGTGTAGCAGAAGTTATAATGCTAAGGAGGTGTCTGAAGGATCAAAATAAGAGACTTTAATTTTAGGTAGCCTGAATTTATAAGCTGTTTCTACTTCTAGGTCATCAAACACCAGACATTTATTTCTGAAGAATGCATACTTTTTTCATTTAATAAATGTGTTTGTAATTCTTACACTGTCACCAGTTGCAGAGGGATCAGTAAGACCTTCTCAGATGCAGTGGGATGGACTAAGTCATTCACATATACAATCTTTTACAAATGATAGAGAAGATAGAGAAGGATAGACAATATTTTCATAAGTGTGCATAGTTTATACCCATTACATTGAAAAATATGTATCTACAATTACATAAGATCTATATTACATATATATCTAAATCACAGCCCACTCTTACATTGGTATTTTATATTTTAAATCTAATTTGTGAGTTAATTGACTTTGTGAGTTCATTTTTAGCACTTTCTTGAAGAGTGACTTATTTTTTGGAGAGTGGTCATGTATTATAAAACACACTACAAGAACTTTCCTATTAGTGATGAGATTGGTAATTGCAAAACATTTCCTCAAAATTTCTGAATATTTGATTGTTTCCAGAACTTAATTGTCATCTTAAACATCATATTTTTATGATATTTCATTGTGGATGAAATTCCATTGTGGATGCTGGAAAAAACTTCACCTGTTTTCAGTGAGATCAGTCCCAGAATTTTTACATCATCTCAAGAGGATCTAACAAAATTTGGCTATTACAACAAGGAGTTAAATTTTGCATTCTGTTTTAAATTTGATTATTTAAAATTGCATTTCTAACTGCTACATGTAAATCTGACCAACTTCTGGCTTGAACTGTTTCTGTGTAATAGGGCAGGGGGGTTTCCTATGTATTGTAGTAGTAATAATGGGGATTTTGTTGGGTTTTTGTAAGGGAAACTGAAAATTAACGTCATTAATAACCTCAACCTTACCATAAACATAACATGTGTTCAGTTTTTAGCTTTCTGTAGATTTGGAGGCCTGTTTCCAGGGTTTGGTTTTGCTACTTTGTTTCAGCTGCCTATAATGACAGGAGCTCTGATTTAGAAGTCATGTCAGTAAAAAGGCTCTTTTTTGTTTCTAACAAACCAATGTCATTCTCTCTCAGTCTTATGAAATATTCCTTCTTCACAAATCATGGAATGATTTCACATATTTATTGAATACATGATTTTGTGGCGAATCTGTATTCGTTGTCTTGTGTGCTAAGATATAATTACATCAAGATATTTTCTCTGTGATTTAAGAAGATGGACAGACAAAAATTCTGCAGTGTCAGTGAGACTGTTTTTTCATCAGACCCAATATGAGTTGAATCTTCTACCAAAAACCAAATAAGAGACACATCTTTTTATAAATATGTTAGTTGAAAGGATTCGAATAATCTTTCTGACTTTATTTGAAAGGATGGATGAAATTTCTGTTTTCTTGGTATAAGCTAATATTTATACATAGTAGAGACCAGTATGAGCCTTATCATTGGCAGTGGCAAATTAGCATCATATATTAAAGTACATATTACTTTCTGTGTAATGAGAGTTACATAACCAAGGATAACAAATCCTAAAAAGCACTGCAGGGGTGATTTGAAGGATGAGTTTCTCAAGCACTGTTTTGGTTTACAGATAAAAGAAAATCCAAGACTCAAAAAGTGTCAGAAAGTGGAAGAGGAAAGCGATATTCTTACAAGTTACCTCAGGAGTACAACATAGAAACTGTTGTGGTGGCAGATCCAGCTATGGTTTCGTATCATGGAACAGATGCTGCCAGAAGATTTATTCTAACCATCTTAAACATGGTAGGAAATTTAAAACTAGTTTTGATGTTTTGCATGCATCTCAGACTGATTTCATTGCTCCTTCTAATGATTCTGACTGAACACCTGTAAGGCACAGTCAGAATAGGACCATCAGCAGGCTATCAAGACTTAGTCCATATGTTTTGCAGCAAAAACACATGGTGCTGCAGGCTTGTATGTACTGCCTAATCATACATCTCGGGTAACCTGGAAGTGAGAGAACTAAATGACTTTTTGGTTCCATGGTTGGGGATATTGGATAGTTTCTGGTGACCTGTGCTTGTTATGAAGACATGACATTGTTATGGAAAAGGATTGTGTGATCAGTGGCGATGGCAAAAAAAAGAAAGAGTAGTGAACTTGGACAATTAAGTTTCTTTCCAGTTCTATCTGGAGCTGTAGTGCACTCATTTGGTGCATAAAGCAGTGAAAAATAGCATCTGTCATATTAAAGGAAAGACTGTTCTAAAGAAGAAGCATAATCTGAAAAATTAATATAAACTTTAACTATTCTGAATGATAGGAAGAATTAGAGTTAGGTATTGGCTCAGACCACTTGGACCAATATCATGGATTTAACTGAATAGAAATTTTCATGTGACCAATATTAAATGTGTGTGTAAATATTTTGAGAAACAGGCCACAGTTTATAAAGTGATTGTGGCCACTGAGAGGAAAACGTCTTTTTTTATGTTTCCAGAAGGAGTATTACCTAAGCTCTGTTTTCATTTCAGAAGACCAACAGAGTACCTTATCTTAATGTTCTGTTCAGATTATAGAAAATAAAAGCAGTCACAGTAGAACATGAGAGCTTTTGAGGTTTTTGGGGTTCTGTTATTTTTAGTGTATGTGAAATACAAGTTCATATTTTTGTTTGTTGTTTTTTTTTTTCTCTCTTAGGTTTTTAATCTTTTTCAACACAAGAGCCTAGGATTACAAGTAAATCTTCGGGTGACTAAACTGGTCCTTCTTCATGAGACTCCAGTAGGTGTTTGTGACATTTGTCTTAGCCTGTAGAGGGTGATTCTACTTAACTTGTTGCTCCACAAAAGCTTGCAATATTCTTGAACTTTACTGGCTAAAAAATTTCCTTGGTTACTTTTTGTGTATTATTTAGTGATTTGCACTGATGAGTAGCCCCAGTAAAGATTAATCTTCTCCTAATTTATGTGCTGCATGTATTGACACTTTTCTGTGCTTGCAATTAAAAGTCAATCAAAGCTTCCATGTAGATCTTAGCAAAATCTGCTCCTGCTCTGCTTTTTGTGTATTCACATCTCTCAATACAAAAATAATCTTCTTTAAGTCTATTGAATTGTAGAAGGGGAACTGATGTTCTTTGTTGTCTAATCCCTAGATAAAAAAAAACCCTGATATAGCACTTAGTTCTTAAGAAAATAGAATTCCTTTACCAATAGTTCTAATCTAAAATATTATAACTTTCCAGTGAATAAGTATTTATTTCTCTAGTTCCTCTCAGCAGTTGGCCTAATCTCAATTCATGGTCAAATTCTAAATCTTAACATCATTATACTTTTTCTCTCCAAGGATAATGGGAAATCAGCAAATAAATAAGACTAAAATTTGGGTGAACAGATGCATGTACACTCTCAATGCACTGTCTTCATTTGTATCTTTAACATTTGACGAAGGTGGTCTTTGCACCTGAAGTCTGAGTTGTTTTGCCATGGACATATGCCATAAAAAGCGAAATATTTTTGCTATCTCAATCAAAAAAGGTTCCAAATTCTGTTTACAGAATCCTAATTTTAATACCATAAATTGTTTTTTATTTCCAGGCAGATATGTATATTGGACATCATGGTGAAAAAATGCTGGAAAGCTTTTGTAAATGGCAACATGAAGAATTTGGCAAGAAGAATGATATACACTTAGAAATGTCAACAAGCTGGGGAGAAGATATGACTTCAGTTGATGCAGCCATACTGATCACAAGGTAAAGTAGTGAAAGATGAGCATTAAAAAATAGGCAGAAGTCCAGTGTGAACATAGATCAAAGTAGATGGCCAGCACAGTAAGAATTTAGTGTGCAGTGAGGAGCATTTTGAGGCATCTGGATCTCAAAGGTGGTGGTAAAGTGTTGGTTAAGGTGGTGCAGAAAGCAGTATTATCCAGATGGTAAGCATTTGAAATGATGAATGGGTTTCTGAAAAACCTTGATTTTCTGAAACTCTTGTTTCTTCTTTGCTTATATAACTAAGACTTATCTGTATAGCAAAGGTTGGAATCCTTCATCCATGTGTCTTCATTTAAAAGAGGCAGCACTCCAGACCTGTAGATATTTTCAGTCAAAACACAAAAGTGTATTCAAACCATTCAAAGCTAGATCAGCATTAGGCACATTACTGAGTTATGCTTCCCTCTTAGACCTAGAATTGGTACGATTCTCTGTGTGCTGAAGGTACATCACGTACATCTTTTGTGTGTGCCCTGCAGCCACAAGGGTATGATTCCAGATCTGCACTTAACTGTTAAGTGTCAGGCATTTCAGACATTGAGAAGGAAACAGGCCTCCAGTTCACCTCTTCCCTTCCAAGCAGGTACTGTCATGTTTTTGTCTGGGAGGATGCTTGCTCATATTCAGCCAGCAGACAAGCATGATCCAGAGAAAAGGACTGAATTCCTTTTAAGATTCAACCAGCCTAGGGTTGGACTTAGTGCCATTTTTGAGGTGGAGCTTGGACTGAATAACCTTCAGAGCTCCCTTCCAAAGAAAATTCCAGTGATTGGCTGTAGCAGAATACCGCTGTGCAGTCCCACGCAGGACAGTGATATGGTATCATAAAACCATGTGTAATCTTTATATTTACCTGCAGTCTTTTGCCATTTATTCAAAGCACTCTCACTGTGAACCTATATAAAAAACCATATTATTTTTCTTTGAATTAATTTCATTCTAATTATTCCAATATCTTTAGTGTATTTCAATCTTTTGAAGCAGAAAAATGCTTCCCTAAATTTTTCTGCTTTGGAGAGCCAGTCACTTACGTGAAGCAGGAAATTTTAAAGTCCACATTGTCTGTGGCAAGAGCTTTGTTGCTACTTTCGCTGTTCAGTCCTATATTTTTTCTTAGAAAAGCTCATACTTCTTAGTCTGTGTAATCCTCCTCTATTTGATGTTGGTTTATGGATTGTTGGGGATTTGAGGGGGCAGATTATTCTTTGTTATATTTGTACATTAGGTAAGCAGTAGTTCTTCTCACAAGCTCCTTTCAACTCTGACGGAAGACACAAGAGATAATGTTCTCTGCAGCAATTTTTCATTAGCTCATCAGGAAACATACTTAGAGCAACAGACTAGAAGTAAATTTTGTAGATTAAGACCCTGAACTGATTTTAATAGTAGTGAGTGTATTGTGGGGCTGGGGTGGGGCGGTAGGGGTGGAAGGTCTAGAAAGAAAGAAAGAAGGAAAAAAGAAGCAAGCAGTAGGAATGAGTAAACTTGGTTCAAGTTATAAAGGATGCTTGAGTATCATACATGGTGTTGAGTTAATCAGGATGGCTAAAGGGGAATAGACTTCCTTACATCTAGATGTTCCTTGTGACTGTTCAAGGATAATGAGCAATAGCATTCTGTTTGTTTGCTAGAAACCTTATCCCTGGCCTCTCTTATTTTGAGACAGCTGAGGCAGCCAGCAGTAGCAGCAAAAGTTTGAGCAAGTATCAAATGCTTCAAGCCTGTATGGGCCAGGAGAGTGAACCTAGGGCTGTGTTCTTTAGTTTGTAAGGTGTTATCTCATGAGTTGTAAGACATTCTAAAAATAAATAAAGCCTATGACACCTTTCTCCTGTCATTGTTTCATCTTCAGCTGAATGAGCCTTTATGGGAAGAGGCAGAGGCCTTCTGAACAGATGCAAGTGAGGCATTAGTTAAGTTAACGAGAGTCAGTGGTCTGGAAATATCTTCAATGGTCAGTGCTTTTGGTCTCACCACTTTTTGGATTTAATGCAGCATTTCTGGAAGTCTTGGTGGATGACAAGTTTACCGTGAGCTGGTAGTATGCCCTTGTGGTGAGAGGGACCAATGGGATCCTGGGGTGCATTGGGAAGAATGTGGCCAAGAGGCTGAGGAAGGTGATCCTGTCCCTCTATTTGTCCACATCTGTGGTATTGTGTGCAATTCTGGGCTCCTCAGAAGAAAGACAAGGAGCTACTGCACTGAGTCCAGTAGACTCCAGAGAGTCCAGAGAGTCCAGGCCACAGAGGTGATTTGGGATCTGGAGTATCTTTCTTATGAGGAGAGCCTGCAGGAGCTGGGCCTGTTTAGTCCAGAGAAGACTGAGAGGATCTCTTTTTTGAATATAAAGACATTGACATGTCTTACATGATAGTGTCAACAACCAGACAAGGGCCAATGGCCATAAACCAAAGTACCAAGAAATTCTACCACAACACAAGAAATAACTTCCTTACATTGAGATTTTCAGAGCACTAGAACAGGCTGCTCAGGGTGGTCATGGAGTCTACCTCTCTGGAGACATTTACTTCCCAGCTGGACATGTTACTCTGTCACCTGCGCCAGGTGACCCTGCCTTGGCAGGAGGATTGGACTGGATGATCTCCAGAAGTCCTTTCCAACCCTAACAGTTCTGAGATTCTGTGATTCTAAATGGTTAAAAATGCTTTGCAAAGGTCTGATCATATTAAGATGCTTTACTGCTTCGTAATAATGATATTCTGATTTCATAGAATCATAGAATTGTTTGGGTTGGAATGGACCTTAAAGATCATGTAGTTCCAAACCCCCTACCACATGGGCTGGGATATTTTGTATTAGAGAGATTGGTCAAAGCCCTATCCAGCCTTGCCTTTAGAATTTCCAGGAAAGGGGCATTCACAGCTTCTCTGAGTAACCTGGGCCAATGCCTCACACCTCAGTAAAGAATTTCTTCCCTATATCTAATATAAACCCAGCCAATTTTAGCTTAACGCCATTCCCCTTTGTCCTGTCACTACATATCCCTGTAAAAAGTGCCTCTCCAGTCTTCTTGTAGGCCCATTTTAGGAAAGGTTGTAATAGGAGCTCCTCTCTTCTCCAGGCTGACCAATGCAAACTGTCCCAGCCAGACTTCATGGGAGAGATGCTCCAGCCCTCAGGTTGTTTTCGTGCCTGTCCTGGGGTGACTTTGCAATGTGTCGCCAGTCGTCTGTTCTGTTTGTGCTGAATGCTGGGTTCTGCACCTTTGGGACCAGTTCCGGGAGCGAAGAGAGGGAAAAGAGAGGCGCGCGGTTTGTTCCCGGGGGCTACATGCACTCCTCCGCATTCCTGCTCCTGGACGCTGCTGTCTGCGGCGGGGACGGAGGGAGGGAGCTCTCCTTTGCTTTTAGTTAGTTCTTGGCTAGCTGAGGCGGAGACGTTCCCTGGACTGTGGTTTTTCTTTTTCTTGGAACTGTTCAAACCTGCTCTGGAGTGGGGAGCGGCGGGGGCCCGCGGCTGAGGCCCACCGTGCCGGAAAGCGCGTTGTTTCCAGCGCGGGAAGGACTGGTGGAACACTGAGGGGGCTGAGCCGCTACTGCCACGGGGGCTTCCCCTTCGGGGCGGCGAGAGGTTTTCTTCTTCGGGGGCGTTCATTATTTTTTTTTTTTATGGTAGTGAAAGCTTTGCTTGTTAGATAAACAGGTTTTTTTCCGCTTTTCTCCGGGGAGGTCTTTTCCCGAACCAGATGGGGGAGGAGCCGCTTGAATCCGCTTTCTAGAGGGAACCTTTTCGAAGTTTCCTCCCGAATTCACCCTAAACCAGGACAGTGCCTCTTGTCGCTCCAGGGTCGTTTACAATTTTTTACCTGTCAGTTTAAATACAATTTTTTGTGTTAAATATCTGATCAGTTTTAAGGAATTTGAAGTAGAGAGAAGGAAGTGATTGGTTAGATGTCCAATAGTAGTTTAGTGCTGGAGCCAGAAATTAAAGATTTCTTCTTCTGGAGCTTTTATTTTTCAGTGGTATGATTCTCTGGGTCGTTCTGCCTCCCACCTGAGAGATGCTTTAGCTGCTAATAAATCATAGCAAAGCAATTTTCTGCCTGGGAGTGTTACGCTACCTCTACACATCATCAGATTTATGGTGCAGCTAACACCATGTGTGGCTCTACACTTGTGTTTTGTTAATTCAGAGTCTCATTCTGTTTTGCAAGCATGGAACAAGCTCCTTTGTCACAGCTTCCAAAGAGGTTTGGACAGCAGGTCTGCTTTATTGAGAGAAATGATTTTGTTTATACAGATGAACACCAACTGCTTGGTGTTTTTTGAGTAAATGTGTAAAATTTTGGGTATCCAACCCATTCTGTGTTGGCCGTCCTAAAAGTTGCCACATCTCCTCTTTTGTCTCACATGATAATAGAACAGCAAGAGTTCTCTGTAGAAGCTTTCCGATGCTTTCACATGCCAGTTTTGTGTAGTAACCAAAAGAGTTAGAAATGAAGTATTGAGTGTTCTGCAGAGCTAATTTGTAATGCCAAAGTACAAAGAGTGTGATATGTATGTTTCAGACACTGTTGTTCAGCAGCCAAAGGGCCATCATAGTCTTTTCAGGAAAACAGTACTTTTCAAAACTTATTTTTGCATTTGTTCTGTAAAGGGGAAAGCAAAACCAACTTCTCCCCACAGCTTTCTCTGCTGTCCAGATAGACTGTAATGATGCATATCTGCTACCAATTCATTTCAATTTACTTTTCAATTTACTATTTCATGATGTCAGTTTTTGTTTAGGTTCCCTTTAAACTGGTTTATTTTGAGGAAATAATATCCTGTTTAAAATATAGTGCAAGGAAGTAGGAGAAAGGCAGAAAGAGTTTGTATTGTACTTAGAAAAGATTACTAGGGAGTTTGGATATAAAAAGAACATGATAAGGCAAAAATTGTTTTCAGGACTGTTTTGATAAAACTACCTGTTTTATCAGGTAAGTTTTACTGTAGTCACAGTTAAAAATTAGCACAGTCACTTTAGAGATAGACATATCAGGACTTTTCTCTGAGGAAAATACAGCACATTGCATCAACATTCTCCTTGCCTTTTAAGTTACAGGGTCTGAGTGTGCATAGACAAGCCCTGATTTGGGTCACCCCTGAGATGACATTACCAGTTGCTATCTGCAGGTTGCTTGACTTGAATGAGGTAACTGAAAATAAAGCAGGAAAAGGCTTGTGGAATCGCCAGTTGCTCTGTGATGGTGCTTAGGTTCTTATATAGCCTCTATTGCAAATTAGATAATAAAATCTTTGAAGTGTATCAACATGTGGTTACAAGAATGAGGCAGAATCTACCTTCACTTGAAAATTATACATTTTGCTGCTTTTCTAGTGTATCGGTCAATCTGTTGTGTTGCAGTGATTTGTAGAACAAGTGCGAAAAGAATAATACAGAAAAAGACCAAGTTCTTTATTCTCCTTCTCCAAACTGATATTTTCATGTGTTCTCATGGTGGAAAGTAGACTTCTGATTCTCCTAATGTACATCAGGTAGTAATACTTCATGTTGATAGTGTGCACCAGCCATTTATTCATACTGATCTTCAGTATCTGACATCTTTCCCTGGGTTACACATAATTGAAACAGCGCTGTCAGGGGTTTTCACTGTAAGGAAGTGTCTTGTTCTATAAAAGTACCTAATGGCAAGAACAGCACTTAGATTTCATATTGTTTCACTTTCAACCATCCAGAACCCTCCCCAAAGCTTGGGCAAGATTTTTTTAAGTGTTGCTATTACCTTCCAATGCATAGAAGAAATGCAGTTATTTTTCGGACTTTGCTTTTTATTACCTTTCTGAACCGAAAATAAATCCTCAAGAAAGACAGAGAATAAAGACTGTGAAAGATCTCTGCATGAATGGAACTGATATTACAAGCTCACCCCAAAAGCCTGGAGTGTTTGGCGGTCAAAATTGCTGAGATAGAGATTGGGTTATTAGGCTACTACCTGCTGTCCTTAAACTCCTAATGAATTTCAGCTTTGAAAAAGTGAATTCTTGCAAATGCATGCTGAGAGATGAGATTATTCTCAATTTTGTCCTCATCACTGTAGTTTCAATACTGCCAACTCTCTTGATAATTTTGTACTCAGTTTATCAACTTTCTTGATAATTTGATTTATTTGGCACTACCAGCGGACATCAAGGAAGTTCATGAGAATTTTACATGGCCTTGCTGTTAATTATTTAGTAATAGGATTGTAGATGCAGAAGAAAGCAGGGAAGTCTGAAGGGAGTACTTTTAAATAAAAAGTTTTGTCCTTTTTTTTTTTTTTTTTTTTTTTTTAAGCCAGAATCTCCTGTAAAATTGAAGTACCGTATTTTACCTTGTGTATTTTTAAAAAATCAAACTAATTTTAAGTCATTGTACACTGCTTTGGTTTTTTCATTTTAAAGTTTAAGGTATTTGAGTCTTTGAAGTGATAATGCTTGTAATAATGGGTGTGGGAAAAATTTGCATAAATTTACTCTTTCAAGCTCTAATAATTAGGCTATGTATGTTCCATTCACTAGTACAGATCTGTTCCATAAGAATACATGGACTTAAACTGAATTTGAAATCTCTGAGTATCTAGCGTGAGACCCAAACATAAAATCTAGAGAGTTATTTTTACATTTTAATTTTCCTGGTGATTAAGAAACATAGGCAAGTCTTGTACAGAAATTTGAAAGAAAGAAAGATGAACTGTTCAGCAGTAGATTATTGGCACAGTTAATTACTTTCTGAATGGACAGTTGGACTTATTTGTAATTTTTCTTCAGCTTTCAATCATGGATCTCTTTGTACCCTTTGCTGCTAAAATCTGTTGGAAAACTACTCCCTATGAAAATACTTGTAGGCTATGCTCAAGTTACAACTCTTCTTTGTCTCAGAGTAATTTTCAGAGGTTACTCTATGTAATTGTTCTCTCACTTCTTCCCAGACTTATTATTCTGCTTTACAAAATTATTTTTTCAAGCAGAAGCACCAAAACTGGGCACAATATTGTGTGAACAGAGGTAATGGTGTAATTTTTGATATTTTCCTGTATCATTATTGAAGGGTGCTGTTCCCTCCTATTGCCTGTTTCCAGATGCTCATTTTTTTTTTCTTGCTTTGTCTAATCAAGTTGGGAGGCCGCTTTTGGCTACACTAGAAAAAAATTTATTCAGGTGAGTTATCTTCAAAATTTCATCTGTCTTGATGCCTATGTATATCAATCAGAACTCATTTAATTTTTAAACTTTATCAGGAATGCTTTTGTATTTTCATATTTACTCTTTGTTCAATGTTTATACTAAGTCTAGGTTCTGTTTGGCTCTACTCAAAGGCACCTTCCTTGGATTCCTAACTACTCTGTATCTCTTTCCCTACGTTAATGATACGTTTAATTCAGCTGTTAGTTAACTTTCCACACTTTCAAGCTGTTGTTTTACAGTCAGACTGAAATGTGAACTTTATAAGGATTGTTTATATCACTCTTTTAAATCTCAGCTTTACAGAGCCTAAGTGACATGTTAACCATTTGAAATAATGAAATATATTATTTCCTATTTTTCCTAAAATACACTGACCAGCACATACTGGCACTTTTGAGATTTACTCTCAAAATATTAAATAGTTTCTGAAATACCATTTACACTAGTACCATTTTCCATTTATTTAAATTCCCAAATAAATAGAAAAGAAATAATTTTTCTTGTGGTTCACTTCATTAACACCAAAATAATTTTAAATTTAATTATCACTGAAAGTGCATTTACTAATTAGTACATATGTGCTTGGTTTATATATGAGAATTATTTCATAATGTCCTGTCATGTGAAGAGACAAGAATATCTTCAGTGTTGTAGTTATTCACTTTGCACAATGCAAGTGAAGGCATTTGCAATTTGGTGATAATATCACTTGCCACAAGCGACATTTATTCCTAATAAAAATCTTATGATATGATGAAACTTAGTACTTGAGCAATAAGCCTCAAAAATGTTGTACGTTCTGGAATCAATGACAGTAGAAGTTAGACTACAGTTTCAAGCAGTCTTCTTTCTGTTGTTATTCAAGCTACATGTTTCAAACTTGCAAACATTAGAGAAATTGGAGTAGAGTGAAGCCAGAATGAAGATCTGATAGACTGGTAAAACCTGTTACCTGCCCTTTTTCTTCTTTCCTCCAATCTAGCATATAGAAGGAAATGCTATACCAGCCTGGAAAAAAAAAAAAAAAATCCTTTGAATATTTTGACTTGCCAAAAAACAAGTATTAAACTTATCTAAAATGACAAATTGCTGGAAATTATTCACAAAAAAATAAGTCTGGATTTTAATTTAGTCTTTCTTTACTGTTCTTTTTGTCTTCTGTTGTACATCCCACCTACACATCAGGATTTATTTTAACAAAGACAATGTACCAAGATACTTAATTTATTTAGAAATAAAGTATCATAAATAAATAATCTATCTATCTATCTATCTATCTATCTATCTATCTATCTATCTATCTATCTATCTACCTATGAAGTATAAATAAATATGTATTTAGAAATTAAATGTGTGTTGTGAAGGTCTTTCGTAATCCTATATGTAGTAGACTAAAATCTTCTAACTAAACATAATTTTATGGAACAATGCTTTAGTGGTTACCTATCCTTGCTTAGAATCCTTTACTGGGTTTAGCCAATTCATTCAAGTGCAGAATTCAAGTGTAAATCACATGAAAGTTTCTCCTATCCTTCACTTGAGTAAGGACCTGTTTTCCCTTCCTTGTGGATGCAAAGTAACCGTTTGGAGTAATGGATGCTATGTGTACTGCTTAGAGGGGGTGGGCTTTAATCCTTTCTTGCTTTCACTGGCATACTCTGTTACCACCTGATGCCACTAAAGCTTCTATATACTGTAATGGTAATTTTAATATCTTGACTCTGTTTTGCTGAGAGAAAGGATGAGAAGGAAGAAGGCAAATAGTTTGTTTGAGGACTTAGTAGTGTGCTTTATTTTTGTGAGAGTCACTGTAGGTTTATATAAAACTGTAAATCTTTACTAGGGAGCCTAGTCTCACTTGTGAGTAATGCATTCATATTCCTGGAAATTAAAGGAGGTATTACATTATTTCAATGTAAGTCGGGGACTAGGAATGGTTTACTGTATTTCCCTCTTGCCAAATCATAGCAGTACCATTTCCCCCAAGTCCCATAATGAAACCCTGAATGCACAACATAATCATAGTCAGATTCAGCCAAGAAGTGAAAACAAAAGAAAACTTGCTCAGTAAGTATACAAGAAGGAAGCTATTACATGAGCAGAACCCTCTTGGATATTGGCAATTTAAAAATGAAATATAGTATTCTTTTAAAGTTGAAGGTATGATCTATTCCTTTTCTCTTTTCATTCTTTTTTTCTTTTTCTTTTTTTTTTTTTTTTTTTTTTTTTTTTTTTTTTTTTTTTTTTTTTTAATCTTTTCTTATTATAACATCAGTTAATTTTATGGTGGTTGGGTGGGTGTGCATAGTAGGCAGTCAATATCCTTAGATTGTCTTCACACATGTTCTCTTGCTTCACCTCAAGTGACATATTTCTAATCATTCTGTCATGTTGCTAAACAGGACAGTAAGTCCCTTGTGTCACATAGCACAAAACAAAGAATTGTGTTACAACCCAGTCCATTAATGCAATTTCTTGCAGAAAAAATAAAATAACTTTCTTCTGTGTCTGATTATAGCTTCTTGTTCCCCACCTTTTTCTCAGTTTCCAGGGCCCTTTTGAGTGTGTTCCCAGGCTGTCCTTATCAGTTTACTCACTTTAGCGATATTTAGCACAGCCATTCTTTTTCTCTTCTGTCGAATTATCTGGCAGTGGTGACTGGTTAATTAAAAGTTATATAACCCCATGCATCTATCTGTGTGGCCCTTAACAACTGTCAGAAATTTGCCAACCTCTAAAAATTGCTAAATTGCGATGTAGAAATAGTCTGTGGGAAACAAATAAACAGTTCTTGGAGTAGTTACACTTCGTAAAAAAATTGTCAGTTTCAAGCTTTCATTTCAAGCACCAAACAACTCCTGCATTTTGTTCCTAAAAAATGGATGTTTCTCTATATGCATATCTTTATCATTATCAATCTATGTGTCTGAGTACCTTCATAGACAGAATATAAGAACTAAATTTCTCTGGTTCGTATGGTCTCTCTGTAAAACAAGAGACCCTTACTCTGTGGCACAGCACAAAAACAGATCTTCTTTATTTGTGGGCTTGCTATACCTGAGATTCTTTTGTTGTTTCTTTCCCCATTGGTTCCTTCCCAACCTCCCCAGTTCATACATACCTCAGCAGCCCTTTTTTTTTAAACTTGAAATGACAAGTTAACATTACTTATTACTTACTCTAGTAAAAAGCAGTTTTCTCTTTGCTCTTTTAGTAACTTGTTTTGTCCCTCTGAGAAGAAGTAAAATATGTGCAAGAACAAAATGAATCCCAAACAGATGTTTAAGATGCAGTTGAAATATTTATTTGCCTTTATGCAATAGAGCAGTCTTATTTATAGACTTATGACTGGACTGAAATACATGTTGGAGATAGGGTGGTTAATTTTTATAAGTCTTCCACTACTATAAGGAGATGCCCTAGCAGAAATCCTTCTTGTAATATTCCCATTAGTGATTTTAACCACTGACTTGCTAGAATAAACACTTCTGACAGTAATAACTGATCTAAATGCTTCATTTGAGCCTCATGTAAAACATGGAAATAACTGGAAATAACTTCATTTCAAATGATAGGAAGACTAGCTTTATACTTGCTACTTTTCAAGATATTTATAAAAAAAGAAATAAAGAAACCCACAAAACCCAGAAGAACATAGAAATTAGGTGCAATGCAATTTGAATATATGGTACGTGTTTTGTCACCTGACTATTCTTAAATCTGCTCTGAGAATTAGCTGGAGTCTAAGTGCTCTGTGTAATCTTGGCCTTTTCTTCGCCTTGTTCTTTGTTGAGATAATGGTGTTCTGTATTTATTCATTGAGCCGTAAAAAGTGTTTCTAAATAGGTTACACAGTTGTTAACGTCTAACAGCTTGACTTGCTTAACATTTTTTCTTTCACCCCCAATTCTAGGAAGGATTTCTGTGTACATAAGGATGAACCATGTGATACTGTTGGTAAGTAAATAAACATAAGAGACTGTGTATAAACTACATAATAGATGAAACTAAAAGATGACAGCAAAATCAATCAAAAAGTAACTAGCTAAAATCCAAAATACATCTTAAATGCTAATAATACTGTAAGATTGGTATATGCTTCTAGCAAAATACTGTGTTTTAGTACAATATATCCATCTCTTAGAGCAAACTTTAAAACTTTTCTTTTTAGTCTCACTGACTAGTAGAAAATAGAAAATAGCTTAAGAAAATGTGTTTATGATTCTTTTATTATGCAGTGGATTTATCTTTGGTATGAATATATTTATGATATATAAAAGACATTTCCATGGGAATCTAATGCATGATACAGTGTTTATGAGCTATATATGTAAGAAGCTTATGAACTTCTTCAAAAGAATACATGATGTGAGCTGTTGTGAAGGGCGTCTTTTGACATCTTCAGTTAAAGTAAGTGCAGGCTGCATTGAGTTTTCCTATAAACATTTATTTAGTTCACACATTTTTGGGAGACAGTTTTTCAGTGTAAAGTTCTGGTGGCAAAGGTAACAAGAAGTAGCAGTTGTTCTGTTCAATTGCAATTATGAGTGAAAACACACCATAACCTTAATTGAAGGATGTCCTGGCATGTTCTTAACCTAGAATTTCAATTTGCTAATAGAAGCCTTTAACAGTTCTGTATGTGAATACAACTATGCAGATGCTAATCTTTTTTTCAGTAAGATTACGATGATAATAATGTACTCTTGTCATACTTGTGATCCTTCCTAGGTAGAGAAGAAGTAGATATTTTTCCTGTTTATTTCAGTTGCAAAGGTTTGAAGAGAATTCTTATGTAGACTGTATTACCTCATCACTTGCTAGTCTTTTTTTCTTTTACTGCTGTATTCCAAGTGTATGTGAGTGTGTCTGTGGGACGGGTGTCAATAAAAAAGCCTTATCAATAAGAACCTAATGTGTTTCACAGCAGTAAATGGCTAAGAGTTCATAGTGTTCTTCCACTAATTAATATATTGGTCTTAGGTGACTTTTTTATGGTTGTTTCTTGTTCAGAGGCATTTATTTTTTTACTTACTAGTGCAAAATGTTTACTTCCAGCTGAAAGAGGAAGCAATGTGAACAAATAGCCTTCATCATTTTACGTTCCTCTAAACAGAAATTTAAATCTGGACTTCTGCCAGTATATCTAAGTCAGGATAAGCTGCTTCCTGAATTTCAGAATTGAATATATTCAAGGATTTTCCCTGAACAATGTTTTTTCTTTGGCTTAAGCTTGAAAGTAGTAGGAGAACTATTTATCTCTGAATTTGTCCATAGAATTTTAAATTGAATAATATTAAACTATCAAATATCAGTAATTAGCAGTTCTGTGGTGAACAAGTTGGGATGAAACTTGAAAATGCGTTAATCCATTTAAGAGCACAGGAAATAAAGAATTTTCAGTCTTAATCCTGTGATAAGCAAAATGAAGTAGAGCCCATAACTGAATGATCTGGTGTGTTGTGGATTGGCTATTTTGGACTTTCCCATACTTAGTGTTGTTGTTTGGAGGTTTCTTCAGGAACTGAACCACAGTTTGTATGTATAGTTCTTTCCATATAGTTCTTTGCAGCAAAAGCAAAGGTCATTGTTTTCCCTATGTTTCATTATTTATTTTATGAATTTCAGTCATTATTTTCCCAGATGAATATAATGCCCTTCCTTAAATGCAGGGTATAATTTCTTCCATGAATATTTATAGTACTGTAGGTCTGTGCTCACTCTTTAGAAGATAATTTTCTGAGGGTCTTGTCCACCACCATTCTGGAATTCATCTAAGGAACAGTGTTGAAAAACCTCACACATTTCTCTTGAAGATAATTTTTAAGTTATCCTACTATCATGGGTATAGTACGTAAATTATTTTTAGGCTAACAGGTCTATAATGCAAAATTGTTAAAAGTACATGTAGAAGGTGGCTTCATTTTGGCATCTTTACCCTGACTTTTTTTCCCCCTTAGGAAAACCAAAAGGAAGATTTTAGATTAGATCATCAGTAAAAGTTTGTTGAAAGGAAATGAAGGGCATGTCAATCTTCCTATATTCATGCAACAAGTTTATAGGTGGAAAGAGACAGTACATTCCAGGGATGTATCACATGCTGTAAATTACAGAATTTGCCAAATTCGAGGCGGTAAATGAGAAATGCTAATGTTAATGTAATTAATGTAATTAATGCTAATAATTGTAAGACTCACCAATGTCCAGACCTTGCCTCACCTTCTCCTCTCTCAAAAAATCCAGAAGAATGCACATGAAGAGAGGGATAAAGCAGTTCTCTCTGAAATACTACTATATCTGTACAGGAGCGTGAGGCAGTCAAAGTGATCTTTGTAGCACTTTACGCAATCCAGAAATTAAAGTTATGAGAACAGAGCATGTAAAGGACATTAATTGGAAAGGGTTGTCATGTTGGATAACAGTTCTTTGGAGTGATGGATACTAAGCAGACAAATACTGGATTTATTGCTTAGTCGTTACATGCCAAGACCCACAGTTTTCAGGCTGGACCATGAGTATCCTCTTAAGTCAGAAAGTGCCAGTATTCTGTTATTTAGACAAAGTTTTCTTGTATTTAGGTGGAAAATAACACGCTTTTCTGTACTTCCTGTCTTGTTCTACAGAAAGTACAGAACTTATGCACTCTTCAGAAAGTACTTTTTCATTGTCTTTTAAAATAACAGTGATTTATATGAAGATTTAATAATTTAAAGATATAATTAACCCAGAACTCTGTTAACCAGAAAAAAAATGTTTAGTCAAAATCAAAACCATATGACAAACCTCCTTAGAAAAATACTGAAATATATTTTATTAATGATTTTGAACAAAATATGTGGTGATAATCTTCTAAATATTCCTTCAGAAAAACATTTAAGGTGGAAAAATACAAGATTTTTTTTTTTCCTATAGTGATAAAAAACATGATTTGCATTGATTATCAAATTATTATATTCTTGGTCAGGAAAAAAAGTCCATTTATCTTGGAGACAAAGCATCATAGAGAAAAGATGGCTTTGGGGACACCTTGTTGTGGCCCTCCAGTACCTGAAGGGGACTTGGAAAAAGAAGGAAGAAGGGTTTTTTATGCATAGATAGAGGCAAGACAAGGGGAAATGGTTTTAAACTGAAAGAGGACAGGTGTAGATTAGATATAGGGAGGAACGTGTTTACTCAGAGGGTGGTGAAGCAAAGGAGATCGTTGCCCAGAGAAGCTGTGGGAGTTCAAGGACAGGTTGGATGGGCCCCTGAACAACTTGATCTAGTGAAAGGTGTCTCTGCTCATGGCGAGGGGCTTGGAACTAGATGATCTTTAAGATCCTGTCCAACCATTCTGTGATTCCAAAGCTCATTAATACTTCATATCTTACAGTTTTGCAAAGTAGACAGAAAGAGAAGAATTATTTCAGGAATTTTATTTGATTTCCCCAAAGTGTCTTGAAATTTAGGAAGTAGAATATATTTATTTTATGCCTTTCCATATTAAGTATTTCCCTATTGCTAGAAATGTTTGGAAATCTCTGCTGTAGCCATGGAGTTGAGGGTCTACTTTCTTACTTCATAATGTAAATCCAAATTCCCTTTCTTATCTAATCCTATGTTTCTGTAAAACATTAGGCTAGACTCTCATGTGGTATCAGTCAGCCCAGGTCAATTGATTTCTGCAAAGCTGTTCTGATCGCAGCATTGCCAATTGTTGCAGCCGCTGTCAAATTCATTCTGGGTGGAGAACCACAAAGCAATTGTTTTAGGCTGAAAATTTACCAGATCCAAGTGTTCTTGAGCTTCCTCTGGTTCTTTGGTTGGTCAGTTGGTTGGCTGCAGTATTCTTTATTCTTTTTGCCCCTCCTGTTCTGCTCATGTGTATGCTTTCTGTCCCTTATTCCTGCATGGAAGTGACATCATGCTTGCTGCTCCCTTGATTCTCACAGTTCATCTGTAGCTTAGAGAGTGGTTTCAGACCTTGTTTTTCAGTATGATCATCAGGGACATCCTGATGATCATAGGATGATCACCCTGATTACAACAGATGATTTCTCTGAGGGTGGAAAAATAAGATTTTATGTATGTATATGTAAATATGTATAAAAATATAAATTTTTATACAAATTAAATTTAATTTAACTAATGAAATTATTGGTTTGGATATGTAATTGTCCAAGGTTCTTTTCCTCCAGAAGACAACTGGGCTTTGGAATCATAGCAAGTTTCTCCTCCAAACAAGCTTTGCTAACTTAGCCAGAGGAAGCTACCTTTGGAATTTGTGGTGATTTGGAATGTTGTACTTTTTGGGCTGATTACAGGTAAAAATAAGAGTGTAGACATCCCAATGAATTTATAAAAAATTTAAGAAGTAATTCAGTTGTCAGTTTTGAGAGAATTAACTCCATTGCAATAGAATCAGCACAAAATGTAAACTGGGGGTTACACGTGCTGTGCTGTGCTTGTGTGTGACTCTTCAGATGATTCATAGGGAAAATTGTTATTGGGATATTGCACAAACCTCTAAGAGATGGAAATAAGCAGATATTTTCTCACTGAAATCAACAGATATTTTCTGAACAAGTAGACTTACAAGTAAACACAGAAAGAATATTTATTGAAGCAAGTGATGCACATTTTAGTTTCCTTTCCTCTTATCTACGTTTCCACTTCAGCAGTCAAGATTATGACTCTCTGAGGCATACTTCTTTTGGATTATATTTGTTGTTTGCTGTAATGTCTTCTGTGGAACTGGAGAGTTCTTAGAGTGCAGTGTTACAGGCATGGAAGGATTCTAAAATCGTGCTTGTCTTGTGTTGGCAACAGTTTGGAGCCCTGTTAATCTGCTGAAAGTCAGGTAGTGACTTCTGGTTTTGGTTATGTATTTCCAGATAACATTCTCAATTAAAACAACAGCTATAAGAACATGGGATTCTATCTAAATTGTTTTGCTAAATTTGCTAAAAAAACCCCATTTTCCAATAAAATGCTATCTCTAAACAGAATTCCTCAAAAAACTTGTCAGATTGTTTTTGAGCATAAATGCAGTATATTAAAAATTTCTAAATTTGGTAACACCTAGTCTTGCAGATTCAAAGAAAAAAATAGCAGAAAATTAAGGTGCCATCAAGTCTTTGTAATGTTGCAAAGGAACTCAACGTCATGGATACAAGTCATAATCAAAAAGGAATCAGACAAAATCTACACAATAAAGACCACAAACCAAAACAAAGTGAAAAAACATATTTTCCATCCACCAGAGATAGATTTATTTACTTTTCTTTCCTACTATGAAAGCTATTGATCTTTAATACAAGAGCTTGGACTTTTCCTCCAGATTTTCCCCTAGAGACAAAGGTTTAGGCCATTAGGGTTAGGCCATTTAGGCCAGTCCTGTTCATTAAGAGATACAATAGAAATAGGGAATTGGGCAGACAATCTATGTCCAATGAGAGTTAATGTTGGAAATTGTGAAGCTGAATTCTTAAGGCCAGTTACCAATGAACAAGCAGCCAAAGAAGTTGCACCGAACACAGGCAGCAGCACAGCAGAAGTAAACTGAAGAAGTCTGTTTCCCTGTGCTTCCTCATCTGAATCCATTCATCTGGCATCCCTCCTCTCATCCAGACTGTCGCTCTGTTGTAGTCTTGCACAGCTGCCCTTAGCCTAATTAGCTGGTAACAGCTTGTTGAGTATTTCAGTGAACCTTCTCATGCCGAGCTGCATGCTGAACTTCCACGGGCGCTCAATGCTGCTATTCACACCTAGTTCCAGAACCTGTGGGCTGCAGAACTGGTGCCCTTGGGACATAAACCATGCTGGCAGGGTTTGTCTTTGTTAGTCTTTGTTTTTCGCTACTTTTTTCTCTTTCATTGAGTCACAGTTATTGAAGAAATGCACGTGCAGCAGTTCAAGATCAACATTGTGGGTCATTCAGGTGTTGTCAGTTGCAGGGTATAAGAAGATTTCTGATCTGTCAAGACAAACAGGAATCCAAAAATCCCTGAGCCTGTAATTTATGGTATATCCTAAAGTTGACATGCATTTTTGGAAACAGGTGTTTCCACAAGTCAGGTAAAGCTGAATTTACGTTGTGGACCAGGACTACAACCATGTAGGATAGAATACAGAACTTATGTGTAGATCATGCTCTGTACATAGCAGAGTATAGTCAGTCTTGCAGCTAGAAGTGCAGGAAGCATGTCTAGAAGATGAAATCAGGTAAGGTTAGAAAAATGAGTCTTTCAACATTTTTGCAACATCTAGGTCTTTTAACATTTCAGCATTGCTCACAGTCTAGTTGGATATTGGTGAAAAGTGTTATGTTTTAAGTAACTGAATACTCTTTGAATATGTACCATTTTTATATTCTTTTGACTGAGATTACCTATACATAGAGATGTATACCAGCAATTTTTTCAGATATTCATCAGTAGCATAATTATTTTGCTTCATTTTGTTGTGTGTGTTATTGTTCTTGGTGCCATGGAGAATTCAGAGTGGGAGGAGAGCAATTGAATTGGATGTTGAGAAAAAATTACAGCAAGTTTCTCCCAGCAAAGGCATAACTACAGTCTTAAATTTCCTAAGTCTTAAATGTCTCTGACATTTCTCCAAGCTTGATGCTAGACAAAATTTGCAGAAACAGTAATACCATTTAAGCACTGAGTTTTGCTTTGTGAATTAGTTTGCTCCACTGAACAAGAGATACTCTAAAATGTATTGTATGTAAATGAAAATTTTTTTTTTTCAGCAAGATGGCTGACATTCAGAGAACTGGGCTTACCATTTAATCTGCAGAAGATTTCCTGTGGAGATGTACAAT
Organism: Certhia americana; assembly: GCA_018697195.1. Classification (NCBI taxonomy): domain Eukaryota; kingdom Metazoa; phylum Chordata; class Aves; order Passeriformes; family Certhiidae; genus Certhia; species Certhia americana. The sequence continues at coordinate 42,587,384 of CM031878.1, read as the reverse complement.
GACTAACTTAATCTAAATCATTCACATAACCTTTACAATGCATACCATTTTGCTTCCTTAAAACATCTCTTTCACAGCAAAATCATGATAATAATAATAATAATTCACAGACTAACATAGAGAGAAACACCTCATACAGTGAGAGAAGGACCATCTTTTAAATGCTTTTATAGAAAAGCTAGACAAGAGATCTCACGCAGTTTTAATTTTTGGACTTTTGTTTCTTCTAAAAAAAAAGCACTGTAGCTCAGATGTGTAGTCAGTAGCTGCAAATGCCTCAGTAGCTCTGTTATTCACATGTGACTTCTGAACATTGATTTTCTGCTATAAAAAAATTCAAAAAGTTCCCTAGGAGGTGATATCTGTATGATAGTCCAGTGTATCTGTTATAAAAATACCTTTAATAAACAAGATACTTTAAAAATAATTAGAAAATTTTGAATTCTACAGCCTGCAGAATAAAATTTAGCTTTGTCAGTGAGTTACATGTCTATAAGTAAAGCAAAACACATCCTAATTAATTGTGAATTCCAATAAATATGAAAAACTGAAGCAAAATAAATAAATAGAATTTAGTTTATCTCATATGTCACAAAACTTCAAATAAATTATGCATGTTTGGTGCAGTTGCTCAGCAACGCAGAATGTTGACTACACTACATGTGCTCAATCATCAAATCCAGACATTGCTATTACAATTACTTTATTCTTATATTAAATTCACTTCTAAAAGTCACCAAAACTCTTAAGATGCAGTCCTATTTTACCTTTCCTCTTGTTCTACTGAGTTGGAATAAATGACAAGACTCCAGTGAGACCAGAGATATTTTCACGTGGAGATAGGCAAACCTTTGTTTTCAAGTGTTGTTGTAACTTCAGACACAAAATAATTGGGTTACAACACATCAGATTGTTTAATTTTCCAGTGCTTTATTTTGAATGTTTAAAGCTTAATTAATCTCAACAGTACTAGGGTGACAGTGTATGAATCTGTCTAAACGGACTCTTGATGGCAGTTTCATAACTACTGAGCTTTTAATTAGCAACCCTTACCATACTTAAAAAACAAGTCTTTTCTTCATGAAACATTTGATCAAGGACTTGATGCAGGCAACTCCTTTGTTTATTTTATGTTTACTTTGAAGCAGTTAGCCAGTGTATTTAGAGAGCTGACAGTAATGGAAAAAAAGGTATTTTCTGTTTTGTTTTTCAGATTATACTATTGAGGTCACTTACTGCTTTCTTGCTAAGTATGTGTTAACAGTCTGTTTTAGGAAGCAGTTGGGCCTTTGAGTGTGTTTAGGAGGATGGAAAGGTTAATTTTCATGTCTATGTATGATTTCAGATGTTTACAGTAAAATCTATGTAAATGTTACATAGGGCTAAGAAAATCTATAACATTCTGTATTTAACTTCCATTAGCGTCTGGATGTCCTAGTTCAAGGAATTTTTGAGGCTGAAACATGTTGCTCATTTGATGTGCAGGATAATTTTGTGTATTTGTTGATAATGTTGGTATGTATGGTTGTCTATGATACTATTTATTTCTATAATAGCTGTTTATTTAATAGCTCTAAATAAAGAATAAATACGCTATTGTTAAGATAGTATTAAAGGTGCAATCATTCCTCAGTTACTAAAAAATAAACTTTTTTATATAGTGTCTGTCTTGAAATAGCTCTGAAGTTAGACGTAATTTTTTCTTATATTAAAATAATAACTATTAGATTAGACCCAGGTCTAATTCCTGTTGCACATTCCAGTTCAGATTTAGTTGTGTTCTTTCTCATTTAGTTAACATGTGATCATTGCTTTTAACATATGTTTAAATCCCAGTGGATTCAGCTACAAGATCAAGCTCTGAATTTAGTTCTTGACTTGAGTAAGGGGTGGTGTAATATGCCTCAGGACCATCCACAGGGCCTCGTAATTTCATATTCCTTCTTTGAAATTTGAAAAAAACCTTGTCATTTTCTACAGATTATGCTGGTTCATGCCTTGGTATATCTTTAATTTTATTTCTCTGTGTTTAGTTTCAACTTACCTGAGATATTTAAAATCATCTCTCAAAGGAATTTGAAATATAGAAAGATGTACTATATGTAAGAACATTACACTGAATAACAATTAAAATATTTATGTTTCAACCTGGAACTTCAGTGCAGAATTTCATCCATAGATAGAATTCCCATGTCCATCAGAAAAAGGCACTCCAAAGTAAGGACAAAAGACTCATATATTATACGTGCGTATTTATTATGTGTTAAAGAAAAGAGAAGGAATTTGCAAGTTAATTATCAAAGTAATTTGTGTTTGTCTTGTGAATAATGAGGACTTTCTAACTTCATGTGGGGATTCTTCACTTAAGCATAGCAGATGCAGAAGTGAAAAATGACTGAAGCTTCAGAGCAATACTGCCATGGTACACAAGAGATGCTCATGCCAAGGATGGGGCAATGTGGTGAGACACAAAGCAGAGGACATGGCTTGCTTAAGATTAGGCAAAATCTTTCCACCAGGAGAAAATTTACCATTTTTGCTAATTATATTGAAAAGGTAAAAGCATAAGTGATATAGTGAACCCTCTCAATGCATTAAACAGTGAATTATGTTTTGTGTCACTCTATTCATTGAAGTTGTTGAAAAACTGAATCAGGTCCAAGCAGCTGTGAGCACTTAAAAATATCTTTCATTGTCTCCTGGATTTTACAACTTCACTACTCATCTGTTATGGGCTTTTTGTATGAAAAATATGAAATCATGTGGGTTGGAGCTGTAAATAATCATGCATCAATAATAAGTTACTCTATATGCTATAATACCAGTATATACTCTGGATTAGTTTGTATAAAGACTTTTTCTTCATTTAATGTATCATCCATGCAATTTATTTTTTAAAATAATAAGATGTGCTACCACTTATTAGAAATTCAAGGCATTCAAAGTATATGGTTGTCAAATACCTGTTTTCTAGCTAGCCATCCATTTTGCTAGTACTAGTCTTGTGTTTAGCTCTTCACAGATATGCTTGTGTATAGTATCTTTATCCCTTCAAAAGAAACATTTGCAATGTTATGCATGAGTAGACAATTTTATGTAGTGTTGTGGACTAGAAAATGCCAATGTTTTTTAGTGGAGATGTTTTCAGAACAATGTTTTCACAGAACAATGTTATCAGGTATGTCTTTGCAACAAGTGCATCAATTTCTGTGTCCTGTAACTAATAGTAGGGGAGGGGGGTGGGGGGTGGGAAAGCAGTGTAATGCAATTAAATTGTAAAAAACACAGTTTTTTGAAGAGTGGGATTTGAAGTCAGTGATACATGAGGCCTTTAACGGAGGAGGAGACAGAAAGAGCTCCATATTTGTGGAGAAAACTGCAGATGATCTATTCAACTGCATTGTAAAACACAAGGAAAAGTGCTCTACAGATGTCAGAAAAAAAGAACAGAGGGTTAGGGCCAAGTATCACTCTCCATTTAAATGTGTTTGGGAAAACTTTCTGTTTGAATCCATTTCATAGCTTTTGTGACATTTAAGTGGCAACAAGGTGTTTTTTTAGAGTTTGAGTCTACACTGAAGTTTTTATGTTCTCAGGGTGATAGTACCCTCCACTGAATAAAACATCAAGTAAGTCTTCCTTTATTCTGATTGCTCAAGCAGGGGCTAATGCTGCATTCTAGTTCTCAATTACCTTGCATCTTGCAGACTTTACAAAGGTTATTTTGGGTTATGGGTACCCTGGAAGAAAAAAAACCTGATACTCTCAGTCTACTCAGCTTGCTTTCATTGAACTCCACATTCCTGAGAATCATCCCAAAAATGCCAGAAATTTATGAACTGAAAACATTTTGCAAGGACATTCAGACATGGACTTGAAGAAGCTCATCAGATCATGACATTGATCAGTTAACAGTCTCTTATTGGGGCAGCATACATGCTTTCATCACATGCTGTAATACAGCATGAAACAACATAGTTATACCAATGCAGACAAAATACAGGATGAATATCTGCAGACTATAGCAGTAACTTTAAATCAAATTATTATAGCAGAAAAGAGGTATGGTGGCAGACCCTTCTGGAGGTAGCTTTCCCTTTGTTCTTATTTATCAAGAGAGACTAGCTAAGCTATGCATCCATATCTGGTCCTTGTTTTCTGTATCGAGGAACAAATGGCTATTTATTTCACTTTTCCTTGAATATGTGGTAGTACTTTCTGCTATAAACAGCCACTTCAGTCACTTCCTTATAGTGGATCTCTCTCTTAGTGAAACAACGTAGTTTCACAGAAAAATCTTAACTAGCACAAACTGCAAAAACTTGGGCCATAGAGTAGCACAGTATGCTAAAAATCAAAGAAAAAACAGACTAATACCGCTTTCAATCTTACTAGCTGCCCCTTGTCTCACATAAAAGAAAGAGAACCCCATAAAAAATGGGAAAAATACTGAATATTTTCTTATGTTGTGATCCCAGCAACAGTAAAATAATCACTTTCATATCACTTTTAAGTTGAGTGTATCATAAAAGCATGAGAAATGTTTTACAGGAATCACTCAGGTTGCAGAAAATGAGGAGGTGTTTTAATGTGCTGAAGCCCTGTGTGTCAAGGAACAATTTTATGTTTCTGTAACAGAGGTCATTTCCAGAGCACTGGTATAATAAAATAAGTTGCAAAAGAAGCAAGACAGTCTTGTTTTCCTCATAGTTCATTGCAGGAACAAAAATAGGTTTAAATAATGTCTTATAGGGTGAAAATTACGTGAGCAATTTCACACAGGTTTGTTGCACAGAGTATGTTACCAGCCATCTTCCAGGAAGAAGGCACCCGAAACTAAGTTACAGGAGAATCAGCTCCAGGAAGAACATCAGTGATATATTATGAGTAGATCAAACTGGTAAGAGGAATAGATGTTACAGAAGCCTGGGAAACATGTTCAGGAAAAAAAAAAGTGATTTGATGGAATGAGACAGGAGGTGAATTCAAAGGCATTGCAATGTGTGTAGATGTACAGAACATGAGGGCAGCTTTAGCAGCTGCACGCTTTATGAATGTGAGAACTGAAGCCCAGATGTCAGGAAGGCAAGAAGAGAGATAAGCACCTGGGTGAATATTTTCAGTAGTTGGATGGAATGACATATTTCTTTATTAATTTCAGTATGTATTTTACTCTGTGATGCTAATATGTTTTGATCCAAGTGTATAGAGTTGTATGCTTGTAGTATTCTAAAATATGTTAAAGTGAACTCACACTGCACAGCAGTGGAAGCAGTTCTGAAAACTAATTGTGTTCCAGAACTACATTTAGCCATCACATTTTTTATGGGAAGACTCCGTGTTTTTCAGAGGTAGAATCAGAGACAAAAGAGAGTTGTAAACATACAGCATTTGTGTTAAAATAGGAGTGGGATAAGTATTTTCTGCTTTTTTGTTTTTCTTTTTAAAAACAACAGAGGACATTAAATCTTGAAATGACACATGCACTCAAGTTTTAAGGCCAGCACAATATTTTTAAGTTAGGAAGTGGCGCCAAATTTCCATTTGGAAAATAAAGGTTGCCTCAGAATTGATCTTAAAAACCAGGATAACTTCTAAAGCTCCTGCTTAGTTTTCTGGAAATCTAAAACCTACTCTTACATCAGCTTTTTTCATCAACATGCTGTTTCTGTGCGCTGTGCTTCCTATTTCCTTAAACCAGGGCCTATCACATCAAATGATAAATAAATCTTTTTTTAAAAAGTGCTTCAAAATAAAATATTGGGGTGTTTTAATGTCTTCCAGATATTTAATACTTTTTAAATTGACCAAGCCTTTCCATATGTTATTTTTATAAAAACTATGTTTGAATAGTGATTAAAAAAAATATATATATAATTTGAACAACTGGCAACAGCAAGAAAGCATCTGAGAGCAAAGCTGTAATAAATTATTAGAAAGAGTTGTCTTCATCAAATGAGATCAGTTTCTCTTTCTTAATGATAGCAGGTATTCATACCATGATTTCTTATACTATGGTATCCTTGGAAAACTAAAATTTCACTTGCCTTTTTGGAAAAGGCATCTCATTTTGAATTCAGACTAGAAGCTGTTGTTCCTACTTTCCATTTTAAAGTCATTCTCCAGGAGAAGCTTCAGTTTACAAGTCTCCAGAACATTTTTCACAGTTTTACTGGGCTAGGCAATGAACTTGTTCTCTCTTTTTATTGAAGTTAACTCTTTTTAATACTTGTCCTAATAAATACATGCCTTCTATTACAGATTTTTGAATGGAAAAATATCAGATATAAGTCATCTAACACTAACCAGGCTGTTTAAGCATTGAAGATTTATTCCCATGTTTTATTTCAGTTGTTTTATTTCTTAAAAAAAAGTATTCTAGAAGGAAAAATGCAGGTCTCATAATACTGTTTTCTTGTTATCTGTTTTTACAATAGAACATTTATTTTTAAATTATCTGAAGAATAATTTGTCTATTAAAAGAACTTCACAGAATATTTTCACTTTCAAGAACTCCTCTGTCAAGCACTTGTGTGGCACTATTAAACACAGAGAGCCACTTATATCTTCCAGATGTTGACAGTGGTCCTACTTACTTCCTGATAGTTTCAAGAGCTGCTACATGCTCTGACATGAGATTAGTTTCCAGCAACTAAACAGAACTTGACTCAAATTGCAAACAAGGAAGAGAATATGTTTTAGAAAAGGCTAGTTCTGTATAGGTGCTGTATAGAACAGTGTTATTTTTTCTCCTGTCTTTGAAAGAATATCCTCTGTGGGGAGCAATGAAATGCATGAGGGTCAGAATTCTGTACCAGGTTCTATCAAGTATTCCACATAGGAGGGTTTAATGTTTAAAACAAAATTTACTTTCCTGAAGACTGTGGGACTTTGATTTAGCAGAATGATATGGCAACATACTGAAATCAGTACAAGCCATTGTGTAGCCTTTGCAATATACCGTGGGATCGCAGTACAAATCTCATTCTCACTGTTGGCTCACAGTCATGATGCTGAGCATGGTGCTGGGAGGGAAGATGTGTGTTAAAACCCGCTCAAGCCCATTGCTCTGTTCAAATTTCATTTTGTCAGTTACTCAGTTTTTGTACTCTCTTTTGGGCTGAGCTACATATGCACTTACCCCTTGCTGGGCGGGCTAACTCAAGAAGCCTATCACATTTTTTTATTAACTCAGGGATAAACATTTCCACAAGCAGTTAATCCACTGAACTGACACAGGCATTTATCTAAAACTGGCTTTCCAGTTCCTCTTGGATTCAGTTTTCTTTGCAGCAGCTGTGGTCAGTCATTCTCTACATTCTTTTCTTTGCTTCATAAGTACATCACCCTTGCCCAACACATATCTTTTAGGGGTTTACTGACCAGAAATCAAAAGGTAATTTTTTTTTTTAATAAACGGGTTTATTTAAGAAAACCAGGTTTGAAAAAGAAAAATGAAAGAGCGACTAAATAAAGATCGAAAGAGAAGAAAAAGAAAAGTGAATACATGCATGTGTACAGAAATGTAGAGACAGTCAAATGAATAGGATACAGCCTTCATAACCTGTGCACCTTGTAGCACTACATGAGGGTAGGTGTCAGTCTGGAGTAGTGGTGCAAGCGGTCACGAAGGTAAAGAAGTAAAAGGGAAGTGTATGCTTTGGTTTATGAATTTCCCAGTTGTGAGGATCCCTTCATAGCAGTCTTTCCTTACATTCTGTGTGGGAAAGCCTGAAAGACTGCCAAGCAACATTGTCACATTGCCCACCTTTAAAGAAAATGTAATTGTAGAACAAGTTGTAAAATAGAAAGCAAGTTTGAATTGTTAAAATTTCTTCCTGTGGTGTACTGCAGTGTTTGCTGTCATCATCTCACCATTTTGTAGAGTAACAGAGGCTTTTTTTTGGGTACATAAATAATTTTGTGTAGGAAGCAGTCCCAAACTCATGATCTGGGGCATGTGATAATCATTCAAAGTAAGCTGCATATCTGTCATGTCTATCCAGTGCATCAGTGAAAAGCATATCCTTAAGATTAACTTGTTTATGCATGTATTTTGTAAGAGCTGTTCTCATGCTAAGCTTGAAGCCTGTTGCTGGCTCTTTAAGTAACAGACTTTCCCTTTACTAGGTGAGCCTCATTCTGTTTTGTTGCCAAATAAGTGAGGTGTCTTCAAAGTCACATCTTATTTGATTGTGTACAGCAGTTCCATGAAGGTTTCATAAAGCACTCTTATAATTTACCCAGGTAATTTAAGGACTGAAAGTCTTTATTGTGTAAGTCCTAAAAATAGATATTACTACTCTGTCCAAATGTTTAATTTATAAATTTAGATCAAGATTCTTACTAATTTTCTATGCCATGTAAAACAAACATCTAGGGAAGCTGCTCATGAAAATTATGCCATGAGGAAGTTAAAGTAAACCATTTCAGTTTCTTAGAATATTGAGTTACTTCTTAGAAAGGTTACATTTGGTTTTTCTTTCATGTTCTTAGTATGAGAAAATATGAAGCAAGGAAAATTTTTATTGCATAAAACTTCATATCAAATTTTTTCATATTTTCTTCTGAGTACAATCATTTAGAACCTCTTCAACACTAGTTATATACATGCTATTCAAGCTAGGGTCTTTTTCTAGATTACAGAAAGAAGGTTAAATGAGGAGAAAAGGAAGTTGTGACTTTCTCAAATTTATGACTTTCTGCTTTTCATTTAATACTCCGCAGTTTTCTTTTCCATCTGTGTCTTTTCCTGTTCGTGCTTTTTTTTTATGGACAAGTTTTCCACTTGGTGATGTTGCCTTTAAAAAAAAAGGGGGCAATTAAAGGGTTTTAAAACTATACTGACTGTACTCAGTGACCATGTTGCAGTGTGTTATGGCGTTAAATATTTTCCTTTACATATTTATGATTTTTTTTTATATGTGGCTTTTAAGTTAAAAAAAGAAGACATGGGAATTATTTGTCAGTTTTTACACAAGAAGAAAGTATACTTTGGTTCAGAGCTGAACATGTCTTTTTCTCTGCTCTAAGGATTGAAGTGCAGCAGTTTGTTTCAAGGTATAAGAGTAAGCTTAATAGTTTATTCTGAAACATAAAGTCACATACTTATTAGTACATATAAATTAATGTAGTTATTGATGTTCTCCTGAAAGAATGGATTTTCTAAGATTTACATAAATCATAAAATAACAAAAGACACAAATAAAATTTAAGTTACATTTGGAAATAATGCAACAGAACCTGATTTGGTTGTATCCCATTTGTTTTTCTGATGTCTTGCATTGACGTGTGTTTGTGTTGATGCAACACACACACACATATAGGTATATTTGTTCTCAGTTATATCTCTCACTTTAAAAGAGAAAAATAAATGTTCCTGGGGTTTTCATTTTGTATTTGAGATTTCTGATTGTTAACTGCCTTGTTTTGATTACTGCCATGATTAAGAGCTGCTGATTCACAGACAAATGACAAAACTTGTTTTTCCTGGAAGTCATCTGTGACTCTCTTCAGAACAGCTTGTGCTAATTAGACTTTGAAGTGTCAGCTCGGTGGAAAACTTCTTTTCTCATGCTTTTTAAGAAAAGCATCTGGTCTGCTAAAAAAAATAATTTGTTACATTAATATTCAAGTGCAGTTAAATAATGTTTTTTATGCTGGCAAGTCCATTGATTTGCCAGTTCATTTAAAATATTTTTAAAGTTCTTTTTACTGTAAAATATTTATTTGTGAATCAAAAGCCAGACGTACTTGGACTTTAAATTATGTTTCTGTTGTAGTGGCTTGTGAGTTTTGTGCACCACTGATAATTCAAATTAAGGTCATACTATTGGAAGTTCTGCATAAACACATTGCAATACCATGAGAAAAAAACTTCAATGTCTTGGGAAACCAAGGAAGTTCAGAGGAAAAGAAATTTAAAAGTAGATTAGCTTTCCAGAATATTAGCTCTGTTTTTACAGTGCTCACTGTAAAAGAAGAAGAAACATTTTCTAGCCTTTTAGAATGCGGTATTACAATCATACCTATGTGTTTTATGGTCACTGTAAGGAAGACCAATGTTTGCAAGTTTGACTGCATGTCTCTTTCTGTGATTCTGTTTGGGGTTATTTTATTGTGGAATTTTTGTTCCTGGGGGCAATGCTGACATTAGCCTTTTGAGCATAGGTCGTGGATTTATGTTATGGGCAGCTGGCCATGAATGAGTAGTTACTCAAAGCAAACAGACTTGTTCAGATACTTTAGCTGGTGAGATGTTAAGTGTAACATCCCTGTCAGCTGAACTAGTACTCTTCAACAAAAAGGGTGTAGATGCGCACCTAATTTGAAAGAATAAGTAGGTTGGGGATTTGATGAAGATGCTCATTAATGAACCAGAAAATTTGTCATAGTTTGTAGAATGAAATGTGTATGTCTATGAATAGCACTTATAGCAGGAGTAATAAACTACTGCTATGACTTGGGGTAAAGTTCCGCTTTTTTGAAGCAGCATTTATTTGATTTGGATATTTACATGTCTGATAAATGTAGGCCCTTATGTGGTTCTTCTCAGGCACTAAGCTACAGCTTTACTCATTTAATTGGTGTGGCATGTATTTTCTTCGGAATTAACTTGAGAAGAAGTTATCCACAGAGGGAAGTAAGTTGAATATATTACATTTGACATATATTCAGTCAAGCTTTTTTTTTCTTTCTAAAGATAGCTTTTTATACCTAAATAATTGGATCCTTCCTTAGATTGTCACTGAGACGAAGTCACTGATTTCTAGCCAATACCTTTCAGATACTAAGTGTTTTAATTTGAAACAGTGTCTTGAGGCTATGGGTTCACTAGCAATATTTTAATCATAACCAGGGAGTAATTGTTCATTAATTTTCTTTTTTTTGTTTGGGTTTTTTTTCCTTGGTGGTTTTTTTTGGTTTTTTTTAAATGTGGATTTAACCTCGGAGCAGTTCCAGCTGTGTTAATAAACCACAGGGAGCTGCAGTAAACATAAATATATTTAAAGAAGAACTTCTGTCTCTTGCCTAATGCACAGACAGCTAAGCAATAGCAGCTGCTTACTGAAGTCAATTTCTTTTTCACTACATGTGAAATTTATAATCAAAGACAAGACATGAGACTAGTTCACAGCTAGTAGTTGGCTGATTTACACCTACTAGTTGCTGTTGTGTGGCCTGCACACATGAGGTTGAATTTGGCTAATAGGGGAGAAGTCATAAAGCATTAATTGCTTTTGATTTCTAGAATCAGCAATCTTAATTTAATCTCAATGAAATTTAAGTCTTATATTTTGACTGCCAAACTTATAAAGTTCAAATATTACCGATTTTCTTCAAAGAATTCCAAGTATGAAAACATTTTTGGTGATACGTGAGGATATATATGAGCATTACTTGAGTATTATGTGAGTATTGTATGATCAATATGAGTATTATTGAAAATTCTTAATAATGCTGACTGCCTCTTTTGCAGAATAGATATGAAACTTGAAATATTCATAATTTTGGGGGAGTAAATGGGCAATCAGAATAGTGGACAGCAACTGGTAGTACTCATGCTGTTGTATGGAAAACCTGACATATTAGAGGTCAGAAGAAGGTTAGGGGACTCCTTTTCCCTTGAGAAAGCTAGAGATTATCATACAGTTTTCTGTTAGTACTGAGCATCATCAGGAAGAGGGAGGTTTGGTAATTCTCTTTCTGTAGATCCCAGCAAGTAAGTTTTATCCAGCTGAGAATAGCCATCAACACTGTCATGACTGAGCTCCAGATGGCAACTGAACACCACACAGCTGCTTGCTCTCTCCCCACACAGTGAAATGAGAGGAGAGAATTGCAAGGATAAGAGTGAGCAAAAGCAATGGGTTTAGATAAAAATAGTTTCCTAATTGAAATTTAAAAAACCCAGAAATAATGATAGTAGTAATAATAAAAAGGAAAATATCAGATTAGTAAAAGCCAAGCAAGAGAAATGATGCTGCTGAAAACAATTGCTTACCACCAACCAATGAAAGCCTGGCTAGTCCCTGAGCATCAATCTCCCTAGTGTTTTTGCTGAGGGGTATGTATCCTGCTCATGTGGGGTCATCTGTGCCCTCTGTCAGCGTCTTGCCCAGCCCCAGCTCTCCTGGTGGTGAGGAGGAGGACAGGCCTTGAATCTGTGTAACCATGGCACAGTAACAAGTAGCACCTCCCTGTGCTACTACCCTCACTGTTTTCATACAAACCCAAAACATAGTTCCTAACCAGCTACTGTGAGGGCAATTAACTCTATCACAGCCAAAACCAGCACAGCAAAAAAAGTGTTTCTGAATGCTTCACATTATAATAAAGGATTACTCCCAGCACTTCAAAATGCAGTACTGTTTTTTTTCTGTAGCAACGGTGATTTGTCTATTTCATTGGAGCAATTTTTAAGTTCACTGATGATGGCTGAAGTCAGGATCCTGATGTTCACTTCTTCTGGTATTGTTACTAGCTGTACTACTTCAAGCTCTAGCATTGAAAGTGTTTCTATCTTTTTCAGTTTGGTCACCAAATCTTAAAAGAATAGACATGAAATTGTGGAATTACAAGGCACAAAATGATTTTAGAATTATTCTTGTTTTTATTTCAGCCATTGCAGAATAACATTTTTGATATAAAACATTGCATTTCAGAGCATTTCTTCTCTGATTTTTATTCCAGGTAATATAAGTGATACCTATGTTTAGCATGAGGTCTCGTTTGAAGGACTACATTTTTTTTTTCCTTGACCAGATTTTGCTTTTTCTTTCATATCCCAGATGGCTATTCCCTGTTTTGGAAACAAATAGTAAAAGCTGAAATAGTCTGGTGTATTCAAATTTAATTTGTCATTGTTTCGTTCAGTCCTGGACAACATTTTTTTGTCAGAAGTTCTGTGTCCAAAAGCTTTCCGCCAGTTCTACTGAGGGCAACACTCAAAAGTTGGCAGAACAGTGATGGGGTTACTACTACTTGTGGATAAAGCGCTGTGCTCACAGACTGTCATATATTTGGACTGTAAGAAGAATGACTTATCTGTTAACTTGGAATAATAATTATGACTAAATTTCAAATGCTGTCAAACATTTCAAACTTGACCTTTACATGCAAATATCCAGCAAACATGCTGAACCGGAGGGCACCATTCCATTGAAAGGAAGTTCCTGGGAAGAATGCCAAACACTTGAAACAGTGTTTTGATTGCTTACTCCAAATTTTCAAACCAGGAGTGATGACAATTGTCCCTGCTAAATGTGTTTATGGTCTGAAAAATTTACCATTACCCAAATTAAGTTGAATGTTTCTTAAGCTTTTACAGTTACAGACACTCTACTTTTTAGAAGCTGAACTTGAACTCAAAGCTGTACCATTAAGGCTTCATTGGGTTTTTTGAAAACTAAGGTATTATGCAGTAAAGGCATTACAGCCTGTACAATAAGTATGTTTGACAGGCTGCAGTCTCCTATGAACTCTTCTGGGATATCTAACTCTTCTAAACATTTTTAAAACCACTAACATGCTGAATGCTTTATTTTTTAGTGATAAATGTAGGGGAACAACTATGTGCTTTGCACTCTGGTCTTCTAAGTCTGTCAGAGAAAATACCTGTTCAAGCTTGTGCCCTATTGTTGTAGACATTTATTTTCCTTTGAAGCAGTACTGACATTCATACATGTGTTCTATCACATCTCATTAAGGTACCGAGTAATGCTTTTAAAGAATGCACTTCCTGTGTATTGAAGTCTATGTAATCTTTACTGTGAGGTAATATTACCGCTGGTTGCAAACTGAGTAAGTAAACCTTTGTCAGATACCTGTTTATATACTTTGAAGGCTCTGACCACAACAAGGTTTCAGTCTTGTTTGGGTTCTAATTATGCTGTAATGTATAAAGTTAGTAATAGCAAAAAATAATTGAATGTGGTGGTTGTGTTTCCTAGGTATAGCATACCTGAGTGGAATGTGCAGTGAAAAACGAAAATGTATAATTGCAGAGGACAATGGTCTGAATCTGGCTTTTACAATTGCCCATGAAATGGGCCACAAGTAAGTATGTGGATATTAAAGCCTAGTATTCATTTACGTATAATACTACTACTGTTTGACTAATTTGATTGTGTACTTCAGTTTTTCCTTTCTTTCTATAACGAGGTGATTTAAATTAAGTGAAAAAGTCAGTAAATAGTGTTTATGTTAATAATAATAATATTTGCCGAAACATGGTATGTAGCTTAAGAAAATGTTTACGACTTGAAGTAATACAAAAATCTTTATAGCTACAAAATAAATAGATTAACTGGAAAGACTGCCATTGTCTAGGGAAAAACAGGTGCCTCAAGATGTTTTTTTTTCTTTGTACAATAGTGTTGTGTAACAGTTCCAACTCTAATGATTTTTGCCAACAAACATTTTAATGAGATGATATGTTGGAAGAGCCCTTATTTAATTTGGCTTCCTCAGGATATATCCATTAAAGTGTAGAATAGTCACTAGTCATTCCAACATTAATATTGTTTTTCATCTTAGAGGAAAACGATGGCAAAATGAAGGTAATTGTCCTTCACAAGTAGGCTGGATGTTTTTACTCCTTCAGTGTCAAATATTTTAACCCAAAGTGAAAAATTCTTACTTTGCAATAATAAAATCTATTAATTAGAGTTGAAAGTAATTTTTGGCTTCATTACTTGCAAAGAAGAAGAAATAGAAAATGTCTTATTTTTAACTGAAATAAAAGGGAGGTTTGTATTACTCTTTCATTTTTTTCTGCAGTGCCTGTGCCAGGTATTTGTGGGTTTTTATTATAATGTCAGTTTCAGAATGGCAGCAGAGAAAGATGCTTTGCTAAACGTGTGGTTAGGTATCTTAGGACAAACACTTTGAATTAAAAGTGACTTCGTTTAAATTTGGCCAGAGCTTTCTGAGAATCCTAGTGTCTGATGTTAAAACATGAAATGAAGCATGCCCCAATGCAAAAGATGCAGAGGCATAAAGCTTAGAGGCCTAGATCCCTTCTTCATGGTGGGGTTGGAGTAGTCCTTAGCTGTCACAATCTGAAATAGAGTCTTGGGTCTTGCACCAAAGTGTGTAAGGTGACATTTTAGAGACATTTATTTTTTCTGCATAAATGCCTCTGTTTGCCAGCCAGGCCCTTGCAGCTGCAAAGAAGACACTGGAAGCAGTTGAACCTTTATGAAGAGACAATATAAAGTTGTTTGAAGACATACATTTGAATGTAGATCCTATTGGAAAGGACTGGAGCAGATTCAAATATATCTAGAGCATCTGTTACAGAGATTTGTCTTGCTCATGCTTAATTGCCTCAGAAGCAGAGATTAAATGCTCATCCTTACAGACCAGTCATAAAAAGTTCTTTCTAGAAATTTCTAGAAAATTTTCACTAACTCTTTTTGAATCTTGAGGTCATTTAACTACTACCTTGGTGTTTTTGTG
The DNA here is from genome assembly GCA_018697195.1 of Certhia americana. Classification (NCBI taxonomy): domain Eukaryota; kingdom Metazoa; phylum Chordata; class Aves; order Passeriformes; family Certhiidae; genus Certhia; species Certhia americana. The sequence goes on along the minus strand of CM031878.1, from coordinate 42,571,922 downwards.
TGCAATATCTTTAACCATTCTGTTTGCTCTTGTGAAGAATCTACCAGGACTCTTTGGGAACCAAAAGCTTTCTCAAAGACTTTGCTTCTCAAAGGATAAATAAAATCCCAATTTTTTCCCTTATGTACAACAAATATTATTCTTGCCCATAAATTATCATACAAATAGATTAAAAACTTATGCAATATAGATGCTGTTGATTTTTTTTTCTGAGACCATATACAAACAAAAACATTACCAGTTGTCATTGTATTGATGAGTATAAAGTTCTGATGTGTTCCTTTTGCTGAAGAAATTTGTCCTGATATCCAACCTGAACCTCCCCTGGCACAGCTTGAAGCCATGTTCTCTTGTCCTGTTGCCAGTCTGGGAGAAGAGACCCTTATATTGAATACATTCTGATATGTAGATGTTTATTCAGTGTTGTATTATGGCATTTTTTTTAGTTTTTCCAATTAAAAGAGAAATATTCACAGTGAAATACAATAGCTGACTAAACCTTACTTGGCAATATGAAATGTCTTTGTTCTAGCCTTGTGTGTCTGAATACAGATGATATTTTAATGACATTAAGAATTAATGTAAGTCAACAGTTGATTTTTGAGCTATCTATGCAATCAGTCATTAAAAATTGTATCACATTAATGAATTTGGTTTTATTAAACAGTTCCTATTTATTAAAATAAATTTATTAAGCAATTATGTAATTACATAATGAGGTCACATTGCAAAGTAAAACTAACAACAGTTAATTAAAAGACATTGTCTCTCTGGAGAACAGAGAAGAGTGAGATTTGCTGGTATTGACGTTAAGCTACATGTGATTTTACTTAAATGATGGCTCTCTATGGACTATGATTCCTTTTGAAGGATGGAGAAATAAAGAATGGTTGTAGATTTCTGCATCTCAACTATATTATCTAATAATTATCAAGTATCTAACAATTATCAATTATCAAGTTCTAAATGTAGTTTAGAAGTTGTCTTAGTCACCTAAAAGAGAGACTGGTGGAATTTTTCAGAATTAATTTTTTACACATCTGCATTCTTTTTCTGACAAGCAATTTTTGAAATATGAGAGGTAACTGTTACTAAAATTCAGGATAATCTACCATGTATTTTGTAGTGCTTCACAGGGAGTCGGTGGCATTTCCGAATCACCTATATAAGCAAAAGGCATGTATTCTTTGTGAATATATTAAAAAGTTGTATGACATTCTGTGGGACTTGATGAGATCTTTAAACTGAAGATAAAAAGTGCAAATGAACAATCAGTTATTCCCCATGTTTTTCTTATCACTGTCCAAAATATGATAACAGGACACAATAAAATTTTATAACAAGAGTTATAAAAGCAAGGATCTACCAATCTTTGAATATGTTAGTAATGTGGAGTAAGGAATATCATTAAAGTAACTGACAAAAAAGAGCTGTCTGGATATTTATAAGGTTGAAGTAGAATTTTACCACTGAACACACTTTTAAGGAGGAGCAAGATTAGGACATGGAAAGAAAAGATCAGCAGTCTTGGTCACCTCTGCTGATGAAACTATGAACAGTAAGTTTAATTTTAGTGAGGACCATTAAATTAAAGCATTTGACATGTGACTTTTGGATGTTTAAAGCATTTGTGTAGCATTTATTTAGTTCCCTCATTGTTCAACTGCCTTACTGAGCTATGAAACCTTACATCATAACTGAGCAGATATGAAGATACCACCCACTGTTCACATTTTAATGATTATTCTATCTTAAGAAAGAGGAGTAGACAGGTTTAACAGGTTAGTGCATTGTTATCTTTCCTGAATATATATCTATGGAGTAAACCAAATAAAAATTTTGTGTCTCTTACCTGTTACCAGAAACTTCTCAAAGGTTACCTTTAACAGGAGAGAGACTGGGGAATTCATTTGCGGAAAAAAAATAGAGGAAGATAGCAGTCTGTGTATTTGGTCAGTGACAGCAGCCTTTCTTATGAATGATAAAAGAGTTCCTCCCCTTCCATGTGCCTTCCCCTTTTCTGGGACAGAGTACAAAGACAGAGTTTGTAATTCCTACTAACTCATGACAAGATTGCTTTTGAAACATTTCAGTATTAAGACCGTAAATTGTTGGTTTCCATATTAACTAAAAAGACTTTTCATTCCTGAAAACAGAATTCAGATGAACAAGCCATGATCTGAAATGTACTTCTAAAGTCACAGGAGCTTTCTCTTATGTGCACTAGTTACCTTCTAGCCTTGCAGCATATTGTACTGCTCTTACTTGAATAATTATTTGATGATATTTATTTTACATTCTAGAAAGCAGGAGAGTTTGTTGGTTTGAGGGTTTTTTTAAGAATAATTCAGAAAGCAAAAAAGTGGCACGTATTGAGATGACATGTTAGGATAATTATTCCATTGATAATTAAGCTTAATCCAATAGTGGCCATAATATCACTCTGGAGTCCCTTTCTCTCGGGGCTTTTGTTCCCAGCATCCTCAGTCAGGTTATCAAGGGTCCCACAGTGTTCGTGGACACTGTGATGGTAACTTGTCCACAGAAAAACAGGCTTCTTTCTCTCTCCCATACAACACCATGGGCTATTAGGGTATTGGATAGAAGGTGCAGGGGAAATTCTTGTCATTGTGGCTTTATTCCAGCTGCAAAGTCTCTCATTTCCCTCTGATTGTTTCTTTCTTAATTTTGGGTAATGGTCCAAAGCTGGGTTTCCCAGTCCAAGATACATAGCCATGGATATTAATCTGTGTGTAGGTACTATCAGTGATGTTGAGCTTTGACTGTTTTGGCTGGTTTTTGTCACCGAGTTCTCTGTTCAAATCAAAGTCAGCTGAAGTGTAGAGACGAGAGCTTAACTTCAAGTAAAACAGTTTGAGAAGTACAGCTACTGTTTGAAAAATTGAGCTTTGTATTGATTTTAAAAATGCAAGCACAACAGATATAAGCAATCATCTTTCTCAAACACATAATTGTGTCGTTACACATTCACAGAGAAATGATTATAATTCCCTGCTTTTGTGCATAGCTACATAAAACATGCCTGGGGAAGAGAATGCTCTCAGGGAAGCCTATGGCACCATTCAGTACCTAAAGGACACCTGCAGCAGAGCTGGAGAGGGACCTTTTACAAGGGCACAAAGTGACAGAGAAAGAGAGAATGGCTTTAAACTGAATGAGAGTAGGTTTGGATTGGATGTTAGGAAGAAATGTGAGGGTAGTGAGGTGCTGAACAGGTTGTCCAGAAAGGTTGTGCACTTCCCATGTTGAGTTGATAAGACCCGGCTGGATGGAGTTCTGAACACAACCTGGTCCAGTGGAAGGTTCCCTGTCCATGGCAGTGGGTTTGGAACTAGATGATCTTTAATGTCCCTTCCAACACAAACTCTTCTATGATTCTATGGTTCTCTTTTTTAGTATTATTTTTTTAATTGTTTTACAATCTGTGACATTCTTTATCCTTTTTGTTAAAAAAATGGAAACTTTACTGGGAAATTTATCTATAAAGCATAGTACTTTTTAAATAAGAAACTATTTTTTAAAAATTTCTCTTAAGAAGGAAGGTAACATGCTTTCCTTTTTCCTTGATACTTACTTGATAAAAAGTAGCAGGATGCTTTAGCTTTGTATTGCATTTCAGCATTACATGATCTCTATATCAAACATGATTTGTACAAAATCACTTTAGTAGTAGTTTTTTTTCCTGAGGTCCTGAGTGGTCTTTGAAGGATTTTCTTTTTTTTTCCTGAGGTACTGAGTGGTCTTTGAAGGATTTCCTTTTTTTCTTTCTATTTTTTTTTAACTACGTTAATAGTTAATTGAAGTTCAAAGTATATATATTAGATGCTCAACCATGCAAATCTTTGTGATTACCTTACATTAATTTTTCATGCTTTAGTGGATTAGTTCTTTAAAAATTGATAGTCTCTTTTTCACCCGCATCCATATCAAGGTAGACATCTTTGTTCCACATTCATATACTTATGCTGACTTAAATCAGCTTAGAGCTTATTGGGCACATGGGGGTATCATGCCAAACTTCAGTAGTCTGAAAACTGTAAACCAAAATACATTTAAGATTACAGATGACAGAATATAATGAAGTCTATTACATACTTCGCATTTCTGTTTACTTGTACTCAAAATGTTTCTGATATTAAAAGCCATGAAAAGAAAAATTAGCTTTATTGGTCCAGTTCAATCATGGAAAGTTCTTTGTGCATCACAACACATCATTGCAATGCCAAGCAGAAATAAAGCATAACCAGCTTTTTGCTGGTAGGTAACAAGACAGCTGAAGAAACAGCTTAAGAAGAAATGAAGCAGTGAGATAGGGAAGAAGCACTATATTAGCATTTTAGTAACTTAAAATATGATTTTTTACATGAAATTTGGATTACTCAACTCTTTCTCTGGCAAGGCATTGAGGTCATGTTTCTGCCAGGCTGTACTGTTCCAGGATGGATTTATGTTAGATTTTCTTAGCATAATGTTAGTTATGGAAGAACATCCTACAGGATGCAGAGGTTTAATTCATAGTGTGATACATTTAAAATATCTGTGAAAATTTTGGCAGAAAATAGTGTCAATGCCTTTTGTTAGTACAAAACCTATTTTTTGTAACTCTTCATTGAGTTTATGCTAGCTCCAGGATGTGGCATGGGTGTCATATTTGCCAGGAGCCAGTACTTTTCCTGTATTGTATAATCTCTGTAAAAAACCTTCAGGAAGGTGCAATGTATATTTTCATGTTGTGATGCTAAATACATTTTTCCCAGCAAAGCTTTAAATTATTTATATACTTCAATCAAAGGACCATGGCATGGTAGTTTATCTAGATCCAGCACCATGAAGCATGGTGGTAGAAGTATTAGAGTTACAGAGAAGAAAGGAGCTGTTCAGAAAAAGCTGCAAAGTCAACTGGACAGCAGTGTCCAGGGTATTTAATATCCCTGTACTAATATGCATGTTGTACTTCTACCCAGTTGTTTTGAGACTGAAAATATGATCTGAATTTCCAGCACTGTGAAGAATGAGTAATGATTCACAAAAGGAAAATAATAATGGCACAAAGTTTTTTTGGTTTTTTTTTTCACTTTTTCTGATCATCTAATTTTTGACAGGAAGATTGAGATTTCCTTGTTTGGTAGATTTTCCTTTGAAGATAACTTCTTTCCAAAAGAATTCCAAAAGAATTTTACCTTTTAACATCATAATATTTCTGTAGCTAGTCAATTGCCTTTCAGCTAAATAATTAATTTACAATTAAGTTGAAATGTGTCTTATCCCATTTATTCAATGCTCTGTGAAGCCTTCATATGTTTTAAATGACATATGAAAGATCACATAACATTTAATATTTAACTGGGATTTAAAAAAAAAAAATGAAACAAGCCAACGTATAACAGCTTATAAAATCCTGCTAGTAGTCTAGTCTTTTAATATATTTTTCTCTGTAAAGATAGCAGTGTGATGAAACATTTAGTTGAACAAAGTGCAATAAAAGTACTAAGGAAGTAGTAGCTTCTGTCTCTGTCTGTGGTAAGTCACATAACGGCTGTTATTGTCACTTATCAAATACATCCCCATCATACTGCAAAATTTCAGATCAGACAAATCGGTATGAAAATCATTGTACTATAAAATACCATAAAAGGTTTAAAACCTTGTAATTTCTGGGTCTGTAGTTTAAAACCTTTAAATCATTCTATCATCCTATTGCACAAAATTATGAAAAAAAAAAAAGAAAGCAGTGGAAATAATAAGGAAGATAACACTTCGTTAATAATACTTTTAAAAGTAATTTTTATTTTTAAGGTAATAGAATTTATTATGTTAGCGATTTATTTCACAAAATGGAAAAACACGTAGGAGAATAGTTGCAGTGAATTTACAAATACTGTGTAGTAATCACTTACACAAATTTTTAGCAAATAAAATGGAACCTGGTCCCATCGCACATTGCAATATAGAAACTGGCAATTGCTTTCAGAGGTTTACTTTCTCCTTCACAAGAGGGAAGTTTTCTGGTAATGTTCAGTCTGTCCTGAGCTCTTACTAGTAGTATTGTACTTGATCTGCAGTTCACGCTTATGATTCCTTTGTTTTATATATGACTTGGAATAAATAGATCTTTTAGTATTTGGGAATCTATTTATTAAACCAGTGTTTGACCCAGTGCTTGCCCTTGTGCTTTTCTTAATCTGTTTTTTATTTCCTAATCTGTCTCACTGTTAGTGACTATGAAAATCTGAGCAGTAGTTGTTCTCTTTAATTTTTGTAATTCTCTCTGGTTTTGTTTACAGGTAAGCCTAAAGTAATTCTCCACATCTATCTGAACTAACCTAATTAATAGCTCCTATATTAAGTTTTTTTTACTGTTTAGTATTTGTCCCTGTTTTGCCTTTGCAGCTGGACTACTTGCATTTTAAGTGTGATAGGATGATGACAGCTGTCATCTACCATTTGTGAAGCACAAACAAAATAATGAATAAATAATAAAAAGCTTTTACCTGCATGTGAGGTCACTGAGCAAATTCATGTTGTCATAAAAGTAGCACATTTTGATGTCCTACAGTGAGAAGAAATATAAAATAGCAATGAAGACCTAATTATTTCAAGAAGGTGTGTGCATAACCTTATTTAGCTTATTTAAATATAGAATGATGACTGAGCCTCTTTTGAGGCTTAAAGAGCTTAGATTTTGTAACACGCTACTATAATAAGGTCAAGTTAAATTGTAATACTTGGTACTTGTTCAGTATGTTGATACTGGAATGCATTTTGAATGGAAGAATATAAGCTATTCCCTAAAATGAAAGGAGGTCTGATTGTCTGATTCCAGATCTACACATATAATTGCAGCAGTAGTTAATTGTAAAAGAATTGCTTTTAAACTGAAATATTGAACTAATATTTTCTTCTACTTTCAGTGGCCGAAGTTATTAATTACAAATATAGAGGATTTAAATACTCTTCTTTGTACTATTTTTGTTTGCATATTTAAGATTTAGCAAAAGTTATTCCAACTTTATACATGGTATTTATACATACTAAAAAGATAAAAAATATTTTGAACAAGTTTTAGAGGGTCTTTTAGATTAAAATATTTTTTTCAGTAGAATTGACTTATACTGTTAGTGTAGTTTATTGGACCAAGTCTGTTTGTCAAAATACTTTAAAACTGAGATCATTAAAATGGAGTTTAATTGCATAATGTGTATTTAAATGTTGCTAATATTTTATTTAAGGAAGGCATTCTATAGAATACTCTCTACTTGCATTTTTTATCTGCTATATATATAGCCTTTAACCAGAATGGGTAGAGCATTTTTATGTAACACTGAATAAATAACACTTCTTTTCTTAAAAATATAATTTATTTCTATATATAGACATGAAGTAATTCTCGTTAGAGTACAGCACTGTCTTCTTTGTTAATTGTGTTTTTTCAGGCTATTACAAAATTATCCTGTGATCCCAACCTCCTTTGTCTTCCACAAGCTCATGGTGTTGCTTTAGTCTTGTATGAGGTTGAATGATCACAGCTATGGGAGAGAGGAGGGGGAGCACTGTGCTGAGTGCTGTCATAATACGTTCATTCTATAGCAAGAGACAGAACAGCACCTTACACAGACACAGCTTCTGTGGTACCTTTGTAGCAGTGAAAGGATGTAGTTTTGTCTTTCATGTGCAGCAAGGGGGGCTGGAAAATATCATGAACACCACTGCAAGCACTGAATAATATTCTACCCTTGATTGTTAATGGAGAAGCAAGTATACATGCTTGCAGTACTTATTCTCGTGTTGAATAATAAGGTAGCAATGACAGTTCAGCTTCTTTCTTTCACCACACACATAAGGTGATGTGAGGAATGAAATCAGAAGTCAGTTCTGCTTCTCAGTGACTTTTATGTGGTCTTGTCATTGATACTAGGTCAGATAAAAATATGCAGCCAGTACCACGCTACAGAAGAGGTCAAAAACACTCACTGAAGAAAACATCCTGAGAATGTTTAAGTGCAGGTTCTGTTGCTTCTTTAGCTTACTTCTCAGATATTGTCTTACAATAAACTAAATTGATGTTGCCATACAACCTGTATTTGCCTTTTTGAATAGGCATTTTTGTATGCCTATTCATTTGGGTATAGCAAAGGATTCAATACTTGTGTTTACTGGTTTCTGGATTTCTTATGTGTACTTAATCTGGAAGTGGAAGAGAATTGATGAATGAATTTCATTGGATTAGTACGGATATTTTGAACTACAGTGGGATGTCAAAGCAGGATAGGAGAAGTGTTACAAAAGTATGGGCAGCTAAAGTATTGGAGGATTATTGGAATTAATGGTACTTAATTAATTAATTGGTACTTAATGTAGCTTATATACACAGTTGCACTTTGCATAAATGGGAGCCGTCAATTTTATAATAAATTTTGTCAAGACTTAGTTTAAATCCTATGGTGTATATGATACTGACAAATGAGTATTTTTAAATTACTGCTTTTGCATTAAGGTAGCATGTAACTCAAAGGACTATGAGCAAAATTTTTTCTTATTTAGTCTACTAGGTTAAATATCATTAGCTTTCTTGTGTCTTCCTCCACAGTTCCTATGGGTGTAAATAACTCTGGAGATAGAGACATCTCAAATTCTGCATGTGAGGCGTGCAAGAAGAACACAAAGCAAATGCAGTTGTAGTGCATGCAGTCTGTGTAGTTTGTACCATTCAGGCAGGTCAGGAAAGGACAACGGCTAAGATGAGAACCAGATATATTTGCTTGCCTCAGTTATATCACTTACAGATAGCAAAAATTATCCAATTTATGCAGAAGCCACTGTTGCAGTGCTCCAGACTGTGGGGTGTACACATCAGTGTAAGAGACAGAGCCCTTCTATAGGCAAGCTAAAGCCCTACATGATATTTCCATTAGTTTCTTTAGTAAATACAAGGTAAAGCAAATTGCAAATTTATGTATAATTTGGTCTAGTCATAAATGGATTGTAGGATGGAGCAGGGAACAAGAGTGTTGGGAGACAGGCCTTTTTTGCCATTTGCCACTGTGGGGTGGTGAAATAAGGAGAAGAATGATGTACTCCAATTTTAGTACGGACTCAGCAAACTTTGTCTTTGCAGTCTGTAAATGAAAGAATCAATACAAGGCATAGAGTTTTATTAAACCTGAAGTTTTGCTTTTCTTGAGGGCAGATTAAAGCAAAATTCCAGCACTACTTTAAATCCAGTTCTCTAGAGAGTAGTCTCATACCCGTTTATAAATCTCAAAAAATAGTTCAGTGTATTTATTTCTTGTTATATCAGTCAAGCATGATCCACTTATCTAATTCTGAAAATCTTAGTTTTACTTAAGTATTTCTTCTTCCTCTGTTTGCTAATTATGAATGAGTCAGTTAAAACAGCAGCTTTGAGCAGCTACTCAGTAGAATTTTTCATTGCAGTGCATTGAATGTGAGAACTCACTGGGATGCATAAGGATGCTAAGTCTTTATAATCAAAGTCAATTTAATTTCTTCATCCTTATTTCTAACAAAAGATTGAAAACACATTTAGGTGTGTTTTTCTGTAGAGGCAATAATTACACATTAAAGTAGTGATCATTTTGCTAGTCTATCAAATTTCAACCAATCAGTTCTATATCGACTGAAGATAGAATCCCTGCCAAAATATTCACTAATCTTAAAAAACAGGAGTATGTTGCCCATTTACGAGAGAAATAGTACTTATTAAACATGCAATGATTGTGCATTTCTAAAAATTAAAAAAGTTTTCCAGAATATTGAACTGATTAGAATGCAGTATTTCTCATCAAATAAATGCAGCTCCATCTTTAATTATAGAATTGTCCTCTACACATGGTTCCATGCACTTATGTGAAAGATATCATAGAAAAATAATCAAAAGAGTTTTCCTGTATGTAATATATATATGAGCTATTTACAGCCCTTTGCAAGAGTTTTCATTTACAAAAATCCTGAAAACAACCTGTTATTTTTTTTCACTTTGTTTTATTTTTAATAACTTCAAAATTCAGCATGGGGATAAACCACGACAATGACCACCCATCCTGTGCAGATGGTGTCCATATCATGTCTGGGGAATGGATTAAAGGACAGAATCTTGGGGATGTTTCATGGTCTCAGTGCAGCAGGGAAGATCTGGAAAGATTTCTCAGGTATATAATTCAAAAAAAGAACTTTTACTCTATATCATTTAGAAATAGATGCAGTTAATATACTGAAATAATAAGTTTTCAATTTTTTACTCCTGTGGGAGATCTTTTCTGCAAAATCCATCAAAATATTTTAAATCCACAATCTAAGATTTATTGAAATCTGTTTTCAGCAATTACATGGATTTTTTATATTTTCATATCTTAATGTATATGATTATACTTTTACATACTTGTATAGATATTTTAAATATGTCACTTTGTTTGCTATATATTAATATGCTGTGTACTGAAATGTTTGGCCACCAAAACCTTATTCCATTAAGTTTTATGCTAAAATGTTGTCCATCACTTTTCTGAAATGCTGATCAATTATATTTCTGCAAATGTACAAATAACAGAACACATTAACTTATAACAAGCAGGCCACATCGGTTTAAAAATGAGCAGACACTCAATGCTGATGAATAAAAATATTGTAATTGTCCACGTATTTTGAATGTTGTATGCAAGTTTAAGTTGGCATGGCAGCCAGACTCTTGGATTGCTCAGCATATGAATCTCTGCATATTACCAGGTCAAAGGCCAGTAACTGTCTGATACAGACGAATCCTCAGAGCCTCAATTCTGTGATTATTCCCTCTAAACTGCCAGGAATGACGTACACTGCAGATGAACAGTGTCAGATTCTTTTTGGACCAACTGCTTCCTTTTGCCAAGAAATGCAGGTAAGGCTGTGTTTGTACTTCAGAAAATGCACCTACCATCTAATTTTGAAGTAAGAATTTTGCACTTGCTTTCCAAAAATTAATGTGCACATATTCATTGCTTTATCTTGTAAGTCTTGCTTTAGGTCTCTGAATATCCTGAAATGTTTTCTATTGATACATCTCTTGTACTTTAGAAACAGAAGGTGTCATAGTGTTGAGACACCTTATTGCAGCAGGTGGAATATTTGCAATTTATTATTTAGGTTCCATTTTATTATGGTTTGGGTATTGAGCGTCCATTTCTTGTCTTCAGAAAAATATGCTGTACCTGTGCACACTGGGAGGAGTAATAGAGCTCTCGGCACCTCCCAGGATGCACCTCTGAGCCCAGGCACAGCTTACAGTGCCATGACAAGAGGAGTTCCAGTATCTAAGCCAATTTGCTGACCTTGCTTCATGCCAGCGTGAAGCAGTGTCAGTGTATATTAGCCTTAAAAAGAAAGGTTAGCAAAATTGTACAGGTCTTCATATTTTATAAGCTAATACTAGTAGACATCTGATTGAAGAAGCAGTTTAAGAATGATTTTTACAGAGAAAAGTCAATCTTTCTTAACATCAACAGGAGAGACTAAACATACTGGATGCCCGTAAGACACTAACCAAGAAAAGGTGGGAAGACAATATATAAACATATAAACAGCGTGGAGTATGGATTGATGGAGCAGGGACTAGAGGAACTGTGAAATAAAATTTCATCAGAATCAGTAGGCAGATTGCCTGAAAAGATTAGGAGTACTAAAAAGGAAAACATAATTCCTTTCTCCTTTAGTTCTTCGATTCTCTTCTGTTTTCAGTTTGCACATAGTACTATTTCTTCAAAGACTGTCACTTAAACTAATCTTTATCTAAAAGATTCTCAAAGGACACATTGCAGTACATGTACAACTAAGGCATGCTGAGAGTGGTATAGTTGAAGAGAAAAGGAAAAAAAAGCCATAGTTTAATGGATTTTGTTTCAGCTGTCATGTTGAAAACATTTTCACTCTGGATATGAGCCATAAATCTCAATGTCACAATTCTACAAATATTCTTTATTACTTCCAAGTGCTTTTTTTTTTTTGAATTTCAACCTGTTTCTTGCTTTTAAATATATTGCTTTCAATTGAAGGATATAATTTTTTACATTCTCTAGAAGCCAGTTTTGAACAAGAAAATGGCAGTGTGTTTATATACAAGTATTTCTTGTAGGTCTTATTTAATGATTAAAGATGCTTAAAGTAATTGAAGAAAGAGACAAATGTCAAGATTTTCTGTTGCTTAGTATGTCTGTATGCTTTTCATTTGTCTGGATAAATCCCATCCATATTACTTTTGTGTTTTATTCTTATTCATATATTTAAATTCAGATAGTCAAGTTGTCCTATGCCTGTTGATTTTTTTTCATAGATGCAGTGAACTTTCTTCTTTTGAGATTCTAACTCTGAGGTTTCTTTGGTTTACTTATTATTTTGGAAAGATTAGGAAATTAAAATAAATTATTATTATATTAGAAATATTAGGAAATTAAATTAAATTAAATTAAATTAAAGTGAACATTACTGATGTAGTTTTCAATTGTTTGCTTCAAGATTACTTAGGTTCTAGGTGTTCATAGTGAATTGTCCATTTCTAGTCATCTTCAGTCATGTTTCTCTCTTCTGACATTCTGCGTGTAAGAGGGCACCTTTCAGCTAAATCAGCTAAATAAATATGTCTTCTTTTTCCTACCTATGGGATCATTGATTTATAGCAATTTTTTACAGTAAAATCAACAGAAGTTTCTGACAATTTTACTGTAATATTAAATAAGTATTAATATAAAATTTTATATTATTAAATATTAGTATTAATATACCATTGTAAATTAAATCCAATTATAATGTTTGATCTTTGATGAAGAAAGAATATAGTAATTATGTAAGCCAATATAAAAGGCCTATATTTATTTCCTGACAAACTTCAATTTAATTTTAGTTCTCTTCATAAAACCAAATGTGCTACTTGTTATGACCTTAAGGTCTTAACAATTACAAAAAGAGAGTCCAATATCAGTTTCTGATAAGAGAGCAATGGGAAGAACCTTCTGCAGTTTTTCCAAAATCCTCTGCAAAACTGGTAACCCTAAACTGGAAATTTTATAATGAAATATTGAACCAAGAAATTGCTGTAATGAATTTTTAAGAACCTAGAATCTGTTAGAAATGAATAAATGACACTAAGGACAGAATTGAGAAAACATGGTGAGAGTAGTGAGATAGAAGAGGATTTTTTCCAAAGCTTCTTTCCCAGCCTCAGTAAAGTCACCTTGTTGGTTTTCTTCTCTGTTACCTGGAAGCAAAATTTACACTCTTAACTAACTCCCAACAAAAAAAAAAAAAAAAAAAAAAAAAACCCAAAAAAAAACAAACCACCAAAAAAACCCACAACAAAAACAAAACAAACCAAAACCAAAACAAAAAAACCCAAGAAACTTGATCCTCAGTTTCTAGACATGAAGAGCTACTTACAGCAAGCTTAGGCACTATATTCAAATCTCTTTCTTTTATTCCCTGCTGTGAATCTAAAATTTATCTTTTCTGATAAGGAAGTTTACTGCTAGTCCAATTAGATACAGAATTTCTAAATAATACAAGTAAAATTTCTATGGTGAAGGGGAAATTCTAAGCAATGGATAGAGTACAGCCCAGAGGATAAGAAAGTTGTCCTTCTTTTGCATGTTTTTTCCTTATGTATGAAAAGAAAGGGAAAAAAACCCAAGTTACCATTGAATTCAGCTAGAACCAAGCCATTTAAACTTGCCAGAAATCTTTCATGAATTCTAACACATCCATCATCTAACTGTGAAGCACTGTTACTCAGTAGCTAATTTTGTCATCATCTTCAGAAATAAAAAGATGTTAGATACAAGTAACAAATATGTTAAATCTATCTTTGCAAGTAATTATATTTTGCTTATTTCTCTGTGTTGATTGTACAAAGTATTGTACAATCTGCCATTGGAGAAACCAACATTTAGAATATCTTTCTAAATTGAATGCAGAATATCATTAGTTACTGTATTAATTTACTACAATTGTTTAGTTATTTAATTATGCATAGGTGGTCACTGAATAGTTGGTGATATCCAGACTACTTCCTTTAATCTTTGTATAGTCTGTCCTACTCTGGCAGAAACTGGAAGTTTATTATGATTGTAGTTGTTGTCTGCAAGCCAGGAAATGAGAGAAACACACTCCTCAAAGGTTCATGTAAGTGTCAGTAAATCCAGCAATTTATGGCCCAGGATTTTTTGGACATGTTCTGCTTGCTGAACGGTTCATGTACTTCAGTAAAACTGTGTAAAAGATAAATTATGAACCATATCACAATCATACGTTTTTTGAGACTGGAGGATTATTTAATGAACAGGGTTCCATACAGTCTTCTTCATTAAGCAGCTGTGTTTCATATATAACAGCTATTCAACTAAGAAAACAATTGAGTAATGATGAAAAATAATCTCAATTGTACAATTATCAGTGGTACAATCAATAGGGTATTTCTGCTGAGATGTAATTTTGTACAATTGTTATTACTGAGGAGTATTTTAGGACTGCACTTTACGGTCACGTTACATGGAATCCTCTGAGAAATATTGCTGATACAAATGCTATCAAGAATTCTTCTTTATTATTTAGTTTAATGAACGAAGCAAAGAACTAAAGGAACCACTGGGGTCCTCCTCCTGTATTTTCCTGAGGACCTCCCACTCCCTTTTCATAAATGGTGACTTTATTTTTAGTATTTCATCTTTATTTCAAAGGCTTTTTTTGTCATATCCTAGGCAAAATTTTTAGGCCCTAGAAAAGCATGAGTAGATCTCCAGGTTCAGGATTTATTCTGTGTCTACATTCTTATCTTGTAATTGAGCCAAGTTTGCTTTTATGCCCATGATGTCTCATGCAAGAATCAATTAGATCCTAACATTGTTTCACATAGCAGATAGTGACATCATGGCCTAGAAGTAGTTCTTGATGACTAAATGGGATTGTAAAACTTGACAATTTAATGCAATTGTTGAACTATTAAAATACTGGCTTTTAAGATTAAAGTCCAGGATGTGAATGCTATCTGGTCAGTTCCACTAAAACAGTTCTTGTCATAACACAGCTGTGATCTTTGCAAAGAAGTAGGAGACTGGTTATATTTCATGGTGATTTTTAAGGCATTTCAGGGAAAGATCACAATGAAAAGAACAAAAGTAATCGAAATAATACAGTTCTGGTGAAATATCTGTCCTCATCTCAACCACCACATTTTAAACAATCTTTACTTTGCACAAATACTGTTCTAAAATTCCCTTTTTATTGTTGATTGTTCCTCTCAGCTGAACACTTTTTCCATATGCATACATGACTGGAATTGTGTCCTTCTGATTCAGATAGATCTGCCTCATGAATAGATACAAAACTCCCACAAAACTCTCTGGAGTGACCTCTGTAATGTATTGTGACTTCCATATTTTGTTTTGCAAGCTTTTGCTGTTAAAAGCTCACAACTAATACGCTTTCAAAAAAAAGTCCTTTGTGTGTGCTTGGTAATATTTTTTTTCCAGTGTACATGCAAAGAAATATTTCACAGATTGTGAACAGTTGCAGTTACAAGTTTTTAATCTCCATTGTCTGTTCCTTCCCTTGGTTCGTCTAGAAAGCTGTGATGGCTGTTGAACTATACCTATAATAGATAACTGGTAAACCTTTGTGAATGTTAGTTTAGCTATCCCTTTTTTGATTGAAGAAAGTTTCTTTTCAGAGGAGATAAATCCTGGTGTAGAAGTCTGTGCCCTGATTTTGGAGTGTAAAATTGACACTGGCCTCCAGATTTCTGTTTGCTTTCAAATTAGTCCACATCTGCTTCACTGCTGGTTGCTAACAAAAAGTCCATATTGTTGTCATGGTCTTTCCTTGGCCTTATACAGAAATCCTTAAATGTCAAAACTTAGATGCTGACAGTAATCTCCATATTTCATACCTCTGCAATAGAAATGAACAGTCTGAACAGTAATGAATCTATTTGTGACTTGATTGAAATGAAAGCCCAGAAAAAAACCTTACAAGTAAACCACCAGTTTTAGTAATTCCATACTGTCAGAGCCCAGGACATTCCTCTGGATGCCCTGGATGGAGTAGAGTGATAGTTAATTTGTCACAGGGTGAAAAGTAGAAGTTTGGGGTTTTCAGAATGGGGGTTCAGGAGGCAAGATGGAGGAATCTGGGTATGTCCTGTCCTTCTTGTTTTTCTTGTCCTCCATCTTCTACTGTGAAGGTGGCACTTTGTAGTTGGTTTAGAATAGAGACAGACTGTCTAACATAGGTGATAGGTATTGGAAAGTTATCGTAAATAATGTGCACGTAGTTTTTAGTATAAAAGTAAACACCACCCTGAAGGCGGTGGATTGTGCCTTGAACTGACTTGCTGAGAGGATCTCTGTGAGTCAGGGAAAGAATGTAATAGATAAGAGAAAATAAACAACCTTGCAAAGCAGAATCAAAGACTATCAGCTTCTTCTTCAATCATGGGGCTGGGAGAAAGGGACTTTCTAAATCTCCAGAGACATCAAAACCATCAAAAAAACTGAGACCATACCTCCTTTTTCTTGTGTTTGGAGAATATTAAAGTCTGATAATATTGAGTGTTTATTTTAGCAGTTTGTGAAGTGACTGATTTTAGACTACAGTTCACTTAAAACCTAAAGCTGGGGAAGTTAGATCATGGTTTGTAGGGAGGTGGTGTGGAAGTATCTGTAGAAACGTGTAGATGTATGAAATGCACACTAGCAAGCAAAGGGGGTTGATTTGATTTTCTTCATTTAGTTTACATGGTTCAAGTACCTCTCTGTGTTTAGGTACCCAAAATACCCAAAAACCTGTAAATCTGACTTAATGTCTCTATATATTTAGATAAATTATTTCTAGATTCGTAAAGAACTATTTGTTGTAAGCCATTCTGCAATCATATACAAGTGAAATTAAGCATACGATCGAAGTGTTTAGGGAAAAAAATATAAGGATAATATACTTAAAAATGTGATGGCACAAGAGGAAATTTGCCTGTAGTTTTTGAAAACTTCTATAAATCTGGATGGCTTTTCCACTGTTTTATTCATTTAAAAAAGAATATTTAAAGATATGAAAAGAAATTAATTGGGACCATTAAATTAACATATATTTTTGTAAAGTAGTTCCATCTCCTACTTGGTATGGAGGCACTTTTTCATGAACATCTGTTATGCTATCTCATCTGCTATTGTCATCATCTATATTGTTTAAAAAACAATGAACAAGAACAGAAATTAGAGTTTGTTACTTGAAAAATGCTTGCTAAAATTACCCAGGAACAGGATAGAACTTCTGTAGCTGTTTTTTTGAGACATACATAAGCTGGTTGTTGTGGTGTTAGCTCAGCTTCAGCAAAAACTGATAGGGGATGAATCAGGAATGAGTCTGACTGCTGCCATCCTGTCTCTTGTTTCTGTACAATGCTTCAGACGGCTACAATCTTGGATTTTTTTTTCTTTTTTTGATAACTGATGTTACAGACATTTTTACATGAAGGAATCTCGGAGGAACTGCCCTGTTCCTTGGTTCAGACACAATCTTCCGTTGAATATGTTTCATCTGTTTTTAGTGTTTTTTCAAGGTAGTGTAAGATTTATGACACATTTTTCATGCATAGTATAAAAGACACAGAGACCCTTACTGGGTGTACCAATATATCAAATCATTGCACTCAGAAAAAGCAGGTCTTCTGGCAGCCCTAGTTTAAAAACCCCAGCTGTTCTTTATCTTTTATCCTGCTTGCAATGTCTCCCCCTCTCCTGATCCTTCTTGCCCCTCTTTGGGCAGTATACATTGTGGGGGATCACGTGCACATGTAGTAATAATCAGGCCACAGTTCAGCCCCACATGGCCACTCTTCACTTCCACATGGTTTATTGCTAAGGAACAGACAGCAAGGAGAATGCAGTCCTGACTGAAAACCATGGGAGAAGGAGGACTTTTTGGAGAAAAATTGGGAAAGCTGCCAGGGAAATTCAGGAAATGTGAGCCAGCATCCTGCAAGGCTGGGCTTTCTTTTGAGTAAAGTAAAAACTCTTTTGTTTTGATACTTCAGAGGGCTTTACTTGCCATCTCTAAAATTCATTACTGCCTTGCACCCCTGTCATCTCCTTCTCTTCTTTCCAGCAAAAATATTTCATTTGTCAGGTAACCTTGTGTCTTCTTTATGGAGATCAGGTTCGATGACTTTTGGGATTATTTTCTACAGTAATAAATGAATTCTAGAGGAGTTATGAATCACTGAAGAGCATGACAGCAGTAGTCATTGGGGTAGAACAAACAAGAGGGATCTGGAAGTCCTAGAGAAGCACAATTAGTAAAAGTCTAAGCAGATTCTGCCCACCTGGGGTCTTTTGCTTGTTTAATGTGTCTTTAAATGTATTTCAGTTCCATCAAACTAGTAAATTTAGACAACATTAGTGGACTGCATGCAGGAAGTAATAGTGCATAAGATAGATTTTGTGCTTACTCTTTGATTTTCAGCATGTCATTTGCACTGGGTTGTGGTGTAAGGTGGAAAGTGAGAAGGAATGCAAAACTAAATTGGATCCACCGATGGATGGAACAGACTGTGACACTGGAAAGGTATGCCTCTGGTGAAAAAGTAATATCAATTATAATGAACATCTAACATTTAAGGAAACAAACTGAAGAGGTCTTTGTGCTTCTTTAAAATTTCCTACCTCAATTATCATAAAAATAAATTATGTACAGTTGAATGTATTATATATTTTATAATTTAGATACGATTAAGAACATCTCTCTAAAACCAGTGAATTAAAAAAAGGCTAGCCGAAGAGACAGATGTTTTAATATTTACACTGTTTTATTTCAAATTCTTTTTCATTTGTATCATATTTATGAATAGAATGCAATTGTTTTTCTTCCAAATGTAAATAGAAACTTAAGCTTTCAAAGATACAGAGTTCTCAGCTATGATTTAAGATTTAGAAGTAGTCTCTTTGAAGGAATTGATACAGATTGTTCTTAAAATCTTTCATGACAAGTTTTATCAAGAAATACTTACAGTGTCACTGTGTGTAAAAGAGTGACAAATCCCATAAAAAGCATGCCATGACAGACAGACCCAAGTCGGACTTCTATAAATTTTTCTTCAAGAGCTTTCCAGTTGAAATGATTTGTAATCTTTGTATATATCTGTAAAGGAATATAAACAACCTCAAACAGTAAAGCAGAGAAAGAGCATACGTATATCTTGGGATTTTCAAGATAATGTTCTGACAGCTGTTTCCCACAAGAGCGATTTATTCTTTGAGTCATATTACATATTACATTGCAGGGCTCTCATCATTTTCCTAAAATCAATCAATTAATATAAAACTTTCAAATAATATAATTTTACATGCTAAAGGAAAACTAGGTTATATTTATATTTCTAAAATAATGACAGTTGCTTCAATATTTTAATTATGATAAACTTTGTAGTTAATACTGTCTGAGACCAATATCTGGAAAGTAAGAGACGTGTTTTGTTCGATATCACATTTTTTACCTTGAGACTGGCCTGCCCATGTTATGGAATAAGAAAGCAGAACCTCTAATGATGATTACCCAGAATTACTGATTGTAATTAAAATGGCTTATTGAGCCAGGCTACAGAGATAACTTATTTATGTATAGCAGTAAAAAACTAAGCAGACCACCAAAACATCACAAGGAATAAGAAAGCATTATTATTCTTGTCTGCTTTATTATCTGTCGAAGATGATGTTTAGGTTACACAAATCACTGGCTTGGGTTTTTTTTTTTTTATTAGTGTTATGGAGATGAAGAATTGTTGTCTTGTGCTCTTCTCAGGAAGTAGTGGAAATGTCATTTGCATATCTTCTCCTGCTTGGGTGGGGTATGAGTCAAGGATTTGTAAACATCCCTTAGACTGTGCAGAGGGCAGATGCTATCTCAATACAAAAATCAGTATTTTTAAATTTAATTTAAAATTACATTTTAAATGTATATGAGCATTTCTGGTTTGAAACATCCAATGCATTACAAAATTTATAGTTTCTTGTTATAAATCTAATATAAAGATAGAATCACCCTACATGAAGAGGTTTTAAAGGTGGAATAATTTCACCTTCATGGTAATGTGATGATTTAAAAGAGAAAATCAAGATGAATTGATCAGGAAACACCAGTTTCAAACTGTAGGTAAGAAGGTTACCAGATAAGGATATAGGACAGATACTAGAAGTTAAAAAGTGTGTTCTGAAAGAAACAGAAGTCTTTATTGACTGCATTAGTGATACCTTTTATTTTGCTATAAATACAAGACTTGTTTGTATTTATAGACAAGAAGTCTGTTATCCATTGATAGCAGTGATTCACCAACAGTGGAGAATGTAAAAAGAAATGAGTAAAATTAATGACGTTAATGGCATTAAATGATCGTTGTCTGCTTTGTAATTGCTGAATCATTGAATCATAAAATTGTTAAGGCTGGAAAATACCTCTACTTCCTAGTACATGGAACAGACATTGAATTAATATAATTTGATAAAGCACTGATTTCTGCAGAGTGTATGATGATTTGTACAAGATATGGACATAGGTTACAGAGAATAGATACAATAGATAACAGTAGATAGTTTTTGAGTAAGAAATTGCAGTTCTCCTGGAAAATGATACATGCATGCAAGATCATTGAATTTAATATTACTATTTTAATAAATGCCAGAAATTCTCTGGACTTTTTCAACACCAGCTTTTTGTAGCTTACATTTTATCTTTGAATAAAATCTTGTTTTCTCTGTTACTTGTAATATATCTTTCTATTGAAATTGTCACTGGATGAGGGACAATGAGGTTCTTGCTAGTGGGAACTGTCATGCTGAAGCAAGCAAGTCCTGAGAACTGCCCTGGACACTGTGCTGTGAACTGTACAGTTCAGCTGGACAGTGATCCCTGCAATAGGTTTGGGCTGAACCCTAAAATGCTTTCTTAGGCAGTGCCCAATCTAAAATGAAGGGAGACTGCATAGTACGGATACCAATTCTAGGAGGTATCCTTCGTTGGAAATGAACTTACTTTTGAGATTGTGGACAAGAAATGAACCTGCCTTGGCCACTGAATCAGGGAAGGGTTTCTGGCTGTTGCATTTGCTAGGACAGACAAAAAGCTTTTGGAGAGCACTAGGCAAACATCTGACTGATATGAAAACGCTCTATTGAATCAATGTTTATGTTATGCTTCCTGTGTGGAGAAATGAATTGGTTTTTGCATATGCCTTGATTTATTTACCTAAGAGCTGAATTTTCACCTAGTGGTGTAAGGCTGGAGATTGTATCAATCGGACCTCTTTCGCGGAGCATATGGAGGGGGAGTGGAGTGCATGGAGCACTTGTAGCCGTACTTGCAACACTGGAATCAGCAGTCGACAACGCAAATGCCCTGGGTAAAAACGAGTTCGGGTCTCAATTGCTGTTCATCAGAATTTCTGAACAAAATTTACAATAGGAACCCATGAAGATACAGTTGGCCTTTACCTAAGCAATGAATACTTCGATACTAAATGAATACCAAAAAACACTGAGAGGAATTTTAGTGATTTTATTACATGGCAACACTATTTTTCATCTTTTCTCCTTCTGTCAAGATCCTAGATAATATTAATAAAAGAGAAAAAATTTCTTCTTAAGCTTCACCTGAAGAAGCAACAGAAACTTAAATTCACAATTTCTAACTTGCAGACTTTCAGAGTGTAATTCTAGTCTTTACATTTTTTAACTAGAGAAGATTGACTTCTGTGTCGCATCTGGAGAACCAAGGAGCTGAAAGTTTTACAGAGTTCTTTCTACCAGTTTCTCAATCATTTAGATAGACTAAATGGAAACAGAATTTAGATTCCCTAGCATGCGAAAAAGAAAACATTCTGCTTTTGGAGATAAAGAGATTTTTACTTTTGATTTGAATGAAATTTGTTTCACTGTATCTCAGTGACCAGCTAAAAGGTGTTTTCCTTTTAATTACTCAGTACCAATTTTATTTTTGTGGGCCATTTATGCACCAAGTGAAAAAGAAAAGAAAATATAGGCGTAAGAGTGGGAACAGAGTAGAGTAATGAAGGCAAGTAAAGGGAAAACTAAACCAGAGTGGATAAGAGTCGAGTCAATAGTTTTAAAAAAATAATAGAGAGGGGGAAATGAAGAATTAAAACTATAAAGCAGAAACTTTAAAGGAAAACTATAAAGCAGATTTTGGGGTAAAATAGACAGGGGGTTTTAAAAAAATAAATTTGCATAAAGAATTCGAGGAAAAGTTGGATATGACAATACAAAAGCATGGGAGTTTAATAGAAATTTTGATATGTAGAATTCTTTCATAGTTCATGCCATCTAAACACTATTTTCATTTGTATACCTTAAAGTTATTTCTAGAATTTATGGATGTCTTGATTTCACGCTCATTAATTCATTTCTCCAGGCAAGGTTCCAAATTATTAGCTCCAATTTCTGCAGTTCTCTCTTCTTTTGCATTTTTTCATTAGGACCTGCAAGGACAGCTTGGGTGACCAAAAAGAAACAAAACATTTGTCTGAACCCTGTAATACCACACTTACAGAAAAAGGATAGGTAGCAAATCCACATGTGTTTCTTCCTTTCAGTAGCCCCTTTGGCTCACCCCAGATAGAGAAAAATCATCTCAATTATATCAAAACTGCACCTGAGATTCTCCTGACTGAACTCTTATTAGTCCTGGTGCTTTCTCGGGGCCAAATGTAAATTATGGTTTAGCAGCCATCTCACTTTATATGTAAGGTAACCAGTACAAAGAGAAGGCAAATGTGTTATCTTACATGACTTCAGTTTTTCGTGGGTGATTTTGCTAAGTGTCAACAAAAAAACCCTGCTATTTTTAATTTGTGTCTAGCATAAGTAAACTATGCTGTATGTTTGAAAAAATATTGCCAACAGTAAAGGGTTGTATTTATGCCATCTTTTCTAGTTCAGGCCTTGAAGGAGAGTGTCATGGGCCCACAATGCAGTATAGGGTATGTGAAAATCCTTCTTGTCCTGCTGGTGTGCCTGCCTTTAGGGACTGGCAGTGCCAAGCTTTCAGTGTCAGATCTTCATATCAGAAGCATGTGCACCAGTGGCAAGCTGTCATTGATGATGGTAAGTATAAACCATCTCCCTTGTTCTTATAATCTGTTTATATGGCTTATAGCTTGTTGATATTGTTGTTAATCAAGAAAGATATAGTTTAAACTAAAGCAAACAAACAAACAAACAAACCCCAAGGCCAGTATTTTTGGTAAGTTATTTTAATTTCATAGACAAGATCTAGTGGTACTTTCATATGCTCTATAATATTTTGTCTTTTATTCCTACTGAATTTGTCCTTCTTAATAGGTAATAACTGCATTTGAATAAAAATCCAGTCAGCTTTTTACTTTTCAATCAGAATTGTAGTATGGAGTGACTCAGAAATACAGTTTTCTAGAGTAATGCTGCATCATTAAACATGCATATATCAGTTATATCTTTCAACTACAAAGCCACAAAGACAGAGCTGATATTGTGAGCCTTTGTTTTTTGGGGAAGGAGAGAACTTCTAACTTAACATTGTGAGTATTTCACATATCAATATTTGATTTGGCAGCAGTGTGTAGATAATGTATGCTGTAAGCTTCAGTAAGATTTCTATAAATCCTAATACCTATTGCATACAAAGTCCTGGCATACTGTATGCATGCTTCCATGCAACAAACTTGCTTACATATAAGCAAGTATAATATAATTATAGGAAATATAATTAGGAAAATGTTCAAGTGGGATTATAGTAAGATCAGACTTATATTATCTGCAACAATAACATCGGTGTAAAATACAGTGACTAGAAGACAAATTCCTTCTTGATGGAAGACTGAACAGTAATTTCCACCCCACTGTTTTTTCTATAACTTTTGGTGTTTCAATTTATTTACATTAAAAACAAACAAAGAAAAAAACACAACAAAAATACATCAGTTATGAAAACAGTTGACTTGAGAACTTCTCAAAATCATAGCAAGCTGTAATCAAGAAAACCATGGAATGACACAGGAGTACTGTAAGTGTGTGTTGCCAAATTTTAAGGAGTTCATTACTGTAAATTGTTTTTATTCCTGAAGCAATTTATCAGAAAACATTAGAAAGCATAGAAGATTGTTTTAGTATCACCATATCACCAAATATGTGCCTAAGTCAAGAAGGTGGTTTTCTTTTCTTCTAAGCCTTTTCTCAAGGTGACAAAGAGAAAACTTGTGATGCTATTTTCATTAGGCTTGTTTGTTAGCTAATTTCATTGTAAAAAGAACTCTCTCCAACTATTACATAGGTGCTTATCAAGTCTGTTAGTTTTGGTTTGTTTTACTAAATTTCATTTTAGCACAGGAACACACGATTTATGACACTTGAAGGATCTAAAGGTTTAAGTCTGGCTTTGAATAATATGATTTCATTCAAATGAAAAAGTCTTGGCACTCTCCTCGGCCATGTTAATGAGTGCAGATGTAAATTTGTTCTGAGTAATCTAGTTATCTTGAGGTGTCCCTCAGGAGAAACAAAAGTGAACCAGCCAGAGACTGCCAGTATCCCAGTATACATTATTCTCAAATACCTAATTGTTTGCTCTCTTAGTGGACGCTAACTCTACAGCATGTCTAAAATAGCTGCTATACGAGATCTCCTGTAGTCTGTTGAAGTTGTGTTGTGTTGTTTAGTTGCTGTCTCTTTGAGTTCAGTGTCTTTAAAATGATGTTTAGGTAATCAACCCTGTATTCATTTAAAAAATGCTGATACATGCTTAAAGCCCACAGGGAACTTTGAGGTTACTATTTAAGGAGTGTAACTGGAGTGCAGAGGGCACAAACTAAGGCAGCTTTTTAGCTGGAGATGGCTTGTGTCTGACTAGCTTCACATGTTGGCAGAAGAGATCACATCTGTTTGTACCGGTCCTCTAGTGATACCCTGAGGCTCTGTCAATTTTAGTAATTTAAATGTGCCAAGACCACTCTCTGTTGTGTAAGTCAGCTGGCCCAAAACTTCTCTGTCTGTATTTTTCTACTCCTTTGAATGCTAAAACTACTTTTTTAAAAACAGTCCTCTGCAGATGGCAATTTCCAGTCTAGACTGAGCTAGTGCTAGTTAGCACACGCAAAAAAATGTGGCATAGACTGTTTTACGGTTCAGCTGTATAGACAGTAGAATTCCAGTGCTCCTGAATGTTTCCTGGAACTGTTTAATTTACTAATAAAAATGCACTCCAGGAATCTAGAAGTCAGTATGAAGTCAGAGTGGCATAGATTGTGTCCAAGTGAAATCAGTTTCAGGTTCAGGATTGACTTTTATCCTTTTAAAAATCTGCAACAGATTTAGAAAGAAGTTCTGAGTCAGTACGTTTGTGAGCAAAGATATGAAAAGATCCTGTCATTTTGTACTCAGTTGTACACTGAGAAGAGATTTAGTTTCTTTTATTCACTATTTGTTTCACAGTGGTGAAACAAACTTCATGGTTTATAAATATGGCCATTAGGAATACATGGATGCATAGGATATTGCTACGTTTTAATGCTCTTTCATAATTAGAAATTATTTACAGAGTGTTTTAGAAATTTATAGAAAATTGCTTGAACTTTGTAAAAATGTTAGGAATAATGTTTCTAGGGGTTTTGTGGTGGGGTGGGGTTCTTTTTTCTTTGCATCGTTTTTTGTTGTTTTGTTTGTTGTATGTTTTTCTGGGGTTTTTTGGGTTTTTTTAATGTGGACTTGGTAAATTATGCATTTTTCTTCCCAGGATGTGTCAGTTACTTAAATTTTTTTTCTCCTTGACCTGCACCATTAGGAAGTCTGGAAAGTGTTAAGTTCCTTTTTTAACTGATATTTGTGATCTGCCTAAAAATTTATGAGAATGAAAGTATAGATTACAACCAGAATATTCCAACAGATGTAATGTGTATATTCTTAATTGCAACAACAAGCATGACATGAGTACTGTTTAGGCCAAGTTTCTAGCAAACAGCATCTTTAGGAAGTAAAAACGTCAAGTTTTTCAAACAGCTAAGAAATGGATCAAAATCTTTTTTGTTTTCCCTGTGTTTAACTTACTATGTTAATGTAGATGCATGCCACACGTAAGCAAGTATCAGTTTCAACAATAATGTTGATGATAATTCTGTATTTCTAAAGTTCCCTTTTTCCAACAATGCGCGTTTTTCCATCCATTGCTGCTACAGAAAAGCCATGTGCTTTATTCTGTTCACCGGCTGGAAAGGATCAACCTGTTCTTCTAACAGAAAAGGTGATGGACGGGACTTCTTGTGGCCAACATGGGCTGGAAGTCTGTGCAGATGGTAGATGTCAGGTATGAATTACTTGTTTTGAACCTGGATATATAGGCTCACACCAAACACTCATATATGTTAGACTTTAAAAGGTTTTTATTTCATATCAGGTCTGCATATATTAACTTTATTGCTGTTCTCAAGCTACCCCGATATTAATTCATAGAAATGTGTCTAACAGTAACATGGAGATGCTTGAGTAAGATAAATTTGTTTAAACTGAATGCTTTTTAGCGAAACATGGATATAATTTAGACCTGTATATACCCTCTTCAGAATAAGTCCATAGGCTGACATTAATGGCACTTTACCTTGTGGGCATGGCAAAGAACCATCCATATTTTGAGTAGAAAGCAGGATAGGCACATTGCATTCTGTTAGTGAGAAGGCTGGGGTATGTTGCATGGCAGGTCTGATGTGCCACAGGTCTCACCAGGAGATGGGAATGCAGTTGTGTTTCTCTTGGAAAGCAGCTGGTAGAGTTAGCCAGCCACACAGGACGAGTGAATGCAGAAATCCACATAAAGTCACAGGGGACTTCTCTATGGGATGGATCTCTGCCATGCACTTGTGCAACCCTCATTCTCAGCAGGGCTGGGTCATGCTGGCTAGGCATCTTGCAGAAGGGTGAGATACTAAACCTGATACTAAAAGCAACTTTATGAAAAACATGGCCTGTGTCTCAATAGATTTTGTTTTCTTCTCCCACAGAAATTTGGCTGTGATGGTATATTAGGATCTCTTGCTCGTGAAGATCATTGTGGTATATGCAATGGTAATGGAAAATCATGCAAAGTTATTAAAGGTGATTTTAACCATACCAGAGGAGCAGGTAATGTCTGTTTGTTTATTTCAACTACTAAGGAAACAAGTGGCTTTTTGATTACATGGAGCACTGGGAAATTAAACAAGCTATATTTCTTAAAGTTATGCAGATCCTCAAAGGAACTTTATATCTAACTTTTTAAAGATGATAAGATATTGAGGATAAGAATGCATAAGCATTTTAAAATTTGTTGCAAAATTATTGCACATTATTTCAATTGCAAAATGAAGGAAATTTCTTACGTTAAGATACACTGTATCTCATAGGAGAGACTGATTTTTGGGGGCTGTGAGAAATTAGGTTTACATTTTTAGCAAATTGAGTGTTGTAAATTCTTTTAGTATTTAAAATTATGATTTCTTATCTAGAGTAATGTTACTAAATTAAGCCAGGCAATGAAAAATCATAAAGCTGAATGCATAACGAAGTCTCATACCTTTTCATTACTCATATTTTGTACTAATAATAGCGTATTATTAACAATATAACAAGCCGGTAAGTTTTCTAATGCAAAATGAAGATGAGCTATCCAAATGCTGCTATTATCTGTCCTGTGAATAGGTATAACTTACTGGCTCCAGCACAATAATGTTGACAGAACAGAGAATTGAAATCCTAATAATATGTATCTTGCTCCATGTATACAAGTCTTTAAACAGCATTTGACCAACTATCAGCATTTGTTTGCCATTATACTTTCACTTTCTTGAGTTGAAAATTTGCAGAATTTAGAGGTGGTGAGTAAATCACATCAAAAATACCACAATTAGAAGCAGACAGCCTATCTTTGAAAAATAAAGGACTTCAGTGGATTTTACACTGAAGTATATTAATTTAAGCAAGAGGGGAAAGTTAGGCATAGTCTTCAAACATTTACATCTGGCCCTCTCAAGCGGAATGTAAGGCAAAAAAAGGATCCCAAACCTCAGATGAGTCTGGAGGACTACAAAATATAAAACCAGCAAAGGTTCCTGAAAATAAAATCACATTATGTCAACTCTCTTCTATTGCTAATGTGACTATCCACACAGTTTCAAGTGTTTTTGGGGTGCTGTGTCAATCCTCAATATTGTGATATTACCATCCTAACACCCGTGAAATTATTTTCCTTCTAAAGAAGCTGTAAGCAATATT
Organism: Certhia americana; assembly: GCA_018697195.1. Classification (NCBI taxonomy): domain Eukaryota; kingdom Metazoa; phylum Chordata; class Aves; order Passeriformes; family Certhiidae; genus Certhia; species Certhia americana. The sequence goes on along the minus strand of CM031878.1, from coordinate 42,543,588 downwards.
TAAAAAGAGTTAAATCTGTCTCTTTCTCTCTTTCTCTTATAGAAATAAAAGATGCTGCTTTGATTTTCATGTTTCAGGATTATTGAAAAAGTGTTGCAAATGCTAAGAATTTTGTTGCAGAATATCACATAGCTACACATAATAGAATATGGTTATATTTTTTCCCTATATGAAGTTGACCTGGATAATCTAAAATAGGTGTTTATTTATTAATGACATTCCTGCCTACAGAGCACTGCATTTTCACTACATTTAACTTAAAGCAAATTGTAAAACATCCTCTCTTAGTCCTACACTAGAAACACACAATCTCAATTTCAAGAAAAAAATTAGTAAGTAGATCTCAAAGCCAAAGTCTGTCATAACAGGGTTTGAATATGTTAAATCAAGAAGAAGGAGATGAATTAAAAAATATATAAAACAAACTAAGCACAATGCTTAGATTTTAGTGCCATACGATTTGTCTTTACATGCTGAGTGAAGTTGGAATTCTTTTATAGTCATTTGGTGGTCATGACGACCCTGAAATACTTCACCAGAAATAACTTCTGCTCCAGCCCTGATCTCCAAGCCTTACTAGTTCTTGTTATATTTTACTGTGCCATACTCTTTTAATTACATAGCATTTTATATATATATTACATATAATGTACAGTTCCATAGTTTTTCTTCAATTTTGCAAGAATCTTTGAAATATTGCTATATAAATTATAACTTGCTACATTTAAAAAGCAAAATATGGGAGAAAAAATGAGAAAACATACAGGAGGTACTTTAACACGCTCTTCTGTTTTTCTATTTAACTTGGGACACCTGGTCTCATGTTTAGGTTATGTGGAAGCTTTGGTTATACCTGCAGGAGCAAGGAGAATCAAAGTCGTGGAAGAAAAACCGGCTCACAGTTATTTAGGTAAATATTATTTATGTTTAGTGTTAATAACCTGTTTTGCTCAACACAGAAAAGTGTCAGTTAAACATGCTTTGGTCATTGAACAAAACCCTGAGTAGAAAAATGGATCTGTGAAGAACATGTCTAAGGAACTGAACAAATTATTACAGAATCATTTTTCAAACAGGTCTTCTTTGGGACTTTTGTCTCATCTGTTTTAGAGAATATGTATCAAACACTATATATTTAGATTATGGAAAAAAATATCTGTGCATACTTGCACATTTTCAATTTTTCATATGGAAAGCACATTAAAAATACTGAAAAGAACTTTATGCTCAAACACAGAATAATTTGTGCTCAGACAACAAGAAGACACGCTGGGCAACATGTAGGAGTTCACTTACAAAGTCAACCGGAAGTTCTAAGATTACATTGGAAAAGCAGAAAAGTATGTCTTTGCACTGTTTTGAATTGTCTGAATCTTCTAATAGACAATCACTGTGATTTTTTTCTTTTTGTTTTTCCAATTAAGTGAAAGTGTCCTTCATTGATTGAAAAAAAAAAAGGTTTTGTCTTTTAATGAGGTCTAAAGAAGTTGTGTAGGAGAGTACGCTTTGTTATCATTATTGTTACAGTGTTTACATGAATATATGAAATATAATTGGTATTTTTTTGTGCAGTGCTTAAATTTAAATTGAGAGAGACATAGTATGAGAAATAGGACAATGATACGAAAAATTTTCTGGTTTGGTCACTGTTCTTAGTTATATTCAGAAATAATAATTACATTTTAAGAAGTGTTTGAGTATTCTCAGTACTTCAATTGAGAGAATGTTGAAGATGGTGAACCTTAATTATGACAGTTTATGCTGTCAGGGAGTGATTGCTGGTTTGCCATGAGCCCTGCACCTTCCCAGGAGGTTTAGAGATCTGGAATATTAATTGTTCCCCAATGAACCACGGACATGGTTATGTAAGAGAGTTAAAACAATAACTGAAGTTTGTCTTTCTGTTGACATGTGGAGAATAGAAATACTATTATTTTCTACTTTTTTAATAATGCATAAATAAATAAATAAATGCTGGCATTGTGTTTAGTGAAATTTATTCCTTCTTCATGAGTAGCAAACTAGTTTAACCCTTACCCCACAAAAGGCAAAAAGAATCAAATTATTTTTAGGCCCATGAAGTCGTGTCAGTTATGATGCTCATTTGTGAACATCGCAAATTATCTCTTAGTTGATTGTTACTTTAATTTTGTTTTCATTAATTGTACTGGTTTATGTCTGAATGAAAATCAGCCAGTATTTCTGTTTTAATCAGCTTGTATTTCTGCAATACCTTTTCTTGAGCCCTACACCTTAATTTTTTTATTTTTTTTTTTGTGAGCTTTTGTGGGGAGCCAGTAACAGGTCCACTGGCATATCTTGAATTAAAACCTGTGTTTTTGCACCTTTTCTTTTTTACTAGCACAAGGTATTTAAACTTTCTTCATTTATAGGTTATTTTGAAAGCATCAGAATCTGAATTGCAAAGGAATAGTTTTTGAATAGGCATAGCATAATTAAAGTTTTCAGGTGAGAGCTGAAGTGTTTAATCTTAGAAACAAGTTTCTTCAAGATTAAAAATGTGAAAGGTAAAATAGATTAAATTCTTTCATGTTTCAGATTGGTTTTCTATCTTACAGTTCTTGATGCTAATTTTATGTGGCACCATACTTGGTTCTTAACTTGAATTTAGTCAATACAGGCCAACACTAGTTCTGTTTTACTAATTGTCATAAACACATTTTAGGATAAAGTTTAGAGATAATATAGCTCACCTTACAACTAATAATTGTGTAATTGGAGATAAAGTACAAACACAGTGTATTCCAACATACACTCTAGGCTTTATGATGAATTAATATTATGGGTTATTGGAATATACTTATAGAAATTACTTACAGTCCTAACCCTGAAATTCTTCTGTGCTGATCAGAAATGAGAAAATTTGTTCATTTTCAGCTGAACTAAACAAGTGTATCAGCTTCTAAGCTGTTGCTTAGAAGGCAATTTTAACTGAGGGAAGATCTGATCATTGTTGTACAGCACAGGTCAAATACAGAAGGAGTCAAGATACAGTGCCCTTCTCTGTATTAACTGATAGTCAGGAAGCAGAATCATTATGAATTGGAAATTGCCGTGATTTTGCTAAATTGATAACTACAGCCCACACTAGCAGCATCATTGGATAATTGTTATGTTGAAGCAAGTATTCAGAGTAGATGTCTTCTTTGTGTGGAGTATATCAACATACATTACAGAAACAGAAGCTCTGGCATGGCAGAGAAAAAGACATGGTAAAACTGTGTTCACTGAACCAATTGACCCATTGACAACTGTCCTGTCTCTTCTCCCCTGTGGAGAAGCAGGAGCAGTGATACAGCCAAACTAGGTGTTCCTCCCTGCTGAAATTAAATTTGAAATAGCACAAGAGTTTGTGATTCTTCTTTTATCAGTACAGTGTTCAGGAGTGGGAGGTATTTGTAGCAGTATAGTGGGTGGGGAGTGTTTATTTAAGTGAAGAATATTTACTAAAGCATAAACTTATTTATTTTTTAACTAAAAATGATTATTTTTAGATATAACTTTGTTATTTAATTAAAAAGACTAAACTAGCAGTGTTAACACTGTTTATGACCTTTTTTTGAGACTTGGTTCGCTATCGTAATAGATACCTAAAAAAAATACAACAGCTATAAAAAGTTGTTTCAAGCATTATCTAGATTCCTATGGTATAAGATAATACCTTTCCTGTTGCTAAACTTTATTTATATTTGGCAAGTGTTCCAAGTTTTAAAAAAAAACATTCTTAATATAGAATACAAAAAGGAAAATTAAAATATGTCTGTCTTAGAAGCCCTAGGCTTTGAAATTAGAGAGCTCATTCATGAGACACTTGAATAGTGGCATGACAGGTCTAGGCTTTATAATTAATTAATGTTATGGGTTAGTGGAATATACCTATAGAAATTACTCACAGTCCTAACCCTGAAATTCTTCTGTGATGATCAGAAATGAGAAAAATTGTTCATTTCCAGCTGAACTAAACAAGTGTATCATCTCTGTCATTATTCTCAGGTATGTTATCAGGCTACCTCAGGGGTATTGACCCTTCAGATCTGCAGTGTAACACAGTATGACGTTGTAATTGCCAATGGTCTTAGTGGCATCCAGCCTGTAGGTGTGTTGTGTTCTATGTGAACTCTTTTATGAAATGCTTCCTAGTTAAAAACAAAGAATGTTGTGCCACATTTTGAGACAGGAGTGTGTGGAAAAGCAGATGGTGTCTGAAAATTTTGAATCCCTCATTTCTGACAATGTTAATAGTTTAAAAATACCTAGAGCCAAATCTGTGCAATCTTCGCAGTGAGTGCAATTTCAGATTTCAAGGGAAGCCAGTTGAGAACCTGCTCCCATCTCCCCCCACCCCCTAGAACAAAGTAGAGACCAGAGTCCTCTGAGACTAAACATGTTTTCCTTTCCTATACCGAGGACCATAGGAAATGATTGAGAGATTATGGGTAAAAATTACAGGCCAGGCCAACAAAGGAAACTTCCTTGTTGGGGGTTACAGCAGGCTCCCTAACCATGCGGAGTCTGTTGATGAAGTGCTCTTACTTCAGCTACAAGAATCATCATGCTTGCAGTCTCTGATCTGGCTTGGGAATTTCGGTAACTTGATATCTGCTGGAAAAACAGCGCACCAAGCCGTAAACAGTCAAGGAGACTCTTGTAGTATATAAATTACAGACCAGATTAATGGTGTTCCTGGACCTTGTTGGTTGCTTCACAACACAGATGAACTATTTAGAGAGTTGGTGGCAGCCTAGACTTCAATGATCGTGCCTGCTGTAACTCATGATTTTTAGGGGTATGGGCCAGGTGAACACTAAAGCCAGGACTTTATGAGAGCAAATTTCAGTTGTCTAAGGAATTCATAGATGGTGCCACCTGGGAACTGCCCTTGGGTGTACAGGAGCAAAACAGCTGGCAGCTCTTTAAAGATTTAGTATAATAATTTTTAATGACAAGTAAGGTTAATAACTTTTTCTACATTGCAAAAGCTCTTAATTATACATATAAGATATCAGGCAAGGAATAGCATGGGTGAGTAAGGACCTCCTGGTCAAACTAAAGTGTGAGAATGGAATGCACAGGCAGTGGAATATGGGACATATATACTCGGAAGTTTGTAGGGATGCTGCTCATATATATGTTCAGGAAAACGAGGGCACAGGTAGTGGTGATTTTGGCAAGGAATGGGGAGATTAATAAGGGCTTCTACAAGTTTTTAGTTGGAAGGGGAATAGTGAAGAAAATATACACATCCACAACACACACTGAAAGATAAGACAGGAAAAACTAATGACAGTGGGCATGGAGCAGGTTGCAGTGCTTTGCAGTTTTTTTGCCTCGGCTTCAGTGGTAAACACTTTTTCCACATTTTTCAAGTCCCTCAACGTCAGGGCTGGAAATGGCGGAATGAAGTTCTTTCCATCATAGATCATGTTTGAGACCACCACTGAACATACACAAAAATATGGGATCTAATGACATGCATTCCACAGTCCTGAGGGAACCTGCTAATATAGTTATCAAGCCACTCCCAAGTATATTTGAAAAATCCTTGCAGCCCGGTGAAGTCCCCAATGGCTGAAGAAAAAGGACTGTTACACTGTTTTTGAAGAGGATAGCATATAAAGAAGACACTGGCAACTAGCAGTCAGTCAGCCTTAGCCCTGCTGTTTTCAAAGCGTACCTAAATCTCAATTCTTAATGTTCTTGAGATGGATTGAACGGACACCTGATAACCTGAATGGAAGTGATGCAACTACTTTCTTGACCAAAAATATGAGTGAGTGTTACTTTTATTTAGAATTGAATTTCAGGTATCTTTTATATTTTCTAGAGAAAAGTAAGGGTCAGTCAAAATGTCATTACTTTGATACTTTGCTGTAAATATATATTTTGGGTAAAGCAGAAAAAAAAAAAAAATCACGGAGTTAATACAATAGAGTGATTTGTCCATATTAAAAGAAAAATTAATAGTGGCTACTGATTTACCAAGTGGAGGACCAGAAGCAGGGCGCTGCAGATCCCCACTGAGAAATGGGAGATGCAATAGCTGAATTGTGATTTGTTGTATCTTTCTGGATGTGTAGCCTCTCACACCTCATTACAATTGGAAGCGTGTACAGTCCTGGCTCAGTAATTAAAAATTCATTGCACTCAGCACCATAACTTAAATGCCATTGTTGTGATGGCTCTTTTATGCTCTACAGAGATACAGTTGTAATTAGTCCCCTTGGTTTAGCACTGAAATTGTGGTTGTGGTTACAGTTGCAGTAGGCTTTCCCAGTCCAAATTTTCCTTGGTTGTCTTTTCAGTTGTGAGTGTATTGCTTGAATTACCTGCGAGAGGATATCTTGTGTTCTGAATATTCTTCCTATTTTGGGTTACTTTGTACAGAGCAACCTCCTTTGTAAAAAGTTAAGAAGAACAGGACTATGTGTGCAGTATGGAATAAAACTCAGTGAACTTGCTTACCAAATGGGGTGTGACAGAGTCAAGAACAGAAGCTGCACTGCCTGAATCCAAGTCCAAATTTAAGGCTTGAGGACACACTTTTTGACTTTGTCTAAGACCAGTGACTCATATGAGGAATCTGAAAGCAAAAAAATGCAAGATCTGGAATATTTCTGTATTCTGAGCTGGGATACTAGTTTCCTGCACATGTCTACATGCTACGGCACACGCATTCATTTTAAAGGCCGGACAGAGTGATTTCTGCTGCTCTCTGGGGAGAGGATGCTGCTCCATCTGAGCAGCATGACCCGGCTGGACCTTGGCATGTTCAAGGATACTTTTTTAATTTCTCCACTGAGAAGAGGATTAGCCCTAACAGTTTGAACAGTAAATAGAACTTAATTGCCATTAACAGTTGAATTCTTAAAATTAAAATACCGGTTTTTAAATTGTGTAGAATCACTGGTTCTTTTTAGTACAAGGCTGTTACACAGTGTTAATGGATTTTATAGTCTTAAGTCCACACAGTGCTGCAGTGGTACACATCAGTGGTGTCTTACTCAGTTGGATCCTTGCCAGTCCGTAGGCCTCTTGCCATTGTTTCCCATAGAAACAAAACATAACAGTATAAATATGAATAGGAGAGGACATGATTACAGGAGTGACTCACATTAACTTACAACTTTAAAAAGGGAAATTTTGGAACATGTCGAGGTTCTCTTATAATAATCTGATGCCAAACATGCAATTTCAATTCAATTTCTTGTACAGTAGGTCTCTTCAGGTCTACTTCACATGATTATTCAGAACTGATTGGAACAAAATAAAATAATATAAAATAAATAAAATAAAATAAATAAAGCAAAACAAAATAAATCGCAAATAATTGTCAGAAGAACCTATTCCATTTACTACAGAAAACTAATGTAGAATCCTTTTTTCTCAGTGTATGGAATATATCTTACCTGGCTTGATCATATTCTTTAATGTAAATTCAGTCAGCATGAGAAATAATTCAGCCAAAAAGAACAAGCTTTTCCTATTTGTTAGAAGTATGCAATTATGTGGTGAAGGTGTATCAAGTCTTATCACATTCTAAGGTGCAGAAAAGGCAAGTGTAGTTATTAGAGAGGGAAGAATTCTGAATTAGAATTTTTTTTAAGTTTTAGCCTAGTTCCCCAAATTTTAAAGAGTCTCATGTGAAAATTGTGTTTCCTTTGCTTTTATGGATTATAGAAATGGCCACCCTGGGAACAGAGAATTGTTTGCCTTAGAGAAATTCAGTGTTCAAATTACAAATTATGCTAGAACTTGTCCGTCTTCTCAGGCATTAAAATGCTGATACTATCTTCAAGTAATATTAAATACACATGATTTTACCAGGCATTCCCTCCAGAAGGTGTTTTTGGAGCATATACCAACTGAAGTTCATGTACAGTAGGATCCATAAATATCTTTGCAATCAGATTTATGTGAATTTCACCTACTTTTTAAATTATCCAAACAGGAAGTGAGAGGAGAAGAAAATCAATACTGAACAGGCACCTTTTATATTGGTCTTTTTTCATGTATTTTGCAGCTCTTAGGGATGCTGGAAAACAGTCAATCAATAGTGATTGGAAGATAGAGCATTCTGGAACATTCAATATTGCTGGGACCACAGTCCATTATGTTCGGAGAGGTCTCTGGGAGAAAATATCAGCCAAAGGTCCCACAACATCACCTTTACATTTACTGGTATGACAGTTTGGGTTTTTTACTTGAGTCCTATGATACAGCATAGTAACTAAATTTTTTTCCAGACTCCTCAAGAGAATGAGATCTATGCAAGATATAGCTACTTTTGTGTTTACATATATATCTACGAAAGTGGGAAGGTGTGCGTGAGGAGAGTCTGTCAGCCTGCTTGTAAAAAAATGCATTTAAATCCAAGAGCAATCTTTATGTTGTTGGGGTGGGATTGGAGGTCTCAGCATTCCTACAAATGTCTTAAAAAGCTGATGTGCCAGGTAAGGAGAGAGATTCAGATTAATTTCAGGTGTTTTCAGTCATTCCTGACTATAGCACAGCATCACCATTTCAGAATTGCAGACACCAATTTCTCCATGAAAAAGTCGAGTTTTGATGCATTTCAGTGTAGGAGAGGAAAAGGTAATACCACTATAAAGAAACAGGGAGAGATGATGGGGAATTATTTCACAATTCAAGTCCTTTAAATGAAAGGAATTTTCTTAATAAAGCAAAATATTTTCCCATTCTCTTGATTTAGATTAATTAATTTTTTTCTAGCAAATCCATTAGGAGGGCTGAAAGGCAGTAGAGCATCAAGTCATTCTGTTATACTTTTCAAGATGATCTACTTGCAGTTTGGAGTTCTGTAGCATCTGAGTATTTTGGAAGGTTTCTTTGTATCTTGCAGGTGCTGCTCTTCCATGACCAGAGCTATGGTTTACACTATGAATACACAATCCCACTGGATCCTCTCCCTGAAAATCAGAGCTCTAAAGTACCAGAGCCCCTTTTCATGTGGACGCATTCTACCTGGGAAGACTGTGATGCTGTATGTGGAGGAGGTAAAATAAAAGAAAAATGTACAAGCGCGCGCACACACACACACACACACACACACACACACACACACACACACACATATATCAAAAATTAATATGTGTTGTAACATGCATGTATATACACAGTGCAAATATGTGTCTGCAATATGCACCTATATGTATAAACACTGTGTGTTTATACATAATTACAATTCTGGTGGTCAGTGTTGTATATTTCATACTAATGTTATCATTGTGGTTTGTATGTTTCCATGCAATGTAGACACATCAGTCTCATGCTTTCTGAATGCATTAAAAATACTGTGATAGCTCTAGGAAAAGATTTAAGCTTAAATATAAAAAGTAGCAAAAGTTGGTAGGGAAGGAACAAAATCTAGACTAACAAGCAAATTCAGGACACAGTTTCCAAGAAGAAATACAAGTGCAAAAGCTAGAACAAGAATAGAAAGTGCATTCCACTCTGCATTTGGAACTACTGAAGATAAATGATCTGTAAGAGACATTTTAAACCACAGAAAAGCTGAATCCCAGTCTCAGATCAAATAAGTACTGTTAGTAACATGAGTTGAGGATGATCCAGAAACATATGGAGCAAATATTACAACAGCAGATATTACTATGCTGACGTGATATTTTTCCTATGTTTATTAGTCATAAAAAATGTGATTCTGGAAGAACAAAATATGGTTCTGAAAACAAATATTGGAATATGAACAGTACTGATGTAACAAAAGTCTATCAAACTTTTTCTGTAAGATGTTATTAAAATTATAATTACACTTGAAAAGCACTTCAGAGAGGGTTTTTTTTAACATAAATATAGTGTACAGTGAACTGTTCATACCTTGTGCAATTAGTCAGCCTGTGAACACTGTATTGATTTTTTATACCTGTCTTTCATGCTGACAACCTTGACAGTTGTGGTTGCCCTGATCAACATTTCTGAAAACTACCATGCACCTTGTGATTGAATAGGAAAGCCTGGAAATGCTTTTCTTTCTCATAACATTAGCATAGAGAACACAGTGTTCTAGCTCCTCTGACTGTGTGAACAGTCCTGGTGTCATGAAAGATTGCTTTAGTTTCCATAAACATGCTTTTTGTGGTTTGGTAAGAAGGCTTCTTCCCTAGAAGGTATTTTGTTCATGGGGCTAATCATACTCAGATTCTTAACAGTGCATCCCTGTTTACTTGTGAATTCACACTTTTTACAGTTTCCTAATGAATTTTTAGAATAATTTTAATGCTACTACAATCTGTTATTATTGCCCCAAATATTTAGAAATATTTCTGTCATCGTTAGAAATCTTAAAATGCAGTATGCCTGCAATTTATTCTACATTAATGCTTAAATAAATATTTAAATTTTTACTCTAATGTTTATAATTTTTTCTGTTGTAACTGGCCTTCATTTTATGTTATTGTCTAAAATAACTGAGTGATTACAAAGTTCTCTAGATGGTAAATATTCTGAAATACTACTGATTTTTCTTACTTTAGTCAAAACGACTTTCTTTTTTCTTTAACTTTCTCTGCTGAAATATCAAGCAATAATGAAATCGAAATACTGCAGCTTTTACCCTAACTATTTGTGATTAAAATTTAGCATCAATATTTTGATTAATAAATGATATAACAATTATCAGTAGTTTTGCTTAAATGCTCAAAGCATTATATCAGGATGTTAGTTAGGATAAAACTATTGATGAAGCCATGTGTTTCTGTGTATGTTTATGTATGTAACTGATCTGCGACCTCCTGTGTCACAGAAAATCTTCCTTTGCGTGGGAGAAAATATGAATTCTTACATGTATATATAAGTGCAGAAAGAGATGCCAAACATTTCAAACACTGTGATATGATAGATTGGTCGCATGTGCTCTCATATACCCAAGCGCTGTGTAAAATGTCAGTGGTGGTCATGCACATAATGTGTATTTATAACTTAACTGCTCCATCCACAGGCTCATTTTTGACCTCTGGTGACTGTTCATGCTTAAGCCTGCCCTGCTCATGCACACAGTCCTTTGCCAGGAAATATCCAGACAGAGTAAAAGTAGCTATAAGAACAAATGATTGTGAGCCCGTTTCCTTTTAACTGAAATCCTGGATTCAAGGATTGCTAGTTTTCTAAAATTTAGGCTCCAGTCTAATTACAAGTTAGTGCTTGTGGTTGGTATTATATTAAATTCTAATTCCTAATACTTCTATATTCAAGAGAACACCAGGCTCCAGGCCACCTGGAATCCACCAGAATCCACCATGGATTCTGTGTACTGGGTCTCTGCAGCAGAGAGAGACCCAGCTTCCTAAATGGTTTAAAACTAAACTGTACTACTGTGCAGCAGTACCCAGCTTCCTAAATGGTTTTCTGAACCTGCAGATTAGGTCATCTGGCCTCTTTATTCATGGGAAATAGTGCAGTCTCCCTACTGAAGGATGCACGTGCTGATTCCCAGTATCTGAGTGCCAGCCATAATTTGTCTTATCTTTCCTCATTTTATGTAATAATTAGCAACCATGCTTCTCTTTGTAATTTTCTGCAAGCTTTGCTCAGCGCTGGGGTTTCAGTGGTTCAGAAAGAAAATTATTCCAGTAAGAGTAAGGGTTTGGCCTGTAACTAGTTGTGGGAGTAAAGCAAAAAATCTCTCAGGGGTGGTGTGCAAGGACTAGGTTAGAAACTCACAACGATCCCTACAAACTGCAGGATTTCTTTCAGGCTTCCTGCTAGCTTTGAATTTCTTACACTGGTTTTGCAGTTCTTTAACCAAATTGTATATGGAATAGCTGTATCTGTGTCCTTAACAATTTGCATATTCTTGGTTTTCTCACACACCTGCATTTTTTACTAGGTGAAAGAAAGACAACAGTCTCTTGCACAAAGATTATGAACAAGAATATCAGTCTTGTGGACAACAAGAAGTGCAAATACTTAACAAAACCTGAACCACAGATCCGCAAGTGCAACGAACAGCCCTGCCAGACAAGGTGATAGTGATTTGGTTAAATTAAACTGTAATATCTAGATGAAAAACTTTACAGTGGACTGTTTCTGGCAATGAGTGGGCAGTAAATACATTAATCTAAAATGTTATAATGCAAAATGTAGAGAAAACAAGCTCTAGAAATTGTTCCTCCTGAGTTTTAATGAAGAAGTCCCTAAGCACCATGCCTAAATCAATTCTTATTCGATAAAGCAGTTAGTTCCTTTCCTCAGGAAGTATTCTCAGAATCTGTGCTACAAAACTGAAATTTAAATGCTGTTTATGTAAAGTCATATATAAGACTTAATCCAATGGTCTTATTTAATTTTTCTTTTCTAGTGGTTTATTTTCAAACAAGGCTTTGTTTCTTTAAAGCTGTTGATAAACACTGGGTCCCAAAATAGTAAATAAATAAATAAGCACCTGTTAATCACTCTACATTTATGCAACTTGAAGTATGGCAAGCCTGCCCCTCACTCTTCTCTTTCCTCTCACCCCGTGATCCTTTTATGTGGATCAGTAAATAGGCTGAACTATATACTCTGATGGTTGAACATTGCAGGAGGCAGCTCCAAGTGCAGCCCCACGTGCAGCCCGTGCCCAGCAAAGCCCACTCACCATCCACTGATGTCCCTGCAGCTGAACTGGCAGCCTGCTCCTTGTGCTGGCTGACCAGGCTAGCACAGTGGCCCATGTCAGAGTGGTGCCACTTGGCAGCTAAGAATTATGACTTGAGGAGGTCCTCGAGAATTGCATGAACTTGTTTAAAGCAAGTTAGAGCAAGTCCACACCTTTCAAGGGAGGGGAGAACAGCTAGCAAGAGCTGGCTAGCATCCCCAGGAATAAGTACTGGGATCAGTCTGCTGCAGTCATCTGGAGGACAGGTAGATGGCATTTTTAAGCAAAGTAATGCAAAATAAATTAAATGCAAATACTGTTGGAGAAAGTATGTAAAGTGAACTCGAATACATAGCTTTCTTGGAAAGGATGAGGTACTGAAATTGATAAAATGTGAAGTATGATACATTTTAAGTAAGACAAAACCACTGACATTTGGTCTTTTCCAAACTAGGGCATTACCCTTCGGAGAGATTATTTATACTTCATTATATGCATGTTTGAGAAGATTTTTTTTTTATTTTATTAACATCACTGTTCACTTAATGGATAGAAATGGAATAATCAGATCTTTTTCTGAGGCATTGTCTACTATAGATTTTCAACATGCTGTGTTTTTTCCAGCTTATTAAGTGAAAATTTTATAACTTTGCTAACTGATACTGAGAGAGGCTGTGCTGAGAAATGTATAAAGATTTAATGATCCAATTTTTGATACACTGTAATTGATCATTAGAAAATACTACTAGCTTTCCACAGAAATGTTACTAAAGCATACGCTTGCATAAGTACTTATTTGCTATTGTCATATGAAGAAATACCTTAAAGTCTATTTCATTATTTTGATAGGTCATGATTTGTAAATTACATATCTGGACAGATAACAAAAAAACCCTTAGTTAAATATTTTATTTTCTTAGTACAAATGCATGACAGAAGGTTGAAACAAATTCGTTAAATCTCAGTTTCCTAAAAACTCTCCTTGAAAACTAAGTCTCCTTGAAAACTCTTGTGTACTGCATCAAGGGCAGAACTGTTCAATTTTTTTAAGGGCACATGGCCATAATCTGGATCTACAGAACATCTGGGGAAGATTATGTTCTAGAACAATTGCTCTCCAGGTATGTGGGCTCTGCCAAACTGCATCAGCCTTCCTTGCCATTGTGATTTAAACCATGCACCCTGTTAGGCGTTACTCTGGAGAACATGAAGAATTGTGAGCTTTTGTGCTTTTTCCAGGGCAATGAGTCTTTCACACTTGAGTGATTCTTTCTTGCAACAGAGTATTTTCAAGGAATGCTGGACTTTACATGCTTGGCATACACTTGACATAGGAAGACATACAGAGAATAACAGGCAGGCTGATCAGGGATATGTCATCATCATACTAAGAAAATATACGTATACTTTGGAAATATCCTAATTTTGATTTTAATTAGAGGAAAGTACTTTGAAAATATAGGGGTAGTGGACTGGGGAAGGAATTTATGTGTACATAAATACCATACGTAATGTAATATATGGTAGATTAATAAATATTAGCAAAATGACAGTGAAAGGAGGCTGAAAATATGCAAGTGTGTCTTGGGTGTATACACTGGTGAGCAAGAGAATAAGATGTGATGGTATTTTTCCCTTCCTGGTTTTGTATTACTACATTGCCTGTGTTTCTTTGCAGATGGATGATGACAGAATGGACACCATGTTCAAGGACATGTGGAAAAGGAACTCAGAACAGACAAGTAGCCTGCACACAGCAGCTCAGAAATGGGACCTTGATCAGAGCTAGGGAGAGGGATTGTGTGGGGCCAAAGCCTGCTTCTGCACAGCGCTGTGAAGGCCAGGATTGCATGACGGTGTGGGAGGCAGGAGTCTGGTCCGAGGTGCTGCATTTATTTATATAAATACTCCATAGTGTTTGTTTGTTCCTTAGTACTTTTTAGAAATAAGGTTTTTTCAGCATCAAGTGGCACAGTTCAGCCTCATGATTTTTACGGTCCTTGTGCAATGTTTTGGCAAAGGGTTCAGGGGCTAGGAAAACCAGCCATGTAGAACTACTGCATTTTGCCTAGTTAATGTCTAGGCGACAGTCTCTTCTGGCCAGTTCTCAAGCATGGATAATCAAGTATGTCCTGTCTGTGGCAGTGGGTAACTAGGGGCAAATTGAATTAAGTCACTTATCAGCTACAAGACCTTGGGTTCATAGTGGGAACATCTGGGATGTACTTTTGTACCAAAGGATGTTGATCAGCAGATGGGTGATATTGTCCTTCTTCGGAGAGTCTTTGGGGGGGAGCCTCTGGCAAAGAAAGACATTTTCTTCCCTTTGTCTTTCTTCTCTGCTCTTTTTCCAGCAGCAACAGGCAAATGGACTTGTAAATAACACAATTTTACATATGTTGCATCCTGAAGGATTGCTGTAAAATGCAATTATTGTTCAAAAGCTTTATTAAGTTCTTTTAATGTGTTTGTCCATTTGGCTTTCTTCATCTTTGATTTCTTCTAAAACTGATCATGGAGGAAGAAGAGCATTATTCTCAATGCCATCTGGACAAGATGAAGGGGTTACTTGGAACTTCTCCCTTCACTGAAAGAGTAAAGGCAATTCCGATTGCCTCCCATACTAGAAGCTCTGCTATGGATACCTCTGTGATCAAAATACAAATAGCAGCTTCTGAATGTGGGTGCAGTCCCTTTGAGTTGCTCTACTCAGCAGATCTCCTTGATCCCCAAGCAAGAAAGAGCTAACAAATAGGGAATATTTACAAAGATGAAAAGCAGATGCTAATGTAGAGATGGGAAATGTAAATACCAGCAGTTTCTGGTGTGGTACAGAGTTTTATGATGTGAGGGCTGGTTGTGAGAAGAAAGGTATCCATTTACAAAGGTGAGAAAAAGAAATACATGGATTGTTTAGTCAGTTTGTTTTACTTCAGAGATGAGAAATGAGGGAGCATGTTTTTGTTGGAAGCAATAAATATTTTTTGAAGAGCAAGGTATTCCCTGTGGCCATTTCTACTATCACCATTATGTAGGAAGCTAGCCATTATTGCTTCCTGTAGTTATGATCAGCTTGGCAGAAGAGAGTTTTGAATTGCAAGCAGTGGGATGATCACAAGCAGTGATAATGTTTTGAGAAGGAAATGGTATCATTTTTGGCTATGTAAGTGGGAATGGTGGAAAAAACCCATAGATTAGGACCTTCTGAGCCACTTGAAAAGAGCTTTCACATACTGTCTGTATAGTGACTTTAAATTTTAAAGTTCAGTATGGATTCTTGCATGGTTTTGGCATATTTACTTTTCCATTCTACATTTTTTCCTCCTTCCCAAAAGTCTTTTGGACACTAACAGAGCTATTCTGAAGTTGCTTCATGTCTTATTCCTATGAATTTTATTTTGATTTTCTTTCATTGTGTTTCCTTTCATTTGAAGAAGAACAATTGCCTGATATTTTTTGTATAATATTTTGCATTCATTTAATCATAACTTTTCAGTTATTTTCTCACTCAAAAGCCAGTTTTTTTCCTTAAGCAAGTAAGTTTTTTATCTAATTTTGGCTAAAAATTAATCAATTATAATTCTGTCCTATAAGGAGTTTTCGTTCAGTTTTCCTTTTTTAATAAACCTAGTATTGATGCAATTGAAGGTTGGAAGTTGGGAGATCACTGATGCTGTGAAATATTTATGCTGGCATGGCAGAAGTCATATAGAAGGGGATGAAATGGGGTAAATGAATATTGTAGAAATCTGAAAAACAAATATTTCCAACAGTGCTCTGTCAAGTGCGGTAAGGGAGTACGGCATCGGACTGTGAGGTGCACTAATCCACGGAAGAAATGTGTTTTGTCCACAAGACCTAAAGAGGCAGAGGACTGTGAGGACTATTCCAAATGCTATGTCTGGAGAATGGGAGACTGGTCTAAGGTGAGTTGCTTCCCAGCATCATGCATTTTGCAAGTTGAGTTCTTAATTAGAATTACTCTTATCAAAAGTGTACAGATGTCCCAGCTGAGGGAACAATAAGGCCATAAACGTAAAAGAGCAACCATAAACTGGTAATCACAGTGAGCCTACAGTATAAATAAAAATCAGGAATATGAAATAAGTGTGAGATTAAGTCTTCAATATAACGCAAATCTGTATAAACTTACTGTGTCAGTAGGCAGGCATGCAAGTTCAAGAAACTGCAGCCAGCTCCAATCTTACAGTTTACATATTTTGTTAATTTGTGTTTGCACATTTTTTTTTGTGTGTTTCCAAGAAAATACATCCTCAAGCCTTACACAGTAGTGCCTTTAGCCTATTAAATTTCCATATAAACCATTTAGCATCTGGGAAGCATCTCTTACTGTTATTCTGTTATTATTTTTTTATTATTATGAACACTCAACTGTCATTACATTATTTCCTTGCCATATTTATTTTGACAGGTGGAGGATAATGGTAGGTCAACAGTAACAAACACTATGGATTAGGTCTGTGATTGACCTTGAATATCTGATACAATTTTGGAATATCCAAAACATGCTGAAATTCTGAAATTGAAACTTGTCAAGGTTTTCTCTTGCTGTATCACAGACCACACTTTAGCAGAAAGATTGTAATCTTTTTTTATGTCCTTTATTTCTCTTCATAACTTTGCACACACCACTTTTACTTTCAGCACCTAACATTACTGCAGCATTTACTGCAGCATTTTTTTAACTTGCTTGTATGGAGAAGTATTTAATGTATTTTTAGTTGTCTTTCATGTGATGTAGGAGCTGGAAACAAGGACTAAAGCCAGCAGTGTATGACTAGCCAGCCTTCCAAGAATTAGCTGCAAGTTCTTTGTGAGTAACTAGCTACTTCAAAAGCACACAGTATAACCATTAATTTTTTAAACAACAGAAGAAACTAACTTTCAGTAGCAGTATTACTTTTATAAGAAGATATGTTTGGCAATAATGTTTAATATTTCCATTCCTCTACTACGTAACTACAGTTAAAACCTGCCTCATTTAGCACTAACACCAGTAGGAAGTAAACCATGGAGAAATGACCATCTGCTTTCTTAATTGAAGCAGTCGTTCAAATTGGGGTTGCTGAGGCTGTGTGGGTATGCTGAGACAGGTACACTGTGTTCCCAGTGCCCTCTGGAGAGAAGAACTTTACCCTGTCAGTACTTTTCACAAAGAATCATGTCATAGATGAATGTACAAAAACTTACTTCTTCCTGTTTAAAATTTACTGACAATTTTGTGTTTTTTGCTCTCCTCCTAGAGTCAAAGCTGTAACACTCGCACCTAAAGTGTACTTTGAAATGCAAAATTAGGACATGAGGATATATGGAATTGGCAAAATCTTTTAAACAGTTAACATACAGTCTGTCCGTGACTTGCGCAGCAGAGATTTTCCAAGATTTATACAAAAAGATAGATACTTTGATTTCTATACAGAGACAGAAGTTCAGTTTAGGATATTTTTGGACGTCCATTTCTTTTCTCTGTTACTTTTCTGTTCCATTGAAGGAGCTCATAGCAACATGAAATCATGGCATACATGGTAGTATGTCTGCAATGGTGAGAACAAATAAAAAGCTCAATGTTAATCTTTGCTCTGTTTGTTTCTAACCCAGAGGTTCAGTTCAGTTCAGCCTTCTGTGTTCACAGTTTTTACTCTTCAGGGTTGTTCTTGACATTGACAGAAGTCTGTTCCTTTGAGCAGAGCCAAGTTCTCTCTAGCTAATGCCAAGACTTGACTTGAAAAATTGAAATGACACTCCTCACACATTGAAACAAGAGGCCTAATATCTTTACTCACGACACCAAGTTCCCTTGAACTCCTAAGACATAATTTTAAATTAAACTAAATTGCGCTATTACTGAAAAGATAACATGAGTAATAATTATGGAGTGCTGTGATTGAGATTATTAGTTTTATTGGTATCGTCACATAAAGATCATATAGTTTCTGAGCTCTGTGTTTTAACAATACCAAGATCAAAGAAAATTTGACCAAAATTCCAAGCTGCAATATATCAATAAACATAATCCTTCTAAAACTCAAACTTAATCTTCAAAGAGATCTTTACAACCAGGCCTGTGTGCAACATTCAACTGTAATGGTGTTTTTAGTCAGTACAGTGAGTGAATATGCTAAACATTGCTGTTCTAAACATCACTCGTGCTCTTTGCCCACCTTCGTGGGTATATTAGGAGTATGGGTATGATGAGAAAGGAAAGAATAAAAGCCCAAACTGAGCTTCTAGAGCCAGTACCTAGCAACATTACCAATGACATTGTATTCTCCCAGCAAATGCCATCCATGGAATATCCTACCTAACAATGTGTGAGTTACCCTCAAATGAGTGATGCTTACAGATCGTAGCTGTTCTACCACCAGCTAGGGCAAGGTGTTGTTAGTATAGTGTGCCTTGCTAAACTGCCCACTGGCTACCCATTTCACAGCCATACAAGGACAGGGTCATGCTCAGAGGCATTCATCCGCTAAGTATAAATAAATAGGCTGAGGAGAGGTGAAATGAAATGCATGTGAACTGCATGTTTACACATCGGCACAGCTTACTAAAGAACACATCATTGTAGAAGTAATTCTCAAAAAAACACTTAAATTTCAGCAGCGTAGGGTGCTCATAGGGCATGTCTAAGGTACTTTACTTTTTGTAGGAAACTGTATATTTTTTTCTGCTATTATCAGACTCTTCAGACCATGAAGAGTCAGAGTAAATGAAGCATGAGAAGCAGGATGAATTTTAGAACAGAGAATTATTTGGAAAGTGGATATTGAAAATGGTAATTAAAAACTTAAGTTTTATATGATACTATATCATTCAGCAAGGAAAAATAGGATCAAAAGTCTGGATAACAAACTGAAATTTAGGAGCAGCAGTTTGTAAAATGAAAAGTTATATAGTATGTGTGTATAGGAGAACAGAGATGATAATGTGGCGTGAGTTGTAAAAAAGACTGGAAAAAGGATGCATTCTGTAGAAACTAAAGATGGAAGCAGCAGCCAAATTTCTAAATAGTATCTATGTGTTAGACCAGAAGTGCTGAGGAGTCAAGTATGACATCTGGGTTAGTGGTCCCAAGGGCTGGGATGCAGTTCACTTTGTCTATAGCCTGAAGAGCGAAGATGCGAAGCAAAGGTTAATCTCCTACTTTTTTCTCCATTAAATCTATAAGTGCATCTGAGGCAGCTGCTTAGTTTTTACACCAATGAATCCCATAATTCATGGCCTATTCCAAATTATTTATTTCAAACAGTACATGCCGTGCTCCCTAGAAAGTAAGTGTGTGTGTGTAGACAGAGGAAGTCTCTGGCTGTTAGGGAGAGACAGGGTCAAAGAGGGTTATGAGGGGTACAGAAAGCAGATGTCTCTGATAAGGATTGTTTCCCTTCTGCCCAGTCAGGGAACATATGCAAATGGAGAGAAGATAAACGCCCACAAACTTTTTTTGTTAAACATTCAAGAACATGGGACATTCAACTTTTAAATTGTGTGCTTAAATATTTAAACAACCTCTAAATTTCCACAACAAACAAACTCAGCTGATTTCCTCCAATTAAAAAAAAAAGGATGATCTTAATGTTATGATTTTACTGACAAGGGAAATTGGCCTTGGGTTTTTTCCTTTCGGATGGATCCCCATCCAAAATTATTAAGCTCTTTTAGATTCTTGGAATGGAATAGTGCTGGCTATGAGTCTAAAAGTAATACCGTCATTAGATTTATGGACAAAGAAATTATGCAATGTGAAATAATAGAAGTCAAAATAATACTGTAATCAAGTCAATAACTTTCATATTGACTTAAATGTAATTAATTTGCAGCAACTGAGGTATTTCTTTGTTTCAGAAACGAAGCATGAGCAAATAATATGGAAGATATAATGAAGTGATATTGGGAGATTTTATACATTTCTAACCAGTCCTGTAATATTAACAATATTAACATCTTTTGCTTAATATTAAGGGGTTTTTTTAGATCGATATACAGTAGAATTTTGGCTGAAATAAATATAGTGTCATGTTATTTTTTAGATAAACAGAACGAGACCATCCTTCATAATAGAAGAAACCACTGATAAGACTGGAAAAGATCTTAGCAGTAGATATCACCTATTTTGCACACACAGAAAATCACATGTAAATGGGAAATTCTAGTAGCTGTATCACACTTAGATCTACTAAGATATCTTTGTTGGTTTTCTGCTTCAAGCATCTTTGGGGTAAAAAAGTTTTGGGGAATACCAAATTGGAATCAAAAGGTGATTATGAGTCTCTCAAGTTATCTGTAATTGTGGTTATATTAGAAAATAATTAAGTTGTGGTACATCTTAACAGTTCCCATCAGGACTGAACCTTCCTAGGCTCAGAGAGGAAAACAAAGCATAAACTAACCTAAGGAAATATGAAGCAAGCAGCTCCTGCTGAAAGATGCTTGCCATCTTACTTGACAAGTGACACGGTGTTGAGGTCCGTGTCGGAGAAGGGAACAGACGACACACCAATATGATGTGGAACTGATTCCGATTTATTAAGCAAGTGTAAAGCCTTATATATGTTTTGAGTACGTGCAGGATACAATCAGCATAATTTGTGCCAAAGGCTAAAAATATATCTGTTCATGGTCAAATCTCCAGGTGTTCAGCTTCATCCCTCCCGTGCTGCCAGCAGAACTTTTTAATGATCTTGGTTATCTTTCTTGTGATTCTCTGCTGGTAACCTCCTAACTTGGGCTGCTATGTTTAACATTCCTTTGTCTAGCTTCTGTTCCTTCTGCTTCACACAATTTGTTATTAAAGACACATTACAGAATTCTCTTGTACACTGGCTAAAGGCTTATGGCCTCTGGTAAAGGCCGCAACAACACGGTAATGGAAGAACTATGTAATCAAATAAATAATAAAAAGGAAAAGAAAGAAAGAAAGAAAAAATTTTAAATCCACCTCTAATACATACTCTGTTTTTTCTTACATGTCTTAGGAGAGAGTCTTCGTCTTAGCAGAAGTTACCACCTTTATACATTACCTTTTACATTTCCATCAAGAAGTGAACTTGTTCCCAAAATTACCTTAACATGGAGTACAAGAGGTGGTATAGTGCAGAAAGAAGGGTGTGTGTGCAGGAAACCAACCCTCATAGCTAGAAGAAGCCTGGAAGATGGCAGCATGTAGTGGAGGCAAATACAGTTTGGTGCTTAAATGTGTCTGTGCAGCCACAGTCTTGCCACACAATGTACAGTGTGCTGCACAGTGCCACCTGAAGGACCCATATGGGGGAGAAAGAGACTCAATACACAACCACTGTGTTGGGAGGCACTCTTGTGTCTCTGACACTGTCTGCCAGAGAAAGAAAAGGGTAACATTGATGCATTCAGCAATTGAATGAAATTGTTTCAGACTCTGATGATTTTAAAAGTGCTTTCCAGGGAAGCAGGTTGAGGTGTCTTCTATAGAGACACAAATCTGTAGTGAAAAGATTGACTTCTAAGTCACCTTCATAAACCTGAACAGTTAGAGGAAGTGTAGGAAATTCCAAAAGAAAAGGAGATCTGAAATATACTTGAACAAACTAGGGTTTTTTAACTCCCTGGTAGTAGAAGTAAAATGATAAAAATGCTGCTAAAATAGATAACATTATAAGTTTTGTTTTCTTTTAATTATGCTCAGCAATATTTCAGAATTTAATATTGTTGCTATTAGTATGCAGTCATTGACTTTGAACCTTTAGGCAGCTCTATAAATTTTCTGCATGCTCCTTCCCACAAAACATTCTGTGGTTCTCAATACAGACTGAAACCTTTGCTATAAGCAAAGCAGAGGGACTGCTGTTTCTTGCACCAGCTGTTGCACTCTTAGAAATTGAGAAGTGTAATTGACTGGGTGTAGTGATCCCTTGGAAGGCCAGACAAAGCAGAAAAGCTATGTCATGCAGCTATAAATGCAGAAGTCATAGAGGGTAGCATTGGCAGCTTTCCATCACCTCCTTTGCCACTGCTAATGTCTTCCAAGCCATTTTAGGGCAGTCCACACCCAAGCAGATACAAATTTCCAAACTTTTCTGCTTGTGAGTTTTACAGTGCTAGGCCATGCATTACTGCTTCTGGGGATTTACATATGAACACGTGTACATCTAAAATAGATAATAAGTGAAGGAAGCCATTCTTGGGAATTGCTGAGGAGAAGCAATGCCCTATATCTGCTATGTGCTTTCCCAGAAATGCCTACCAGTTTTTGTTGAGGGTGCTGGGATCTTTGAGCAGGATCTTCTGGAAGGCTGATGTGTATTTTCAGCAGGTAGATAAATGGTCTGGTGCTGAGACTTGGTGCATTAGGCATTCTTTTGCCTGGTGTAGCTCCATCTCTAAGGTCATCTCTGTCTTTCCAAATTTTTCCTCATTATCTCTGACTCTGTCATCTGTCAATGCATAATTCTTACAGCTTTTCCACTTGGGTTCTGTTAAAATTTATATAATCCATTTTTTCTTCTGGGATCTAGCTGATTTTTGTTGTAATTTTTTTTTTCCATATTTACATTTTCCTTTATTTCATGCAGCTAAAGGAAATACTGCCTCAGGTATTCATTCTTGTGATAGACTTGATCTTTTATGAAATTCTTATTTTGTCTCAGAAATATTTATTGTTTGATTTTCATTATTTTGTTTTGATCTATGGAGTTGACACTTCTTTGCTGTTCTGTGATAGTTTATCACTAGGGACAAGATGAAAATACTTTAAAAATGTAAGAAATAACTGAATCTTGAAAAATTCTTTTGAAATAATTGTTTCAGAGGCTGTCTTGAGCACAGCAACCATGAAACAATAAGAGTTTTTATTTTTCAAAACAGTGAGGAGAGGGGGCAATGGAACTACCACCTTGTACTTCCAGAGGGCAGACTTTGGCTTGTTTAGAAGACTGACTGAGTTCCCTGAGAGGCAGTCCTGAATGGTAGAGGAGTCCAGGAAGGCTAGACATTCTTCAAGAAAGAAATCTTAAATGTGCAAGAGTTGTCTGTCCCCTTGTGCTAAAAGATGAGCTGACTGTCTTGTTTGGATGGAGAGCTTTGTCTATACCTTGGGGTCTGTACCTTTATGGCCTTTGGAAGAAGGGGCAGGCAACTCAGGAGCACTACAAGGGGGTTATATGAGGTTATGCAGGAAGAAAATTAGAATGGTCAAGGCCCAGACAGAATTTAATCTTCCTACTACCATAAAAGATGACAAAAGTTGCATCTATAAATATATGTCCAGCAAAAAAGGAGGACTAAGGAGAATCTCCATCCTTTATTGGATGCAAAGGGAAGCATAGTGGCAAAGGATGAAGAAAAGGCAAAAGTGCTTTTTATGTTCTTTACCTCAATCTTTAATATTAGACCAGTTGTTCTGCAGGTGCCCAGCCCCCTGAGCTGAAGGACAGGGACAGGAAATAGAACCAAACCCTCATAATGGAAAGGAAAAATGATCAGTGACCTGCTTCATCACTTAGAAACAGACAACTCTGTGAGGGTGGATGGGATCCACATGAGGATTGTTGACTTGCAGAAGGTAGAAAACCTGTGCAGGGAGATTAGGACATGCTGAATTGGTGGGCTGAGGCCAGTGGTAAGAGGTTCCACAAGGCCAAGGGGTGGATCATGTACTTGGTTCACAACAGCCCCAGGCAGTGGTACAGGCTGGGGCAGAGTGTCTGAAAAGAAGCCTGGCAGGAAGGTACCTGGGGGTGCTGGTCAACAGCAGCTGAACATGAGCCAGCTGTGCCCAGGTGGCCAAGAAGGCTAATGGCATCCTGGCCTGTGACAGCAATAATGTGACCAGCAGGACCAGTGCAGGGATTTTCCCCCTGTGCTTGGCACTGGTGAGGCTGTTCAGCTTTGAGCTCCACATTGTAAGAAAGATATTGAAGTGTTGGAGCATGTCTAGAGAAGGACAGCAGAGGTGAAGGGTCTAAAGTACAAGTCCTGTGAAGGGTGGCTGTGGGAGCTGGAGCTGTTTGGCTTGGAGAAAAGGAGGCACAAAGTAGACCTTCTCTCTCTGTACAACTCCCTCTAAGGAGTTTGTAGTGAGTAGGAGTTGGTCTCCTCACCCAGGAAACAAGTGATGGAAAGAAAAGAAATGGCCTCAAGTTGAGCCAGATGAGGCTGGGATAGAATACTGGGGAAAAGTTCCTCATCAAAAGGGTTATCAAGCATTAGAACAGACTGCTCAGACAAATAGTGAAGTTGCCATCCCTAGAGGTATTTAAAGACATGTTGTTGTGTTACTTAGGGACATTAATGTTTAGTAATGGACTTGGCAGTGCTGAGTTTGCCTCAATGGTCTTAGAGGTCTTTTCCAGCTTAACTGATTCTATGATCTTATTCCTGTATTTCAGCTAAATAAAAGTCCTATGAGTTCAGTTTCCTCATAAACTCATCTTTTTTTATGTTTTGGGTCTTTTAATATCTTTCATAGCCATTTAGTTGACTCACATGCTATTTCAGATCTTCTTTATTTAAAATTCAGTAGATTCAGAAGTAAAGTCATTATCAGAAAAGAACTCTTTCATTTGTTCAAATTACTGGAAAAACTTGAAAGTGCTACATAGTGTGACAATATTTAAAGGTCAGTGCTTAACTCTGTGTTGTACAGAAGAGCTTTTTGGCATATGTTTCTTTGGTTTCTGAAAAGTAAATAGATAAAATAGAATTTTTTAAAAGAAAGGATTTTCTTGGAGGTTTCACTTTCCCCCCTTTGAAATTTCCTCTGTGTCCTTAGTGGGGTCTGTGACCTGTCTTTTCATTAGGAATACCATAATCCTTTAGTTCTTCGTACCATTGAGCTAAGCTTTTCCATGCAAGGTTCTCTATTGAACATCAGTCTAGCTTTGTCATGTATGCTAGTATAATTGTATACTCAAAGGCTAATATTTAAAATTAATTTTAAGAATTAATTTTCATCATTTCAGAATAGGATACTCAATAAATTTAATTAGAAAGATAAAGGTAGTTATGTCATGAAATCTAAGTGTTTACAGATTCTTGTTTGGATGTATGGTAGTTATAATGAATGGATGGTCATCTTCTGCCAAAGTACCAGGCAATATCTCAGATATGAAAGTTTTAAATGTATTAATGTCTTTTCCACTGCTAAGCACTAGTGGCAATGATATATCCATGTGTGAGTCAGCACAGGCAGGCATCTGGGACAGCTAGAAACCCTCAGTTAAAATTTATTTCTGTTTCCTCACTAACAGGAGATCCCTGCAGTGCCCAAGCAGAGGTGGACAAACACAGCTAAAATTCATAAAATCTGCCGGTGTTATGATGTCAAATACTGTTTAGCAGTGTGTCTAAAGTCCTAAATAAGAATAAATCACTATTTCAGGTGGAGATATATTTAAATTGCCTTAAAACTTGAATGTGTTTTTATATTAAATATAGGTCTGTAGAAAGTATACATGCAAAATTTAAAATGATGTGTACGTACATCTGGAGCACATAGAGGAACCTGGCTTTCTAGATCTGTTGTGCTATTACAGGATTTGTCTATGCTTTGGTGTAGGTCATAATTGATGAGAGAAAAATACTGATACGTGCCATGATATCAGGAAGAAATGGCAGACAGTAATACAGTCTCAGGTTTTTTTATGGATTTGGACTCCAGCTTGTCTTTGACAGAACAAACTAGTGTCATTGGAATAATCCTGGTTTTTAAACCATGAAGCGGATGACTGTGTTTCACTAAGTCATCCAAGAAAGAAATTGGGCAATGGAACCTGGGTTTCACATGGAGACAGAGAATTTTCCACTTCTAAGCTGAGTGCAGAGAGCCCATTCAAACCCCTAACCCAGAAAGCCTATCAAACCCCACTATTGATTCAGAGTAGGTAGCTGAAGAATAGATGCACATATACCGACCTAGAAAAAAAAATTTCTTTTGCAATCAGCTCATAAACTTTCAGTTACTTCTTATCTTGATACCAGAAGCAGTTTTGCCTCCTCTGCCAAACAATCAAATTGTTCTTCATGGGGCCTTAGAAGTATTCAGGAAAAAAGAAGGAACAGGAAAAAAAAAAAAAAAAAGAAAAGAGAGAGAGAGAAAAGAAAGGTTCAAATTCTTGAGATGAGGTGATGCTTAATATAAAGTCTTACATTTTTTATATCTTAATATAAAGTCTTACCTTTTTTTGAATCTTACTGCTTCTTACCCTAGGAAGAAGAGATAGAAAGAAAAAATGGAGGAGCAAGGGGCAGAAGAAGGAAAAAAAAAAAAAAAAAAAAAAAAGCACAACTCAAACTTGCTAAACTTAGAAGAGACCAACAGCAGATTTTTTTTTTTAGCTAAACTTAGCTCAAGTTCTGAATTTTAAATTTGGCAGACTGAGGTGTTGGGTGTGTCAGAAATGAGAGAGGCAGAAAGACCTTCCTGGAAATGATGCATGTGAGAACTCAGACTCCATCTTATGCTTGTATTCATCACTGCCTCTTTTTGCTGCACTATTCAGAAATGCGTTCATAACAAACAAAAAAAACCCCAACAACAAAAAAACAACAACAACAAAAAACTTAAATAAACTGCAGATTATTTGCTTGATTTAGGTAATCTTTAAGGATATTGCCAAACTCAGTAAAAAGTTTTGCTGGGAAAATAATGCACTACATTATCTACTACCTTCCTTCAAATACAAACTTCATAAAAAGACAAAACAAAAAAAGGATTTTGCAAGCATGTTAGCAAATATAAATCCTGCTGCTAAAGTCTGATTGCTTGCTATTCTTGTCTCACACTCACTTCAAAAAAACGGTTGAAGCTGCTTAAAAGCTGGAACTGATGAACCTATACATAAATGATTAGGAATGCTCTGCTAATAATTTCCAGTAAAACTCATCACTGAGTTTCCTTAGGAGCACGTCAGCCTCTGCTTTGAATGCTACTTAGACTTGTAAAACCTTTTATTGAGCAGTCCAGTTATTCTCGAAAATAAATTGTCCAAGTCAATTCTGTTAATACTGTCACAGATTGGCTTTTTCATTGTGGATTGTATCAGCCTCTTCAGTGATTGCCTGTTGTCTTGGCAGGAAGATGCATTCTGACCATTACTGTCTGCCAGTGACAATTTTTCCCTTAATTTAGGAATTCCTACTTTTCTTGAAGGCCAGCTGGAAGCAGCTAACACATTACAGCAACTTCCTCAGCTGTTGGCCTTGGGAATATGTATTCTCTCCAGAATATATATCTTTGGCAGGGAACAGAAAGAAGGAATCTTGGGTAGCGGGTGTGCATGCCAAGTGTAAGGATTGTTATATTTAACGCCTAGGTTTTTGTCCCTGAAATTATGTCTAAAAGAAGTTCAAAAGTAGGACAAAATTCAAACAGGGTGGTAAGATTTCTTTTTAAAGAAAAAGTTACTTTAAAAAAATAGCTGTTAACTATCTTTATGGAGGATTTTTTTGTAATCTTTAACAGGAAGGTTTTACATGTCTTGCTGCTTGAATGGTTTTACAGTACCTTTAGGACCGTGTCCAAGATGCACAGATTAACAGCCACATAAAAAAACCCCTCTGGCTGTGTACTAGAACATTTAGTCTAAACCTACAAATACAGTTGTCCTACAGGAATTTTTGCTAATCAGCTACATGGCCTTAAAGTGTAGGTCATCTGAACAGTGGGAAGTAAAAATGCAATTAACTCCCACAAAAATAAAGTATTGTATGTGCAAAATTGACATGCAGGAGATAGAGTGGGTGGGAAGAAAAACAATAGAAATGTGTTCTTCATTCACTAATAATAAAAGCTGGGGCTGAAACCTGCTGAATTAATGAAAATGCTACATATTGTTTGGGAGTGGGCATTTTCTGTAAATCTTATATATACGTATACATATATATATATATTCATACATATTAACACAAAAACATGCAAGCAGTTTTGACAGATACGTTTATTTCTGATTAAATCCACCGATTAATATGTAAAAGTGAAAATATTTTTTTTTAATTTGAAATTGAAAACTTTGTTAGAGTTTTAAACATGGAAAGTCCAGAAATATCAAAGTCCAGTCAGCTTCAAATACATACCATGAGCACTACCTAAAATGTGACATCCAGTGAAAGGTACTTATGTCAGGACAAACTCATATTTAAGGCCGCTTCATGGACACAGAAACCTCACTATTCGTCTGTGTAGCTATAGCAAGTGCACTGCTAAATGCCTGATGCTTTCTCTGTTTCATACTATTTCGTATTACTTTGAATATGAGCTAGAATAGCTAATAGCTAATATGAGCTTTTATGGTGAAAGGGATTTTTTTTTTTTGGCTTCCAGTCAGATTCTTAATTTCAAAGTCAGACACCACCGCTGCTGCAGCTATGTGAACATAGAAGAGCACAGCATGCTTTTCAGATCCCTCATTGATTTTAAATACCTAGGTGTTTGGGAAAAGTCTTGCTCTACTTGCATACTGACTAGGTTGGGTTTAAAAGTTTTGGATTACAAATCACAAGGGTAGTCCTGCTTCTTCTCATTGTTCCTCAAACATCTTACAAGACTTAGTAAGTTCCCATTTTTTAAAAAATAAGAATAAATGCACTGTTAAAATTTAGTACATTTCTGGGGGGGAAAAAAAAAGAGTGTAGAGCACAAATTTCTTTATTTCCTGCTTTGCATGTATTTCCTTTATGAACTGAGACATTTCATTTAATCATCCTTTGATGTCAGTCTCCAGAGTTGTGATACTAATAAGTTGGTCAAGCAAGACTAGAATTAATTGTTTGCAAGATCTCTGTATCTTGGGATGGAAAACTACACTGTAATGCTTCATAACACTCTGAAATAACTCATCAAGGCCAGTGGATGCTCAGTTATTTAAAGGATATTAATTCACCAATTAAGATTGTAATGCCAAAATCTTGCCAGATTCTGTATAGAAATTCAGCACCTAAACTGTGACTAGCTGAGAGATCTGTCTGTTTGAAGTGTGTTGTGCCAAATGCAGTCACAACAAACTTTCAGGCCAGAGCTCATTTGATGTAGAGAAGATGTGACTGCTTCCAGAGTGCTCTCCACAAAGGCACCTGCCTACATGAATTGTTTGGCATTATCGATTAGCAGATAAACCATTGGAGCCCATTTTGTTAGCAAAAGACTAGTGTTCTTCAAATCCCATTCTCCCCTCCAGTATTCCAGGTGGCTGCATTGCACTTACTCACTTAAGTTAACCTAAGGGTGGATAAATTATTTTTGGAGATCTTACGTACTTGGTTCATCTCCCATGTCCTCCTTCTCTGTAGCTGACAAAAGGAATTCCACGTGCTCACACATATTCTGACTTCATGATAAACATGTAAAGCTTTGAAGGGAAAAAAATGTAATAATATGTGCAATGTTACTCTTAAACTAAGATCACCATGATAACATTTAAAGATTATCTTTCCTTATTAGACATCTTCAGCATACTAGCTTCATCATATCACCTTTATTTTGTCTTTACTCGCACATTTGTTTTCTCTTTGTGTTGTAGTTTTAGTTTTGTCTTTTTTTTCCCTTTTTAAAATTTTTTATTTCATTGTCTCAATTTTAATTTCATTAAAATATTCCAAAAAATAAATATCTCTGAAACTATGATGAGAGGAATTTAAGGAGTAGTCAGAATTTAGGCAAAATTAAAATCTATGTTTCGTCTGCTATTGGGGATAAAATTTGTGTAGGTATACATATGATTTTACATGTTCACTATGTGCATCATGTTGGCTGATATAGGAACTCGTTACTTTTAGCTGCACTGAGAAAAAGCAGAGAATTCAAGAAAAGGAGTTCAGTTTAGAGGTTTTTCTCATGCAATTTTAAATTTAGATTTGAAGTTGATAGCATACTTCGAAATACTTCAGTACTAACTGATTTCCCTCCTGTAAACCATATATTGGTAATATGCTAAACTGTGGTTGATTCTGAATAGACAACTGTGTATTTGTAATTTAATATTTTTACATGTCTTGGCTCATGGAGGCTGTATCTGATTATCAGAAAGATACAGTTCTATATTGTCTACAGTTCTATATTAATCTCTGAGAACAGGAGCAAAAGCAAGTCCACTTGGCTGCCTTCATAAAATGCCAGCATTTGATTTCATGTGGTTACAAGTTCAGTCCTCTGTGAAAACATCCAAGTGTCTATCTTAGTGTCTTGTATCTCTCTTGGAGTCTTATGAATCCAAAAGACAGAAGTCAGAAGTCTCACTTATCTTGATGCATATATTGGGGAAAGCCCTTTATTTCCCATTTAGCATGTGTAAATCTTTCTTCCAAGTAAGTGTTTAAAATGTCACTCAGATATCACAGAGATAACCAATCCAAAGGGTAAACACTTGATTAGTGTTTCCTGTAGTCAAAGTTTATTCATCCTTTGCAGAAAACTATTCTTCTCAATCTCGAGACAAATGGAAACATTTCTTGGTTTAGCACCTTCTTGTCTTCCTTATTTCAGTTATTTTTCAGCTACTTCTTGAAGCCTCCCAAGGAAGTACATTCTGAACATTTTTGTAATGAAAATTATTTTGAAAAATATTTTCAGGTTTATGTGGCAAAATTTGCAGCCTGAGCTCTTACATTATTCATTATAAAAGAAACTGATCAGTATTTGAAGATGCTCTCTATAGAACATTTCTGTAAAACTTAATGAAATTTCTGGGTACCTGAATTAAAATCATTAAAGGCTAGAAGAATAATTCCAATATGTAATTTTTAAATAGATTTGTAGTTAAAGCAATAGCATCTGTGTCAAATGGAGAGAAAATGAATTCATGTCCTATGAAATTTTGTTAACAAAAAGTCTTATAAGGTGAAAGTATGTTTTGGTTTGGGTTTTTTTTTTTTTTTTTTTATGTTTTGTAAGCATCTGTACAGCACTGTGCAAGTTTTCACTCTAATATATTATGTTGCTGTAATAGAAGTAGAATGTTACCATTGTGACAGTGCTCAGTTGTTTTATTTTCTTACTTCATTCTGTGTGGCAACAAGATGGCAAGGTTAATTAAAGACCAGGCATCATGTCTCGCACTATGTTTTACTTGTGAGACACATACAAAAACATGAAGATGTGATGCAAAAACAGGAGGCATACACACTGCTCAGCAGAAAGAGCACTTTTGCTGTGATTAATTAATGGCTTTATTAAAAATTCTTCTCTCTGCTAGTATCTGTGGATGTTTTTTCCATCACTTTAACTTCTAATAAAGGTAAATTAGTAAAAAGATAAAAGAGTTCTTTGCTTTCTTCAGGCACATTGCTGTGTTTGAATTTCATCACAGGCACTACAAAATGGACTAGGAAAGCAATAGGATACTGGAGTGAATTCTTCAATTAATACTTCTAATCAATTTGTCCTTTTTTAATTGATTTTCATTTAGCTAATGGAATAGAATTCAGAAATCTTGGCATGCTGACATCTGAAGAAGCAGCTACTGACTTCATGTGGACTTGAATTTTACATACATGATTATCAGCAATGAATGTGTCTTCTTTGTGTTCCAGTGCTCCGTCACCTGTGGCAAAGGAATGCAGTCTCGAGTCATCCAGTGCATGCATAAGATCACAGGAAGGCATGGCAATGAATGCTTTTCTTCAGAAAAGCCTGCAGCCTACAGACCCTGTCATCTCCATCCCTGCAATGAGAAAATCAATGTTAACACAATAACATCACCCAGGTTAGGTAAGCAGTCAAAAATGACAAACCTCTTCATTTCTTTCACTCCATAGAGTAAAAATGATTGAAGTTTAGAAACAGAAGTCTAGAACACAGGGAGTATTCAGGAGATGTGAATTCTGTGCAGAGACTGATCTTCCTGCCTCAGGTTTTCAGTATGTACGTCAGAGACTATAACTAAGAATGATGAAGGGATTTGTTATCCAAGGAAGGACCTTATTATAAGACTGTATGGTATTTAGGGAACAAAACATCCCATATGAAAATATATTTATATTAGAGACACTGTAAACATACGTGTTTTTTATATATATTCACCCAGTCAATTTTATCAAACCTTTCTAAAGTAAGCAGATACCTTCTTTTCTGTTTAAAAATTCTGCAAACTGTGTTTTCTTGGTATTTGTGAGATCAAGGAGGCCCTTATTTGTTCTTTAAATACAAACAGCTCTTTCCACTTGTCTTTAGTTCAAATGTCTATATCTATGCCTGATGTATTACGATGTGTGAAGGAAAATTTCTTCAAATGAGGAGATTTGCTTTATCTGGCAGAACCCATTTCTCTTCTGTTCTTAAAGAAATTATGTTATTGCATAACTACAGAATGGTTAATTCTTGTAGTTTTTGTTTCCTCATGCATTGTTGATGATGATTGCCATCAGTTTCCCTAATCATTCATCTGGATCTTGAGCATGACTGGAATATTCAAAGGTTTGCTATAACACAGCACACTCTCTCCAGCTGATTTGCCAGAGCCCTTGTTAAGATCAACCTTCCTGTCCAATAGATTACTCCTGCACGGAAAACAAGACTGGCATTTCAGACTGTGTGCAATACTTCTTTTAAGACAGTGAAGGGTATTTCTCTTTGAGGTCTTTAATCTTTGAACATTTCTGTGCAGTAGTCATTGTTTCCATTTGCTGTTACTTATGGCCCTCCCCTTCCTATTTCACTGTATGACGGTTCCTCTCCTCTATACTTTGTCTTTCTTTGTTCATCTGGTCTCTCAGAAGCAAGAGGCCATCTCCCCATCATTGGTGATTTTTCTCTGGTGAGGTTATATAAGCAATTTTGTGTCACAGTCAAGTGAATCAGAAAGAATCACACAAAAAAT
Source organism: Certhia americana (assembly GCA_018697195.1). NCBI lineage: Eukaryota > Metazoa > Chordata > Aves > Passeriformes > Certhiidae > Certhia > Certhia americana. The sequence goes on along the minus strand of CM031878.1, from coordinate 42,510,153 downwards.
AGTGTCAATTAAAATCTGACAATGTGAAGTGCAAAAAAAAAAAAAAAAAAATATTGGGCTATGTTGTCCTCATGGCATGAATTTTGTAGCACAGATATTAGTAATCTACAAATTGATGTCATCCAGCAAGGAGTCAGAATGAAATCCAGTAGAAACCTTAAAGTCTCCACAATACATAATGCCATGCTTCTCTTCAATATATTGTTAATTTTGGCCTCAAATTCCATTCTTACCATGCAGTAGAGATCTTTTGATTTGGGGGTAGGGCTAGTGAAAGCTCATGGGGTTTGCACCACAAGCTCTTTTACAAATTTCTCTTCTGTTAGCATGTGAGATTAACCCAAATCTGATACTGACTACTTTTTCAGTGGTTGGGATGGGTTTTGTACAATATCTTGTTTTTGTGCCCTGTTTTTCACTAGGTTTCTGTTTTATTTCCATGTATGCACATACTACATATGCAAATATTTAGTTATACTTGATATGTATTAACTAAATATGTAAAGGTCCAACATTAGTACCAAGGTCCTTCTATGATAAGCTGTGTAAAGAGGCTTTTGTAAGTGAAACAAGGCAGAAAGATGAGCTCCACTCACTTGTGAGAAGACAGCTGCATGACATTAAAGTAATTGAGTTCAATGCAACTTAATCCAATTTGTAAATAAAGCTGGCCTTAAAAGTTTTTGATGTTGAATATATTGAAAACAGGAGGATAAGGAAATTCCTTTTTTGTTAAATACCTACATCTCTAACCCTTTCTCTTCTCCAGATACAGTTCTTATGTCCTTTTCTCTTTTGCTACATGATTGTTCCCTAGTAAAGGCAACAGTAATGTATATTTGATTTTGCTGTTGTTGTTTCACAGCTGCTTTAACATTCAAGTGCCTAGGAGACCAGTGGCCTGTGTACTGCAGAGTGATAAGAGAGAAGAACCTCTGTCAAGACATGAGGTGGTATCAGCGATGCTGTGAGACATGCAGGGACTTTTATGCGCAAAGAATGCAACAAAAGAGTTGACCTCTGTCAGGCTGGCTAGCTCTCAGCTCTTTGCAATCTTATTATTTATAAACACACACACACCCCCACACAGGCTTTTTCAGACCAAATACTATCAAATGACATATAATTTAATCAAATTAATTTATTTTTGCCTGCCAGACATCCTTAATGGTTTTGGTTAGACAGCCAACATGTTTTATCTTCTGACATTTCATAATTAATTTTTATATGAACACTTTTGGATACATTAATCAGAATTTTTAAAGAATAGTAACTAGTATTTTAAATGTTTATTTTCATTAAGGTCATCTGTTGCAAAAAAATGTCACGTTATCTTGAATTTATTTTGCTTTAGTTGAATAGTTTTGTTGTATATGGAAATAAAGTCCTTTTTAATTTTATTATATTTTTGGCATTTGAAGTCAGAGTGATCTTGAGTTTTTTGCAACAGATGTCAAAGTGAACAAGCTAACATTATTAAACAGGTATTACAGAATGTATTGTGAAATTAGTTCATTTGATTTAGAAACATACTGAAGGGGATATTCTACTGTAACTTATAACATATTATAAGCAAGAAAATTAAAATAGCTAAGTAGAGATTTTTGATCATTCTCATGGACACATACTTGAACACAAGTATTAAATCAATGAAACACTGTAGAGATTTACACTGAATCACTGTTGCACTGTTTGAGGTAGTGTAGAGAAATGCAGTCCTAGAACTTGTACCATCCTATGAATCCACGTCTGTAGTGTTTTAACATGTCACTTAATTTTTAAAGTTTTGAAACAAAAAAACCCATGCCCCTCTATACCTTTGTGTGTCCGTTTGCAGATTTACAAATGTCCTTTCTCCTGCCACTTGTATGAATTTACCTATTAAAACATTCTCGGTTCTCTGTTGATGATTTAGAAAATAGCTTTGTAATACTACTTCAGTTTTATCTTTGTCTAATGAAAAAGTCTTTATAAAAATTAAATGTTTTACAGTTTTGTGAAACATTATGAAACAGCTAAGATTTTCCTTATGAGAAAATATTGTACATGATTCACATGATTTTTACATTTTCAATAAAAAGTAAAGCTCCTTTTATTATTTGAATTTTTCTTTTTTTGTGTGTCTGTATCTGGTAGATTAATCCATCGAGCCCTGCATGGCAGCTCAGTACAAGTGCTTTCTGACTCTTGACTTAGGCACCACTCTGCAGCTACAGACATATCAGTCTGTGAGCCTTCATATATATGGAAAGTTGAGGATAACAAAGTAACATTCTGTGGAGAGGCAGGTAGTGATCTCAGGTGAGTCCTGTAGCCACTGAACTTGGCAAGTGGACAGCAGTAGGTCTTCTGCTCCCATTTTGTGATGCAAACCTTTAAATATGCTCTGAAAATACTTAGGAGAGCAAAGCCTGAAGGCAAGACAGATGGAGAAATAAGCCAGAAAGTCATATTTTCTACTCACAGCAAAAAGGGAATGCAGCTTTATTTAAGTGCTTGTTGCTTTTCCTTCTGTGCAGAGTCTAGTGTATAGATGTGATGTAGATATCCACACAGTTTCCACAGATGGATAACCACAGATATCCACAGACAATAAACTGAGGCCCCAGTCAGGACTGTGTTTCTGTCCATGAAGAATACTTAGATGCAGTCTTAACTCCCATTGAAATCAACATCTGTGTTTCAAATAGCTGTACTATCAAAATCTTTGGTTTGGCATCTTACTGCTCTCTATTTGAAAACTGCAACTTTAATGAGGTGCTAGTGTATGATTTTAAATAAAATTCCTTCTGGTTTTGAAAAGTTAAAAAAAAAAAGAAAGATATGTTGACATCATGGAATGTTATATTTTGTACAATTAAAAAGTTTCAATGCACAGAAAGCTCAGTTGCTCTGGGGCATAACTCCTTAATGACACAGATGCACATTTGAAAGTCTAATAGAATTATTTTAGCTGGCAGGCATAGAAGCAATTATTATTCTGAATTTTCTCTGTACATAGCACCAGATCTTAGTAATGCTCCTGCACTCACTTGAATCACAATTTAAAATCAAGCAAAAGAAAAGATGCCTCCAGACTAGGGGCCAGAGGAAATTTTTTTATCAGCCAGTGATATCATCCTCACAGTTCTAAATGTTTATGCTCTGCTGATTTTGAATATTTCACTAGCAAGGATGTTGTCTTAATCACAAGATTTTAAAAGTGTTTTTTTACTCTTCCTGTATCTGTCAAAAACAAAGCAGTGATTGCTGCTGAAATCTTCCTCCCATCACCTCTATAAGATCATTAAAAGGAAGTACTTTTATTGGGAGGCAGGGATGGAAAGTTGTCGTCTAAAATGACATTTTTTAAAAATGTGATGAGTGAAATCAGGATGTTATAGTGCTGATAAGTCTGGTTCTTATTCCTTTAGCATTCGTACTTCAGAACAATTAATTAAATGTGTGTGAATCGTTTTGAAGTAGTTTTGTGTCTAAATAGCAAATATATCTCTGAATTTAAAAGCAAGTTCATGTAACTGTTTTAGTATATTCTGTCGTCATTTGGAGGAGGAGTACAGACTGAAAAATCCCTTCAGTCAGAAAATTATAAGAACATTTTGAAAAAATGCCCAGGCTATGGCCTGAGCCACAGCATGCTGTGGGGAGGGCAGGCATGTGCCAGCCTTTAAGAGTTTTCTGTACACCTGGGTTGTGGCAGGCAGTTTTTACCAGTTGTGTTCAGGCAACCCATAGCCTTATGAAGGCATAGGCAGTCCAGAGTTGTTTTGGGGGTTTTTTGTTGGGGGGGTGTTTATTATTTTTCTTTCTTCTTCAAGACCAATCTCTCTGCATTAATATGTTTTCCTTCCAGCTTGATGAATATGTAACACTTCAACAAATGAGTGTCAAATCAGTCAAGTTCGGCTGGCATGTAAAGGTGAAATTCATTCTTAACTCCTAAGGGCTAGAGTAGTCCTCTCTGCTAATTAAATAACACTTAGACCCTATTTTGTTGGATTAAGTGGGATTTAACTGGTACACAGGGATTGTGCTAGGCTGGTGCACAGCAGGTTTACTTCCTCCTCCTTCCACATATGTGCTGGCCAGCTAGAGTAGTGACAAAAAGTTAAAACAGTTACTACTTCTCATAACTCTCTTAAAGAAATTCCTGAATTTTAATTGTTGTCATTTATTCTGAAGGGAAATTGCTGTTTTCTTCTGGAGGAGCTGGGTTACATTTTGGGTTTTTAGAGGTTTTTTCCATTCAGTTTTCATCTTCTTCAGTGACAGAAAAGCAACCATTTGCCTATTAGAAAAATACACTAAAAATAGAAAGCTTGCCTGCATCATAAGACCAATGGAGGCCCTAAAACATAACAGATCAATTATAAAAAGAAAAATTATAAAAAGAATATTAGAAGCACTCAGAAAGAATTTAAAGAGGTCTTTACAAAAGATGTACAAACTAATAGAAAGGGAACTTGAAATACATGCAGACCAGGAAGCCAAATGGGGAGATGCTGGGACCATCTGATAGCACAAGTGTGAAAGGGACACTCTAGAGTGATGAAACAATGAGTTAATTACTTCAGTTAATTGCTTCAGTTAATTACTTTTGTTGGCTTTTCCAGATGAAATGTTGCAGGGTTCCTTGTAGCAGAGATGTCAGAGAAGTTGGATCAAGGTAAAGAAAATATCCAGGAAAGTAAGACCAAATAAGTTTGTTAGATGCAAACAATATCTAGGGTTGCAGTCACCTGAGAATACTGAAAGAACACAACTGGGAAATTGGCATCAAGGCCACTTGCCATGGTACCCAAGCTGTCATTGCAGTCAGTCTGCCAGAGGACTGGCAGACTGCAGTATAATTTCTGCCTGTGGAAAAGGCAACTCCTTGAGCTACACATTAGGCAGTCTTGCCATAACAGCTAATGAATAAACATAAGAGCCCTGAGCACCTGGATAAGCATTTGCACTTGGGTGAGATCAGCATGGCTTCAATGTGAACGGAGCAAAGATTTGCTGGATGCAGAAATCTCTGATAAAGTTCAGTATTACTGGATATTCAAGAAACTGCATTCACATAGGACTACAGGAACGATATTTATGGCTTGAAAGGTGATTAAAGGACTGGAAGCAAAATGGTCACCTTTTGGATGGAGAGGAGTCAGCAGTATGGTTCCCTAAGGGGCTAGTTTTTTTTGGCATTTTCATCTGTGGCATGGAAGAGGAAGAGTAAAAACTGAGTTCTCCATCTACACAGGTGACATTAAGCTCTTCTTCTTAACCTAAGCAGGTTAACTCCTGCCTCAGCTGTCAAGAAACACTATGTGATTAGACAAGATGTTAACTGAAAAACTTTTATGTAGGTAAATGTCAATAATTATAGCTATGAAAATAGCCTGAACCATTCCTATGAGATACTGAATTTGCAATTAGCAGTCTCAGAAGTGAAGTGACTAGGCATATGAGAGTTACTGACTGCTATGAGAATAGCAGGGAAAAAAGCACCAAAAACTGATGGATGTTATCAGAAGAGAAGAGATATTTTTTTCCCATTTTTGGAACTGGTGTAACTACAACATGAGCATTGTATTCATTTATGGTTGCTGTATTCTTGTGAATGACATAGTGGAATTACAGTGTTAACACATTGAAAATGAAAAATAGCAAGGAGATAGACTAGGTGGCTTACAAGATGAGATTAAAAAGGTTGATAGAAAAGATTGAAAAGAAGAAGACTGAGATAACTATAGTTTTAAAAATCCTAAAGGTGGTGGATTATTAGAGTTAATGTCCAATATCACAGACAGAACCAAGCCTGGCTTTCCTGGCCTTGTTGGCTCAGCTAATTAGCAGCAGCTGTGGTGTTTGACCACAGAGACACTTATGACCCACCATGGCACTGAGGAGAAGTCCAGACCTGTCAGAGCTTTTAGGATTCCCTTCCATAAAGCAGTTTTAAAGTGAGGTGAAGGAAGGACTTAATCTCTGATAGAGGGTTCAATCCGAGGTTTTTATTCCGGCATGCATGCCTCTGAATGTAACAAGTCTTCTAACAGAATTAATCAGAATTGTAGCCGAAGTCTGTAGAGGCTATAGTGGCTGCTATTACTGCTGATGGAACTGCAGATGGAAGTCTGATGCAACACTCTCTCTAGACCGCGTGGTCCCAGTCCCTTTTTACCTGGGGAAAGGGGAGGTGGGGAGGAGGGGAAAGCCACCAACCAAGTACCGGAAGGGGGGGTTTCCAAGGAGAAAGGACACCTGGAATGCCCAATGCCCTAAAGGGTACAGAGTATCTTTTAAATCTGCCAACCACTCGACGGCCTTTTGGGATTCCAGGGTTGATAGACAACCTTTCAGGGGTCAGGGTGGGGATAGGAAGGCTGATTGACACAAAAGGGGGGGAAATCTCTAGGGGAGGAATCAAGACTTCAGGTAAACCATGAAATTGCACTACTACAGTGGATAAGCTGCATGGGGAGCTCTTCTTAACACCCTGCTATTCTACAAAGAGGGCATCCTTGACACGGCTAATTTGGAAATTAATTTGAAAGACATTAAAGTAAGCAATTCAGGCAGATCGTAATGAGGTTCTGAAGCTTGCTTCTGGAGAAGAAAACTTGTCTAACTGCTTTCTTTCAGAAGAAAAGCAGCTACACAACTTTATCAACAATTTAAAAATAGATAATAAAAGGCCTGGGAAAGAGATACTTCAGAAAAAAAAAAAAAAAAGTGTGGCTTCTGAGGGAGTAAAATAATGAACTGCAGAATGTAGTGGGGTATACACTGTCTCCCTAAACAGTATGTTGTTCTTGCCCCTTTCAAACAAACTGAGACATCCTGGGATTGGAAGAGATACAACTTAGAAAAATGTCTTTTATTGGATTTGTAAAATGTCTTTTATGTTCTTACATCTAATGGGGTAGTGTTGGCATGTAAACTCACACAGGCACACACAACATCTGATGCTACAGTAGCAGAAAAGCCCTGTGTTTCGAGAGAAGATGGAAAGTCTGTGTTTAAGGTCATGGCTGCATATACCCATGTATTTTAGAACACAAATTATTACTCTCTTAGTTATTATTGTACAGGGAAAACGTGAGAACTATGTGGCATGGTAAGTCTAAAACAGCAGCTTCACAGTAATCCCTAGGGCACACAGGAAAGGTGTGTTAGTGTTTCAGGGCTTTATATTAGACTGGGGAGACATAGTTGTAAGTATAGCACCAGGTTCCTCAAAAACATGCGCATCCACTCAGAAATACAATCACTACTGTCTCTTTTGTGGCTGCTCGCAGATACTTACTTGAGAATCTACTTGAAATTAACATTAATAATTTTAAACAGATATGCTGTAAAATAATCTTCAATAATTACATGCAAGGAAATGTCATGAGCTTTCTAAGCAAATAAGGTGTTTAACTTATATGTATATCCAACTTTGTTTTTTACTTTAGAATTTAAAAAATGTTTTCCTGTTTTTATTTAATTTCTATATTTCAGCTATTTTCTGTGTGGTAAATTGATTTGATTGTGGTAGATTTGATTCCATGGTCTTAAGTACAGAGCTAAATTTTTTGTGATGCCCTAATTCTCACACAAATTTGATTCAAAAAAAGGTTTTCCTGGATTTCAAGCAATAAACTTTCAAAGGCTTATCCTCTGTGGCAGTTTCATCAAAATGAAACATATCCTAGAAAAACATCATATTTTAAAAAAAGGTTAAAATAAGAATGAGGAGGCTACTTTTACTAGTAGAGGGAATTTCATATGCTGAAAGTCAAAAGGACTTAAGACTCATAAAATGATGATGAAAATATCAAATCCCAAAATAAAAGAATAAAAGGGACTGAGACCATACCATTCAAGTCAGTAACAGTGAATTTTTCCACTCATTTGAATGGGAGCAGAATCAATTCCCTGAAAACTTCTGTTATTAATTACTTGAAACAATCCAATATTTCCCAAGGTCAAGAAGAATTTACTGTGAAAGAAATCCCTGACACTAAGAAAAGTGCATGACATAGCTGTTGTGGTAAATGGTACCAACCCACATAGCACAATGGAGCCTCTTGGTGCTGCTGCAGAAAAGGAAGATTTGCTTTGACTGGAAGCTGCTTCTAATTTTCTCGGGGGGGGGGGGGGGGGGGGG